>JBBDGP010002253.1:0-1200000 GCA_037952835.1 Lithobates septentrionalis
CCTTGGTTTTTCTACTGCCCCCCCCCCTCCATGCTAAATGAAAGAACACATTCCCTGGCATCCCTTTGGATAGGCATGCTTCTCCTCCTATAGTACTCAGTTTTTAACACAGGTGTCAAACACAAGGCCTGCGGGCCGAATGCGGCCCTCCAGGCCATTTCACGTGGCCCTCGCACCTCTCCTGCAGCTCCAGTCCTCCTCTGGTCCTCCTCCAGACCCCTACTTTCTGCTTTCAAGCAATGCATCCAGCTTCTTCCCAGCAGCAGTATAAGGAAAGGGGTGCACTGTGATGTAAAGGAGAGTGATGGACTCAACTTCTGATGGTGGGGTGGCTCTTGACATCTAAAGTAAGGGGAGGGGATTCGCTGGACATCTAATCTTACAGATACAACCGGCTCCTTTGAGGGCAATCATACTTATGCGGCCCAGGATGAAATTGATTTTGACACCCCTGGTTTATAATGTTCTTTAAACATCACAATGTCCTGTGATTAGAAATTTTCTTTCTAATCCCTCCCCTCCCACTTTATATGAAAGACACATCCCTGGCGTCCCTTTGGACATGCATGCTTCTCCTGCTGGCCACTAGGTGCTGTAGACTTTAGCTGATACATACCTTCCAACATTTTGAGATGGGAATGAGGGTCACCTACTAGCGAATGTATATAGGCATAGGACACGCCCCTGCCACGCCCCCTTAAAGGAGAATTAACGGGGAAAAAAAGGTTAATTAAGTCCACAAAGGACTTTTTTTTACCACTACTATTCCTTTATATTGGCTTCTAAAATTTACAAATGCGGCAATTTATAATTTGGTTGAAAGGTTTAGCGCTGGGAAACACTTTTTGAAAGATAAAAAGTGCATTTTATATACAAACTATATAGATCAGACCAAAATCAGGGACAAAGGAGGGGGAATGAGGGACAGAGGGACATTGCATCCTAATCGGGAACTGTCCTTCAAATCAGGGACAGTTGGGAGCTATGGCTGATAGAAAGGGGCTGGCAGGCTCAGCACTCCACCATCGGATTTTCTAGTCCCCCCCTCCCCAGCCCATGCTAAATGAAAGAACACATCCCCAGCATCCCTTTGGATATGCATGTTTCTCCTCCTATAGTACTTGGCTTATAATCTCCTTTAAACATCACAGCATCCTGTCTTTGATTTTCTTTCTACCCCCCCCCCACTTTAAATGAAAGAACACATCCCTGGCATCCCTTTGGACATGCATGCTTCTCCTGCTGGCCACTAGGTGCTGTAGATTTAAGCTGATAGGATGGGCTGGAGGGCTCAGCACTCCACCATACGATTTTCTAGTGCCCCCCATGCTAAATTAAAGAACACATCCCGGAATCCCTTTGGATATGCATGCTTCTCCTCCTATAGTACATAGTTTATAGTGTCCTTTAAACATCACAGCATCCTGTCTTTGATTTTCTTTATAACCCCCCCCCCCCGCTTTATATGAAAGAACACATCCCTGGCATCTCTTTGGACATGCATGCTTCTCCTGTTGGCCACTGTGTGCTGTAGACTTTAGCTGATAGGCTGGACTGGCAGGCTCAGCACTCCACCATCGGATTTCCTAGTGCCCCCCCGCATTCTAAATGAAAAAACACATCCCCGGCATCCCTTTAGACATGCATGCTTCTCCTGCTGGCCACTGGGTGCTGTAGACATTATAAACTATGTACTATAGGAGGAGAAGCATGCATATTCAAAGGCCAGGGATGTGTTCTTTCATTTAGCCAGTCCATCCTATCAACTAAAGGACTGTGCAATTTACTGATCAGTTGTCTGGTCACGCTCTGTAATAATACTATAACTATACAGTCAGGTCCATAAATATTGGGACATCGACACAATTCTAATCTTTTTGGCTCTATACACCACCACAATGGATTTGAAATGAAACAAACAAGATGTGTTTTAACACTTTCAGCTTTAAGTTGAGGGTATTTACATCCAAATCAGGTGAACGGTGTAGGAATTACAACAGTTTGTATATGTGCCTCCCACTTTTTAGGGGACCGAAAGTAATGGGACAATTACTTGCTCAGCTGTTCCATGGCCAGGTGTGTGTTATTCCCTCATTATCCCATTTACAAGGAGCAGATAAAAGGTCTTCTCGTCTACAATCAGTGCCTGACCTCACAAATGCGCTTCTGGAAGAACAGTCAAACATTCCCATAGACACACTCCTAAACCTTGTGGATAGCCTTCCCAGAAGAGTTGAAGCTGTTATAGCTGCAAAGGGTGGGGCCAACTCAATATTGAACCCTACGGACTAAGACTGGGATGCCATTAAAGCTCATGTGTGTGTATAAAGGCAGGCGTCCCAATACTTCTGGTAATATAGTGTATGTGCGTCTATGTGACCCCACACCTGAGCCTAGCAGTCATCAGATCCTCCCAGCCTGTTCTATGATCCAGGAACGTCTCTTCCCGGGCTCGGGGGGATTCCTGGATTTTCCATCTTCTTGTTGTCTCATCGGTCAGAGCCGGGAAGGGACAGGCTGTACACAGGAAGCCGGCAGCTGTGGCAAGGGATGGTCAAGGGTGGGAAGAAGTTGGAAAACTACCAAGGACATGGAGAAGGATTCTGAATACACATTCTGGGACACGAGAAAGGAATGTGCAACTCCAGCTTAGAGCAACAGCATCTGCTCCGCACGAGACTCCTGCCCTTTCGCCTGCGCTAAACCGACAAAGTGGATTTCACGCCAAATTTTTCTCGATTCTCAGGGAAACATACAAAAAACGTGTAACTAAAAGCGTATTTATTAACATGGGCTCATAGTGGTGTAACAAAAGGAAAAAAACTATTTAAAAGTGAAGTTTAAAGCAATAGGAAACCCAAAAAGCAAACATTTATTATATTGCAGCATTCCTAACTTAGATGCGATGGCTGCATTTGTTTTCTTTTCTAGGCTTTCTTTCTTCTATTTTCACCTGGTGATCCAGCCAGCAAGTCTGTTGTTTTTCAACAGAAAAGCTCTTCACTAGAATGTATCAGTTACAGAGATGAGACAAGCCATTTACCACTGGCAGGGTGCTTACAATGAGCGGCTTTTATTTATTTATGTAAAACCTTTATCTCAAAAGGAAAAAAGAAAAACTTGTTTGCTGTAATTGCGTTTAGAGTATTAGCTGGAGTTCAGATTCAATTTGTGTGTATTTAAAGTGGTGTTCCGGCCGAAATTCTACTTTTTAAATAAAAATACCCCTATAATACACAAGCTTAATGTATTCTAGTAAAGTTAGTCTGTAAGCTAAGGTCTGTTTTGTTAGTTTATAGCAGTAGTTTGTTATTTTATAAACTTACAGCAGGCCGTGGCCATCTTAAGTGTGGGCATCTGAAGCCAGACTGTATTTCTTCCTGGATCTCATCCTTGCAGATCTCGCACATGCTCAGTGGCAGCACAAGCAGTGTAATAGGTTTCAGGTCAGGTTTCCATAGCAACGGCAGTTTCAGAGGAAGTTGCCGCCCCTTCCCAGAAGGCATTGCAAACAGGAAATGATGCGATGGGCCGCGGCCAGGGAGGGAGGAAGTGAAAAATGAATACAGCAGATATACAGTAGGTGCTGAGAAAAAAAAAAATATCCAATTTGTTTACAGTGCACAGTTTAGTGAGGGATGCTGAAGAGTTGTAAAAGTGGGTGGAACTCCACTTCAAATCTGCTAGTTAGTGTATCTAACACCCCCCCCCCCCCTCCCCCGCCCTAGACTGACAAAGCTGCTGTCCAAAGGTGTCTCTGCCGCTCCTTCATTAGTATTATCATTAAACAGAAGTTATATGGCACCGGACTGTTTACACAGCGCTTTACAACATAAGGGCAGACAGTAAAGTTACAATACAATTGAGTTGCCGCAGTTCCCCTCCCCCAGTCCCACTGACCTGGAGCGCGCCGATCTCCCGCACTGACACATCTGGTCGCCACCTCACCGGTCCCGGGCTTATAAATCCCCGCAGCTTAATCTCCAAAACGTACCTCGTCAGGAGGTACGCTTAGGAGCATTCTAATTGGTCGGCGCCATCACCAGTCAGAACCTGGGTAGCCTGTCCAAGAACCGCAGATGAAGAGGAGAGAAAGCCGCAGAGATTTTGCATCCCTGGACCAGTACAGCAGAGATACGAGATACGATCTGTCAGTGCGGGGGATCGTCGGACTCCAGGTTAATGGGACCGGGGGGGTGGGGTCGGGAGGGGTTCAGTATAAGTTTACCTTACAGATTTTCTGTAAAGGTGAACTTACACTTTAACTTATTATTTACAATTCACCTTTAAGGGGGGCGTGGCAGGGGGTGTGTCCTAGCGTCCTATGCTTAAATACTTTTGCTAAAAGGTGTCCCTCATTTCCATCTCGGAGAGTTGGGAGGTCTGCAACTGGTCTTTGTTAGCGGAAAGCATTTCCTGATGTATGTTGGTGGCTGCACGAAGAGCGCCGACAATAAAGTTAGGGAAGTTGGGGTACTTCATTTTTTTTTTTCTAATCATTCCCCGAAAACAGCTTTAAAACCTGAAAATGAAATCCTCAGTTGGAAGTGTCTGTTTTCGGCCCCTGGGCTGCCTACCTGTCCCGGGCCAGTGTGAAGCTGAATTGGTTCAGGAGTCAGTAGTAAGTGGAACAGGAGTCAAGTGTAGTATCTGTTCTTATCAGTTATTAGGGAAAGAACCTTGACTCCCTTTGCCAATTGGGGGGGGGGGGGGGGGGGGGGGGTCAGTTAGGATCTCCTTGATGTAATTAGGTGGGAACGGTGGGAGGGCCTTTTTCCTCCTGAGTTGAATCTAGCTTTGTGGCTGGTGCTCAAATTTTTTTGGGGGGTGCAAACAAACTGAAAAATACTGAAACCCCCCTCCCCCCATCAATTGCAGCTTCACTGTGCCCATCATATGCAGCCATTGCACCCATCAAATGCAGCCAATGTGCCCATCAATTGCAGCCACTGTGCCCATCAAACGCAGCCATTGTGCCCATCAAACGCAGCCACTGTGGCCATCATATGCAGCCACTGTGGCCATCATATGCAGCCACTTGTGCCCATCATATGCAGCCACTTGTGCCCATCATATGCAGCCATTGTGCCCATCAAACGCAGCCACTGTGCCCATCAAATTCAGCCACTTGTGCCCATCAAACGCAGCCACTTGGGCCCATCATATGTAGCCACTGTACCCATCATATGCAGCCACTGTACCCATCATATCAGCCACTTGTTCCCATCAAATGCAGCCACTTGTGCCCATCATATGCAGCCATTGTGCCCATCAAACGCAGCCACTGTGCCCATCAAATTCAGCCACTTGTGCCCATCAAATGCAGCCACTTGGGCCCATCATATGCAGCCACTTGTGCCCATCATATGCAGCCACTTGTGCCCATCATATTCAGCCACTTGTTCCCATCAAATGCAGCCACTTGTGCCCATCATATGCAGCCATTATGCCCATCAAACGCAGCCACTGTGCCCATCAAATTCAGCCACTTGTGCCCATCAAATGCAGCCACTTGGGCCCATCATATGCAGCCACTTGTGCCCATCATATGCAGCCACTTGTGCCCATCATATTCAGCCACTTGTTCCCATCAAATGCAGCCACTTGTGCCCATCATATGCAGCCATTATGCCCATCAAACGCAGCCACTGTGTCCATCAAATGCAGCCACTGTGCCCATCAAATGCAGCCACTGTGCCCATCAAATGCGGCCACTTGTGCCCATCATATGCAGCCACTTGCGCCCATCATATGCAGCCACTTGTGCCCATCATATGCAGCCACTGTGCCCACCGAATCCCCCCCCCCCCCACTCGCAGGGAGGAAGGTTAGTGTGAAAATAGTGAAAATTAATTCGCTATCGTCACACAATTGGGTGGGATCAGGGAGCACTCTCCGCGCCCCAAGCCCTCCCTATTTTGAAGCCTATTAGAGCCTCTGGCTCTAATCCGGTGCTTCAAAAAGTACCACTCCTCCCGTCCACGCCATAAGAATCCATGCGTCCTGAAAGGGGGCGGGCGCATGGATGGGGTGGCGGTGCTCCCGTGCTCCCACAATGCACGGGCCGCCACTGCCAAGTTGTAGGCAAGGCTCTCCCTAAGATCTCTAAGTTCTGATAACTTCCTAGAAGGGATTGAGAGGTACCGGTCTGGCAGAAGGCCAGTCTGTGAAAGAAGCCCGTAGTGTATGTGCCCCTGGGGTGGCAGTCCAAGGGTGTCGCAAATCTCGCAGGTGAGGACGCTCATCTTGAGTTTTTTTGGCACTGAGGTCACCCCACCATATACATACTTTTTTCACACCTGCCTCTAGGGCCTGCCATTTGTCTAGGGCTAGAGGATTTTTTTTATTCCTGGCCGAAGGGTCTGCCATGGTTTGCACTATGGCACTAAGCACTTCTCCATTTCCCTTTCCCCACTTTTCATGTGTGTGTTTGTTACTTGCACAGTGCACTTTACTCACTCCCGATCAGTACGGTGTAGGTCCTCGGGCCTTCCCTGAAAGTCTTGGGAGGGGGTACATGGCCTTCTGGTCCAGTTCTCCCTCTCTCATGGGGTCTCCCTTCGGGGGAGCCCCACCTAGTACTTGGGGTTGGTCTGTTTCTGTAGACCTCCCAGCAGGGGCGGACTGATAACTCATGGGGCCCCCGGGCAATAGGAGATTATGGGGCCCCCAGGCAATCAGAGATTATGGGGCCACACAGTATATACACACACAGTATACAATCACACACAGTATACACATACATGTACACACAGTATACACAGACAGATGTAAAAAAAAAACAAACACAGATTTATACTTACTGTCCCTGGTTTTACTGAGGCTGGCAACCCTGATGGGGCCCCCTAGTGGCCCAGGGCCCTCGGGCAGTGCCCGAGTGGCTCAATGGTCAGTCCGCACCTGCCTCCCAGAGAACGGGGTCCGCCTGGTTTCGGCCAGGTGGGCCAGTGAGTACCTCAGTCCCTGTCAGGAGCCTTACACCCTGGGGGATCAGGGTAGGGGTCCTTCCTCCTCTGAGAAGGACCATGTGTACACCCTGTGCCATTTTTTGTGTTCTCACTTTTGTGTGTGCACTTTTTCTTTGCACCAGGTGTTAGTGTGTGTTTCACACACCAAAGGCTTTAAAAAAAGAAGGATTCAGAGAATGACAATCCGGAGCCTTCAGCTATTTGCCTAGTGACAGGTTCCCTTTAAATCACAGGTTAGCTTCCCCTAGGTATAGCACAATTCCTGGAAAGGATTTCTAGGAAGGAGCTGTAAGGCCTCTGGAGGCCTCTGGTCACTGAGAAGCCTCATATGTTCCATGAAAACCTTTGTTATGGAAGCAAATCCCAACACCCCAACCAACTCTGTGTCACCTTGTCATAAAGACGGAAAGTATCTCCCATTCCATAACATCTCAAGGGCGCTCTATTGGATGAGATCTGGTGACTGTGGAGACCATTGGAGTACAGTGACCTCATTGTCATTTTCAAGAAACCAGCGGTGAGATGATTGGAGATTTGTGACATGGTGCATTATCCTGCTGGAAGGAGCCATCAGAAGATGGGGACACTGTAGTCATAAAGGGATGGACATGGTCAGCAACAATACTCAGGTAGGCCGTGGAGTTCAAATGATGCTCAATTGGTACTAAGGGGCCCAAAGTGTGCCAAGAAAATACCCCCCACACCATTACACCACCACCACCAGCCTGAACCGGTGATACAAGGCAGGTTGGACCCATGCTTTCATGTTGTTTCCGCCAAATTCTGACCCGACCATCTCAATGTCGCAGCATCCAGACTCATCACACCAGGCAACGTTTTTCCAATCTTCTATTGTCAAATTTTGGTGATCCTGTGCGAATTGTAGCCTCAGTTTCCTGTTCTTAGCTGACAGGAGTGGCATCTGGTGTGGTCTTCTGCTGCTGTAGCCCATCTGCTTCAAGGTTCGATGTGTTGTGCGTTCAGGGATGGTCTTCTGCATACCACACAACTGCTGCTCACAGGATATTTTCTCTTTTTCGGACCATTCTCTGTAAACCCGAGAGATGGCTGTGCATGAATCTATCCATTATACATAGGTGGCTGGAGAGAGGGGGCGGCGCCCGTGCGCCCTTAATGGACGCACCGCCACTGATAGCAAGTAAAGGTTAATTTCCCACATTTGTGGCTTTTTAAATCACTGTTAGTGTCTGTGTGATAGGCCTGCGCACAGGGTGTGGCAGGTGTGCCTGGGCACACCCTAATCATGCTGTGCTGCACAGATTCCCCCTGCTGTTTGGTTGCAGAAGAAGGGACTGGGGAATTTCTGTCTTAAAAGTGAGATATCAGGGGTCTGTTTAGACCTCTGATATCAAACCAAAGCCCCCCAATGGAACTCCTAAAAAAATTGTATAATAATAATAATATATTAATAAATAAAATTGTAAAAAATAGAAAAATTGTAAAAAAAGTTATGATAAAAATATATATATAAAAATAATATAAATAAAAAATAAAATAAAATTATATATATATATATATATATACATATATATATATATATATATACACATATATATATATATATATATATATACATATATATATATATATATATATATATATATATACACATATATATACATACATGCACACGTGTGTTTGAGCTTTGGGTGCACACCCTAATGCCATGGTCTGTGCACGCCTATGGTCTGTGTATAAATAGTCAATGAATTTGTTAGCTCTCACATGGATGCACTAAGCAGACTAGACACTGAGCCATGAGGAGGTAGAAAAGAACAGTCAAAAGACCTGCGTAACAAAGTAATGAAACTTTACAAAGATGGAAAAGGATATAAAAAGATATCCAAAGCCTTGAATATGCGAGTCAGTACTGTTTAATCACTTAGTAAGAAGTGGAAAATTAGGGGCTTTTTTGATACCAAGCCAAGGTCAGGTAGACCAAGAAAGATTGCAAATTGCAACCACAACTGGCAGAAGAATTGCACGAGAAATACAGGCTCCTCTCCAAAAACACGGTGTGGTTGTTTTTAGGGAGCACAATTCAATGATACTTGAACAAAAAAGAGCTGCATGGTTGAGCTGCCAGAAGGAAGCCTTTACTGCACCAATGCCACAAAAAAGCCAATGAGGCATGTCAAGGTGTTGTTGGGCATATTGTAACCCTTCTTTTTTGTGGAACTTGTACAGTAAAGGCTTCCTTCTGGCAACTTGACCATGCAGCTTTTTTTTTGTTCAAGTATCATCGTATTGTGCTCCCTTAAAAACAACCACGCCATCTTTTTCCAGAGCAGCCTGTATTTCTCCTGAGGTTACCTGTGGATTTTTCTTTGTATCCCGATCAATTCCTGTGGCAGTTGTGGCTGAAATCTTTCTTGGTCTATCTGACCTTGGCTTGGTATCAAGAGATCCCCAACTTTTCCACTTCTTAGTAAATGAATTAAACAGTACTAACTGGAATATTCAGGGGTTTGGATATCTTTTATATACTTTTCCATCTTTGCAAAGTTTCATTACCTTGTTACGCAGATCTTTTGACTGTTCTTTTCTGATCCCCATGGCTTAGTATCTAGCTTAGTGCATCCATGTGAGAGCTAACAAACTCATTGACTATTTATACACAGATAGGTATGTTATTTAATATAAAGTAAAAAATATTGTTTTTTTTTTTTTTTTAAATTGTCGGCCATTTTTTTTTTAGCACAAAAAATAAAAACCGCAAAGGTGATCAAATACCACCAAAAGAAAGCTCTATTTGTGGGAAAACATGGACATAAATTTTGAGTACAGCCTCGTGTTATCCACTACACCACTGTGACACCCATTCCTGGTTTCAGCTCTTTGCTTACCATTAGCGGCCAGGAAAGCAGCCGATCAGGCCAATCTGTGTCTGATCGGCTGCATTGGAGCCCAGAAGAGAGGTCTAATAGACACCAGATCTCCCCATAAAGAGGACCTGTCACAGCCCATGCTTCCACAAAGGATGTTGTCCCTCCCTTGTGAAAGCAATAAAGTTGATAAAAAAAAATAAAAATAAATCTACACCCCTCAAATTTCCCCTCCTAGATCGATTCTTACCCACTGCCACCCGCCAAATTCCCCCTCCCAACACAAATCTCCCCCAATTTCCTTGTGGTGCCCCCCCCCCCCCCCCCCCACCTCACGTGATACCACTCCTACCCACCCCTTGTCCCAGCCCTGCTTGGAAACACTTTTTAATAGATAAATAATGCATTTTGAATACAACTATATAGATCAGACCAAAATGAGGGATACATGAAGAGGAAAGAGGGACAGAGGGACTTTGTTCCAAATCAGGGACAGTTGGGAGCTATGGGGATGGAAGAATAGTCCGCAGGAGCCTGAGCATTGCTCTGATCAGGGTTCAATGCTTCAATGCAATCAATTATTAAATGCAAATTTTTTTTCATGAATATGGGTGCGTGGTTTTTTTTTGCAAACCTGGAATAACCCTTTAAGTCTATGAAACTGTAGATGGAGATACATCTAGAATGACACATCTTCTTCTATGAGCTGAACATCTGTGAACTGAGCTTTGTTAGGTTCAGTAGCTAAGCAGGGAAGTGATACCAGCGATGTAGTGACGTCCATGTTGTCTGCGGTCAGCGGGCCACTACAAGATGTTCCATGGACATTGTGTGCCTGTGGTCCCCCCAGTGATAATATCTCCATAGGGGATGCAATTTCTCTGTCCTTGGGTGAAGATCAGGATAGGAGGTCTATTGGTCAGTCTGTGCCCTGACTGTGATCCTTTAATCTCTCTGCATTGCTGTCCTTTTAATTGGACTCTCAATTAGACACCACGGTTGGTCATCAAATTTCTTTTATGACGCAGAAAGTGTGTCCATCAAATCTCTTTGAAGGCAACCATATTTTGTGGTGGACAGATATGAGTTTAAAGTGAAAGTAAACCTTGATAAGACACTATATCATAAATGATTGCCCTGAAACACATGGGGGACCATTTATTAAAAAAAAGAAAAAGAAAAATTCTTACAGTATGTATATGTTAAGCTTTTAACAGTTTGGTACAAAGAATCAATGTCAATGTCATTTTTGTAATATGTTTACTTCCTATGATCGTCAGCTCCATCTATTGGCCATAATGCAGTATTTCACTGAATTACCTCAATTAGGAAAATACTGCAGGGGTGGGTAGGGGGTGGAGACAATAGACAGGGGTGGCACAGTGGTGTAGTGGGTATCACTATAATTGGCTTCTGTCCAAAATTGTCCCCAGTATATGAATGTGAGTTGGGGACCTTGGATTGTGGGCTCCTTGAGGGTAGGGACCGATGTGAGTGTGCGATGTATGTGTGAAGCGCTTCGTAAATTGACGACACTATATGGGTACCTTAAAATAAAATAGGGATCATTTTAGACACGCACCCACACTCACTCAGGATGGACTCAACCTTACTAACTATGTAACTATGACAGTGCTCAGAGGTGGGTAGGGAGTGGAGACAAGGGACGGTGCTCAGAGGTGGGTAGGGGGTGGAGACAACGGTCGATGCTCAGAGGTGGGTAGGGGGTGGAGACAAGGGATGGTACTCAGAGTTGGGTAGGGGGTGGAGACAAGGGACGGTGCTCAGAGGTGGGTAGGGGGTGGAGACAAGGGATGGTGCTCAGAGGTGCGTAGAGGGTGGAGACAAGGGACGGTGCTCAGAGGTGGGTAGGGGGTGGAGACAAGGGACGGTGCTCAGAGGTGGGTAGAGGGTGGAGACAAGGGATGGTGCTCAGAGGTGGGTAGGGAGTTCCTGCACCTATTCTCTGAGAAAAAAGGCCCTAGTTATGAGATTTGTCTCAAGCCCATTTCAGTCTTTGCAGATGACACCAAACTATGCAGTGGAATAACGTCCTTACAGGATGTCTCCAATTAACAAGCCGACCACAATGCACTGTCTAATTGGGCGACTATGTGGCAGATTTAGGTTTAATGTTGATAAATGGAAAGTTATGCACTTGGGGGCTAAGAATATGCATGCATCATACATGCTAGGGGGAGTACAACTGGGAGGATCCATAGTGGAGAAGGATCTGGGGGTTTTGGTAGATCATAAGCTCATAATAACATGCAATGCCAAGCTGCGGTTTCCAAAGCGAGCAAAGTCCTTTCTTGTATTAGGAGAGGTATGGACTCCAGAGAGAGAGATATCATTTTGCCCCCCTGTACAAATCATGAGTAAGACCTCATCTGGAATATGCAGTTCAGTTTTGGGCACCAGTTCTCCAAAAGGATATCGGCAAACTGGAGAAAGTGCCGAGAAGGGCAACCAAACTGATAAGCGGCATGGAGGAGCTCAGCTATGAGGAAAGATTAGAGGAACTGAATTTATTCCCTCTTGAGAAGAGGAGATTAAGGGGGGATATGATCACCATGTATAAATATAAATAGTGAACATGGTGTTGAGTTATTCACTTTACGGTCAACACAGAGGACAAGGGAGCACTCTTTACGTCTAGAGGAAAAGAGATTTCATCTCCAAATACGGAAAGGTTTCTTCACAGTAAGAGCTGTGAAAATATGGAGACTGCTTCCAGAGGTGGTTCTGGCCAGCTCAGTAGATTACTTTAAAAAAGGCCTGGATTTTTTCCTAAATATACAAAATATAATTGGATACTAACATTTATAGGTAAAGTTGATCCAGGGAAAATCTGATTGCCTCTCTGGGATCAGGAATATTTTTTTTCCCCTGCTGTAGCAAATTGAATCATGCTTTGCTGGGTTTTTCGCCTTCCTCTGGATCAACTGTGGGTGAAGGTGGGTAGGGAGGAACCAATGGACAGTGCTCAGAGGTGGGTAGGGGGTGGAGATAAGGGACAATGCTTAGAGGTGGGTAGGGGGTGGAGACAAGGGACAGTGCTCAGAGGTGGGTAGGGGTGGAGACAAGGAAAGGTGCTCAGAGGTGGGTAGGGGGTGGAGACAAGGGACAGTGCTTAGTGGTGGGTAGGGGGTGGAGACAAGGGACAGTGCTCAGAGGTGGGTAAGGGGTAGAGACAAGGGATGGTGCTCAGAGGTGGGTAGGGCGGTGGAGACAAAGGACAGTGCTCAGAGGTGGATAAGGGGTGGAGACAAGGGACGGTGCTCAGAGGTGGGTAAGGGGTGGAGACAAGGGATGGTGCTCAGAGGTGGGTAAGGGGTGGAGACAAGGGATGGTGCTCAGAGATGGATAACGGGTGGAGACAAGGGATGGTGCTCAGAGGTGGGTAAGGGGTGGAGACAAGGGACGGTGCTCAGAGATGGGTAGGGGGCGGAGACAGGGACAGTGGGATTGTATTATATTATTTTTTATTTTTTTTTATGGTTGAACTAGATGGACTTGTGTCTTTTTTTAACCTAACTATGTAACTATGTAACCCTGCAACTGACACTTTTGCAGAACAGCTTAGCCTGCAAGAAATGTGGAGAAAAAAATTAAAATAAAAAGGATACTATAAATAAATATACAATAATAAATATTTAATTACAGGTATAAACCCCATACACAGCAGTATTTTTCTCTGTAGTACACCTTTAAACCAACTGAAAAGCAATGTGGCGTGCTCCCCTCCCCCAGCACTGATAGGGATCAGTTTCTATTTCAGAGAAATTATTATTGAAAACGAAATCCATTGTCTCTGCGCAGGAAACTTCCTCATTCTCGGGAAAGTGCAACTTCTTATAATGCGTGTAAAGGAGATTTGAGCGACTGCAACTATAGCGATCCCAACAATGGCAGGCACACCCTGCAAGATAAATACATCCGGAGGCGAGGGGTCCCAGGGGTTAAAAAGTTAAAGAGTGCATCCAAGAGTTTCCTAGAAACCTCGGAACAGGGAATTGGCACACAGATAAAAATGCTGGAGCCAATAGACAATGGCCTCGTGTTCATTGTTATGAATTCGGGTAAACAGCCGCAGCGCACATTACAGACGTTTGACTTAAAGCTGAACTTCAGGCAGATATAATGGACAGAAATTAATGCAGCTCTGTAACTCATTTATACGTCATTATTGACTTTAAATACAAGCCGCTGAATTTGACTCTTGCACTCCCTCCACAGCAAAGCTCTGACTGGGGGAGGGAGAATCCGCACAAAGAGTCAATCAGTTCACATGCTGACAAGAAGCATGCTGATATGGAGGAGAGAGCAGAGTGACAGAGTGATGAGCTAATCACTGTACTGCTTCTACTTTCATTGTTCCGTCATAGGCTGGGCTGGGTCCAGGATGACGTGGGCTGATAGGAAGTGGGTCGAATGATGCTGGGCATCAGATTGAGGTCATCAAATCTAATATAAAAATGGTAGAAGGAGTGCGGACTCTGATGTGAAAAGGGGGGGGGGTGAAGACTCTATTGTAAAAAGGGGTGGGACTGAGGACTCCAATGGAGGGGCGGGGGTTTAGTAAGGACTCCAATGTTAAAGTGGAGGGGAGATGAGGACTCTGATGTAAAAAGGGGGAGAAACTGAGAACTCTGATGTGAAAGGGGAGGAGGAGGATGGCTCCCAAGTGAAAGGAGGATGAAGATTCTGATGTGAAAGAGGGAGGATAAAGACTCTGTTGTAGGAAGAGGTGGGACTTAGGACTCTGATGTGAAAGTGGAGGGAGAAGTCAGGACTCTGATGTGAAAAGGGGAGAAACTGAAGACTCTGATGTGAAAGAGGTGGGGGGGGGGGTGAGAACTCTGATGTGAAAGGTGGGATGAAGAAACTGATGTGAAAAAAGGGGATAAGACTATGGACTCTGATGTGAAAGGGGGAGGACTGAGTACTTTAATGTGAAGGGGGGGGGGGGGGAGCAGACTACTTTGATGTTAAAGGGGGTGATTCTCAAGTGAAAGTGGAGGGGGGGGGGAGGAATCTAAGGTGAAAGGTGGTATGAGGACTTTAAAGTGTGTGTGTGGGGGGGGGGGGGGATGATGAGTCTGCTGTGAAAGTGGAGGGGGAGTGAGGACTCTGATATGAAGGGAAGGACTGAGGATTCTGATGTAAAAGAGGGGCACTGAGGACAGGGGGGTGGGGGGGGGTGAGGACTCTGATGTGAAAGTGGAAGGAGGAGTGAGGACTCTGATGTGAAAGTGGAAGGAGGAGTGAGGACTCTGATGTGAAAGTGGAAGGAGGAGTGAGGACTCTGATGTGAAAACTGAAGAATTCAATGTAAAAGAGGTGTGTGTGTGTGTGTGTGTGGGGGGGGGGGGGCGGGGGCTGGGGGGACTCTGATGTGAAAGGGTGGAATGAAGAAACTGATGTGGAAAAAGGGGGTAAGACTATAGACTCTGATGTGAAAGGGGGCAGACTGAGTACTTTGATGTAAAGGGGGGGGGGGGGGCAAGGGCTCTGATGTGAAAGTGGAGAGAGGACTAAGGATTTTGATGTTGAAAGAGGGGGGGGGGGGGGAGCAGACTGAGGACTCTGATGTGAAAGAAGAGGAGGGGGTGAGGAATCTAATGTGAAAGGTGGTATGAGGACTTTAGTGTGTGTGTGTGGGGGGGGGGGGGGGGGGGGGGGATGATGAGTCTGATGTGAAAGTGAAGGAGGGAGTGAGGACTCTTATATGAAGGGAAGGACTGAGGATTCTGACATGAAAGAGTGGCACGGAGGACTCCGATATGAAAAGGGGGAGAGCTGAGGACTCCGATGTGAAAGTGGAAGGAGGACTGAGGACTCTGATGTGGAAGGAGGGGTGAGGACTCTGATGTGAAGGGTGGGTGAACTAAGAACTTTGATATGGGGGGGTAACTGAGGACTCTGACGTGAAAGGGGAGGAGGATGACAGCTCCGAAGTGAAAGGGGGATGAAGACTCTGAGATGTATAGGGAGGATAAAGACTCTGTTGTAAGAAGGGGACTGAGGATTCCAATAGAGGGGAGGGGAGGAGGGGGGTGTAGTAAGGACTCCAATGTTAAATTGGTGGGGGGATGAGGACTCTGATGTGAATGGGGGGGGGGGGTCTTCTGATGTTATAGGAGACCCCATTTTTAGATTAGGGGTGACCCCAGGCTTTAGATATTGTCAAAGGATGCTGTGAACGAAGGAAGGTGGAGGAAGGACCTCCCTTTATTAATAGAGGAATATCGGAGTCTGTATTTCTATGGATTGGATGGAGTCTCACTGCTTGATGTGGATTCATTTGCATGGTGACAGTTCCTGGAAGCGGCACTGCAGCGGAAAGGGTCAACTCGCTGCCGGCCTCCATCCGGCTAATAAACACGCCAGCCCTGCACAGGCTCAGGTGGGTGTTTACTGGAAGCTGCGGTTTGAGTCACACGTTTGGCTGAGCGATTACGGTGAATCAGAGAAGAGGAAACCTGAAGGACTTGATGGCGTTTCCTCCTGATGGTTATTTTAAACAACTTTTATGTTAATGTACGATAATTGTAACGCTCTTCATAAGAGATCTTCTCTATGGCACAGCGGTAAGGACCAAGCAAGCTACATGGGCGACTTGGGTTTTTCCTGCTACTGAGAGATTTAACAATTTGCCGGCAATCATCTCGTTGGGAAAAGATAGGAAGGGAGGACCCTCACCATGCCAACATCCAAAATATATATAAAAAAAAGGATCGAGAAACTCAAAAAAAACAGGTGGACTTTGGAATAGGAGGACTGCTACCCTCTCAGTTTGGAGAACGCTCCTTTTGATATCTAGTCAAAGCATTTCAGGATCAGGACTATATGTCCTGAATGTCTGTCCAGGTTTGTGAAGTCTCCTATATCCTTGGACACAGATTCACCAGCACCTACCCAGTATTTGTCCTGAGGAAGCCAATATCTAGTGAAACGCGTCGATGAGCAAGTGTGGAGGTGTTATTGGATCAAATTCTTCTGCTTGATATGATATAAGATATCAATATATATATATATATATATTTATACCTAGATCCAACCTTCATAACTGCATTATTGGGTAACTGGTAACCTGTGTCCATATGGGGTGTTGATTGTATGTTTTTCATGTTTTTTAATTATGTTGTAATAAAATTATATATTTTTTTTTACTAAGTTCTCCTCTCATGTGTGCCCACAAGATCCACCTATTTTTTGAGTTTCTCAATTCTTTTTTACATCTCGTTAGGAAGATGCAAGACGGGCAATTTTAGTATCCTAGTAACTGCTAAGAATTAAGAGCCCTCAGCCTTGATGTAAGCAGTGGGCGGGCTCTTGGGAGGAGTTATGCAAATATAAAAATGCTATGATGGGTGAATGTGAGTCCTGGAGGTGTGGGTGTTCCTAGGTAGCCTGCGCGTGCAAGCTTCTTAAGTTGGCCTGGACTGCCCATCTGGTAGACCTGAAAGCAACCTAACAGCCAACTGAAGGAGTGCACATGGCATGGCAGGAAAATCCTGTACAAGCCACATATGGCACACAGTCCCCATAATGTGTTTAAAATCCTTTTTTTTTTTACCTCTTATTGTCACCGCCATCTAGAGGCCATATTGTTTAAAGCAGGTCAAACACAGTGTCAGAAACCATGAATCAGACCGAGACAGAAATACAGTTAATCACACTTGCTTAATAACAATAAAAAGGTAAACAGAGTAAGCGTAGTCAATACATAGCCAGAGTACAGTAACCAGATCGGGTAGTCAGCCAATGGCAAAGTCAGAGAGCCAGAGATCAACGTAGTAGTAGTGCAAGCAAGCAGGATCAGGAGCCAGAAGGGACGTCAGCTGAGCAAGCCTTCAACAGGAACGCAGGACAAAGTCTCTGAGATGTGACCAAAGGCGAAGGCAGAGATCCTCTGGGCTGGATGGCTTTAAGTAGGCAGGACTAACGAGCAGGATATCATCAACAGCTGAGACATTGTGGAGAGAAAGGAGCTGGCAATTAGCCGACAGCTGAGTGGCCAGCTCAGAGAAGGAAGGGCTGAGCTCAGCCCTGACACACAGTGACTTTGCAAGGGGGTCGCTTCGCCACCTTTTGGCTAAGATCAAGTGGGGGTGCTGTGCTATTATCCTGACCTGACCAAGGTTTGGGCGGTGGCTAAGCAAACCTGCTGGAGTGATGGAGGCTTGGAAGGTTGGTACCAACTGGAACAGAAACCGGGGCATGGGGCATGGGAGTAATTCCCCCAGTAGAGCTGGAATAGCCCATTACCTCCTGGTTTTAATGTTCTACCTTGTCTGGCCATGGGCTGGGAAGGGAGAAGGTCCGTGATGTCTGTGCCCCCTTGGGAGTAGTCGCCATAGGGGTGACTCTTAGTAACACTTGGGTATGGGACCCCATGCTGCGACCGGGCACATGGTCACAGCCACCAAAAGCTTTTCTTTCTGCACTGTGCCTTTTAGGGCTTGCCCTTTTGGCTACGTCCGGGGGCAATTTTTGTCTACTAAGCCTCAGAGCCTAGGCTTGGTAGACAAGCTAGACTTTTTTATTTTTCTTCTCACCTTCACTTTTGTGTGTGTTTTTCATAGGATAAAGGGTGTGAGTCCTCGAGCTTACCCTGATGTCTAGGGGGAGGATGTGTGGCCCTCAGGTTCCTTCCTCCCCTGCCTAGGGGGGGGAGGGTCTCATTTCGGGAGAGCTCCCCTGACTTAGTATTTGAGGATGGCTTCGGCTGTCTTAAAAGAACGGGGTCTGCCAGGCCTTCTGGCTAGGCAGACCATGTAAACCTATGTTCCCGTCAGGAGCCTTGCGCCCGGGGGTCAGGGTAGAGGTCCTACTCCTTCGGGGGGGGGGGGGGGGGTGGACTAAAGACACACCCTTAAGTGCACTTTTTTGTGTTTGTTTGCACATGTACGTTTTTTGGGTTTTATGGGTTTTTCCCGTTTAGGTTTTTGCACCACCGCTGACTTAAAAAAAAAGACGTGGTTCAAAAAAAAAAAGAAAAAAAGACATGGTTCCTCTCTGGTTTCCTGGGTCACTGGGGGAGCTTTCTGGTTTGATGCTGCCGCCCCTCGTGACTCTGGCGGCCATCTTGGGTCTGGCAAAGTCCATTTAAGACCCTGGCTCCTGGGCTTGGTGCGCATTTCGCGTGTGGGTAGTGCAGGGACAAGTCACCCGTCTGACAAGGACAGTGATTAGTGGCAGGGAGAGGTTCCAGATGATTAGGGAAAGGATAGGGACACGCCATCCTTCCTGGAAACCTCCCTATTTGGGTGCAGACCAGGCAGCCAGGCCACATTCCATCCCTCAATAAAGATGCTGTCAGCACATCTGAGACCTGCTCTGCTACACACTGCCATTATATACCATGAATGTTTTTGGTCGGGTGCTTAGCCACCGTGTTTGTTGTGAATTTCTGGATTCTACATTAATACAAGTCCTATTCTCTGCAACTAGACTCTGAGTGTTTACTGCCGCCACACCATGCTGCACCTCCCTACATGTGGTATTGTCCTAATTAGGTATTTCAGGAAAATACCTGTTTATGGCCACTAGCTGGTGCTGACGATCATAGGAAATACAAATATTAGAAATGCCCTATATTGTCAAAAGTATTGTAACGCCTGCCTTTACACGTACATGAACTTTAATGGCATCCCAGTCTTAGTCCGTAGGGTTCAATATTGAGTTGGCCCACCCTTTGCAGCTAATAACAGCCTCAACTCTTTTGAGAAGTCTGTCCACAAGGTTCAGGAGTGTGTCTATGGGAATGTTTGACCATTCTTCCAGAAGCGCATTTGTGAGGGCAGGCACTGATGTTGGATGAGAAGGCCTGGCTCGCAGTCTCCGTTCAAATTCATCCAAAAAGGTGTTTCTATCGGGTTGAGGTCAGGACTCTGTACAGGCCAGTAAAGTTCCTCCACCCCAAACTCGCTCTCCCATGTCTTTATGGACCTTTGTTTGTGCACTGGTCCAAATCATTTGGTGGAGGGGGGATTATGGTGTGGGGGTTGTTTTTCAGGGGGTGGGCTTGGCCCTTTAGTTCCAGTGAAGGGAACTCTTAAGGCGTCAGCATACCAAGACATTTTGGACATTTTCATGCTTCCAACTTTGTGGGAACAGTTTGGGGACGGCCCCTTCCTGTTCCAACATGACTGTGCACCAGTGCACAAAGCAAGGTCCATAAAGAGATAGATGAGTGAGTTTGGGGTGGAGGAACTTGACTGGCCTGCACAGGGTCCTGACCTCAACGTGATAGAACACCTTTGGGATAAATTTGAGTGGGGACTGTGAGCCAGGCCTTCTCGTCCAACAGCACAAATGCGCTTCTGGAAGATTGCTCAAACATTCCCATAGACACACCCCCATAGACAAACCTTGTGGACAGCCTTCCCAGAAGAGTTGAAGCTGTTATGGCTGCGAAGGGTGGGCCAACTCAATATTGAACCCTTCTGGCTAAGACTGGGATGCCATTAAAGTTCATGTGCGTGTAAAGGCAGGTGTCCCAATACTTTTGACAATATAGTGTATGGCAGGGACTATTCGCAATAGTGGTGCGAATACTGAAACATTTGCACAGCTAATTTTTTTTTTTTTTTTTTTTTTTTATAAATAGATCTGAGAGATTTTTTTTTTGTTGTTCAAATTAGTTTCCAAATCAATTGACTTATCACTGCTCTTGTTTGCCTGGCCTAAGTGGACCTTTTCGATGTCAGCAAGGCAAAAACAACTCTACGTTGGCGTCGGTGAGTGTTTTGAGGAATCCCGGCGCCTGTGCAGATTTCTGTTGGTGTTCATAGCTCAGGCCTGGGAAGGAATTTCTATGAATAACAATATTAATATTGGACAGCTCCAGAAAACAACTGTGAATCCTCCAGGCCGTCCGCTGGAACGGGGCAGATGCTGACAGCTGTGTAGCTGGAATCTCCTGGCAATACGTTGCGTCCCGATGTCAGCCCGACGCTCCTAATAAACATGTTTGTGTTCGCTCATTACACAGGACTTTCTTCTCTTCTCGTCTTGCAATCAGTTCTTTCCATTGTCATCCACTAACGTGTAATTAACCCCCCGATTCCCTCCAAACGCAATTAAACAAAGCCCAATTCACCGCGTTACCCAGAATCCACTGGGCAGGGGTGACAGCGGCTGAGTCACAGAGCCATTGAGAATTATGAACTGGGCCACAGATGTGACGCCCCCCCGCCCCCACCTCGCAGGCGATGGCTCACGTCTATAGGTTTGATGTATAGATTACCCCTCTCCTAAGATGTAATCACTTCCCCCCACCTCGGGGACAAATTAAACACTAGGCGCTCCGCATAATAAATAGGAATCAGATGAGGTCAGGCTCTTTTGTAAAGTTCACATTTAAGGAGAAAGCCCAGCTCTACCGCAGAAAATAGCGAGGAAAAAAAATGAACGCTTCCCATGAATGCATACAGCAGGGGTAGGCAACCTCCGCCCTCCAGCTGTGGAGAAACTACAAGTCGCAGGAGACATTGCAAGACCCCGACAATCACAGGCATGACTCCTAGAGGCAGAGGCATGATGGGATTTGTAGTTTCACCACAGCTGGAGGGCCGAGGTTGCCTACCCCTGGCATACAGTATATACAGTGTATTATTACCAAAAGTATTGGGACACCTGCCTTTACACGCACATGAATTTTAATGGCATCCCAGTCTTAGTCCGTAGGGTTCAATGGGGTGGGGGAACTTGACTGGCGTGCACAGAGTCCTGACCTCAACCCGATAGAACACATTTGGGATGAATTAGAGCGGGGACTGCGAGCCAGGCCTTCTCGTCCAACATCAGTGTCTGACCTCACAAATGCTCTTCTGGAAGAATGGTCAAACATTCCCATAGACACACTCCTAAACCTTGTGGACGGCCTTCCCAGAAGAGGTGAAGCTGTTATAGCTGCAAAGGGTGGACCAACTCAATATTGAACCCTACGGACTAAGACTGGGATGTCATTAAAGTTTATGTGCGTGTAAAGGCAGGTGTCTCAATACTCAATACTCAATACTTAATATAGATATATATACAAACAGTATCTCACAAAAGTAAGTACACCCCTCACATTTTTGTAAATATTTTATTATATCTTTTCATGTGATAACACTGAAGAAATTACACTTTGCTACAATGTAAAGTAGTGAGTGTACAGCTTGTATAGCAGTGTAAATTTGCTGTCCCCTCAAAATAACTCAACACACAGCCATTAATGTCTAAACCGCTGGCAACAAAAGTGAGTACACCCCTAAGTGAAAATGTCCAAATTGGGCCCAAAGTGTCAATATTTTGTGTGGCCACCATTATTTTCCAGCAGTGCCTTAAAGGGGTTGTAAAGGTAAAAATTTTTTCACCTTAATGCATTATATGCATTAAGGTGAAAAAACTTTTGACAATACCGCCGCCCCCAGCCCCCCGTTTTACTTACCTGACACCTCGAATCTTCGCTGCTCGTTCCAGTCATCTCTATTGCAGCTCAGCCTGGTCGCTGATTGGCTGCAGTGGATGGATTGAAAGCAGCGCAGCCATTGGCTCGCGCTGCTGTCAATCACATCCGATGACGCGGCGCGCCGGGGGGCGGGGACGAGTGATACAGTGAGCGGCTATAGCCGCCGGCTGTATCACGGGAGCGCGCCCACAAGAACTAGCCACCATGCGAGGGAGCTCGCATTAAGGTGGATAGTTCTTGCGGGGAGGAGCTGAAACAGCCGCCGAGGGACCCCAGAAGACGAGGTTCGGGGCCACTCTGTGCAGAACGAGCTGCACAGTGAAGGTAAGTATAACATGTTTGTTATTTTTAAACAATAAAAAAATTACCTTTACAACCCCTTTAAAGGATCACTAAAGCTATTTTTTGTTTGTTGTTTTAAATAACAAACATGTTATACTTACCTCCACTGTGCAGCTCATTTTGCACAGAGTGGCCCCGAACCTGCTCTTCTGGGGTCCCTCGGCGGCTGTCTCGGCTCCCCCCCCCCCCCCCCCACCCCGCAAGGACTCAACACTTTCATGCAAGCTCGTATGGTGTTGAGTGCTTGCGGGCGCGCTCCTGTGATACAGCGGGCGGCCATAGCCGCTCACTGTATCACTCGGCCCTGCCCCCTTGGCGCGCCGCGTCATTGGATGTGATTGACAGCAGCGCGAGCCAATGGCTGCGCTGCTTTCAATCCATCCACTCTAGCCAATCAACGGCCAGGCTGAGTGGCGAAGAGGATTTTGGGGGCGAGTGTGGGACTTTCGAAGGGTCAGGTAAGTAAAACGGGGGGGGGGGGGGGGCGGTATTGTCAGATGTTTTTTCACCTTAACCACTTGCTTACAGGGCACTTAAACCCCCCTCCTATCCAGACCAATTTTCAGCTTTCAGCGCTGATGCACTTTGAATGACAATTGCCCGGTCATACAACACTGTACCCAAATGAAATTTTTATCATTTTTTCACCACAAATAGAGCTTTCTTTTGGTGGTATTTGATCACCTCTGCAGTTTTTACTTTTTGTTAAAAAAATGTAAAAATCTGAATTTTTAAAAAAAAAAAAAAATTAATTTTTTTATATTTTGTTATAAAAAATTTAAAACGGGTCATTTTTCTCCTTCATTGATGTACGCTGATGAGGCGGCAGTGATGGGCACTGATAGGCGGCAGTAACGGGCACTGATGGGTGGCAATGATGGGCACTGATGGGTGGCAGTGATGGGCAGCACTGCCAGGTGGCATTGATTGGCACTACAGGTGGGCATTGATAGGTGGCACTTGTGGGCATTGATAGGTGGCACTTGTGGGCACTGATAGGTGGCACTTGTGGGCACTGATAGGTGGCACTTGTGGGCACTGTTGGGTAGCACTGTGGGCACTGCTAGGTGGCACTATTTGGTGGCACTGATGAGGCAGATGTGCCTCTTCCACTTGGGGACCGATGTCCCTTACATCCGAGCCGGTGATCGGCTTTTTTTTCTACTCATGCTGTCAGCGTGAGTAGAAAAAAAAAAACGATTACCGATCTTTTGTTTACATCATGTGATCAGCTGTCATTGGCTGACAGCTGATCACATGGTAAGGGGCCGGGACCGGCCCCTTACTCGGATCGGTGATCAGCCGTGTCTCAGTGAGCGTGCACAGGGAGCGTGCACAGGGGAGCGTGCACAGGGGAGGCCGTCATATGACGGCCTCCCGGGAATTCAGGTCCGCGCTGTGGCCGTCATTCGGCCATAGCACGGATGTGTAGTGGTTAATGCATAGAATGCAATAAGGTGAAAAAACTTTTACCTTTACAACCCCTTTAACCCTCTTGGGCATGGAGTTCACCAGAGCTTCACAGGTTGTCACTGGAGTCCTCTTCCCCTCCTCCATGACGACATCACAGAGCTGGTGGATCTTAGAGACCTTGCGTTCCTCCACCTTCCATTTGAGGATGCCCCACAGATGACCAATAGGGTTTAGGTCTGGAGACATGCTTGGCCAGTCCATCACCTTTACCCTCAGCTTCTTTAGCACAGCAATGGTTGTCTTGGAGGTGAGTTTGGGGTCGTTATCATGTTGGAATACTGCCCTGCGGTCCAGTCTCTGAAGGGAGGGGATCATGCTCTGCTTCAGTATGTCACAGTACATGTTGGCATTCATGGTTCCCTCAATGATCTGTAGCTCCCCAGTGCCGGCAGCACTCATGCAGCCCTAGACCATGACACTCCCACCACCATGCTTGACTGTAGACAAGACACACTTGTCTTTGTACTCCTCACCTGGTTGCCGCCACACACGCTTGTCACCATCTGAACCAAATAAGTTTATCTTGGTCTCATCAGACCACAGGACATGGTTCCTGTAATCCATCTCCTTAGTCTTCTTGTCTTCAGCAAACTGTTTGCAGGCTTCCTTGTGCATCATCTTTAGAAGAGGCTTCCTTCTGGGATGACAGCCATGCAGACCAATTTGATGCAGTGTGCGGCGTATGGTCTGAGCATTGACAGGCTGACCCCCCACCCCTACAACCTCTGCAGCAATGCTGGCAGCACTCATACGTCTATTTCCCAAAGACAACCTCTGGATATGACGCTGAGCACGTGCACTCAACATCTTTGGTTGACTATGGTGAGGCCTGTTCTGAGTGGAACCTGTCCTGTTATACCGCTGTATGGTCTTGGCCACCGTGCTGCAGCTCATTTTCATGGTCTTGCCAATCTTCTTATAGCCTAGGCCATCTTTATGTAGAGCAACAATTCTTTTTTTCCAGATCCTCAGAGAGTTCTTTGCCATGAGGTGCCACGTTGAACTTCCAGTGACCAGTATGAGAGAGTGAGAGCGATAACACCAAATTTAACACACCTGCTCCCCATTCACACCTGAGACATTGTAACACTAAGGAGTCACATGACACCGGGGAGGGAAATTGGCTAACTGGGCTCAATTTGGACATTTTCACTTAGGGGTGTACTCACTTTTGTTGCCAGTGGTTTAGACATTAATGGCTGTGTGTTGAGTTATTTTGAGGGGACAGCAAATTTACACCGTTATACAAGCTGTACACTCACTACTTTACATTGTAGCAAAGTGTCATTTCTTCAGTGTTGTCACATGAAAAGATATTATTATTATACAGGATTTATATAGCGCCAACAGTTTGTGCAGTGCTTTACAACATGAGGGCAGACAGTACACTTACCATACAAATCAATACAGGAGGGATCAGAGGGCCCTGATAAAACAAAATATATACAAAAAAACGTGAGGAGTGTACTCACTTTTGTGAGATACTGTATATATACATATATCTCCTTGTTTTTAGTCATGATCTTCAAAGTCTGCCACCCCAAATTGGCATCAGTAGTATGTACGAGGATGAGAGTTCCGCATGTGTGGATCAACTCCATTAGAAGTTTATTACAGGTCAGGTTACCAACGCGTTTCAAGACCTCACAACTCCTTCTTCAGCGCTTGTGTACTGGCAGTTGAGTGTACTGGACAACCAGTCTGGCAGCCAACTATCAGGCCAGTGACTTGTGAACTCAGTAATCCTCATTTGTTAAATTCTGGCTGTCCGGTACACCCAAATAGCTGGGAGCCTGGATGAAGGAGTTGTGAGCCCCCGAAACTCGTTGGACGATTCAACTGAACTGCAATAAACTGCTACTGAACTTGAAAGGGGGAAATGTGTGGTGCAGAGTGAGGGGTGATCAGTACGGCAGGGGGGCAGGGGAGAGGCAATTACTGGAACCGATCCCCTGTAGGGCCCTCTCTGCAGCAGCCGGTTGGAGGGAGAGTAGAAGAAGTCGGATTCCAGCTGCCGATCACCCTCCCTGTCTACATATGATTCCCCCTGCTGTCCTGTGCCCCCTGCTCTCCTGTGCCCCCTGCTCTCCTGTGCCCCCTGCTGTCCTGTGCCCCCTGCTGCCCTGTGCCCCCTGCTGCCCTGTGCCCCCTGCTCTCCTGTGCCCCCTGCTCTCCTGTGCCCCCTGCTCTCCTGTGCCCCCTGCTCTCCTGTGCCCCCTGCTCTCCTGTGCCCCCTGCTGCCCTGTGCCCCCTGCTGCCCTGTGCCCCCTGCTCTCCTGTGCCCCCTGCTCTCCTGTGCCCCCTGCTCTCCTGTGCCCCCTGCTCTCCTGTGCCCCCTGCTCTCCTGTGCCCCCTGTTGTCCTGGGCCCAGTACAGGAGGACCGGTAGTACCCCCTTATCCACGGCCCTGCTAAGGTCCCAGTTGGAATCCCAGTCAGGACACTATCTGCATGGAGTTTGCATGTTTTGACAGGCACATAAATTTGGAAGATTTTTTGGACGAGGTTATCCTTTGCCATATTTGGGGTGCTATTAAACAACAAATTGCACCACCAGCGCGTCAAGCGTTTTTTGTGCGTTTTAGGAATGCAGGCAAATTCGTGCAATTTTGAACTCATGTTGCTATAGTGTGACGGCAGTCTTAGAAGCCATACGGAGTCCTGGAATCACTCCAGCGATACACGCTGTGTACTGTATAATCATCTCTAGAGGTGTGCCTGCCGGTGTCTAAACAAACTTTACTCACACCTTACATGACGGCAGAGATTGCCGCACCTTCCAATGTCTATTGTTACACAAATAAAAAAGATTTCCTTATGGAGTGCGTGTGACGCGTCATTACATAGGATAGGCAGGAATCGGCGCGGTGCGGGCCAGGGATTTCTAAATATAGTTTGTGTTGGGACACTCGTTTAAGGAAGTGGCACCCAGTACTGGGAAAAAGTGCCCTCCCCCGAGCTCTTTAATTCGGCACAGCAAAAACGAACATGAATTTAAAAATGTAGATGAAAATGTTGTTCTAAAGTCTAATGCTGGCCATACACATACAGATTTTCATTCAAAACATTTTTGTTTCAGGAACATTTATCTGATTTTCTAATCATTAGTGGGGTCAAATCGGCGCGATTCTGCCCAGGATCCCAAATTTAAAGTAGTGTTTTGCAAACTGTGGCCCGGGGGACGGATGTGGCCCTTTGCCTGCTTTTATCCAGCCCTTGGGGCACTGTTTCATTCACTGACACCAACGAAGGGGCACAATTCCTACCAATGACACCAATGATGGGGCACAATTCCTGCCAGTGACACCAATGATGGGGCACAATTCCTCCCAGTGACAACTACCATGGGGCATAGTTCCTCCCATTGACACTAACAACGTGGCCCAATGACACCAATGATGGGGCACAGTTCCTCCCAGTGGACACTAACAACGGGGCTCAATGACACCAACGATGAGGCACAATTCCTCCCACTAACACTAACAATGGGGCCCAATGACACCAAAGATGGGGCACAGTTCCTCCCAGTGGACACTAACAACGGGGCCCAATGACACCAAGGATGGGGCACAATTCCTCCCACTAACACTAACAATGGGGCCCAATGACACCAAAGATGGGGCACATTTCCTCCCACTTTCACTAACAACGGGGCCCAATGACACCAACGATGGGGCACAGTTCCTCCCAGTGACACTAACAA
The DNA here is from genome assembly GCA_037952835.1 of Lithobates septentrionalis. Lineage (NCBI taxonomy): Eukaryota > Metazoa > Chordata > Amphibia > Anura > Ranidae > Lithobates > Lithobates septentrionalis. The sequence goes on from JBBDGP010002253.1 coordinate 27,798, forward strand.
TGGGGCCCAGTGACACCAATGATAGGGCACAATTCCTCCCACTAACACTAACAACGGGACCCAATGACACCAATGATGGGGCACAGTTCTTCCCATTGACAATAACAACGTGGCCCATTGACACCAATAATGGGGCACAGTTCCTCCCAGTGGACACTAACAACGGGGCTCAATGACACCAACGATGAGGCACAATTCCTCCCACTAACACTAACAATGGGGCCCAATGACACCAAAGATGGGGCACAGTTCCTCCCAGTGGACACTAACAACGGGGCCCAATGACACCAAGGATGGGGCACAATTCCTCCCACTAACACTAACAATGGGGCCCAATGACACCAAAGATGGGGCACATTTCCTCCCACTTTCACTAACAACGGGGCCCAATGACACCAATGATGGGGCACAATTCCTCCCAGTGACAACTACCATGGGGCATAGTTCCTCCCATTGACACTAACAACGTGGCCCAATGACACCAATGATGGGGCACAGTTCCTCCCAGTGGACACTAACAACGGGGCTCAATGACACCAACGATGAGGCACAATTCCTCCCACTAACACTAACAATGGGGCCCAATGACACCAAAGATGGGGCACATTTCCTCCCACTTTCACTAACAACAGGGCCCAATGACACCAACGATGGGGCACAGTTCCTCCTAGTGACACTAACAATGGGGCCCAGTGACACCAATGATAGGGCACAATTCCTCCCATTAACACTAACAACGGGACCCAATGACACCAATGATGGGGCACAGTTCTTCCCATTGACAATAACAACGTGGCCCAATGACACCAATAATGGGGCACAGTTCCTCCCAGTGAAACTATCAACGGGGCCCAATGACACCAACGATGGGGCACAGTTCTGAAGAACAGTAAACTGGCCACTTGTTTGGAAAGTTTGGAGACCCCCTGCTTTATAGCAAATCAGTGAATTAGTTAATACAAATAATAACTGTTGACTAAGATTTTAACAACCAATTTTAGTGTTAAAAAACTCATTAAGGTTAACTACAAGGTTGACTGCAACATTGTAACTTTGTAACAAGTCACAAGGTGAGAAGCTGCAGCAGGGGCTGATCTGTGTCAGACATTTGTGAAGCCAGCCAGCACCAGGATTTACATGATTGAGTCAGCATCCCAATCCAGAAAGTGGATGGTGATCCTTGATGAGGCCAATGTACACCACCACTGCTGCGTATCAGCGACCTGAGTGGCATCCGGAGCGCTGAGTCCAGGTGTGCCGACAACCAGAGTCACCTGGGTGCAGAGCAGAGAGTGGACCAATGGCTGTGTGTGACTGGATGGTGAACTGGAATATTGCTGGGATTGGTGAGCTGCTTACTATCTGCTGCTAGAGAGATTGAGCCCTTTAGGAACTGTCCATACAGCCATCTAGTAGCCTTATTGCTGCCTGCTGGCTTGACTGGGACTATTCTCATGTGTACCGACAGTGCAGCTGGGCCCCAACGCTAGCCGGCTGAAGAGTTAGGATTAAAGAGTGTCCCTTTACAGCTGCTACACAGAGACCTTCACCAATTGTCTATGCTAAGTGGTACATCTCAGGGGACATTACACCATATACTAGCCATCCTCCTGCACTGTAGACTAGTTATAGTATTTTTATTCACATTACAGTAGTGCTTATATGCACTGTTTATTGCTGATTTATGTGTTGATTCCAGTTTAATGGTACTCTGTTTTAAGTTACCTTGGCAAAGTGATTATACTGTTTAGCGGACTGTGTCGGAACCTACCTTCTGTGTGTTCATTTATGCTCAAAACACCATTCATTCTAACCCGTACCAATATATTGAGTTCTTTATGTCTATTTCTTGGTACTAACTCACAGCCGAGTTAAAGGGATTTATACCCGGGTTCCTATAAGTGTTTGCAGTAACTCTCGCTCAACCAGGTGTGTCAGATGAGGGTGTTCTTGGCGGCGCAGAACAGAGAACCCAAATTACCAAGCGGCTCCTCCGGGGGGTAGAACTCTATTTCATTTTGTTCTCTGGTTGGCCTCGCCTGGTCTTCACGGTGCCACCTCCCTAACGAGCCACCCTTCCTTCCCTTCCTGACCCTACTACCTTGTCCATGAAATGTTCTCTGCCATCTCCCTGGGCTCTGATAATAACAAGGAGTTGTCTTCACGGGTCCATTGTTCTCCACACCATCCAGCACTTGGCTTGAATCTCTGAATTCATTCCAGCTCCGAGGCACACCCTGAATTAATCAATCAACCTCCAAAGGGTTCGCCTGCAAAACACTGAAGCGGAACTAAATGTTTTCCAAGATTCTAGAAAATAAAATGGTGATTTAAAGCTGAACTCGGGTCGGGGGTTGGGGGGCTTTTGAATGTTAATTTAACCCTTTTTGCTGCCAGAAGCGTTTTTGCATTCTTTGCACACGTTTCAAAAAGTTTTAAGCTTGAAGATTATATAAAATCCCCAAAATATTTTTTTTTTTTTTTCTGAAAGCAGACCCCCTAGAGCAGTGGTCATCAATCCTGTCCTCAGGGCCCACTAACAGGCCAGGTTTTATGTATTACCTTGGGGGAGATGTAGACTAGAATACTGCAATCACTGAGCAGCAAATGATATCACCTGTGATGTATTTCAGTTATCTTGCAAACCCGGCCTGTTAGTGAGCCCTGAGGACAGGAGTTGATGACCAGTGTCCTAGAGAATAAAATAGTGGTAGCTCCAATTTTTTAATGTCAGACAATATTAAAGCAATGGTTTAGAACAGTGTTTCTCAACTGCAGTCCTCATGGCGCCCCAACAGGTCATGTTTTCAGGATTTCGCTCAAATGAAATGGCTGTGGTAATTACTAAGGCAGTAAAACTGATCAAATCACCTGTGCAAAATAATGGAGATCCTGAAAACATGACCTGCTGGGGCGTCTTGAGGACTGGAGTTGAGAAACACTGGTTTAGAAAACGCAAAATGTTAGTAAAAAATACTGTAAAGTAAATTTTAGGGCACATAAACGTAATATTTTACCCAATTTTGTAGTAATATATAAAAGATGAGGTTGTATCGAGTAAATAGATGCCCAACATGTCAAGCTCAATCACAGCCAGTGAGTCAAGGAGGTGAAAGCGGGGGGGGGGGGGGGGGGGTCCGGGCTGCAGCTCTATGTGTCTTATGGACGCATAGAGTCATAGCTCCCAACTGTCCCTGATTTCGAGGGACTGTTCCTGATTTGGAGCAATGTCCCTCTGTCCCTCATTCCTCCTCATTTGTCCCTCATTTTGGTCTGATCTATATAGATGTATATAAAATGCACTTTTTATCTATCAAAAAGTGTTTCCCAGCGCTAAACCTTTCATCCAATTTCTAAATTGCTGCATTTGTAAATTCCAAAAGCCAATATAAAGGAATAGTAGTGGTAAGAAAAGCACTTGTGGATTTAACCGATCTCGTTTTTTTTGTACAATTCTCCTTTAAGGGGGTGTGGCAAGGGGCGTGTGTCCTATGCCTGCATACTTTTGCTGATAGGTGTCCCTCATTGCCATCTCAAAAAGTTGGGAGGTGTGTAGAGTGGGGCTCGGGAGGGAGCACGAACCATGGCAAGCGGCTTACTAATTGGGGCACTGGTCAAAGGGGAGGAGCCAGGAGGACCAGCAGGGGACCCGAAAAGAAGAGGATCTGCTAAACCATTACACAGAGCAGGTAATTATGACATGTTTGTTATTTAACAAAAAAAGGAACCTTTAGAATCACTTTAAAAGTGTGTGTGCCCATGAAACAGTGACCATCTTTGGTACCCTATATTTTCTAAAGGCAATGCTTTAAAAGCCCCTACAGGTCATTAGTTCAGAGTTAACCATGAATAATGGGCCTAGAATTATTGCTCTCACTCTGACATACATGGCAACATGTGTATCACAATCAACATTTTCATGCATACATGTTCATTCATTTATGCATGTATGTGGGGGGAGGGGCTCAGATTTTTTTTTTGGGGGGGGGGGGTTTTCAGGGCTTGAGTGCAACTTTCATATTTTACACTTTAAAAAAAATAATTTAACCACTTGTTGACCACACTATAGCGTAGTTGTCCAGTTCGGGAAGGGCGAAGCCTCTCCTCAGTGCAAGACACATGAAAGCCCGCATGGAGTTTACTAAAGAACACCTGAAGGACTCCAAGATGGTGAGAAATAAGATTCTTTGGTCTGATGAGACCAAGATAGAACTTTTTGGCCTTAATTCTAAGCGGTATGTGTGGAGAAACCCAGGCACTGCTCATCACCTGTCCAATACAGTCCCAACAGTGAAGCATGGTGGTGGTGGCATCATGCTGTGGGGGTGTTTTTCAGCTGCAGGGACAGGACGACTGGTTGCAATCGAGGGAAGTACAGGGATATCCTGGATGAAAACCTTCTCCAGAGTGCTCAGGACCTCAGACTGGGCTGAAGTTTTACCTTCCAACAAGACAATGACCCTAAGCACACAGCTAAAATAACGAAGGAGTGGCTTCACAACTCCGTGACTGTTCTTGAATGGCCCAGCCAGAGCCCTGACTTAAACCCAATTGAACATCTCTGGAGAGACCTAAAAATGGCCGTCCATCAACGTTTACCATCCAACCTGAGGGAACTGGAGAGGATCTGCAAGGAGGAATGGCAGAGGATCCCCAAACCCAGGTGTGAAAAACTTGTTGCATCTTTCCCAAAAAGACTCATGGCTGTATTAGATCAAAAGGGGCTTCTACTAAATACTGAGCAAAGGGTCTGAATACTTAGGACCATGTGATATTTCAGTTTTTCTTTTTTAATAAATCTGCAAAAATGTCAACAATTCTGTGTTTTTCTGTCAGTATGGGGTGCTGTGTGTACATTAATGAGGAAAAAAATGAACTTAAATGATTTTAGCAAATGGCTGCAATATAACAAAGAGTGAAAACTTTAAGGGGGTCTGAAGACTTCGTCCCCACTGTACACTTATAATCAGGGCACTGACCATCAGTGCAGCCCAATCAGTGCCAATCAGAGTCCATCAGTTCAACTTATTAATGTTCATCAGTGCCGCCTATCAGTACCAATCAGTGCAGCCTCATCAATGCCCATCAGTGACAGCACACATTTACACTGATACTTAGGGCACTGATCATCAGTGCTCTGTTTTTCACTACATCACCATCAGTACCCATCAGTGCAGCTTATTAGTGTCCATCAGTTCAGCATATCAGTGCCACCTATCAGTGTCCATCAGTACCGCCTATCAGTGCCCATCAGTGCAGCCTTATCAGTGCAGCTCATCAGTACCCATCAGTGCCGCCTCATCAGTGCAGCCTATCAGTGCCCATCAGTGCAGCCTCATCAGCCCACATCCGTTAGGATGTTTATAGGAATATTTGCAAAATGTTATAGCAGAAACTAAGAAATAGGTTTGTTTTTTTCAAAAATTACAGTTTTTTTCCTTTGTTTAGCAAAAAATATAAACCCCAGTGGTGATTAATTACCACTAAAAGAAAGCTCTATTTGTCTAAAAAAAATTATAAAAAATGTCATTTGGGTACAGTGTTGGATGACCGCATAATTGTCATTCAAAGTGTGAGAGCGCTGAAAGTTGAAAATTGGCCTGAGCAGGAAAGGGGTAAAAAAGCCCAGTAGGCAAATGATTAATGAACTCTTTTTTACAACACATAGGGGTGAAAAGTCCCCCCCGTGTAATGCATTTTTGGTGACAGGTTCTCTTTTTTTTTTTTAACAATCATACAGTTTCTCTTTAATAAATAATCAGGGGTCTCATCTGTCCTCCAGTGAAAGTAATGTCACTGCATTAGCTTTTCCTCAGACATGATGACCTGGAAGTGACGTTTTACACATTGGTACCAGGTCAGTTACAGGAAAGAGAAACCAGCAAACGCATGTTCGCTGGTCTCCCTCCCATCTACCCGGCATCATCGGCCACGCTGGTCCCGGGTCTGTCGATAGGGGTGTGGAGCCTAGGAAACATGGTGGGGGACATGCAGTGGGAGTCGGTGTTAGCGGGGTGTGGGGAAGCTGCTGGATCACTTCCATATGGCCACCACCGGCTGTCACCTTCTCAGATTTACACACGCTCCCGGCAGCTGCTCAAGGGGCCGGGAAAATGGTTCAACCGCAATGTTTTACCACTCCTCAATCTCTGTGAACGAACCCCCTTAGAGCATTAAGCATCTCTGCTTAAAGATAAAAATCAATGTATCAATAAGATCTGCAGTCATAGAGGAGGAACACTAAAGGCAACCCTTTGGGGGCTTCCTACAGAACGCATAGCTAGCTGGCAGTGGCCTTCATGAAACTTCCAGAGGGCATAGCTCCCAACTGTCCCTGATTTCGAGGGACTGTCCCTGATTTGAAACAAAGTCCCGATGTCCCTCTTTCCTCCTCATTTGTCCCTCATTTTGGTCTGATCTTTATAGTTGCATATAAAATGCACTTTTTAGCTTTCAAAAAGTGTTTCTCAGTGCTAAACCTTTCATCCAATCTCTAAATTGCTGCATTTGTAAATTCCACAAGCCAATATAAAAGAATAGTAGTGGTAAAAAAAAAAAAAAAAACACTTGTGGGTTTACCTAATATTTTTTTAAATGTAATTCCTCTTTAAGGGGGCGTGACAGGGGGGTGTGTCCTATGCCTACATACTTTTGTTAATAGGTGTCCCTCATTCCCATCTCAAAAAGTTGTGCGGTATGCCCGAGGGTAGCCCCTCCACGTTGGAAGTAAACAGATTAAACCAGTTTGTTTGCGATAATAGGATATTGTCATCACCATGATTACCTCCCATCAGCCAGCAGACAATTTTGGCCTTCGGCTCAGCATTGGGCTCTTGGCTGGAGGGTGCAAAGAAAACAATAATGGCGGCGGTATCATGTGTCAGATAACTGCTAGGGGAACGGTTTAGGAGATTACCAGGAGAGCGAGCCTGACCTTCCAGTGGAATCAGTCCATAATCCCCTCCATTGACTCTGAGAACCTCACCCCAGATTAACGTTGACGTTAAAGTCTTCCTACCTGTCCGAAAATAGCGGCGTCTTTAATTTTCCATGGGAGCTTCGCCACGTGTCACCAGAGTTCATTCACCCCCCCACAGCTCCCGGGCGCACGTCTTCGTAATCAGATTTAATTAAACAGAAAACCACCCTGGATTCTGGTGCTATTCCTGGCCCCGAGATTACCGACTGCAAGTAAACAGCATGCCGGTAATCCCAACGGCACAGGACGCTTTCCTGGCTCCATGTACATCAATGCTGAAGATGGCGTGGTAATAATGAGTTTAACTGTCCTGTCCAACATTTGTTTTTTTAAGAAGAGCCACTGCTCTCAAATCAATAACCTCATAGCAATAACCTAAAAAGTAACTCCATTTTCATGGGAAAAAAAATATAGCAAATAGAAAAAAACATTGAGATAGAATATGCAATTGCTACACAAGCCATATTGTATTTTCAAGTGTTGCTAAACCCAGGATCCTGCATTCACTATATCTGCTCTCCCACAGTACACAGAACATGGAAATGCAATTATTTTAGTGAATATAAACTGATAAATACCTTTTCTCATCAGCAGTATATAGCAGCCTTGTGATTTCTATCAGTGTCTGGTTAAAGCTTGTAGGAGGAGTTTTCATTCTCCTCTGATTGTCCTATGAGGGTGCCACCTATTAGGCTAAATAATAAAAAAAAAATTGCAGGTAAAAAAAAAATGCTTAGGGTCCCACCCCCTTCAGGTCTGGTGTGGGTTTTAAGAGGAACCCCATGCCAAAATTAGAAAAAAGACGGGCCCAAAATCCATACAAGACCCTTATCCGAGCATGCAGCCTAGGAGGTCAGGAAAGGGGGAGGGATGAGCGAACGCCCCCCTTCCTGAACCAGACCAGGCCACATGCCCTCAACATGAGGGGGTGGGTGCTTTGGGGTAGGGGGTGCTCGTCAATCATGCAATAAAACGCTCTCACTGGCCATGAAGGCTGGCCGCCTACTCCAGGCTCTGCCGTTTGACAGTTCTTATATAGGTAAGGGACGGGGCCACCTGGCGACGTCATCTGGTGGCACCACCCCCTTGTGACGTCACCAACCCAGCATGCAAAGGTCGGTGACATCACAAGGGGGCAGTGCCACCTGGTGACATCGCCAGGTGGCCCCGCCCATACCTATATAAGAACTGCCAAACAGCGGAGACTGCAGTAGGCGGCCAGCCTTCATGGATGGCAGGAGCACTTTTATTTTTAATTTTTTTCAGGGGCGGCGGGCGTCTTGATTGACGATGGATTTACATTGGGGGACACTGCTTTTTTATTTTTTAAAAAAAGGAATTGTCAAACTGTCTTTGTGTTTATTTTACTTTTTGACACTTTTTTGGTGAATGGATAGGGGTACTCATTCACATAGGGGGGGCCGGGATCTGGGGGCCCCCTTGTTAAAAGGGGCTTCCAGATTCCAAAAAGCCCTCTGCCCGCAGACCCCAACAACCACTGGCCAGGGTTGTGGGGAAGAGACCCTTGTCCCACAAGGTGTTTTGGGGTGGGGGGAGGCAGAGGCCCCCTGCCCCAAAGCACCCCCTCCATGTTGAGGTCATGTGGTCTGGTATGTTTCAGGAGGGGAGGGGGCGCTCGCTCGGCTGCATGCTTGGATATGGGTCTGGTATGGATTTTGGGGGGGACCCCATGCGTTTTTTTTTTTTTTGGCAAGGGGTTCTGGAGGGGGACCCCACGCAGTTTTTCTTCTTTATTGTATGTACGCGGGGGCAGTCCTTAAGTGGTTAATAACATTAAATTACAATATAACTTGTGTAGCAACTGTATATGCTATATTATTTTTTTTACTGTGCATATTTTTTCCCACAAAAGTAGTGTTACCATTTAAGCCACCAGGCTGCCCAGTGCATTAAAGAGGAAGTAAACCCTGATGGGTTTTACTTCCTCTTTTTCCCCCTGCAAAGTAAAAGCATAATGGGCTAGTATGCATCACATACTAGCCCACTTACCTGCAAACAAAACCCGCGATCTCCCCGCTGGTGGCTGCATCCATCTTCACCCCAGTCACGGCACGAGCCCTTTAGAAACGGCGCTCGTGCCCTTTGTTCAGTGCGCATGCGCTGATGATGTCGGTGCAAGCGTATATGGTAAAAGTCTCCTAAACCGTGCAGGTTTAGGAGATATTTCCAGTACCAACAGGTAAGCCTTATTATAGGCTTACCTGTAGGTAAAAGTGGTGTAACTAGGTTTACAACTACTTTTAAGTAAAGCTCCAGGTATCCAGCAATACCACATAAGGTAGGAATAGTTTGGTCTTCTCATTATTCAGGATGTACTGGTTCGGTGTTTGCCCACAGATTAGGCTAATAGACCTCACATTCTTGGCCACAAAGGTTAATGGCCTTAAATCCTTGCAGTCAATGCCTGGTGCTTAATGGAGCGAGAAACATCGGCCAACTTTGCGCACCAGTCAGGAATTTTCGTAATTGATGTACTCCATTTTAGCTGAAAGCGACCCTCATATTACATGCTGAGAAAGAACTTTCTTATTTCTGAGCAATTTCATTTCAGAACATTTTCAGGCAATTTGCAGAAGAACGGCCAATTCTCGCCGGGAACCTGAGCTAAGGACGGAAAGTCCAAAAACATGAAAAGCGTATAAGGGAGCTGTTTTCCTGTAATGTCCATCCATTTTTGAGATTTACACAGCTCTGCCACACAGCACAATGTCTAGTAGAGCAGATGACCTGATTTTTCTCCACTGCAGCTAAATAACGCTTACAGGTCTTGTCCCTCCCCCAGCCTGTGATTGGTGAAGGAGGTGCAGCAGACCCATGAGCTCATCTCTCTCTGCTTTCCCCTCCTCTTGTTAGCACATGACCACTGCAGCACAATTGATTGGCAACTTGTGCTGTTTCTCCTTCTGCCAGTCTGAACTATGCTGTACAGGAACTGCAAGGGGCTGATATCAAGTCAAATTCAGGTAATTCTACTTCCATATATATATATACATAAATAATGATGTAATATTGAATAGAAAGCTGCCTTGAAGAGGTTGTAAACCTTCACGGTTTTTCACCATAATGCATTCTATGCTTTAAAGTGTTTTAATAACCAACATGTCATACTTACCTCCTCTGTGCAGTTGGTTTTGCACATAGTGGCCCCCGATCCTCCTCTTCTGGGGTCCCTCAGCGGCGCTCCTGGTTCCTCCTCTTCTCGAGTGCCCCGCCGAGAAACGCTCTTCTTCGGGGCACCCGTGCGGGCGCGCTCCTGTGTCCTGCTGCTGCGTCCATTGATAAAGACAGCAGAACTCGGCCCCACCCCCCGGCGCCCGCGTCATTGGATTTGAGTGACAGCAGTGGGAGCCAATGGCTACGCTGCTGTCAATCTATCCAATTAGGACCCGACACACCGTCTGGAGCTTCTGTGCTCGTCCCCGGAGCAGAAACGATCAGGCTCAGGTAAGAAAAAGGGGGGGGGGGGGCTCTGGGGGGCTGCTGCACTATAGAAGGTTTTTCACCTTAATGCATAAAATGCATTAAGGTGAAAGACCACGAGGGTTTACCACCCCTTTAAGCCTAAATTCTAAATCACTGCCAGCCCCTCTATTAGAGCCTGGCATACCACACTATGTAAGTCACTTCTAAAAACGAGAGTTGTAAATACCTATTTAGAGCTATCATCAGGCCGGTCACGTGACTCGCGGCCGTGTTACAGCTCCGATACATGGCTTCTGCGGGAGGGGCAGAGATCTCCCTCTGACGTCAGCCGGGGTGATCACGTGGCCTCCCGCAGAAGCCATATATCGGAGCTGTAAAGCGGCTGCGAGTCACATGACCGGCCTGATGATAGCTCTAAATAGGTATTTACAACGCTCATTTTTAGAAGTGACTTACATAGTGTGGTATTCCAGGCTCTAATAGAGGGCTGCCAGTGACCATTGTAGGTCTTTTTTTTGTAATAATAGCGGCGGGGGGTGGGGTGGAGACAGAGACACAGAGAGGGAGCTGACAGGCAAGTAGAAGGAGGTAAGGAGGGACGCACTCTGACCACGGGGGTCATGGTTCAGCAGCCCTGATAATCGTGGTCAGTACAGAGACAAGTACTGTGCTGTTTAATCTGCTTTAAAGGACCAGGATCTGAACTTTTTTTTTTTTTTTTGGGGTTAACGAACACTTTAGGGTGAAAAACCTTTTGTGCTGCAGCAGCCCCCCAGAGCCCCCTTTTACTTACCTGAACCCAATCGTGACCGCGACAGGGACAAGCACGGCAGCTCCAGCCACTGACTCGGGTCCTTATTAGATAGATTAATAGCAGCGGGAGCCATTGTCAATTAAATCCAGTGACACGGGAGCCGGGGGCGGGGCCGAGTCCTGCTGTCTGTGTCAATGAGCGCGCCCGAATGAGTGTCCCCATGGAATGTGGCTCTCCGTGGGAGCACTCGAGAAGAGGAGGAGCCAGGAGCGCTGCGGGAGGACCCCAGAAAAGGAGGGTCGAGGCCACTCTGTGCAAAGCCCTTGCACAGAGGAGGTAAGTATAACACCTCATTAAAAAAAAACAAAAAAAAAACGAAGCTTTACAATCACTTTAAAGAGGAGTTGCGCCCCTCCACCAAAAAATGTAAAGTCAGCAGCTACAAATACTGTAGCTGCTGACTTTTAATATTAGGACATTTACCTGTCCATCGGTCCCACAATGTCGGCACCCCAGCCGGTTTTCTGGTTGGCTCTCACGTGCTGCCGCCACCATTTGTGGTAAGGGAAGCCAGCAGTAAAGCCTTTTGGCTTCACAGCTGGTTCCCCACTGCGGTGGAGGAAGGAGGAGGGGGCCAAGGTTGCTGCGGCACAATCTCCTGGAAGTGGGTGGCGGGTGAAAAACAGGTACCGCCCCCCCCCCCTAAAGGCGCCAAGTGTGGTACTGGTTGGGGGGAGGAGGTACTTTTGAGTGGAACTCTGCTTTAATCTATGTTTTTATATCTGCATGGAGTTCAGCTTTAAATGTTATAAACAGATTATAGTCGGACTGCCTTAGCTGGCTAATTACATTGAGCTCTGGGGAATTTTATTGCATTGCTCATTTGCTGCGAATCTCCCCACTCCCTCTGCTAGATAGAATTAGATTGAGCAGCTGCCTCTGGTTTCTCCTCTGATTAGCATTTCTGCTCTACAGCACTGGGGTCCTTGGTTCACATCCCCGTCGAGACACTATCTGCATAGAGGTTACATGCTCTACCTGTGCTGGCATATGGCTTTCCTCCATGTATTCCAGTCTCCTCCCACAACAGACATGTGCATGACGATAAAATTCGTTTTGATTCGTTAATCTATTTTTTTAGTTTCGTTAAATTTGGTTGATTCGTTCAATTCGTATTCGGGATTTATATTTGGAATTCGGAATAGGAATTTTCCGAATATAACGTTTTTTTTTTGATTCAAAACATTCGATAAATTTTGAATTTGCTGAAACGAAAACTTTTTTTTTTGTGGCAAAGTGAGCAAAATCTTCATCAAATGATTTCAATGACTCTTTAAATCACCTTTGGCTTAACTATTAATAATTAACATTATTTTAAAATGGTACTCTAATAACACACACAGTCTTTGATTTCAGCAATATGTGTACAGTTAGAATTCGACTAGAGTTTGATGTAAAATTCGATTCGAATTTCAGTCCGAATTTCGGTTATTTTTGGTTATTCGGTAAAATTCGTTTAAATTGTAATTCGAGTATTCGGATATATCCGACTCTCCGAATAATAAAAAATTTGTCTGAATATTAAATCGGACCGAATTGAACCGCACATGTCTATCCCACACAGCGTGTCTTTTGGAGTATGTTGCTCTACATAAAGATGGCCTAGGCTATAAGAAGATTGCCAAGACCCTGAAACTGAGCTGCAGCACGGTGGCCAAGACCATACATCGCTTTTAACAGGACCACTCAGAACAGGCCTCGCCATGGTCGACCAAAGAAGTTGGGTTCTGAGGTTGTCTTTGAGAAATAGACGTATGAGTGCTGCCAGCATTGCTGCAGAGGTTGAAGGGGTGGGGGGTCAGCCTGTCAGTTCTCAGACCATACGTCACACACTGCATCAAATTGGTCTGCATGGCTGTCGTCCCAGAAAGAAGCCTCTTCTAAAGATGATGCACAAGAAAGCCCGCAGTTTGCTGAAGACAAGCAGACTAAGGACATGGATTACTGCAACCATGTCCTGTGGTCTGATGAGACCAAGATAAACTTATTTGGTTCAGATGGTGTCAAGTGAGAACCAGGTGAGGAGTACAAAGACAAGTGTGTCTTGCCTACAGTCAAGCATGGTGGTGGGAATGTCATGGTCTGGGGCTGCATGAGTGCTGCCAGCACTGGGGAGCTACAGTTCATTGAGGGAACCATGAATGCCAACATGTACTGTGACATACTGAAGCAGAGCATGATCTCCTCCCTCCGGAGACTGGGCCACAGAGCAGTATTCCAACATGATAACGACCCCAAACACACCTTCAAGATGACCACTGCCTTGCTAAAGAAGCTGAGGGTAAAGGTGATGGACTGGCCAAGCATGTCTCCAGACCTAAACCCTATTGAGCATCTGTGGGACATCCTCAAACGGAAGGTGGAGGAGCGCAAGGTCTCTAACATCCACCAGCTCAGTGATGTCATCATGGAGGAGGGGATGAGGACTCCAGTGGCAACCTGTGAAGCTCTGGTGAACTCCATACCCAAGAGGCTTAAGGCAGTGCTGGAAAATAATGGTGGCCACACAAAATATTGAGACTTTGGGCCCAATTTGGACATTTTCACTTAGGGGTGTACTCACTTTTGCGCCAGCGGTTTAGACATTAATGGCTGTGTTTTGAGTTATTTTGAGGGGACAGCAAATTGACACTGTTATACAAGCTGTACACTCACTACTTTACATTGTAGCAAAGTGTCATTTCTTCAGTGTCGTCACATGAAAAGATAGAATAAAATATTTACAAAAATGTGAGGGGTGTACTTACTTTTGTGAGATACTGTAATTTTGTTTTGATAAGGACATTTTTATATGGTCTAAGTGGTGCCTTTTAAAATCTGTTTAATTTTCAAAAAAACAGCAAAACCTCAGCAACCAATCAGATTGTTGCATTTGATAAATGAACCCAAGCATGTTGCTCTGGATGAGTGAACCATAGGAGGCCCAGCTCTGGTACATGTAGGCTTTGGACATGGAGTGTTGAACATTTTATCATCTCCTCCCACCATGAGGCCTCTGTTCATAACATTCCCGTCTGGACTTCAGCTGTTTACTCGGCATTACCAATGTTGAAGGCTCTAATAAGCCTGAGCAGTAATTGGGTGGGGGGGAAATCTAACTGCTGAATCGCTGCCAGAAATGCCTTGTCAGGAATTCATGAAACACAGACTGTAACCACGCACAGCTGCTAAGGGTGGCCCGGAATTCCTTCCTTTTCTATCATGCATGGCGGAGAGCCTTTGTCCATTCTAACACCAAGAAAAACTGATAAACACACATGTGATGTATATGGGATCTGTCTCACCAGTCAAAATATTTCCAGTTCTGTTCAGAAGGTCTTGTGATCCAGGCCTCCCTGCCAGAGAGAGCAGCCAGATCCTGGACCTCTACTTGGTCAAGGAAACACCAGTTATCATCAGCTGATTAGACAATAAAGGGGTAGCAGCACACCGAGGAGTCATCACTCTGCCCACCTGTAAGGCTACATTTACACGGCATAAGGGCTCATTTACACTTGCTTCGACCTTAACACACATTAAAGCCCCTACCGCTTCAACATGCTTTTCTGATGTGTTTTTGATGCTTCAGTGATGCTTTTTTGAAGCTTTAATGAAGTGTCTTGATTTTTAATTTGATTTAAAAGGGGCCAGTAGAACCCCAGCTCAGTAGTACCCCCACACAGCAGATCCCAGCTCATTAGTTCCCCTGTTCAGCAGATCCCCAGCTTATTAGTACCCTCATTCAGCAGATCCTCTGCTCATTAGTATCCCCATCTCTGTTGATGCCCCCACTCAGTAGTACCCCCAACTGTGCTGATCCCTTGCTTAGTAGTAACCCCCAGCTCTGCTGATCCCCTGCTCAGTAGTAACCCCCACCTTTGATGATCCCCCACTCAATGGTAACTCCCAGCTCTGCTGATCCTCTGGTTTTTTGATCCTCCTCTCTCTCTGGTCCCTGTTCGCCTCCCGCTATATTGCTCTCAAGCTAGGGACATTGCTAGTTTCTCCTTCTCTGGTCCCCCAGCTCTGCTGATCCTCTGCCGCTCAGCCCTCTCTTTCTCTGGTCTCCGCTCACCTTCCTGCTGCCCCACGCTGCACATCAGATATGACGTCTGCACCACATACTCCCAGAATATATACACATGAACCGGAAGTCACTGCTGATGACGTCTTTCCGGTTCACTTGTTGGTTTCCCAGGGACCTCTCATACCTGCAATACTTCCAAAACAAAGCGAAGCTAAAGCTGAAAAAAAGTCTCTCAAAAGCTGCAGGTGCTGTAAGCGAGCGTTGTCATAGACTTCTATGGAGGCTTTGGAGAGGCTTTGAAACTCCAAGAAAGCGACATGGGGGATCATTTTTGAAGCGAAGCAAACACAACATGTGAACAGGACTGTAAGGTAACCATTTACTGACAGGAGCTTTGATTGGTAATCAGAGTGCTTTAAAAAAACGTGCCCAATGCCACATTTTGAAGCAAGTGTAAACTAGCCCTAATAGTGTTAAATTAAATAAATCTGACGGAATTCCAAAAACAACAAAATAAAGCTTGGATAAGCCGAAGATTTCCGTTTTTTGGTTTCCGCTAGATTAGCACTAAGCAGCCCACTCCACGAGGAATAAATACCAGAAACTATTTGTTTCAGAAACTTGCCTATAACAAAATATATATAAAATGTTATGTTAAAGTAGTATTAAACCCAAAAACAAAACTGTAATACATTGTTTATAGGGTAAGATCACACTTCCTAAAAATACTAACGCTGACAGTAAGGCACTGTCCACACTGGCATTAAAAGCAGGCGCTCCTCAGACGCCTAGTAAAGCAGTCTGCACTTGATAAAACGTGAAGCGTTTGCATCACATCGCTGCGGTTCAAAAATAAAGGTACATGTCGAGTTTGGAAGGGCTTGAAGTATCTCAGTCCCTTATACATGCAAATCTATGATAACGTGCCATAAACGCCCTGGCATGCATTTGCGGTGCCTTAAGCCTTGTTCACACACAAAAAAAAAATAGGCTTCTGGGGTGTGTTTTTAACGTGCCTTTAACATGCGTCGAAATGCATATAGGGTGTTTGGGGAGTGTTTTAAAATATCAAACGCGTCAAACGCGTTGGACAACGCACAATAACTCTATAGGCGCATTTGTTCAGCATCAGTATTTTGAGCACTAGGCCTAACGTGAACCTACACGCGAATCACAAAATTAACAACAACATACAAAGATGGGTCAATTCACTAAGAGTTAAATAATGCTGGAAAAAAATGCAGCAAAATAACTAACAATTGTGCAAATGATCAATTCACTGAGAATTGGGCGGTAAATAAATACTGCGGTAAAGTTTTGATAATGCGGTAATTACCGCATATTTTTATATTTTTAAGGAGTGGGCCGGGAAGCTGGCCGCTGTGTCCTTAACAACAGATGACTAATCAGGTGTCAGCAGGTTCCCTGCGGACAGCGGAATGTAAAGAAAACACAAAAATAATGAAAACAAAAACAGCACGACCCCCCCCCCCTCCCAATGCATGCCAGGCCGTTTGGGTCTGGTATAAATTTTAAGGGGAAGCCCACGCCAAAATGAAAAAAAAAAAAAAAACAGCATGGGACCCCCCCCCCTAAAATCCATAGCAGACCCTTATCCGAGAATCCAGAAAAGGGAGGGGGTGAGGTGAGCACCCTCCCACCTCCTGAACCCTACCAGGCCGCCTGCCCTCATAATGGGGGAGTGCTCTACCTTGTCCCCATGTTGATGTGGACAAGGGCCTCTTACCCACAACTCTGGGCGGTGGTTGCGGGGGCCTGCGGGCAAGGGACTTATCGAAATCTGGAAGCCCCCTTTAACAAGGCCCCCAGATCCCAACCCCCCCCCTATGTGAATAAGTATGGGGTAAATTGTACCCTTACTCATTCACCAAAAAAATATCAAAAAGAAATAAAAACACACACACAGTTTTTGACAACTCCTTTATCAAAAAAAAATTCAAAAATGTCCCCCCGAAGTAGATCCAATGTCAATCACGGTGCTATATAAATCCTGTATAATAATAATAATAACACATAAAAACAACAAACACATACAGCGCTGGTAAGAATACCATGAATATGATACTAAATCGAAAGTGCTCAGTGCAATGTTCCTATAATCATAAATCCAAAAATATGAATAAAGTGCTAAATACGTACAATATATGCTAAACACGAACCAATTACTAGTTAATGGAATACTAATTTGCTAATTCAGCCCATGTGAAGTGCCAAATGAATGTGCGATAGGTGCTAAACACAAACCAATAGTGAAAAACAATATAAATTATGTGTTGTAAGAATCAGTGAAATTAATAATAGTGGTAAATAGTCCCAAATAAATGCCATCAGCTAGACTGCTACACAGGGCTTTTGGTGGCGATCTCACTGGAGAGAAAACAACATCTCTTCACCTATGCTGACAGTCAATCTCCTGGAGTACTGCAGTATGATGCCTCTGATGTAGATGTAATATGAGTAGCAAATGAGTCATATACTTGTAAGTGTCCACCATCGAATCAGACCCAAAAGGCAAAGAAAAGTGATATGGTGAAGTATTGCGGAGAAAGAGATCACTTGCGCATCATAGCGCTACTCACAAGATCATTGGTTGCAAACAGGCATATCAGAAAACTTCCGCGATCGCCGCTAGAAGCGTGTGTTCCATGGGAACAGGAAGAAGCGTCACTGGTTAAGCGTGAGCCGGATGTTTCGTCGACGCGTTTCGCCCCTCCCCCCAGGGCGTCATCAAAGACACAACATCCAGCCCACGGATGTTAGGATATATAAGGTGTGTGGACTCCTCCCAACAAGGAAATGAAAGAACTTCTTGTTGGGAGGAGTCCACACACCTTATATATCCTAACATCCGTGGGCTGGATGTTGTGTCTTTGATGACGCCCTGGGGGAGGGGCGAAACGCGTCGACGAAACATCCGGCTCACGCTTAACCAGTGACGCTTCTTCCTGTTCCCGTGGAACGCACGCTTCTAGTGGCGATCGCGGAAGCTTTCTAATATGCCTGTTTGCAACCAATGATCTTGTGAGTAGCGCTATGATGCGCAAGTGATCTCTTTCTCCACAATACTTCACCATATCACTGTTCTTTGCCTTTTGGGTCTGATTCGATGGTGGACACTTACAAGTATATGACTCATTTGCTACTCATATTACAACTACATCAGAGGCATCATACTGCAGCACTCCAGGAGATTGACTGTCAGCATAGGTGAAGAGATGTTGTTTTCTCTCCAGTGAGATCGCCACCAAAAGCCCTGTGTAGCAGTCTAGCTGATGGCATTTATTTGGGACTATTTACCACTATTATTAATTTCACTGATTCTTTCAACACATAATTTATATTGTTTTTCACTATTGGTTTGTGTTTAGCACCTATCGCACATTCATTTGGCACTTCATATGGGCTGAATTAGCAAATTAGTATTCCATTAACTAGTAATTGGTTTGTGTTTAGCATATATTGTACATATTTAGCACTTTATTCATATTTTTGGATTTATGATTATAGGAACATTACACTGAGCACTTTCGATTTAGTATCATATTCATGGTATTCTTACCAGCGCTGTATGTGTTTGTTGTTTTTATCATTTAAGTATTAGCACTTTTCTTACAGCTGCGGTAACACACTTATGTATTTGGTTTAATTTGTCATGAGCGCTGCATTATATATATCATTTTTTCAATAATAATAACACACCTATAGCGTTAACGTGCATTCTTTATGCATTTAATGGGCGTTTACTGCATGTTAAAAAAAACGCACCCCAGACGCCCTCCAAGTGATTTTTTTCCACCTCACTGATATTTGATGGACACTTGTTAAATGCCCTGTAAACACGCTGTAAGCGCAACAGCTGACCTGATGAAGGTGTTGACCTGAATGGATGGAGCTGACAAGCTTCAACTCCTCCCAGACTCGACATGAAGCTTCATTTTTTCCGCACAGCGACGCAAAGTGACGCAAATGCTACATGTTTTTTAAATGTGAACAGCTCTGTCCGCTGTCCATATTATAGATTGCAGGCTGCTTTACTAGGCATTTGCAGAAATGGCAAAAACGCGCCCCAAACGCCTGTTTCTGAACAGGGATTTTTTCCTTTATATTTACCTGGTGATCCTGCCAGTAGAACTCTCCCTATCTTAGGATGTCTCCACCCTGGAGTGCTTTGTTAACTGCCAAAACACAGCACAGTAGCTTAGCGGTTAGCACTTTGACTTTGCAGAACTGGGGTCCCCCAGTCGTATCCAGATAAGGATGCTGTCTGCATGGAGTTTGCTTGTTCTGCCTGAGCTTGCATGGGTTTCCTCCCACACTCCACAGACATGCTGGCAGGTTAATTGGCTCCTTTTAAAAATGTTTTCCTAGTATATTTGTGCATTTGAGATAGGGACATAGGCGTGTTCTTATCCCATGAGGTGCAGATTCACCCTGCTGCCCAGGTCCCCACCCCCATAGCGCTGGTAGCCTCTGCGGCGGGCACACAGGGGGATGTTTCAGGATGGAGAGCGGGGGGAGAGGGTTTGGTAAATATGTCATATTTACCAGCCCCTTCTTATTCTGAATGAACACAGTGAGTGATGGGTACCATCATTCACTGTGTTCATTTATAACTGAAGGATAGTAGGCTGTGTTTATTATGCTTTAGTTTGTGAATGAACAGGAAAGCCTCTCACCCAGGGCCGGGACAAGGGGTGGGCAGGAGGGGCGGCTGCCCTGGGCACTGTGGTTTTATGTTAGGTGGGGAGGGGCGCTGCAAGGAGATTCGGGGGGAGAGGATTTGTGTTGTAAGGGGAAATTTGGGGGGCAGCAGGGGGTAAGTATTGTTCTAGGAGGGGGGAATCTAGGGGGTAAGTGTGCTAAGAGTGATGATTTAGGGGGATTTGTGTTGGTAGGAGGGATGGGGGGGATTTGTGCTAGGGGGGGATTCGGAGTGTGGGAGTATGTGTACTCGGAGGGGAAAATTTAGGGGTATAAGATTTGTGCTAGTAGGGATGATTTTTTTGGGGGGGATAGGGGGAGCAAAGATTTGTACTGGGAGGAGGGGGAATTTATACCAAGGGAGTAAGCATGCAGATTAGTGCTGTTTTTTTTGGGGGGGATCTTTGCTGACACATAATACTCATATCTTGGAGGGGGGGCGCAGTTTGTCATGTTCGCCCAGGGCGCTAGATGACCTTGTCCCGGCTCTGCTCTCACCCCAGAGCACTTCCCATTCATTCACTGTTGAGTGCAGCTGAGGCTGCAGAGAAAGGGATGGTGGAATCTCTGGACTTAGTCCCTTTCTCTTTCTCAAAAGTGAGACATCAGGGGTCTATATTTCACCAAAGCCCCCCAACGGAGTTCCTAAAAAAATGTAAAAAAAATATTAAAAGATTGTAAAAAATAATTAAAAAATCTATAAAAAAAAAATAAAAGTCTTCTGACACCGTCCACTGCTCTACTAACGTGCCTTCTGCCCTACTGACACCATCCACTGCTCTACTGATTGACACCACTGCTCTACTCTGCCGTTATCCACTGCCCTACATTTTAAAATGTTTTTTTACATTTCTTTATAAGAGTGTGTGTGTGTGTGTATATATATATATATATATATATATATATATATATATATATATATATATATATATATATATATATATATATATATATATATATATATACACTATGTACTGATGTGAATGTATATGTAAAGCGCTGCGTAACTTGACTGCGCTATATAAGTACCTGAAACAATAATAATAATAATAATATATATACATATATATATATATACGGTATATATATATATATATATATATATATATATATATATATACACGGTATATATATATATATATATATATATATATATATATATATATATATATATATATGTATATAGGGTGTTATATATAAACACACACACAAGCACACACACCCTAATGTAATAGGCTTGGGACCCTAGGTTGTAAGCTCCTTGGGGGCAGGGACAGCTGTGAATGTATAATATGTAAAACGCTGTGTGAATTGTCAACGCTATATAAATTTCTATAATGAAAGAGCACTAAACTTTACAGGGCCCATTATACCTGGCCACTGCTTGAGAGACTCAAAGACACCAAGTTCCGCCTTTCAATTATCAGCCCCTTAGGGGTGGGGCTTCTACATAACCTAACCACTAGTAACGCCTGCTGGCAGTGCCCCCTGTGATGTCACCAGTGCCCAGCCAATTGCTAATCTGACACCACTATACATACAAACAGCCTACCAGGAAACAGGTGCTCTTCAGAAGTTAACTTGAGCAGAAACTTTTTTTCCTACACGGGGTTAATCCAGTCAACAGTCAAGCTATAAAAACCCGGTTTCCTCTTTTATTCGTGAACCCCAGGCAGTAAGGATGATTGTTTCTCTCTTAAACAGAAGCCTGGCAAGTTCTCATCACGTGAACTCAGCAACAATGATGTTTATTTCTAAGTTCTGCACGGCACAAAATATTGATGAGGATTTGTCTTTTTAGTAAAATGAAGCATGTGGGTGAGCTGTGAATATATATCAGTCCGTATTGTTCAAGCCTCCCTGCCGCTCCGCACACCCTACACACCGCTCTTATTATATTGAATTACACGGAGCGTGTAGCTGCACGTGCCTCGCATGGAAAATGATGACTGAGGTGTGTTTTTCAAGTGCAGATGGCAGCGAGAGACGAAGGTAATGAGCTGATAAGAGGGCTGAGAATGAAACGTTCGCTGTGTGGGCTCCTGGCCCTCGTTAGGCTCTCGTACGTGGATTCACGTGCCGTCACACATGGAAGGCCATGCATCTCATATCATACAGGCCGGAGATTTTTTATTTATTTTTTGCAAGTCTTTTTTTTAAAAAAGGTACTGTATAAAGGTTTGAGCTGAAAAATTATTTGTAAATCATTTTAAAGCTGAACTCCAGGGTGATCTGGATTGCAGAGTTACTTTGGTTCAGCATAGCACGATGTAGGTATGCATATCTCATACCTGGGGATCCGGGAAGTTGACAATCACTGTAGTAGCTGCTATTCTGGATTCCTTGCCGAGCAGCTTCCCCTCTGCACACTGACCACAGGGGGGCGCTCAGTTGGCACCACCACCATTCACAGAATATCTTGTATTTTTTTTTTTTCATGAATACAAGGCATTCTTTGATTGAACAAGGTGGAGAAGAGGGGTGGTGACGTCACTATCTCCACCTCATCCAATGCCTTGTTCACACTAAAAAAAAGCATTCTGTGAACGGTGGTGGTGCCAAGTGAGCAACCATCTGTAGTCAGTATGCAGAAGGGAAGCACAAGACCTGGAAAATAGTGGCTATTGTTGTAGCAGCACCAACTACTACAGTGATTGTTAGCTTCCCCAATAATGGCCCCTTGGGCATGAGATAAGCATACTTACCTTTTGCCAAGCGGGATCACTATTGATTTGCAATACAGATCATTACTAAAGAATGTACCACTCTGGCCTTAGAAGGATGAGTGACGGGTTCTTCTGATAGGCCACCCTAGGATCCGAGGTGTGTTGGTCCCTTCAAGATGTGACGGCTCTGATGTAGTGGGAGAACCAAATAAAAGGATCTTGTGATCTTCCAGTTTGTATTAATCTCCTTCATCTGAAAACATATACAAAGTATATGCAACACACTTCAAGATTTAACACCTTCTTCAAGGCTAAATACATGATAATGTCAGCGGCTGTGTGACTGAATATGGAGCCCAGAGGAGATCCCTTAGACGCAGTGGGGCTTGCACTGAGTGCTCCATTAAAAGAGAAGTATGGGTATCAAAAAAAAACAAAAAACTTATACTCACCAAGGTGGTTGCAGCATTGATCCGATGCAACATCTGTCCCCCGCTCTGTAGTAAGAACTGAGTGATCAAACACCGCTGATCGCTCAATTACCCCCCTCCGCTCTGAGCAGAGAGCCGTGACTGTTAGTCACCGGCTCTCTGCTCTGCCTCTCCAGTGCTCACTAGAGCACTGGACTGGGGAATGCAGGGAGCAGCTGGCTCACTCTCCCAGTTGTGCCACTGAGAGGCTAGTCTAAGCCAGCTGCCAGTCCAGGCATCTGGTAGGATCCTGACTGTAAAGTCGCGATCTTTCCCCAGCCTAGACCAGCTGAGTAACGTCACCTGATAGGGGGGCTTTAGCCCCCTGTCAGCTGAAAACGGGTCACAGGAGTGCAGAACGAACTGCACTCCTGTGATCTATAGGAGAAGTAGGGCTATAAAAGCTGTGGCCATACTTCTCCTTTAGGAAACGGTGATAGCCATAGACATTGGATGTACTAGGTCAAAGAGAACGCCAAATGAAAAAATCCTCAAGTCTTTTTTTGTTCAACTGAGTACAACCAGCATGACAAAGGACCTCCAACGTGTTTCAGGGGCCACGTAATCCACCTTCATCAGGGTTGGGTGAAATGGCAGAGTAGTACATGAACTCAAAAATACTTCTGAGCAGACTGATTTGCAGGCAGAGGATGTTACAAACAACAGTCAATGTTGTGTTCACAGTAGAAGAAGCTACTTAGGTGAATGTCCCCTCCTGGGGGATCTCAGTCTTTGTGGTGAGCTGCCAAATACAGGTCAATTGGACCCGAGTAATGAATTATCTACATTTTGATAACCTTTAAAAAGTCAATGTCCAGCGTCCCGCTACCACTATCTCATAGATCTCAGATGGTAGCCACAAGATTTGATTGATAGCCTATGTCTATAGTGAAAGGCAAGGACCCACTAGGAACGGTTCTTGGGGGGAACATTGATTAAGCAGGTTTTTTACAAATCTGTCCTGATAACATTACATTAGTACAAGATTACTAGGTTTGGTTTTCCATCATAAGGGTGGTCACCCCAAACCAGCATGTCCCACTGCCCCCTCATGTTCCCAGGAAGCCCCAGTTGAATGGACATCACCATCTTTTTCATCCTAGTGATGCTTCCCTTATCCTGAATCTGTATCCCTATGGGGTGAGAGTCAAAAAATTGCACTAATTATTATGAAGTCGGCTGTTTTACAGTCATTACCGGTAAACAAGAGGATGCATACTGTATTATTTATCCGTGCAGATCATTACTAAACTATTTATTTACTTTGAAACCCAATCCCCGCCACATATCCTCTGTTCTCAACTCCATCTTCAGGCTACCTAGCAACAAGCTGATTTCTACACTCTCCGGGAAGGTCATCGCGATGTCACCAACTGTCTGCACATGGATCGGCCTATTGGTAAATGTTTAGTTTCCCTGCATTACCTAATTTAGATCTGTATCATTGCCTGCGAAACTTGTCCCATGCATAAATGCCTTACCAACTGCCCTTTTCTTAAATGGGAGCTATATTATTTTTTTTTATGTACATATGATATGCTACTGTATATATGCTTAGGATATACTGTACACTTTAGTGTTTTTAAAAAACGTTTGTTGCGCTTATCCCCAGAGGAGCCGCTTGGTACGACGGGTTCTCTGTCCTTTGCCACGACTCTAAAAATGTTGTCCCCTCTGACACACCTGGTTTGGTAATGAGATGCTGCAAACACCTATGAGCTCAAGTAATAGTACACCACCCATGGCTATATTAGTATACAGGAAATAGGCACCAGGCTACTTAGTTGTGCATAAAGTAAAGATATTACCACAGGACAAAATAAATGGCAAGCCACAAAAAAGCAATGAACAGGTAAATGAGTTTGTCTGAATGCAGTATACTAACTGACGTGAATACTAGGCTGTAATATGGTAATTAATCTAGATTAACATAGTACTAAGCAAAATGAACCTAGTATAAGCATCACTGGTAAAGAGCAGTATAAACGAACAACATAAACAGTAAGGAAAAGTCCTGCAGCACCCCTCTGCAGCAAATGATCAAAAAGTGGCCCAGAGTGCACTCTTTGTATATCCCCCTGAGCATAGGTATAAGTATATTTCCTAAAAGGAGTACCTCTGGGAGGCAGTTGTACAGTATCTGGCACCTGACATATAACAGTCAGCTGGTTAACGGCAGGGCCCAATCTGTACGGTGGTGCACTTTGATTACCATCCCTTTAAGGCTGCATGCAGTGTTCAATTTTGGAGATACAGGCAAATAGGCAGTCTCCTTTGGTACCAAAGTGCTACACACTAGTACCGTTCACCAGTCCTGGCACCCAGCAAACCTTGTCCTGGACACTCCTCTGTCTCTGGTCTTCAGGCACTCAATCCTTGGTGTCTCAGCCCTTGCAATCCTGTCCTCACAGGCTCAGTCCCAGCACTCCGCTTCTCAGTGGCTATCTCCAGTCTGTGCACAAACAGCATAAGGGTCTCTCCGACTCAGATCCCCACACAGCAAGACCCAGCTCTCTTTCTTAATGCTCCAGAGAAAAACTTTCCACTCTCCTCCTTCTTACAAGGTTCTTGTGGCTCTTGTAGCCCTCAGCTGCATTCACTTCTACAGTGCAGCTCTAATTGCGAACTTCCTTTCCCAGGGTTCAATGCGGCTGCTTCATAGCCTTTCAGTTTCTCAAGTCCCACTGGCTACCCCTGGTGAGTGGAGACTTAATGGCGCTGAAGCCAACTTACGAATCCTGTTTGGGCACACAAGGCGGCTAAGCACCTGGCTACACTTGACTTTTTTTACCTGCCCATTAAAGCGGTTGTGTACCCGCTGAAATTTTTTTTTTTTTTTTACCCCTGTAAAGCAAAAGGCATAATGAGCTAGTATGCACCGCATACTAGCTCATTATGAAATACTTACCTTAGAACGAGGCGTCGGTATTTTACTTGGTCCACGCCGAGGGAGCTGTCATGTTGCCTCGGCGTGTCTTCCGGGTATCGCGATTCCAGCGCTGTGAGTGGCTGGAGCCGCGATGTCATCATTTTCTTACCCGGCAAGGTCCGGCAGTTGCCGGTGTTCTGACGAGAAGTGTCCCCCTATCAGAGAGTGTCCGCCCCGTACTGCGCAGGCACAGCGCCTGCGCAGTACGGAGCAGAAGGAGATGCCGAAAGTGTCCGAAGTTGACCATCAGCTGTACACGGCGCTTGGGCACTTATTAGTGATGGCTGTGTAAGAGGGCCCCTCGCGGGCTCGCTTCGCTCGCCACGCTTCGCTCACCACGCTTCGGGCACGGCCTCGCTGCACTCGGCATCTATTTATTCTTACTCTATGTCCACTTGGATAGTAGGGAATGAACCTGGACACAGGGTAAGAATAAAAGCGCAGGCGCCGTGTACAGCTGATGATCAGCTGTTGAAGTTCGGAGACTTTCGGCTGTCGTTTGTCCTCTGTACTGCGCCTGCGCAGTACAGGGCGGACACTATCAGATGGGGGACAGTATTCGACAAGACACCGGGCCTTCAGCCGAGAATCCCCTGTGCGCATGCGCCACTGCAGTCAGCGGCGCATAGCAAGGGGAATATCTCCTAAACCGTAAAGGTTTAGGAGATATTTTTTTTACCTACAGGTAAGCCTTATTATAGGCTTACCTGTAGGTAAAAGTTAAAAAAAAACACTATACAACCACTTTAAGGGGGAGGACTTTAGATACCCTTTGTTTTGATGCATCCAGAATGTATTTAGCTAATTTAAACTTAAAGTTAAAGTAGTCTTGAAATGTAAAGACCATCTATGATAAAGGGCTTGTTCACAAAAATAGCACAGGTGCAATTTGTATTGCATTGAAGCACATCGACCTACCATTCAAAATGTATGGATTACAGCACAAAAATGCATGGATTTTTAAGTGTCATAGATCACACAAGCACAAGGTGAACATGCAAACTCCATGCAGATAGAGTTGTGGATGGGATTCAAACTGAGGACCCCCGTGCTAGAAGAAAAGTATGCTAAACACTAAGCCACTGTTCTGTCTCATTTACTGCTTTTGAGATATCTATTTGGCTCTCAGCTATGTGTGAACGCTTTAGTCAGCAGGTCATTGAGTTTATTTGAAAGTACTAGAGGGAAAAAAACACACAAATCCAATTTAAATATTTAGTATATTTAAGTTTGCTTTAGGATCAACCAGCAATCTGTCTTTGTCAAGATCTAAACTTTGATGACGCTAATCTTTATTTCTGCCCGTATCTGGGCTATTAGTGTTGATAACTTATCTTATGGAGCTGTAATTTTTTTTTAGGATGTTATGGTCAAACTAAACTCCTATCTGCTCTAAATGTGCAAATATTTAACGTACAGCTTGAAATATAGGAATGCAGAGATTCGGAGAACAAGGAGGTCAGCGAGTTTGTTTATTTCCAGCACTAGAGGGAAATCCATACAAACTGAAGGAGAGGGTCTGTATGAGTAGCTAATGGGATACCAGTAAACAAGAAGCATAAAGATTTCATTACCGTTGGGTATCATTAGCCGGCCTTGTCTGGACAGGCGAAAAATCCCAGGCAGACAAAACACACATTCAGTAATAACTTATTGAAATAACAACCTAACACTGAACTCCAAGACACAACTTATTGCAGCTATGTATTTAATAATTCATCATAATTTTTTTTAACGCAAGCAGTATAAGTTCCTGAATTTTGGTTAGTATCAGCTGTATCTGACTGAGATGCAAAGGTGCAGGAAATGATCTTGTTAGGGGGTAGGCAGGTAACACTCCCTCCATGTTACCCTCCTTGTTGGGCACCAAGTGTGGGTCACATGGAAGGCCTACTCCTGGGGTAGGTTCTTTGGGCTACGCCAGCTGATGAACAGGGTCACTCATCCTTAACACCTTGCCCAAAGGTGTGGTCATCAATGCTCGGGAAGTCAAAAATTAAGGCAGTCCCCCAACTCAGAGATGATCCACTTGTGTGTAGTGTTCTTTGCAGAGTTCCTCCAGAAGCCATTGTCCCTTGTCCTACACACTTGTACAGGTGTATGTGTTGCATTAGGAGGGACATGCAGAGCCTATGCCCAATCCACCAGTCAGCGTACCTCCATTGCCTCACTCCCAGTAACAGAATGGGGTTTTGCCAAGCAAATAGCGCGGACCTCATACGTGCTCTCACTTAACACTTCTCTTTCTGTACTAAGTGGCCAGGCCTAGATCTCTGTAATGCTAGGCCAGTCCTGGTGACCGACGGATACAAACAGCTACGGAGGGAGTTCAAGCATCGACCCCCTTGCTACCGAAGAACCTGTCACCTACCAGGTACCAGGCCAACGACTGGTTGCTGTTTTCCTTCCAGCCACTCATGAACCTTTGCTGCAGCGATGTTACACATACCTCCTAATGTCATTACAGACCCTGGTTTCTTAGAGAGATGCCAGGATCTCACATGCACCCCTTGAGTAACTTCAAACCAAACCTTGAGCAGTTGAAACAACGTTACTGAACCTTTGGCAGAACATGTATAACATGCACTTACATATTTTCCCTAACTAAACCTAACTCTGGCTGCCCCAGGTTACCTGCACAAAATAAGTCTCTTTGAGAAAAGTCCAACTTGTCGATTCTCTAACAGAGAAGTCCATGTCCAGGTGTCCTCCAGCAGATCAGCGTTCCCGAGCGGACCACAGATGCCTCTGTCCACCAGGACCTGAACCTCATCCCTTTTTATATAACACGGGAGGGAGGCTGGACCCCAGTGAAAGCTCACGAATACACCAAGGAAATGGCAGCAAAACTTTAACCATTTCCCCCTAAACTGGGCAGCTGGTTGCTAGCTATATACACACAGTGGGCAACCTGCCTACAGGCTCATCTAAGCAATGAAAATGCAGGAAATGGGGGATCATCTAAACTAATCTGAAGTGTAAAGGTGCATCAAATGAAGGATTATCTGAGACCTGAAGGAGCAGGAATTTGGGGTGATCTGAGATGTGAAGGGACAGTAAATGAAGATTTATTTGAGGTGTGAAGATGCAAGAATTGGGGATGATCTAAGGTATGAAGGTGCTGGAATTGGGGCTTACCCAAGGTATGAAGGTGCATGAATTGGGACTGATCTGAAATGAAGGTATGGGAATTGAAGCTTGTCTAAGATGTGACGGTGCAGGAATTGGGTCTGATCTGAGGTATGAAGGTGCATGAAATGGGTCTGATCTGAGGAATGAAGGTACAGGAATTGGGGTTGATCTGAGGTGTGAACATGCAGGAACTGGGGCTGATCTGAGTATGAAGGTGCAGGAATGGGGGCCGATCTGAATGTGCAGAACAAGACCAGTAGCTGTCATGGAACAGGAACATTTACACACTTTTGACATTACCCTGGACCCTTAAAGGCAGGCTGGACATTGGGGCACCGGACCATGAGAGACAAGCTGGACATTGGGCACTAGACTGTCAGAGGCGGTCCAGACATTGGGCATTGGACCATCAGGCTGGGCATAAGGCACCGGACAATCAAGGGCATCTGGCACAGGGCCATCAGGCTGGGCATCCGGCACAGGACAATCAGGCTGGGCATCTGGCATAGGACAATTAGGCTGGGCATCTGGCACAGGACCATCAGGCTGGGAGTCTCTGGAGCCAAAATGGACAGTAGACAGAGAACCAGTAACAGCAGGCTGGATAGCAGTTGACATGTCACTGGAGTCAAGCTGGATATCTGGGACCCAGGCTGGATGCAGAGTGGCTTGAAGAAAAGGTCAAGGGCCCCACCTGGCCAAATGAGGCAGTTTATCCAAATGATGGATGGAACTTCTTAGACAGGTTTGAGAAGATGCAGTTGCAGTTGGGTAAGGCCAGGTTACTGAAAGACCCGAATATGAAAAAGCATTAGGGTCAATTGGCACGGGTTGGCCTGGAAAAACTGATGTAGAGGCAGACTGGACAGCATTGGCAAGTGTAGAGGCAGACTGGACCGCATCGACAGGTGTTAGAGGCAGCAGAACTTGAGGACAAGTTAGCATGGATGTGCGTCCAAGGGCGTTTAGGAACAGGCAGAGGTAGGACTTTTGAGGACTTCGAGTGAGCACAAGTTTTGCAAGTTTTACATAGGAACAGGAGTCTTTCTAATCTCTGGGTTCCTGGCCGTCTTGGCATCATGTGCTTCAGAAAGCACTTTAAGCCTACGATAGAAGGGAGCAAACAGCTTTTCAGGGGGTAGTTTGAGTTGAACACTAGACCGAGCTTTTAAAATAGAATCTGAAAGGTCCGGAGAAAGGGCCCCCATCACTTGTGCTGAAGGTAAGATATTGTGAAACTTAGAGGAGGTTTCCAAACAGGGCTCAAAGCTGCGTGACAAGTCACTTGCCTTAGAATTCTCAGAACCTGGACCCAAATTTTCCTGAACATAGGTTTTCATGACCTGGGTTCGGCCTCTAGGATCGGTAGAGTTAGGTAGGAAGTCTATCGGACAATCACATGAGGGAGGGAGAACAAAAGCGGCCTTTTCAGAGAATATATTAGCAGAGTCAGCACAACAGGTAGGGGCAGCAGGGACCATGAGGGCAGGGCCGGGACAAGGGGTGGGCGGAAGGGGCGGATGCCCTGGGCGGATCAATTTATTGCAGGAAGGGGGGCGCAGCAGTGGAGTACTAACTAGGGGGGGGGTGTCAGGCAGCTCCCTCATCCTCCCCTGTATGAAACAGTGAGAGCGGGACAGGCTTGCTTGTGCAGCGGCGATGTGACATGCTGACAGCGCTGGGAGAGCTCAGGCGGACTGTCCCATTGTCACAATGCTGTGTGTCTCACTCTCTGTTAAATTCTAATAGCCCAGTGAGTTCAACTCCCCCCTCCCTCCACAGAGGTGGAAGAGGCTCTGCCCCTCCCTCCCCTCTGTTTCTGTGTCCCGTCCATGCTCCGTGCAGCCCGTGTGCTGCCTCTGAAAGGAATGTGGGGGCGGGAACATTTAAACAAGTAGCCGCCGATGGAACTAGTTTTAGCAACCTGGGAACATCCAAGTGAGTTATCAGAGCTGTCACTGTGTCCAGACTCTGCTCTCTCTTTCCCAAATCTTTCACTCCCCCTCTTTCCTCTGTTGTCCTCCAGCAGAGTCTTTCATTAACTCTATGCTAATAGTTGGCCCCATCATGTTCCCATCATGTTCCTTTAGCCAGGGTTTTCACTAGTATGATCATAGGCATTGCATGTGATTCGCACCGCATTGCTGTACAAATCACATGCAATGTCTGTGCAATGCGAATTCAGCCATACAAACTGTATGGCTGAAATCGCATTTGCACCAAAACTGTGCAGGACCCTTTTTTTGGTCTGCACTGGAATCGGATTGGATGGGTGTTTACACCTATGCAATCCGATTCCTGCACCATTTTACAGTTCTCACTGCAATCTGCAAACTGATCTGGGGGTGTCATTAATTTTACATTGACACTCATAGAAGTTTGCAAAGGGCAACATGGACGGCCGACAAGCAACATGCAATGCAGGAATCCGCACTGGAATCGGTCGGATTCCTGCATCGCATATATGTGAACCAGGACTAAGGATGATCTCTGGCGTGTTCGCATGCTGCACATGCCGAGCCCGCCAGGAAGTCGGCAATGCTCTAATCACAGGCAGTGAGACATTTCCTGATCTCTGCAGCCGCACATCGGGAAATGTCTCACTGCTTGTGATTAGCGCCGTGCAATGCCGACTTCCTAGCGGGCTCGGCGCGTGCAGCATGCGAACCCCCCGGAGATCATCCTTAACCAGGACTCAAGTGGGTTCAAACTAAGGCTGGATTCACACCTATGCATTTTTAGTGCTTTTTGCATTTTGCAGATTTGCACTACAGCCCATTAAACATGGTTTCCTATGGAACACTTTCTGTAGAGCAAATCTGCAAAATGCAAAAAGCACTAAAAATGCATAGGTGTGAATCAAGCCTGATACCCTGTGGTTCAGTTGCAGTGCTGGTGTATACACAGTTTTCCTGCATTTACCTTAATTTTCACTACAGTCCCACAGACTTCTATTAGGTTGCATATTTTTACAACATTTTCTGAAAGTGCACCAAATGTCCTCTATACTGAATCTTTGGTGTGCTTTCAGAAAACACAGTAAAATTACACAAGCTAATAGAATTCTGTGGAACAGCAGCTAAAAATAGGGATACAATGCAAAAAAAAACTGCGTATATGCCAGCACTGCGACAAACTCCAGGACACCAGTGTGAACCCAAAGGCTTCAGGGTGCTGTGTAATGTAAAGGAGTCCAGAGGTGCAGGGTGCTGTGTAATGTAAAGGAGTCCAGAGGTGCAGGGTGCTGTGTAATGTAAAGGGGTCCAGAGGTGCAGGGTGCTGTGTAATGTAAAGGGGTCCAGGAGGTGCAGGGAGTTGTGTAATGTAAAGGAGTCCAGAGGTGCATGGTGCTGTGTAATGTAAAGGGGTCCAGAGGTGCAGGGTGCTGTGTAATGTGAAGAGGCCCAGAGGTGCAGGGTGCTGTGTAATGTGAAGAGGCCCAGAGGTGCAGGGTGCTGTGTAATGTGAAGAGGCCCAGAGGTGCATGGTGCTGTGTAATGTAAAGGGGTCCAGAGGTGCAGGGTGCTGTGTAATGTGAAGAGGCGCAGAGGTGCAGGGTGCTGTGTAATGTAAATGGGCCCAGAGGTGCAGGGTGCTGTGTAATGTAAAGGGGTCCAGAGGTACAGGGTGCTGTGTAATGTAAAGGGGTCCAGAATTGCAGGGTGCTGTGTAATGTGAAGAGGCCCAGAGGTGCAGGGTGCTGTGTAATGTAAATGGGCCCAGAGGTGCAGGGTGCTGTGTAATGTAAAGGGGTCCAGAGGTACAGGGTGCTGTGTAATGTAAAGGGGTCCAGAATTGCAGGGTGCTGTGTAATGTAAAGGGGTCCAAAAATGCAGGGTGCTGTGTAATGTAAAGGGGTCCAGAGGTGCAGGGTGCTGTGTAATGTAAATGGGTCCAGCGGTGCAGGGTGCTGTGTAATGTAAAGGGGTCCAGAGGTGCAGGGTGCTGTGTACTGCAAAGGGGTCCAGAGGTGCAGGGTGCTGTGTAATGTAAAGGGGTCCAGAGGTACAGGGTGCTGTGTAATGTAAAGGGGTCCAGAATTGCAGGGTGCTGTGTAATGTAAAGGGGTCCAGTGGTGCAGGGAGTTGTGTAATGTAAAGTAGTCCAGAGGTGAAGGGTGCTGTGTAATGTAAAGGGGTCCAGAGGTGCGGTGAACTTACAATTTAACCATTTGCCGACCCGTCGCAGTACATATACTGCGACAGGGCTGCAGCTACAGTATTGTATTGTTGTATTGTAATGTTGTATTGTTTTAAGTGTTTTCTGGTTTTGAAAGTCACTGACTCTTTCTTTATACCCGGGGGGGGGGGGGGGCGCAGTTTGCCATCTTCGCCCTGGGCACCAGATGGCCTTGTCCCAGCACTGCATGAGGGGGCCAGTAATTGGGTGGTTTTATTGCAATTCTGGAGGCAGGTCTTGGGACAAGAACCTAATCACCCCTGTAGCCCAATCTATGTGCGGGTTATGAAGTTTAAGCCTAGGATAACCTAAGATAAGGGGATAGGCAGGAGAGGTTATCAAGTAGAAGCTGATTATTTCCCTATGAAATTCCCCAATTTTTAGAGTAATAGGTACAGTGCACAAGGTGACCAGGCCCATGGACAAAAGAGGGTTACCAGCAACTAAGAGTGAAAAGGGTTTGTGCACATTAGTCAATGGAGTCTGTAGACTCTGTGCTAGGTCACTATCAATGAAATTGCTAATGGGACCAGAATCTATGGAAGCTGAGAGGTGATAGGAAAACGTGGCAGAACTAAGTTGCAACTAAGTTAATGTCATGCTTACTTACCCCTAGTGCAGGTGGTCAAGCAATATAGCTAGCTTCTTTGTTCTTCACCTACACCAGCACCCTAGGCACAATGCTATAGTGCCTAGCTACCATGCCGGGGGCAGGCACAAACTGAGCACAACAAACAGGTACCTGCGGTTGGCAGAGAGGCAGACCAGTTAGTGACAGTCTGGGTTCATGGCAGGCTGAGTTCTGAGCGTATTCGATATCCAATCCAAGGTCATCAACAAGGGAATCCAAACTGTCAGGCAGGGCAGACAAACATGGAGCTTGGAGCATGTGTTACAAACGCTATCACAAGCATGATACTGCAGGCTTGGCTGGCTTAAATCAGGTTTGGTCTCCACCCAAAGACTAGCCACATCAATTTCCTTGCAGGTGGACAGGCAGACAGGGAGAATGAATCAAAGCCAAAACCAGGATGCTGGAATAAGACCAGCAGTTGTCATGGAACAGGAGCGTTTACATGCTCCTGAAAGGTGGGAAGGTGCAGGAATTGGGCTGACCTGGGGTATGAGGTTGCAGGAAATGGGCCTGATCTGAGGTCTGAATGTGCAGGATTTGGGGTTGATCTTGGGTATGAAGGTGCAGGAACTGTGACTGATCTGAGTTTTGAAGGTGCAGGAATTGGGGTTGATTTTAGGTGTGAAGATGCAGGATTTGAGTTGATCAGCGGTTTGAAGGTGCAGGAATTGGGACTGATCTGAGGTTTGAAGGTGCAGGTATAAGGGCTGATGTGAGGTCTGAAGGTGCAGGAATTGAGGTCAATCTGAGGCGTGATGGTTCAGAAATCGGGGTGATCTGAGGTGAGAAGGCGCAGGAATTGAAGCTGATCTGAGATGTGAAGGTACAGGAATTAGGGTTGATCTGGAGTATGAAGGTGTAGGATTTGGGGTTGATCTGAGGTATGAGGGTGCAGGAATTGTTTGAGGCTGGTCTGAGGTCTATGGCATGCTATTGTTCACTGGCATGCTGATTTTGAATGCTTGTAAAATGTTGAAAAGCTTGTTAACACACTCTCCAGAATCTCAACATCTGCCAATTTCTCTTACTGGTGGCTCAGAAAAAGCACACCTCTCTTCATAACTGTGCGGGCAGTTTTGATTCCATTAATGACATCACATAGGCAGGAATTAGAATGTTTATACAGAGGAATGTGTCAGCCATCAATGTTAAAGGGAACGCCTGTGTATTTTTAAGTAGACAGAGGAAGAAATGTTACCAGAATGAATGAAAGTGCCCTTCCCTTTTTCCAGGAACAGTCTTAGATTTTGAAGATTCATTCTTGGTACATGGCATTTTTGATCTGACTCTCATTTTTATCTTTAAGTATATCTAATTGAAAGAATAGTAAATAAATGAGTTTACCAGTCCTTAGATGTGGTGGCTGCATTCATTTTCTTTTTTCAGGTGTTTTCCTCTATTTTCACCTTGGGTTTCTGCTAGTAATACACTTCCATTCCTAGGGTGACAACACTCTTTGTACTATGTCTGGATGGAGGGCCAGTGTTGTCGTCATAAGCTTCAAAATTTGGACAACACACTGCTTGATAAAAAAGAGAGCAAAAGGACAGGGAAGGATTTCTGGCAGGATCAGCAGGTATTTTTTTCAAACAGATATAATAAAATGCTTTCAAATGGTATATTTATACAAACACCCAACATCTCTAGGACTTGAAACTATTTCCAAGAGGATGGGCTTCATTCAGAAGATATAATATGTACATTTATATGTTTTTTGCAGTGACCCTGGACAATCTGAGAATATTATTCTTTTGGTGCATATCTCTGGTTTGGGATATGTGTTCTACTACAGGGCTCAAAATTTTAAGTCCTGAGCTACTAGCCAGGCCTCAAGGGTTACTTGCCACCAGTTGCCCCACTCAAACCCTACCCTGCCCCGCCCCCAAAACACGCCCTCGTAAATTATTGAATGAAATTACACTTAAATGTTTTATGCAGAATTAAGTTGTACAAATAAATATTAACAACAACTTTATCAGTGCAGCCTCACCTGTGCCCAACAATGCAGCCTACCTGTATCCATCAATGCCACTTCACCTGTGCCCAACAATGCAGCCTACCTGTATCCATCAATGCCACTTCACCTGTGCCCAACAATGCAGCCTACCTGTATCCATCAATGCCACTTCACCTGTGCCCAACCATACAGCCTACCTGTATCCATCAATGCCGCTTCACCTGTGCCCAACAATGCAGCCTACCTGTATCCATCAATGCCACTTCACCTGTGCCCAACCATACAGCCTACCTGTATCCATCAACACCGCTTCACCTGTGCCCAACAATGCAGCCTACCTGTGCCTAACAATGCCGCCTACCTTTGCCCAGCAATGCAGCCTACTTGTGCCCAACAATGCAGCCTGCCTATGTCCATCAGTGCAGCCTGCCTGTGTCCATCAATGCAGCCTGTCTGTGTCCATCAATGCAGCCTGTCTGTGTCCATCAATGCAGCCTGCCTGTGTCCATCAATGCAGCCTGCCTGTGTCCATCAATGCAGCCTGTCTGTGCAGGGGAAGAGAGAAAAGAGCAGGCGGCCGGATTATCAGAGAGTCGCGACATCGCTGTAACAGCTTACATTTCAATTGCTGTGTGTTCTCACAGTTACATACAGCCCAGCCTCCTGGCCCGGGGATCAACGTGTGATATACGACACACGTCCCGGGATTGGACAGGTGATCTGTCTATCAAAGTATCGGGACCAGGAGGCGGGGTTGTATGTGACGGCGAGCGGCGGGAACACACGGCAATTGAAATGTAAAAAGCTGCTACAGCGATGTCCCCGCTCTCTGATAATCCGTCCACCTGCACTCCTCTCTCTTCCCCTCCGTGATCACTAGGAGAATGCTCCCCCCCCGGATCGTCAGCTCTCATTTTCCACTCGCAAATTGCGAGAAGGCGAGTGGAAAATTTGAGGGCTGTTCTACTAGTTCTACTATATATATATATATATATATATATATATATATATATATATATATATATATATATATATATATATATTTAACCTTGGTGGTGTGACACCTCCCTTTATGGGATTTGGATTTTGAAATCTATTTTTGGGATATAGCTCATATTGAGAGCACATAGTGCCAGTTAAAGGGGTTGTAAAGGTTCGTGTTTTTTCACCTTAATGCATCCTAGGCATTAAGGTGAAAAAACACCTTGCAGTTACTGGCCCCCCAGCCCCCCCCCCCCCGTTTTACTTACCTGAGCCGCAGAGGGACCCCAGAAATGGATCTTCGGGGCAACTCTGTGCAAAACGAGCTGCACAGTGGAGGTAAGTATGACATGTTTGTTATTTTAAAAAAAATTAAAAACAATCTTTTAGTATCACGTTAAGAGGGGTTATTTATATTTTACTATTTATAACCATCTAATTTGTTGGCAATATTAACGCACCCCTGCCTTGGCTCTGTGTGCAAAGCTGGTAGAGACAACCCCAAAAAGACTTGCAGCTGTAATTGCAGTGAAAGGGGGTTCTACAAAGTATTTAATCAGGGGGGCGGTAGAGCTGGGCGATTTTCTCCCCCCAAAAAATCAGCGATTTTTAAAAAAAAAAACTCGATTCACGATTTGAATCGAGGTTTTTTTTTTTATTTGATGGACACTGCGCCGGTCCTGAGGAGCTGCGGGCAGGAGTTTTTAGGCGAGGCGGCGGCTTCGGCCTAGTTCATGGCGTCCGGCCTCGCGGACTAGGCCGAAGCCACGGCCTCGCCTAAAAACTCCTGCCCGCAGCTCCTCAGGACCTGCGCAGTGTCAGCACTGGTCCTGGGGAGCTGCAGGCAGGAGTTTTTAGGCAAGGCCGTGGCTTCGGCCTAGTCCGTGGCGACCGGCCTCGCGGACTAGGCCGAGGCCACGGCCTCACCTAAAAACTCCAGCCCGCAGCTCCTCAGGACCGGCGCGGTGTTAGGGCTGGTCCTGGGGAGCTGCAGGCAGGAGTTTTTAGGCGAGGCCGTGGCTTCGGCCTAGTCTGCGGCGCGCAGACTCGGCGGAAGCCGCGGCCTCGCCTAAATACTCCTGCCCGCAGCTCCTCAGGACCGGTGCGGTGTCAGCGCCGGTCCTGGTGAAAAAAAAAATAAACCTAAAGAATCGATTTGCTAAAATTTTGAATCGATTTGACCTCTCAATTCGATTCAAGATTCAAATCGATTTTTTTCCCCAGCCCTAAGGGGCACGTTACAAATGTACACCACACTTTTCACATATTTATTTGTAAAAAAAATGTGAAAACCATTTATCATTTTCCTTCCACTTCACAATTATGTGCCACTTTGTGTTGGTCTATCACATAAAATAAATTTTTTGTATTTTTTGGTTGTAGTTTTTGGTTGTAACAAAATGCGAACAATTTTAATGGGTATGACTTTATGACATCAATATAGGGGAGGACGAAAGTGTCATGAAGTTCTGGTAGCAATAAAATTGCTATTGTAGGAAAAAAAATATGATTATTGTAGAAAAAACGGTGCACAGAGAAGCTGCTAGTATGATTGAAGACATGAACTCGTTGCACCCAGCCTCTTTTCTCTATATCAGGAGGGAGTTTCGCAGTAAAGCGTACACCTGTCTGACAATCAGTTATTATTGGATACCTGAGATAGTGGTGGAGCCAGCTATTCTGCTGCATTCCTCTGACTGCACAAACATTTACATTGCAGCAGGGAGGCGCAAATCCTGGCAGATGTCGGGGTCAGGGAGTTTGTTGACTGTGGCTGCTTGTGTTCAGCGTAGAGAAAGGGAGCAGGGGGGAATGAGGAGAGAGGGGTCATTGAGGACAGCAATAACCAAGGGAGGAATGAAATGTAAAGACACCAGCAATATCTATTTACCCTGAGCAAATAGCATACAAAAAAATGTTGCTTGCCTTGGTTACAGCACAGAAGCATGTCAGCTGCAGCTCTCCAAAAGTTAGGGGACTGAAATCCCAGAACTCTCCAGCCTACTGGTTTAACAGATTGGCCTACAGTTTACTAAACAGGTGCAAAAGCTAGAAGCAGTAAGCCCCATTCACACCTGCGGGTTTTAAGGTGAGCTTTAGGTGCGGGCAAAAAGTCCCATATGATGCATCTTTCATACACGTTCAATGCAGCCAAAATGCATGTAGAATGCACCTAAAATGCACCGCACAGATGTGAACCAGCCTAATGTAAAACAGGATGGCAAAGACCATGCATACACTGCAGTAAGATGAAAGCTGCACAAACATATGAAAGCTGCACAAACATGGACTCTTCACAGCAGTGTCTCTGTGACTCCACCAGGGTAACATTTGGCTGCATAGCATAGTTTCTAAAAAGCCACGTACACACGATCCGATTTTCCGACGGGAACTGTGTGATGACAGGCTGTTCAATGCAGCCAAAATGCATGTAGAATGCACCTAAAATGCACCGCACAGATGTGAACCACCCTAATGTAAAACAGGATGGCAAAGACCATGCATACACTGCAGTAGGATGAAAGCTGCACAAACATATGAAAGCTGCACAAACATGGACTCTTCACAGCAATGTCTCTGTGACTCCACCAGGGTAACATTTGGCTGCATACCCTATTTCCCCGAAAATAAGACCTAGCGTGATTGTCGGTGATGGCTGCAATATAAGCCCTACCCCCCAAATAAGGCCTACCCTGTTTCCCCGAAAATAAGCCCTACCCTGAAAAGAAGACCTACAAGGACTTTAACGAGGGATTATTTGGGGGGTAGGGCTTATATTGCAGCCATCACTGACAATCACACTAGGTCTTATTTTCGGGGGAAATAGGGTAGCATAGTTTCTATTAAGCCTCGTACACATGATCCGATTTTCCGACGGGAATTGTGTGATGACAGGCTGTTGGCGGAAAATCCGACCGTTTGTACGCTCCATCGGACAATTGTTGTCGGATTTTCTGCGGACAAATGTTGGATGGCAAGATAGAGGCTCCCATCATCTCATATAGAGTATGGTGGTCCCATCCCTTTTAATAGAAATAGAAGTAGATGCCCCCTAGTTGGGACTTTGAATGGACCACCAACTCAAAGGTTATATAAAATGAATCTTTAATGTAATGGATTAAAATACAAATACAAAAGACCACATATATGAAAGGATGCACAACATGTGCTACATAAGACAAACCAATGTGTTGTGTAAAATCGCATACAATATGAACGCCCAAATGCCCGACGCGTTTCCGGTATCAGGTGTTCCAACACCTTCTTCAAGGGGCCAAGGGTTCAGAAAGTTTAGTGTTCAAAATACATGCTGGTGTAGTAATTCAATGTCAAAATGCGTATGAGGGACCAGTGGGTTTATATTGACACTGCACACCTCGCCATTAGTGGGAATTATGAATAATTAGTGTGTTCTCTGGGTGGATGGCACCCGCACAGTCTCACGGGGAGTGCTCAAATTGTGAGCTACTGTGAGATGAAACCAGACAGTTCATAAAAGGCACTGTTGTGGGGCTAAATAGCCCAGGGAACAATGTCCCAATATTCCACCTTTGATGAGACAAATCTGTCCCTCCTGCGTGCAATGTCAAATCACTGGATAAATACCTATGGCACGCAGGAGGGACAGATTTGTCTCATCAAAGGTGGAATATTGGGACATTGTTCCCTGGGCTATTTAGCCCCACAACAGTGCCTTTTATGAACTGTCTGGTTTCATCTCACAGTAGCTCACAATTTGAGCACTCCCCGTGAGACTGTGCGGGTGCCATCCACCCAGAGAACACACTAATTATTCATAATTCCCACTAATGGCGAGGTGTG
Organism: Lithobates septentrionalis; assembly: GCA_037952835.1. Taxonomy (NCBI): domain Eukaryota; kingdom Metazoa; phylum Chordata; class Amphibia; order Anura; family Ranidae; genus Lithobates; species Lithobates septentrionalis. The sequence goes on from JBBDGP010002253.1 coordinate 68,533, forward strand.
CAGTGTCAATATAAACCCACTGGTCCCTCATACGCATTTTGACATTGAATTACTACACCAGAATGTATTTTGAACACTAAACTTTCTGAACCCTTGGCCCCTGAAGAAGGTATTGGAAAATCTGATACCGGAAACGCATCGGGAATTTGGGCATTCATATTGTATGCGATTTTACACAACACATTGGTTTGTCTTATGTAGCACATGTTGTGCATCCTTTCATATATGTGGTCTTTTGTATTTTAATCCATTACATTAAAGATTCATTTTATATAACCTTTGAGTTGGTGGTCCATTCAAAGTCCCAACTAGGGGGCATCTACTTCTATTTCTAATGTTGGATGGCAGGCTTAAAAATTTTGCACACACAAATGTCTGTTGTCGGATTTTCCAAGCGTGTGTACACAAGTCCGTCGGACAAAAGTCCAAAGTACAAACACGCATGCTCAGAAGCAAGGACGAGCCAGAAGCGGTCGGTCTTGTAAACCAGCGTTCGTAATGGAGAATTAACATTCGTGACACGGCGAATTTTAAAATTCTCGAAATGCAGCGCACAATTCTCTTCTTCTTTAATGGGATAATAATGAAGATGCTTTGCTGGTGATGCTGATGGAGTTATTGCAAACTAATTTTCAAAGGCTTTTTTTCTAGTGATATCAAAAATAATATTATGCTTGTTATTTTTTTTTTCTTTTGGTGCACGTTGCCACAACATCATTATCCCGTAGTTTTTTAGATCAAAGATACAACTATGTTGGTGCCCCTTGTCAATTTTACATTGTATTTTTTTTTAAATGTAACTGTCTACTCCCAAACTGTCATTCGAAGTAAAACACAGAGCCAAGTATTATTCTCCACTATTTTTTATTGTGCATTAAAAAAAGAAAACAAATAAAATTAGACATGCTATCTGCCAATAGAACTTAACCAAAAAGTGCATTCTATGCATCCAAAAATATAGAAAATATACCAAATTAAATCATCATTCAATCAAAAAATAAAATAAAAGCCTCATGTGTGTGTCCTGCTTCTTAATATAGGGGGTCAACAATGCCAAGAGTTGGTGAAAGAAGGGGTCCGTCATCCGAAGATAATTCCAAAAATCATCTGGATTATTCTCCTGGAGCTCCCGCAGCAAAGGCATATGACATAATTGGTCACGATTAATAAAGTAACCAATTTTTGGTCCAAGAACTCCTCCTCTTCCTGTTCCTGGACTGGACTTGGGTCAAAGCAATAACTCCAAGGCCAATAATAAGTAACACATTATCTCCTCCAATGCCGCAACATGTCTGGTTGACGAATGACCGTTCAGAAACTAACTGAAAAGCACTAGATGAAAAGCGCGAATCAACACTCACCAAACTTCTACTAACACGAAATTAGCAGAAGGAGCCCAAAGGGTGGCGCTAAAGAGCTGAAAAAACACGTAGTACGTCACTACGTTCATGTTTGTTGGCCGACAATTCCTTGCCATTTGTATGCAAGACAAGTTCCTGGCCAACGCCCTTCGGACAACAGTCCGAGGCTTTGTCTGTGGAAAATCTGATCATTTATACGAGGCTTAAACTCTAAACAACAGAGAGTCAAGCTGAGAATCACTACATCAGTAAAACAGTTCAGAACACAAACAGCTACTTGTGATTTCCCTCATAAACAGCATCCTCCTCAGTAAAGTCCGGGGTAGTTCCAGTAACACAGGTGAATAGCTGGAGGTATCCAAGGCCCAAGGACAAAGTGCACCCTACTAGAACTGGAATACTCTGGTAACAGTTGGGGAGGGGCTCCCCACAGTGGCTGGGTCTTCAACAGGATCTGTGTGCTATTAGGCCCCTTTCACACTTGTGCGACTTTTCCTGCGACTTGGGACTGAAAAGTCGCATGACAAGTCGTACCCCACGATTTCCAATGAGTACCATTCATATCTCTGCGACTTCAAAGTAGTCCCTGTACTACTTTGGTCTGACTTTGATGGGAGTTGAGGTCCATAGACCTCAGGTTTACACAGGCATGCCCTGAAATCGTGGCAAAATCGAGTGACTTTCAAGTCGCAGCAGTGTGAAAGGGGCCTTAGGATCCTGTCTGGCTGACTGCACGCTTGCTCTGACAGTGGAGGACTACTCTCCTGGCTGCAGATCACTTGCCCAGCTACCTTTGCCACATCAGGTGTGGCTGAGGGTGGGGAGCTGAGAAACATATCCTCTCTGGGCCTAACCAGGAACCCAGGGAGCTGTGGGAAATGGAGTTAAAGGTGTCTGTGCCTGCATCTAAGCATGGTGAGTAAATGAACACTCCATTAGACTGGTACATTTGGTTTTAGCACCAGGAGATCAGGAATATTAGTATTCAGTACAAAGATCCTGGTACTAGGAGAAACCCTATAGCTATCTATCTATCTATCTATCTATCTATCTATCTATCTATCTATCTATCTATCTATCTATCTATCTATCTATCTATCTATCTATCTATCTATCTATCTATCTATCTATCTATCTATCTAGATATAACACTAACCCACTCTATATCCCCAACACTAACCATTCCAGTAACTCTAACAATAACTCTACCTGTAATTGTAACACTAAACTTCCCTGTAACCCTAACTATACCCTAATACTAACCTTTTCCATATCTCCAACACTAAACCTAATTGTAATCCTAACACTAACCCTCCCTGCAACACTAACCATATCTTTAACCTTAACACTAACCCGCCCTGTGACCTTGACACTAACATTTTCTGAAACCCTCCCTCTATCCCCAACACTAGCCCTAACTGTAACCCTTGCAGGAAGCCTCCCTTTAACCCTACCCCCCCCCCATAATACTACCCATACTTTTACCTCTAACACTAACCTTCATTGTAGCCTTAACACTAACCTTCCCTGTAGCCCTAACACAAAGCTCTGTAACCCTCTCTATATCCCCAACACCAGCCCTAACTGTAATCCTAACACTAACTCTTACTTTAACCCTAACCCCCTGTAACCTCTAACACTAACCTTTTTTGTAACCCTAACACTAACCTTTCCTGTGACCCTAACACTAACCTTCTCTGTAGGCCTTTATATCCCTTACTGTAATAAAAACACTAACCCTACCTTTTACTCTAACACTAACCCTCATTTGCAACCCTAACACTAACCCTATCTTTACCTCTAACACTAATCCTTATTATAACCCTAACACTAACTTTTCCTGTGACCCTAACACTAACCTCCATATCCCCCAACACTAACCCAAACTGTAACCCTAACACTAACTCTACCTAATACCTTGAAAGGTAACCCTTACTGTAACCCTAACACTAGCCCTTCCTTAGGCCCCTTTCACACTGGGGCGGTTTGCAGGCGTCATTGCGCTAAAAATACCGCCTGCAAACCGCCCCTAAACAGCCTCCGCTGTTTGTTCAGTGTGAAAGCCCGAGGGCTTTCACACTGAAGCGGTGCGCTGGCAGGAGAAGAAAAAATCTCCTGCAAGCCGCATCTTTGGAGCGGTGAAGGAGCGGTGTATTCACCGCTCCTAAACCGCTCCTGCCCATTGAAATCAATGGGACAGCGCGGCTATACCGCGGCAATACCGCGGCTATAGCTGCGCTATACGAGTGGTTTTAACCCTTTTTCGGCCGCCAGCGGGGGGGTTAAAACTGCACCGCTAGCGGCCGAATACCGTGGTAAAACAGCGCTAAAAATAGCGCTGTTTTACCGCCGACGCCCCCTACCGCCCCAGTGTGAAAGGGGCCTTACTATACCCTTACTATAAGTTCAACCCTCACCCAATATACTTAAAGGGATTTTTCACCTTAATGCATTCTATGCATTACGGTGAAAAACCTTCTGTGGTGCTGAAGCCCCCCCCCACCACCACCAGCCCCCGTTTTACTTACCTGACCCAGATCCTTCTCCGACCAGGAACGAGCTCTACCTGGTGTCTCATGTCCTGATTGGATAGATTGATAGCAGCGCAGCCATTGGCTCCCGCTGCTGTCAATCAAATTCAATGACGCTGCGCCGGGGGGGGGGGGGGGGGCGGGGCAGTGCCAAGTCTTGTATTCTGTGTGAATACATACAGATGCGGGACTCAGGAGCGCACCCGCACGAGTGTCCACCTAGGAAAGCGCTTCTCCAATGTGGACACTCGATGCGGGGGAGAGCCACCAGCGCCGCTGAGGGACCCCAGAAGAGGAGGATAGGGGCCACTCTGTGCAAAACCAACTGCACAGTGGAGGTAAGTATGATATGTTTGTTATTTTTATTTTTTTTTAAACAAGGGTTTTCAACCCCTTTAACACTAACTTGGACTGTATTAGCTCCTTTGAGGTAAAGGACTGATATAAACTTTTTAACATTCTGTGCAGGTCTTTACAGACATTGTTTGAAATTAGGAAATCAACAAAATGCTAAAGTCACACAAACAGAAACTTTTGCATAGAATCCTTTTCCAATAAAATGAAAAATGGTGCAGACACTTGTATATGCGTGCGACAATCAAATAAGTAAACAGCACGAAAATGAGGTCTTTGAATATTTTTGTGCCATTTTAAAGAAAAACATGTTACTAATTATTAGGTAAAACCAAAAAATTATTCATGTCCTGACTATGTTTTTCAGGTTTGTTCAAAATCTGGGTGATAGGTGAATCCTTCAAAGGTTGTAGGACTCGAAGAGCTTTAAACAGCAGTGCAGAGCAAGTCAGATCCTTACTGAGTGATAGACATGTGCAATTCGTTTAGTTCCGAATTAGTTTTGTAACGAATTTTGACAAATTTGTTATGTCCGAAATTTCCGAATTTGCCAAATTTTTTAATTTTCGAAACTTCGAATTTCCGAATTTCGAATTTCAGATTTTCCGGAAATTCGGAATTTTGGGAATTCGGACATTCTAAATTTCGGAAATTGGAAAATTCAAAATTTCAGAAATTGGAAATTTCGAAAATTCAAAATTTCGGAAATTGGAAAATTTCGGAAATTTGAAGATTTTGGAAATTTGAAAATTCAAAAGGTAAAAAAGTGCAGACCCCCCCCCCCAGCCACACCTGAGCCTGAGCCTGATCTCGATCCAGCACTGCTCTTTCTCCCCCTCCTCACTGGACTCAATGAGAGCAGCAGGAGAAATTGGCTCCTTTTGCTCTCAATTAAATTCAGTGACGGGGGCAGGGATAAACTGTACTGTGTGTGTCAGCAGACCCACAGAGTGCAGTTTAGGATTGAGCCCGCACAAGTACCACCCCAGCAAGGGAGGGTACTTGGAAGGCAGGAGGAGCCAGAATATAACATAAACACAGACCAAGTGCGCAGGGAGAGAGCAGAGTGCTGAGACTCTACTGAAACAACTTTACTGCTTCTTGTGTAAATTTTGAAGATTAATTTCTCCACAGTGCCTGCAGCTACAAAGGTCAGTGAAGGTTTGTTTTAAAGCTTATTTACTGCTTAATAGGAATAATAAAATAGTTGAAGATCCATAGCCTGGTGGCAGCGCTATTTTAAATGGTTTTGATTGTGAAACAGGTGCAAGTTACTTCTTGCCAGCTGTTTCCATGGTGCGAAACACAATACCTCCATATTGCATGAGTGGCTGTTGCTTTTGACAGTCTTCTGGCACAGTTCAATGCACACCTAAGACTGCCAATCACAAACCAAGGTGGAAAGGAAAGCATGATAGAAACTGTAGTCAAGCAATGACTTGATTACTCCCTTTAAAACACAAGCTAGATGCCAGCTAGAGAACTCTGTATGTGGGTGGAGTGGAGGAACCTTGTAATTCGATTATAAAATAAGCCTGTAAAAGTTTTGTGAGAAGCAGTGTGTGCTGGAATCATGCCATAGTGTCCTACAACATATTCCCACTGAGTTTTCAAGTCAATTTCTATAAATAAATAGTAGTTTAGTCAGAAGGAACGTTATATAAAAGGATTGACGAAGAATTAAAACAAACAAGCAAAAGTATATCTTAGACATGAAATTCCACCTTTCTTAACTTCTGGCACCTATGTAACACATACAGGCGGCAGCAAAGAGGGTGGGCTTTAGCACCAACATGCTGCACATGAACTTTAATGGCATCCCAGTCTAAGTCCGTAGGGTTCAACATTGAGTTGGCCCACCCTTTGCACCTATAACAGGTTCAACTCTTCTGGGAAGGCTGTCCACAAGGTTTAGGAGTGTGTCTAAATGTCTCTTTTCGGGGGCGCCTGAGGGGTGTTTTGAAGCTTCAAAAAAGGTGCACTGCGCAGAGCACCCAGGTTTTTTTTTTTTTCTTTTAAAGCCTATGGCGTGCAAAACACACCCAAAAAACTTCACCCGGTGCATAAAAAATGTGCACACACATAAAGAGTGCTCACAAAAAAGTGCCACGGGTACACAAGACGTGCCAATTCCCTGATCCCCCGGGGTGTTAGGCTCCTGACGGGGACAAAGGTACTTACAATGGTCCATCTGGCCGAAACCAGACAGACCCCGTTCTCTGGAGGGCCTGCCGAAACAGGACCCACCCAAGTACTAGGTGGGGCTCCCCCGAAGGGAGACCCCATGAGAGAGGGCGAACTAAGCCAGAAGGCCATGTCCACCCCTTCCCAAGACTTTCAGGGCTGGCCCGAGGACCTGCATCCTTACTCATCAAACGTGCAAAACGTGTAAAGACAAGACGTGACAAACATAGGGTTTCAATCAAGAAAAATAAATAAAAAGTGGGGGAAGGAATAGTGGAGAGGAGAGTGAAAAGAAGTGGCCATTGTGTAACACAATGACCAGGCTCTCCGGCCAGGAATAAAAAATTCCTCTGGTCCTAGCCAAAAGGCCCGGCCCAAGAGGCAGGTGCAAAAAAAGCGTGTTATGGTGCAGTGACCGTGGTGCCCAAAATCAAAGTGACTGCCACTCACAGTGATCTTATGGCACCCCGGGATTGCCACTCCAGGGGCACTACTCCATAGGCTTTCAAGACCAACCCTGGCCCACAGCCCAGACCACAGCAGCCCCCACCCCAGGCAGAAAGGCATGAAGATCCGGCAGCTTGGTGAGAGCCTTTTACCATCAGGCCTCACCGTCGCTCCCATCACTCCTTCCTAATTACATTCGGGAAGTACTAACCACTCCCCCCCCCTGCATAAGGGGAAGTAAGCGTTCTCTCCCGAATAACTGTCCGTAGCTAGAGCTACCACAATCCAGGCCAGAAGGCCAGGGACCCGACCCTCCAGCCAGACCAAAATGCAGCACCCATCCCTACCAGGAGCACCCTTCCAGACGGCTCAGACTCAACCATGGGCCGGTCCCCAGTATACTGTCGGGCAACACGGCGTAGTTCCTGCTGAGTATCGCCTTTCCAGGTACTATGACACCATTGGATTTGCTGGCCCTCCCCAACGAGAGTGACACAGCGCCTCCTCTGGAAACTGATAAGAACAGATACTACACTTGATCTTAGCCAAAAGGCCAAGAAGCGCAGTGCACCCAGGTGTGTTAGCAAAGCAAATAAATATTTGCTTTGCCAAAACAGAACCGCCTCTCAGCCAATCAGGAGGCCCGGGGTAATACCGGGTACCTGATTGGCTGAAGGCAGAGGCAATCTCATTGGCCGCCTAGCAAAACAGGAAGAAGACACGCATGGAGGACGCATGGAGGACACTGAGCCATCGCCGTGCTACCTGTCCCACAGCTCGCCGCCTGACCCGCTGCCTGACCCACCACCACGATGGGGTAAGTGCCGGGCAGACAGCGGACGGGCGGGGGGGGGGCACAAAGGCTGCAATTGATGGAGCACAGTTGGCTGCATTTGCGGGGCACAGTGGCTGCATATTATGGGCACAGAGGCTGCAATTGATGGGGCACAGTTGGCTGAATTTGATGATTACAGAGGCTGCATATGATGGGCACAGAGGCTGCATATGATGGGCACAGTTGGCTGCATATGATGGGCACAGTTGGCTGCATATGATGGGCACAGTGGCTGCATATGATGAACAGAGTGGCTGAATATGATGGGCAGAGTGGCTGCATTTGATGGGCACAGTGGCTGCAATTGATGGGCACAGTGGCTGCAATTGATGGCACAGTGAGGCTGCAACTGATGTTTTTGTTTCAGTATTTTTCAGAATTTTTCAGTTAGTTTGTGCCCCCCAAAAAAATTTTGAGCACCAGCCGCCACTGATGTTGGCCCTAAATGAGTCATTCATGATAGGAGAGGGAAATCCCCAGCTGCGTCTTTGTCATTACTAAGACCCCTTTCACACTGGGTCGGTTTGCAGGCGCTATTGCGCTAAAAATAGCGCCTGCAAACCGACCTGAAACTGCCGCTGCTGTGTCTCCAGTGTGAAAGCCCCGAGGGCTTTCACACTGGAGCGGTGCGCTGGCAGGAGGGAAAAAAAACTCCTGCAAACAGCATCTTTGGAGCAGTGAAGGAGCGATGTATACACCGCTCCTAAACCTATCCTGCCCATTGAAATCAATGGGGTATTGCGGCATAGCGCTGCTATAGCTGTGCTTTGCGGGTGGTTTTAACCCTTTTTCGTCCGCTAGCGGGGGTTAAAACCGTCCCGCTAGCGGCCGAATACCGCCGCTAAAACAACAGTAAAACGCTGCTAAAAATAGCGCCGTTTTACCGCCGACGCCCCCACGGCCCAGTGTGGAAGGGGCCTAAAACTGCATCTTTTACAAAAAAAAAATAAATAAAATTGACTGATTTTAAAGGGAAAACTTTTGTTTGCAGAAAAAAAAACATTACCGTAACAAAACTATGCAAAATATGTTAGAAGAATTCCTAAACAGTAAAATAATCATTAAGATTGTTCAGAAGACAATTGGAGTGGCTATTGGCTTCTATGTGCTGCTCCTTTAAGAGAGCGTCTGGCTGGGTACATAGTTCCCTTTTGCTGAGGACAGACTGTTTACGTTGTTATTGGAGTCACAATGCACTCCGTGACCTACAGCTGTGTGTGTGAATCTGCAAATTTTAAAAGCTGGCGAGATGTGTTCTAGTCTGATTATGGAGCGTGCGGGCTTCAAGAGACTCCAGAAAAGATCACATGAACTCCATTTCTCTGTTGCTTTGTTTTTTTTGCTCTTTTCTTGTCCTTGGATTTAGTGCTTTACAAAAAAAAAAAAAAAAGTTCTGCAAATGTTTTGACCCTGTAACAACAACTAAGACTCTTTGGGGGTTGATTTTCTAACGGTATATAGACTGTGCACTTTGCAAGCACAGTTGCTCCAGAGTTTAGTAAATGACAGCGATTAGAAAGAGGGGACAAAATAATACATGTACTTTGTCACCTGGGGAACCGCTTGTCAACCGTACACTGTACATATACGGCGGCAAGGCGGCTCTGCTGCGCAGGATCGCGTACCTAGTATGTGATCCTGCACTTCCGGGTCGCCGCCGGCTCCCACTGTGATTAGACCGATCAGGAGCCGATTGACGGGTACAGTGGACTCGATGTTCGCTGGCACCTGCCGAAGCTTCGGTACACAGATAGAATGGCGGGTACCTGTACGTGATAAGTAAAAGCATTGAGCTGGCAAATCTGTAGTCCATATAGCGATTTTAATGGTTGGTTACAAAAAGCGACAAGCAAAACAGCTGACGCGTTTCGGCAGCAGCCTCAGTCGTAGCATGCGGCGACCAAGGATGTTGCGAAACGCGTCAGTGGTCTACACTGACGAGTCATATGGACTACAGATTTGCCGGCTCAATCCTTTAACTTGCTTCTGTTGTAGTGTGTAAGGACACACTGAGCCTGAGCACCTGAAAGAGGATCTTGCAAATTGGACTGGGAGTTCCCCGCTGTGTGCTCTGTCTCTCTGTAACCACTTTCAGCCCCTGGAAGGATTTACCACTTTCCTGACCAGAGCACTTTTTACGATTCGGCACTGCGTCGCTTTAACTGACAATTGCGCGGTCGTGCAACGTTGCACCCAAACAAAATGATGTCCTTTTTTTCCCCACAAATAGAGCTTTCTTTTGGTGGTATTTGATCACCTCTGCGGTTTTTATTTTTTGCGCTATAAACAAAAAAAAGAGCAACAATTTTGAAAAAAAAAAGCAATATTTTTTACTTTTTGCTATAATAAATATCCCCCAAAAATATATAAAAAAACTAATTTCTTTCTCAGTTTAGGCCGATATGTATTCTTTTACATATTTTTAATAAAAATATTGCAATAAGCGTATATTGATTGGTTTGCGCAAAAGTTATCGCGTCTACAAAATAGGGGATAGATTTATGGCATTTTTATTATTAATTTTTTTTTATTAGTAATGGCGGCGATCTTTTTATCGTGTCTGCAAAATTATGGCGGACACATTGGACACTTTTGACACTATTTTGGGACCATTTTCATTTATACAGCGATCAGTGCTATAAAAATGCACTGATTACTGTGTAAATGACACTGGCAGGGAAGGGGTTAAACAGTAGGGGGGATCGAGGGGTTAAGTGTGTCCTAGGGAGTGATTCTAACTGTGGGGGGAGGGGCTACCACTGACATGACAGCGATCACTATTCCGATCACTGGGAACAGTAGATCCCTGTCATGTCATTAGGCAGAAAAGGGAAACGCCTTGTTTACATAGGCATCTCCCTGTTCTGCCTCTCCGTGACACAATCGCGGACCCCCGCTGACATCAAGTCCGCAGGACTCGCGAGCACAGCCATGGAGTTTGCGGCACGCCCAGAATGCCGCAATTTAAAGGGGACATACCTGTACGCCCATTTGCACAGCCCTGCCATTGTGCCGATGTATATTGTCGTGCGCTGGTCGGCATGTGGTTAAACCTACCTGTACGTGAGCCTGCACTTACGGGTCTAGGGAGGCGCACACGTGCCGCCGACGGCTCGCTCCTGCTGTGATTGGATACAGCGGGAGTCAATCAGCAGGTCTGGCAGACTCGATGTCCGCCGGAACCCGCCGATCATTCGAGAGAGAAACAGAACGGCAGTCTGCCTATGTAAACAAGACAGACTGCCGTTCTGTCAGTAGGGAAGGTGTTGATCCTGTGTTCCTGCAAAGCAGGAACACAGGATCTTTGCCTTCCCATAGTACAAGCACCTCCCCCACCGTCAGTAAGCACTCCCTAGGCACACATTTAACCCTTTCATTGCCCCTGATGTTAACCCCTTCCCAGCCAGTGTCATTAGTACAGTGACAGTGCATATTTTTAGCACACATACGTGTCAGTTTAGTCACGTTTCTTTTGTCATCAGTTTTTTTCCGTCAACATCAGTTTCACATCCTTTTTTCATCCGTTTTTCATTCATTGTCACCTAGTGTCATCCGTTTTTATTCCGATACATTTTTTTTCACATATAAATAATTTCATCCATTAAAGAAAAACTGATGTTGACGGAAGCGGATGTAAATGGATGATTATCCATTTACATCTGTTTTTCCATAGGAATGCATTGATGTCCGTTTTTCATTCGTCAATGGATGGGTGAAAAAAGGACGAACGTACTTATGAACAGAATGCACATAGATACCACCCGTTCTTATGAAGTGAGAAGCTAACATGTGTGTCAGCGACGTTATATTAATCTGTTTATGAACAATTCTGCATTGGAATGTACTTTCATGGTTTGTATCTATGTTTGGTGAGACAGGACACCTTTGGTGCTTTTGTTATACTGTACTTTGATGGATTTTCTATATAAATAGAGAATTTGAAAAAAAAAGAAAAAAGCACGATGTGTGAAAGGGTCCTTAGTGTCACTGGTTCCCAAAAAAAGTGTCACTTAGTGTCCAATTTATCCGCCGCAATATCGCAGCCAGGGCATGACTGGGACTAAATTTTGGCCCTGGACTTCCTCATCACCCGCCTACTTTAATTTTGAGTGTCCCCAACAGCGTCCCCCTTACATCAGAGAGTCACAATCAGCAGCTCCCTTCACAGAGAGTCCCAATCAGCAGCCCCCTTCACATAAGAGAATCACCACCAGCAGCCCCTTCACATCAGAGTCCCCACCAGCAGCCCCCTTCACATCAGAGAGTCCCTATCAGCAGCCCCCTTCACATCAGAGTCCCCACCAGCAGCCCCCTTCACATCAGAGTGCCCCCATCAGAAGCCCCATTCACATTAGTGTTTCCTCATCAGCAGCCCCCTTCACATCAGAGTGTCCCCATCAGCAGCCCCCTTCACATCAGAGTGTCCCCATCAGCAGCCCCCTTCTCATCAGAGTGTCCTCATCAGCAGCCCCCTTCACATCAGAGTGTCCCCATCAGCAGCCCCCTTCACATCAGAGTGTCCCCATCAGCAGCCCCCTTCTCATTAGAGTGTCCCCATCAGCAGCCCCTTCACATCAGAGTGTCAGCATCAGCAGCCCCCTTCACATCAGAGTGTCCCCATCAGAAGCCCCCTTCACATCAGAGTGTCCCCATCAGAAGCCCCCTTCACATCAGAGTGTCCCCATCAGAAGCCCCATTCACATCAGAGTGTCCCCATCAGCAGCCCCCTTCACATCAGAGAGCCCCCACCAGCAGCCCCCTTCACATCAGAGTGTCCTCCCTCTCCTTCCTCTCCCACATGTACTCACAGTTTTGAAGGCAGCTTCTCCTTCCTCTCTCCAGTCATGTGATAACAAGTGATAAGGGGAGAAGAAGAAGGAAAATCTGCCGGCTGTCTATCTCCCCCTGCAGGCTGGAGGGAGCAGAAAGCCTAATGCTCTCTCCAGCAACTGACGGAAGCTGCTCCTCCTGACAGGAGTGAAATCGCGATCACTCACTGTCAGAGAGGAGCGGGTCCAGGACTGCGCCTGACCGGCCCACTGAGCCATTGGCCCACCGGGAAACTTCCAGTAGTCCCGATGGCCAGTAAATGCCTGATCGCAGCCCTGCTATAAGTCGCTGATCGCCGCCATTACTAGTAAAAAAAATTAATAAAAATTCCATAAACATATCCCATAGTTTGTAGCCGCTATAACTTTTTCTCAAACCATTTAATATACGCTTATTGGGAATTTTTTTTTACCAAAAATATGTAGCAGAATACATATTGCCCTAAATTGATGAAGAAATTTAATTTTTTACATTTTTTTATGAGATATATTTTAAAGCAGAAAGTCAAAAATATTGTTTTTTTTTTCCAAAATTGTCGCTCTTTTTTTATTTATAGCACAACAAATAAAAAATGCAGAGGGGATCAAATACCACCAAAAGAAAGCTCTATTTGTGGGGGAAAAAAAGGGCATCAATTTTATTTGGGTAAAGTGGTTGTAAAGTCAGAAGGTTTTTTATCTTAATGCATTCTATGCATTAAGATAAAAAGCCTTCGGGGTGCAGCAGCACCCCTCGGCCCCCCTAATTCTTACCTGAGCCCCCTCTCTGTCCAGCAATGTCCACAAGTGTCTTGGTCGTCTGAGACTCTCCCTCCTGTTTGGCTAAGACACAGCAGAGGTGCCATTGACTCCTGCTGCTGCCAATCAAAGTCAGTCAGCCAATCAGAAGAGAGAGGGGGCAGGGCCAGGCCGCAGCTCCATGTCTGAATGGACACAGGGAGCTGTGACTCTGCTCGAGTGCCCCCATAGCAAGCTGCTTGCTGAGGGGGCACTCGACAGGAGGGAGGGGCCAGGAGCAACAATGAGGGACCCGAGAAGAGGAGGATCCGGGTTACTAGTATAAAAAAAATTCAGTATATATCCCATAGTTTGTAGACGCTATATCTTTTACACAAGCCAAACAATATACACTTATTGGAATTTTTTTTTTTTTTTAACCAAAAACGTAGCAGAATATATTTTGGGCAAAATGTATTAAGAGATTTGATTTATTTTTTATAGGACATGTTTTATAGCAAAAAGTTCAAAAATATTGTTTTGGGGTTTTTTTCAGAATTGTTGGTCTTTTTTCTTTTTTATAATAAAAATTAAAAACCCAGTGGTGATCAAATACCACAAAAAGCAAGCTCTAATTGTGTGGAAAAAAAAAAAATATATATATATATAAATTGTGTTTGGCTACAGTGTTGTATGCTCATGAAGGGGGGTAAATCATGAGGAGGGCAAGTGTTTAACCCCTTTCTGTTATGACTAATCAATAATTGCGCTATTACAAAAAAAGTAGTGCAGGTGATAGCTGCCAGCATGATTTATGTATATATGTGAGCGTGGTACAACAGACATTCAGGTTTATGCCCCAGTAGAAGGACGATGGTCCGAAACATGTCGGGTTGCTAAAGCCTAGAGATGCCCTGATACCAAGCGATTTTATTTTATTCTTTCTGTGATCACATTTTATCCATTGTAGTGCGCCACTTAGCACTTTCTAGCTTTTCAATAAAAGCTTTTTTACGGATTCATGCCCTATGTGGAGATCTTTTGTTCTTTCCTCCTTCCATGAATGGGAACTCGCTGAGCCTCAGCCTTTTTTCCTGCACTTTCATTCCATCTGAGAGAGATATCTTGATTGGCTGCGGACCTACACACCACCGAACAGCGACTGTCGCCCCGGATGAGACTCCCTGCCAAGACCTCTCCAACCAGACATCCCTGAGATCGTTGGATCCCTCAAGCCCGTATGACACTCCACCGTACGGTGATTGAGTCCATCCTCTCTGGTAAGGGTACCTATTTCTATTGTGTGCTGTGTTGATTTGGAGTTTTGGAAGATCTGGGTGCAAAGTGTCTCCTCACACATACAGAGCTTGTTCCAGTTCCTACCCCATGCGCAAGTGTGACACCGCACACGGCCACGGACCCCCAGTTTCTGTGGACTTACATATGATTCACTATACACTAATGGACTTTTTTCTTTATGTGTTTATTTTTTAAATGTTCTTTTATCACACTTACTGCTTATTTGGCATAAGTTTTGTACTTCAGCACTCTGTCACATATACATGTTTAAGATGTACATGCACATTTCCTAGCGCTGCATGTGTTCCATATCTTTTTAACCCCTTTCTGTTGCCTGTAAACAAATATGTGGCCTCACTGAAGTGGGTCTTCTTTCAGGCCGCATATATGTGTACCAGTGTTTGTGCTGGGAGCGCACCGCACAGCGTGCTCCCAGTAAATAGAATGGGTTCCCACCGAGTGCCCTGGGTCTCGTACTAATGATTTGAACCAGGACTCCCAGTTCCCAATCACCTAATCAAAGTGATAGCCTCTAATTGAGTATGACAGTGATCAGTCACTGAGCAGCCTGCCTTTTTTTTTCCTCCCACTGAATGGAAAGAAAGATACATTGTATCTTTCTCTCCTTGCCAGGGGAGAAAGATGTAAACAAAAAAGTGTGTAAGGCCCCTTTCACACGAGGCGGGCTCCGCTTCTACGGAGCCCGCCTCGGTCCGCCGGCTCAGCGGGAGATCAGTCCGTTGATCTCCACTGAGCCGGCGGATGACAGGTCCCTCTCTGCTCACTGAGCGGGGAGGGGCTTGTCAGGTGCCGCTGCCGCCTATGGAGGGATCGGAAGAAAACGGACAGCGTGTCCGTTTTCGTCAGATCTCCCCTGATCCGATCCGCCAGCGACGGACCTGGACGTAGAGCCATCCGTCTGCTTTTAGCGGATCGAACCGGGTTGGATGTCAGCGGACATGTCTCCGCTGACATCCGACGCTCCATAGACTAACATGGAGCGCCCGTTCAGGTCCGCCGTCAAAACTGACAGGCGGACCTGAACGGTCCGATCGTGTGAAAGGGGCCTAAAAAAAAAAGTAATTAAAAAAATGTAAAAATAAAGAAAAAAAATAACTAGATCAAGATTTGATCTAGGTCAGTGTCATGGTTGGTGTTAGGGTCAATGTAAGGGTCTAAGGTCAGGGTCAGTATATTTTGGGTAAGATTTATTTTTTATTTTAAAAAAGCTTTTTTTAAATGACTATTAGTGTTTTAGGTAGGATAATAAAAAAGCAAATGCACGCTATTGTTTCTTGCCCCTACTATGGGTACAAATAACAAAAACACACATATATGGTATCGCTGCGATCGTCAACAGCAGGAGAATTTATTTTGGGTTGTTCTTTGGTGGTAAGTTGCAAGACATATACAGCTACTGTTAAATCAGGTTAGGGAGTCTCGAAAACAAGACATTCAGATGAGATGGTAGATCCGGATCTTTGTAAAATATAAGTAGGTGCTTTATTCATACACTGCAGTGGAGAGACACAACACAGTTCTCGGCAACATAAGCGAGTAAAAGTGAAAGTGTTTCTGACTTACAAACATCAAGTTTAACAGTATATACGTATGAATATGCATAAGGTCTAGGCGTGTTATAGGTGTGATCGTATAGTTTCGTCCAATCAGCATTCATATCGTCTTAGTAGCAAGGGGACAGTTAAATGGGTGGTTAAATCATCTGACTGGCAAAAAAAGAGATTTCAGCAGTATCTGGTCAGTTCAGACTGGTTTTGGTACAAAAGCCTATTTTGAGCAGCTTTCTGGGTTCTTATCAGTAGTTTGTGTCGTCACATATCCAACAGTTTCAATTTCCCAGGAATTAAAAAAAACAAAAAAACAAAACACCTAGAAAAAGTTTAAAAGTGCATTACCAATTCTTAATGTGAAAGTCTCTCTCTCTCTCTCTCTCTCTATATATATATATATATACAGTGCCTTGCAAAAGTATTCGGCCCCCTTGAACTTTTCAACCTTTTGCCACATTTCAGGCTTCAAACATAAAGATATAAAATTTAAATTTTTTGTGAAGAATCACCAACAAGTGGGACACAATTGTGAAGTGGAACGAAATCTATTGGATATTTTAAACTTTTTAGCAATTAAAAAACTGAAAAGTAGTGCGTGCAAAATTATTCGGCCCCTTTACTTTCAGTGCAGAAAACTCACTCCAGAAGTTCAGCGAGGATCTCTGAATGATCCAATGTTGTCCTAAATGACTGATGGTGATAAATAGAATCCACCTGTGTGTAATCAAGTCTCTGTATAAATGCACCTGCTCTGTGATAGTCTCAGGGTTCTGTTGAAAGCACAGAGAGCATCATGAAGACCAAGGAACACACCAGGCAGGTCCGTAATACTGTTGTGGAGAAGTTTAAACCAGGATTTGGATACAAAAAGATTTCCCAAGCTTTAAACATCCCAAGGAGCACTGTGCAAGCGATCATTTTGAAATGGAAGGAGTATCAGACCACTGCATATCTACCAAGACCTGGCTGTCCCTCTAAACTTTCAGATCAGACAAGGAGAAGACTGATCAGAGATGCAGCCAAGAGGCCCATGATCACTCTGGATGAACTGCAGAGAACTACAGCTGAGGTGGGAGAGTCTGTCCATAGGACAACAATCAGTCGTACACTGCACAAATCTGGCCTTTATGGAAGAGTGGCAAGAAGAAAGCCATTTCTCAAAGATATCCATAAAAAGTCTCCTCTAAAGTTTGCCACAAGCCACCTGGGAGACACACCAAACATGTGGAAGAAGGTGCTCTGGTCCGATGAAACCAAAATCGAACTTTTTGGCCACAATGCAAAACGATATGTTTGGCGTAAAAGCAACACAGCTCATCACACTCAACACACCATCCCCACCGTGAAACATGGTGGTGGAAGCATCATGGTTTGGGCCTGCTTTTCTTCAGCAGGGACAGGGAAGATAGTTAAAATTGAGGGGAGGATGGATGCAGCCAAATACAGGACCATTCTGGATGAAAACCTGTTGGAGTCTGCAAAAGACCTGAAACTGGGACGGAGATTTATCTTCCAACAAGACAATGATCCCAAACATACAGCAAAATCTACAAAGGAATGGTTCACAAATAAACGTATCCAGGTGTTAGAATGGCCAAGTCAAAGTCCAGACCTGAATCCAATCGAGAATCTGTGGAAAGAGCTGAAAACTGCTGTTCACAAACGCTCTCCATCCAACCTCACTGAGCTCGAGCTGTTTTGCAAGGAAGAATGGGCAAGAATTTCAGTCTCTCGATGTGCAAAACTAATAGAGACATACCCCAAGTGACTTGCAGCTGTAATCGCAGCAAAAGGTGGCTCTACAAAGTATTAACGCAAGGGGGCCGAATAATTTTGCACACCCCACTTTTCATTTTATTAGTTAAAAAAGTTTCAAAAATCCAAAAGATTTCGTTCCACTTCACAATTGTGTCCCACTTGTTGGTGATTCTTCACAAAAAATAAAAATTTTATATCTTTATGTTTGAAGCCTGAAATGTGGCAAAAGGTTGAAAAGTTCAAGGGGGCCGAATACTTTCGCATGCCACTGTATATATATATATATATATATATATATATATATATATATATATATATATATATATATCAATATTATCAGACCCTTATAATTCTACTCTTAAAATTCTACTCTACAAAATTCTACATTTAAATTTTTATTTTTTTTTACTATTTTGGGCCAGTTATAATAATAATAATACAAAAAAAACAGAGCTTATTTCTCTCTCTTATGTTATTCTTATAATATGAAGATTCTCTTCTTTTACTCTTCACCACTCTAGCAGGAAGAATCCTTTGCTCTGGTTATAAAACACATGTGTAACTCGTCATTACCAAACACCAGAAGAACACAATGTAACAAACCGATTCTTCATAATAAATGTGACTTTAATAAAGTCTGAATTACGTGTTGTGTTCTCACTGAGACATTCCTCATTATCACATATGGATAAAGGCCATTTAATTAGCGGTTTCATATCATTGTGATAATTACTCATAATCAAAGAGGGAATAAAAAAAAAAAAACAGGGCAATGTGCCAAGGAATAACTAGAAGCACAGAGGGTGGTGGCGGGGTGGATATGTTCAGTGCCAAGACAGAGTGAGCCCTAATAGAGGGTTTATATGGGCAAAGCGAGATATAGATTTGAGATATAATGACATCATCATGCCCTGGGGGGCGATCTCTCCTATGGCAATTATGGCACAGTTTGAGTCCAAGTTGTTTAAAAACAATCTGATTATAGATGTTGTTTTTTCCGGTTTCTACAAAAGAATTTAGATATACAGCAATATACAAAACATTGTTATTTAGAAAGGAAGAGTGGAATGAATTAGGGGAAAGGATCTTGTACTGTAATTCTTTTAAACGCGCCTCGTCCTGCCGAGCTCATGCGCAGAAGCGAACACATACGTGAGTAGCGCCTGCATATGAAAACGGTGTTCAAACCACACATGTGAGGTATCGCCACGATCGGTAGAGCGAGAGCAAAAATTATAGCCCCAGACCTCCTCTGTAACTCAAAACATGTAACCTGTAGAATTTTTTAAACGTCGCCTATGGAGATTTTTAAGGGTAAAAGTTTGTCGCTATTCCATGAGCAGGCGCAAATTTGAAGCGTTACATGTTGGGTATCAATTTACTCAGCGTAACTTTATCTTTCACAATATAAAAAAATTGGGCTAACTTTACTGTTGTCTTATTTTTAATTCAAAAAAGTGTATTTTTTTCCAAAGACCGCTGTAAGACCGCTGCGCAAATACGGTATGACAAAAAGTATTGTAATGACCACCATTTTATTCTCTACGGTGTTAGAAAAAAAAATTATGTTTGGGGGTTCTAAGTAATTTTCTAGCAAAAAAAATAAAACTGTTTTTAACTTGTAAACAACAAATCTCAAAAAGAGGCTCGGTCCTTAAGTGCCGGTTCACACAGGGGCGACTTGTCAGGCGACCTAGCCGCCTGACAAGTCGCCTCCCGTTCTGTACTATGGAACTGTTCTAATAGGAGCGACGCAAGTCGCTCCGACTTAGAAAAAGTTTCCTGTAGTATTTCTGGGGTGACTTCAGGCGACTTGCATTGACTTCTATACAGAAGTCGTTTTGCAAGTCGCCGCCGAAGTCGTGTGCAGGTCGCCTCGGTGAGGCGACCTGCAAGTCGTGCCGCCCCTGTGTGAACCGGCACTAAGTGGTTAATCAGAGAAGCAGCCAAGAGGTCCATGGTAACTCTGAAGGAGCTGCAGAGATCCACAGCTCAGGTGGGAGAATCTGTCCACAGGACAACTATTAGCCGTGCTCTCCACAAATCTATTTTTTTATGGAAGAGTAATAAGAAAAAAGCCATTGTTGAAAGAAAGCCATAAAAAGTCCTGTTTGCAGTTTGTGAGAAGCCATGTGGGGGACACAGCAAACATGTGGAAGAAGGTGCTCTGGTCAGATGAGACCAAAATTGAACTTTTTGGTCTAAAAGCAAAATGCTATGTGTGGCGAAAAACTAACACTGCACCTTGAACACACCATCCCCACTGTGAAACATGGTGGTGGAAGCCTCATGTTGTTGGGATTCTTTTCTTCAGCAGAGACAGGGAAGCTGGTCAGAGTTGATGGGAAGATGAATGGAGACAAATACAGGACAATCCTAGAAGAAAATCTGACTGGGGAGGAGGTTCACCTTCCAGCAGGACAACGACCCTAAACATACAGCCAGAGCTACAATGGAATGGTTTAGATCAAAGCATATTTGTGTGTTAGAGACCTAAATCCAATTGGGAATCTGTGGCAAGACTTGAAAATTGCTGTTGACAGACGTTCTCCATCCAATCTGACAGAGCTTGAGCTATTGTGCAAAGAAGAATGGGCAAAAATTTCCCTCTCTAGATGTGCAAAGCTGGTAGAGACATCCCCAAAAAGACCCCAAAAAGACTTGCAGCTGTAATTGCAGTGAAAGGTGGTCCTACAAAGTATTGACTCCGGGGGGCTGAATACAAATGTACACCACACTTTTCACATATTTATTTGTAAAAAATTTAGAAAACCATTTATCATTTTCCTTCCACTTCACAATTATGTGCCACTTTGTGTTCGTTTATCACATAAAATCCCAATAAAATAAATTTAAGTTTTTGGTTGTAACATGACAAAATGTGGAAAATGTGGGTATGAATACTTTTTCAAGGCACTGTATATATACTGTATATACCAATGGTCTCCAAACTGTGGCCCTTTGCTTGCCTTCAGCTGGCCCTTGGGGCACTATTTCACCAACTGACAACAGTGATGGGGCACCATTCCCCCTACTGGGATGTGAGAAGGTGGAAGCGCTTACACACCTGTATTAATTCCCCCTACTTGCACCATTAATGGGGCACTATTCCTCCCATTGAAACCAGTGAGGTGGCACTGATGCTGGGGCATTTTCTACTCCCAATGACCACAGTCCGGCCCCCCTAAAGCCCGAAGGATAGTAAACCAGCCCCTTGCTTAGAAAGTTTGGAGACCCCTGGTATATCCCATAGATTGTGGACTCTATAACTTTTCCTACAGAATAAATACTATACACTGATTCAGGGTATTTTCACCAAAGAAGTGTAGCAGAATACATTTTGGCCTAAACTGATGAAGAACAATTATTTATTTGCACAGTTATATAACAGAAACAAAGAAAAACAAGTTGTTGTTTTTTTCAACATTTTCAGGTTTTTTTCGTTTATTGAAAAAAAAAAAAAAAAAACCCCAGTGGTGATTACACCAATGGGGGACTCTAGTTCTTCTTTTTTTTTAATTTTTACACTTTTTATTTTAAGAAATTTTTCATACAGATAAGAATGCAGAAAAAGCGTATACAAACTTTAACATAAACCAACACATGACCCATGCGACATAAGAAACTGCACGAAAAATGAACCATCCTGTCGATTGAAAAGTTACTCATCAAGGCCAAAGTCCAAGTGGCAAAACAAAGAACGCATGCATCTCATCTGTGATTTTTTAACAGCAAGAAAAACAAAAATCAAATATATAACTGGGATTCAACATAGCATCATACAGAAGGTGGGGGTGATGAGGGAAAAATCTCAGTTCCCCACTTGCATGGCTGAAGCATATTAACTTGAGCAAGTAAACTGGGTCCAATAGAACCACTTATGATTGAATTTTTCCTCTGCACCAAAGCGAGGCCGTGATATTTTCCATGGAATAAATTTCATAAATTTTAGTAAACCACATGGACAGCGATGGGGAAATATCCTGTTTCCAGAGAAGCGGTGTGCATGCTCGGGCAACAGAAGAATTTTTATATCGCTTCCTAGATAGGTCAGAGTGGTGCAGAAGATACCTGGCTGGGTCATCCCCCAAGTCAACATCCGTCAACTGTTTGATAGTCCCTTTAACCTGAGACCAAAAGTTGGTCAGCTTACTACATGACCAGAATATATGTACAGTGCCTTGAAAAAAGTATTCATATCCCTTGAAATTTTCCACGTTTTGTCATGTTACAACCAAAAACTTAAATGGGATTTTATGTGATGGACCAACACAAAGTGGCACATAATTGTGAAGTGGAAGGAAATTGATAAATGGTTTTCAGATTCTTTTACAAATAAATACCGTAAGTGCAAATTGTGGCGTGAGGTTGTAGAACCAGACAATACTTAGTAGAACCCCCTTTCTCTGCAATTAACTGCAAGTCTTTTTGGGGATGTCTCTACCAGCTTTCCACATCTAGAGAGGGACATTTTTGCCCATTCTTCTTTGCAAAATATTTCAAGCTCTGTCAGATTGGATGGAGAGCGTCTGTGACCAGCAATTTTCAAGTCTTGCCACAGATTCTCAACTGGATTTAGGTCTGGACTTTGACTGGGCCATTCTAACACATGAATATGCTTTGATCTAAACCATTCCATTGTAGCTCTGGCTGTATGTTTAGGGTCGTTGTCCTGCTGGAAGGTGAACCTCCACCCCAGTCTCAAGTCTTTTGTAGACTCTAACAGGTTTTCTTATAAGATTGTCCTGTATTTGGCTCCATCATCTTCCCATCAACTCTGACCAGCTTCTCTGTCCCTGCTGAAGAAAAGCATCCCCACAACATGATGCTGCCACCACCATGTTTCACGGTGGGGATGGTGTTTTCAGGATGATGCGCAGTGTTAGTTTTCCGCCACACATAGTGTTTTGCTTTTAGGCGAAAAAGTTTAATTTTGGTCTCATATGAGCAGAGCACCTTCTTCCACATGTTTGCTTTGTCCCCCACATGGCTTCTTGCAAACTATAAATGGGACTTCTTATGGCTTTCTTTCAACAATGTCTTTCTTCTTGCCACTCTTCCATAAAGGCCAGATTTCTGGAGAACACGACTAATAGTTGTCCTGTGGACAGATCCTCCCACCTGAGCTGTGGATCTCTGCAGCTCCTCCAGAGTTACCATGGACCTCTTGGCTGCTTCTCTGATTAATGCTCTCCTTGCCCGGCCAGTCAGTTTAGGTGTCTTGGTAGGTTTGCAGTTGTGCCATACTCTTTCCATTTTCGGATGATGGATTGAACAGAGCTCTGTGTGATGTTCAACGCTTGGGATATTTTTTTATAACCTAACCCTGATTTGAACTTCTCCACAACTTTATCCCTGACCTGTCTGGTGTGTTCCTTGGTTTTCATGATTCTGTTTGTTCACTAAGCTTCTCTAACAAACCTCTGAGGGCTTCACAGAACAGCTGTATTTATACTAAGATTAAATTATACACAGGTGGACTCTATTTACTAATTAGGTGACTCCTGAAGGCAATTGGTTCCACTTGATTTTAGTTAGGGGTATCAGAGTAAAGGGGGCTGAATACAAATGCCCCCCCACACTTTTCACATATTTATTTGTAAACAAATTTTAAAAACTTTTATTACTTTCCTTCCGCTTCACAATTATGTGCCACTTTGTGTTGGTCTATCACATAAAATCCCAATAAAACACATTTACGTTTTTATTTGTAACATGACAAAATGTGGGAAATTTCAAGGAGTATGAATACTTTTTTTAAGGCACTGTAGGAGGGACCCCTCCTCCTTGCAATGCCAACAAGTATTTGACGTATCAGGGTAAAGCTTTCCCGTGACACTAGTTCTATGGACAATCAGGTATACCCTTTGGAGGGATTTCCTCTCCTTTTCTGTTTCCACTATGGTACAGGAAGTGAAGGGAAATCTCCCAATGGGACACAGATGAATAAATAAATAAATAATAACAGGGATTACAACCCTTCATTACTCCAAATGCCCAAAATGGAAAAAAAAAAAAAGTTTTTCCTTTAGTTTTACTTTAATGATCTTTTAATGAATATACAGTGGTGTTCATTAGTGTTTAAATTATATTTGCCTGCGATTTAGCTTTAATTGCTGACAAACATGTATGACACGCTAATGACCCAACACTTAACAATTTGTATTCTTGGTGCCAGAGGTTATAACTGACACTAATGTTCATAAATGACAACACCGTAAGCACTCCACAAGAACAGACATGTTGTACTTTCTGCTAGTTAATAATTTGCAAGGTTTATGAAAGATTCTACTATGGGTTTGCTTTGTCCAGCAACGTCACAACGGAGGAATGGAAAACAAAGAGCGTACTGCGATAATTACAAAACATATTATATAACCTCATCAGGAGAAGACTTGTTATGCCTTACATTTGATTATTTGATTGTAGCAACCAATCAGCTTGTCCCTTTCATTTTGTAAACTGCTGTAGAAATTTGAAGAAGAGAAATGGATTGGTGGTTGGTTTGGGAATTGCGAACATTACTCTTGTAGCACCCTTCTAGTTAGGCTGATAGAAAAATTTAGTTTTTGGCTTCTTCTGTCATCAGATAACCAGTAATTGTTTGGTCTGGTCTGTGCAGGGCTTCACAGGCTGTGAGTCTGATTGCTTCCCCCTGCCTCTGGAGGAAGTTTCCAGAGCTTAGGGGAAGAATAATTCAAACGACCAGCTTGAATTTTGAGCAGGGCCTAGCCAATCCCTTTAGTAGGTATGCCCAGATGGTGGCTGGGATGCTGTTAAAGTGATACTAAAGTCTCTTTTTTTTTAGTTAAAAATAACAAACATGGTATACATACCTGCTCTATGCATGGGTTTGCACAGATCAGCCCAGATCCTCCTCTTCTCGGGTCCCTCTTCGGTGCTCCTGGCCCCTCCCTCCTGTTGAGTGCCCCCACAGCAAGCAGATTGCTATGGGGGGCACCCGAGCCGAGCTGCAGCTGCCTGTGTCAATTCAGACACAGAGCCGTGGCCCTGCCCTACTCCCTCTCTCTCTCCTCATTGGCTGACTGACTTTGATTGACAGCAGCGGGAGCCAATGGCGCTGCGCTGTTGTCTCAGCCGATGAGGAGGGGAGTCCCAGGCAGCCAAGACACTCCTACAACATCGCTGAATCTAGAGAGGGCTCAGATAAGTATTAGGGGGGCTGAGGGAGGCTGCTGCACAGAATATAATGCATTAAGATAAAAAACTTTCTGCCTCTACATAACTTTAACTTCTTTAACCACCGTCGTTATACGTCAGTACTTTGAAGAGGAATATCGTTGTTATGGCAGCAGCTAGCTCTTCTTCAGCGGGCGCTCCGCTTCAAGATAAAAGTGGTCTCTGCGGCGGATTCTCCATGAGATCACTTTTACCGGCGGTGGGAGGGGGCCCCCTCCCGCAGCGCTCCGGTGCCCTCCACCGCTTACTGGAGCCGTTGGTAGCGGCAGAGGCGATCGGATCCTCTCCCTAGCCTGCCATGGAGATGAGTGAGGGGAAGATGGCCCCCACCCGTCTCCATATCATTGCAGGGCGAAAGCGACGTCAAAACGTCACTTCCGCCCAGAGTTTTTAAAGGGCAATTTAAGAAAAAAAAATAAATTTAAATGACGTTTTTTGTTTTTTTCTTGCATTTTAGTGTAAATATGAGATCTGAGGTCTTTTTGACCCCAGATCTCATATTTAAGAGGTCCTGTCATGCTTTTTTTGTTTACATTCCTTGTAATAGTAATAAAAGTGACACAATTAAAAAAAAAATAACAGTGTAAAAATAAAAAATAAAAGGTAAAATAAGAAAAAAAAAAATTTTTTTAAACACGACCTGTCCCGCCAAGCTCGTGCGCAGAAGCGAACACATACGTGAGCAGCGCCCGCATATGAAAACGGTGTTCAAAACACACATGTGAGGTATCACCGCGATCGGTAGAGCGAGAGCAATAATTCTAGCCCTAAACCTCCTCTGTAACTCAAAACATGCAACCTGTAGAATTTTTTAAATGTCGCCTATGGAGATTTTTAAGGGTAAAAGTTTGTCGCCAATCCACGAGCGGGCGCAATTTTGAAGCATGACATGTTGGGTATCAATTTACTCGGCATAACATTATCTTTCACAATATAAAACAAAATTGGGCTAAATTTGTCTTATTTTTTAATTCCAAAAAATATATTTTTTCCCCAAAAAAGTGTGCTTGTAAGAGTGCTGCGCAAATACGGTGTGACAGAAAGTAAAAAGAAAAAAATATATATAATGTTTGGGAGTTCTAAGTGATTTTCTAGCAAAAAAAAAATGTTTTTTAATTTGTAAACAACAAATCTCAGAAAGAGGCTCAGTCCTTAAGTGGTTAAATACTCTAGAGCCCTGAGGAGATTGTCTTTTTTTAACTCCTGAGGAAATGGATCAGTAAGCTGAGAGGAAGGTGCTTGAAGGTGATGTTGATATAAATAATTTGATTCCTGGACAGGTGAATTCTACACCCCAGAGGATCTCCTAGGGCTCCTTGGTTTGTAGTGTAATGTAACAAAAATTGAAACTGAAGCGCTGCTAAAAAGTCCAAATGCAACTTTATTCCGACAAAGGTCAGGGGGACAAACCAAAAAGTATCCAATGCATTTTGGGGGTCCAAAAATGACAACTGCTGACAAGGCCTGTGCTTGTCCTCACACTGGAAGAAATAACATTAAAGGTCCAGTTCACTTCTGGCCTAGTCACATTGTTTTCCATCAGGCCCAGATTAAGAGTGCGTTTTTAGACTCTCGGAACATGTTGGATACTTTTTAATGGCCCCCCTAATTTTTATTGGAATAAAGTTGTATCTGGACTTCTTAGCAGTGGTGTAGCACTTCAAATTCCATTGTGTTGCATTACTCTTGTTCATGCACTTTCCGTAGTAAGGTTCTGGATTTCGAGTATTTTTGCACAGTAGGGATGTTGTATAAGTATGAAGAAACAGTTACACATAAAAATGATTTGATACATTGTACCCAATGATTACATACACAATATAGTCAAAATGTTTCTTGAAACCTGACCATCACACCTGTAGCAGTTTGCTGGACATTCCATTCCAAAACCATGGCCATTAATATGGAGTTGACCCCTGCCCCACTTTTTGGTTGTAACAGTCTCCATTCTTCTGGGAAGACTTTTCCCAAGATTTTTGGATTGTGTCTGGCAAAATTTGTGCCCACTGAGCCAAAAGAGCACTTATGAGGTCAGGTATTGTACTTAGGTTGTTTGGCAAGACCTCGCTCGCAATTGGTATTCCAGTTAAAGCCAAAGATCTCCAGTAGGGTTGAGAAGTTGGAGTTCTGTGCAGGCCAGATTCACTTTAACGTCGAAGAAAAGAATGGACTTGGCTTCAAAAATAAGGGAGTACCACCCAGCACATGCCTTTATGTGTCATTTAACGGATGTTTTGTGAAATCATTCTTAAAGTCTTTTAAATATTTTTTCAACTAAAGATGGATTATTATTAGATAAAAATGCTTTTTTTTGCTTTTGTCTGGTTGCCTTTATTATCCAACAGAGGATAGAACAAGAAAGGTATTGGGGCTTACCAAGTGCTAAGGACTCTCTTCTCACCCTATTTGACAGTGCTAAGTGCTGGAGGAGCCAATCACCCTGCACCAGTGCTTTCAGAAGGGAGGAAAGAGGGGTAAAGCTAGGTTCACCCTGTGGCTATCTGATCCATAATGATCAGTGCTGCCCCTGACATCTGCAAAGGGTTGCACATAATAGTCATTGAATGTAATTCTACGGTGAGCTGTCAGACACTGTAGACGTGCTACAGGAGATGTTCAGATACTATGGATATGCTAGAAGAGATAATCAGAGATTATGGGCACAGTACAAGAGATGGACAGAGACCAAAAGGCACAGTACAAGAGATGGACAGAAACTATGGGCACAGTGCAAGAGATGGATAGAGACTACGGGCACAATACAAGAGATGAACAGAGACTACGGGCATGGAACAAGAAATGGACAGAGACTACGGACATTATACAAGAGATCGTTAGAAATTTCGGGCACAGTACAAGAGATGGTCAGTGGTTACGGGCACAGTACAAGAGATCGACAGAAACTAAGGGCAGAGTACAAGAGATGGACAGAGACTTTAGGCACAGTACAAGAGATGGATAGAGATTACGGGCACAGTACAAGAGATGGATAGAGATTATGGGCACAGTACAAGAGATGGATAGAGATTATGGACACAGTACAAGAGATGGACAGAGACTATGTGCACAGTACAAGAGATGGATAGAGATTACGGGCACAGTACAAGAGATGGTCAGAGACTATGGGCACAGTACAAGAGATGGATAGAGATTACGGGCACAGTACAAGAGATGTATAGAGATTATGGGCACAGTACAAAAGATGGTCAGAGACTATGGGCACAGTACAAGAGATGGTAGGAGACTATGGGCACAGTACAAGAGATGGATAGAGATTACGGGCACAGTACAAGAGATGATTTAGAGACTACGGGCAAAGTACAAGAGATGGACAGAGACTATGGGCACAGTACAAGAGAAGGTTAGAGATTATGGACACAGTACAAGAGATGGACAGAGACTATGGGCACAGTACAAGAGATGGATAGAGATTACGGGCACAGTACAAGAGATGGATAGAGATTATGGGCACAGTACAAAAGATGGTCAGAGACTATGGGCACAGTACAAGAGATGGTAGGAGACTATGGGCACAGTACAAGAGATGGATAGAGATTACGGGCACAGTACAAGAGATGATTTAGAGACTACGGGCAAAGTACAAGAGATGGACAGAGACTATGGGCACAGTACAAGAGAAGGTTAGAGACTATGGACACAGTACAAGAGATGGACAGAGACTATGTGCACAGTACAAGAGATGGATAGAGATTACGGGCACAGTACAAGAGATGGTCAGAGACTACGGGCACAGTACAAGAGATGGACAGAGACTATGGGCACAGTATAAGAGAAGGTTAGAGATTATGGACACAGCACAAGAGATGGACAGAGACTATGGACACAGTACAAGAGATTGCCAGAGAGTATGGGCACAGTACAAGAGATGGACAGAGACTATGGGCACAGTACAAGTGAAGGTTAGAGATTATGAGCACAGTACAAGAGATGGACAGAGACTATGGGAACAGTACAAGAGATGGATAGAGATTACGGGCACAGTAAAAGAGATGGTCAGAGACTACGGGCACAGTACAAGAGATGGACAGAGACTATGGGCACAGTACAAGAGAAGGTTAGAGATTATGGACACAGCACAAGAGATGGACAGAGACTATGGACACAGTACAAGAGATTGCCAGAGACTATGGGCACAGTACAAGAAATGGATAGAGATTACGGGCACAGTACAAGAGAAGGTTAGAGATTATGAACACAGCACAAGAGATGGCCATAGACTATGGGCACAGTACAAGAGATGGATAGAGATTACAGGCACAGTACAAGAGATGGCCAGCCCAGAGACTATGGGCACAGTACAAGAGAAGGTTAGAGATTATGAATACAGCACAAGAGATGGACAGAGACTATGGACACAGCACAAGAGATGGACAGAGACTATGGACACAGTACAAGAGATGGCCATAGACTATGGGCACAGTACAAGAGATGGA
This sequence comes from Lithobates septentrionalis, assembly GCA_037952835.1. Taxonomy (NCBI): domain Eukaryota; kingdom Metazoa; phylum Chordata; class Amphibia; order Anura; family Ranidae; genus Lithobates; species Lithobates septentrionalis. The sequence continues at coordinate 98,073 of JBBDGP010002253.1, forward strand.
TAGAGATTACGGGCACAGTACAAGAGATGGTCAGAGACTATGTGCACAGTACAAGAGATGGATAGAGATTACGGGCACAGTACAAGAGATGGCCAGAGACTATGGGCACAGTACAAGAGATGGATAGAGATTACGGGCACTGTACAAGAGATGGTCAGAGACTATGGGCACAGTACAAGAGATGGATAGAGATTACAGGCACAGTACAAGAGATGGCCAGAGACTATGGGCACAGTACAAGAGATGGATAGAGATTACGGGCACAGTACAAGAGATGGTCAGAGACTATGGGCACAGTACAAGAGATGGATAGAGATTACGGGCACAGTACAAGAGAAGGTTAGAGATTATGAACACAGCACAAGAGATGGACAGAGACTATGGACACAGTACAAGAGATGGCCATAGACTATGGGCACAGTACAAGAGATGGCCATAGACTATGGGCACAGTACAAGAGATGGATAGAGATTACAGGCACAGTACAAGAGATGGCCAGAGACTATGTGCACAGTACAAGAGATGGATAGAGATTACGGGCACAGTACAAGAGATGGTCAGAGACTATGGGCACAGTACAAGAGATGGTCAAAGACTATGTGCACAGTACAAGAGATGGACAGAGACTATGGACACAGCACAAGAGATGGACAGAGACTATGGGCACAGTACAAGAGATGGACAGAGACTATGGACACAGCATAAGAGATGGATAGAGATTACGAGCACAGTACAAGAGATGGTCAGAGACTATGGGCACAGTACAAGAGATGGCCATAGACTATGGGCACAGTACAAGAGATGGATAGAGATTACGGGCACAGTACAAGAGATGGTCAGAGACTACGGGCACAGTACAAGAGATGGTCAGAGACTACGGGCACAGTACAAGAGATGGATAGAGATTACGGGCACAGTACAAGAGATGGATAGAGATTACGGGCACAGTACAAGAGATGGCCATAGACGATGGGCACAGTACAAGAGATGGTCAAAGACTATGTGCAGGCTACTGGAGATGGTCACAGATTTCAGGCATGCTATATGAGACTATGGGCACAGTGCAAGAAATGGACAGAGACTATGGACACAGTACAAGAGATGGTCAGAGACTATGAGCATGCTACAGGAAATGGTGACAGATTTCAGGCATGCTAGTCAGAGACTGCAGACACAAGAAAGAAAAGTGATGGACATCACAGAAAAAGTAAGTTAGTGTGTTAGAAATAAACCAAAACATTTAACTTCTGGATTTCAGTCTAAAGAATATTTTTCTTTAGTCTGGCTTAAAAAAACAACACTTTGGTATTGAAAACACAGGCTACCGTCTGCAGGGGCACTGAGGGCAACACAGTAAGTGCCAAAGGACCACATGTGGCCCCCCGAGCCACATGCTGGGCACAGAGCTATTTCTGCCAGGATCAGAATTTCAGGAGCATTTATGTGATGTGATGAGAAGTGAAGTGAAGAATGGGAACCTGACCATCATCACTGTCTTGTGTTCACATGATGTACTGGAAAGCTTAATCAGCAGCGATGCCACAAGCAAATTATAAACCTCCCCACATACACGTCAAGTCAGCCATTGTGAAATCAACGAATGATCCAGATGACGGGAATACAGACGGGCTGGAAGAGTAGTGTTATTACATTTACTGGTAGAAGAGTTCATGCCGAGCCAGGCAATTATTTAAAATGTACAACTCCACATTTGTTGAGAAATAAACAATCTGCCCCAACACCTGCAGTGACAGAGTCTTTAAGTGTTACTAAACTCAGTAGCCTGCATTCACTATATCTGGTCTCCCACAGTACACAGAACATGGCAATCATTTTAGTAAATATCAATTGCTAAATACATTTTCTCATCAGCAGTATATAGCAGTCTTGTGGCTTGTATCAGTTCCTAGTAAAGCTTGTAGAAGGAGTTTCATTCTCCCCTGATCCTCTGTCTGGACATGTCTGGACAGTGCTGATTGGCCATGTGCTGATCACATGCACTCTCCCAAGAAAATAAAAAAACTCCAACAATCCAAGAACAAAATATTTCAGCTGATCAGACAATAAGTGTAGCGCTAATGAAAATAAATGTCCAATAGAAAAAACTGTTTAAGTTAATAATTGGAATGTAAACCATATAAAAGTCATTTGTATATATATATATGGAAAGTCCTCAAAGAACTGAACACTTCAAGGAGATATGTACGACATCTGAGATGAAAAGACACACCACCACCTAGAGATGCAGAGGCTTACCGGATGGGATGGACCCAAAGGGCATACGCCGAGTTGGGTCAGATAAGGCTTAGGTGGTGAGTGACTGGGCTGACCAGGAGACGGTGCTTGTGCATGGTCCCGCTTGATGCTGTATCCCTCTAAATGATGGGTGCCGCTGGGAACCAGGGGGGGCGATATGGATGACACAAGCCAGACACTATCGTATCCCTCAGAGTGAAGTTAGAAAGCCAATGGATGGTGTGGACAAATGGAAAAAGGAAGGAATGGCCACATAGTGTGAATCCGTAAAAAATGTGATTTATTAAAATAAAAGAGATATACACTCACATGTAAATCCAAATAAAACAGCGCTGAGAGAAAAAGTGGCGACAGTGGGGTCCTACCCGACGCGTTTCGTCTTCATAGACGTCGTATGAATGATGAAGTGTCTACATTCTTTTAAGCAATATAGATATGATTGCATTCTAGTTATTGGCTTGAGTGATTCACTTCATGTCAGATTCAATACATTTTCACAGCTCATATAATGTTTATTATAGCTTGACGTAACAGTCAAAAGTTTTAAACACATATAGATCTTGGAATTTTTGACATGAATATATTGAACACTCTACCCCATACAATATCATTAATCAACCTGTTAGAGTTCTCTTTCTCTTTTACTTCTTACTTTGGGAATCAGTTAATATACTTGATTTTTATTTTATTTTCTTCCCTGGTTATTCACCCTGAAATATGACCTCTATATGTGTTCTTCATCAACACATATACATTGTGTAAACATTCCCTTTGTCTGTCGGTTTAGATTTGGGTCCATCAAATAATTTTCCATGATTCCTTCACATAATCGATATACATATGCTGATATAATAACGTTTTTTATGGATTATTATAGTCCCTATAAGTACGGTTTTCAGATATGTGTGTGTGTGTGCGATTTTATTGACGAGAACATGCTGTTGCTTTGGCGGGTGTGGCTCTCTCCACGCACACACATATACACATACACACACACACACACTTAGTTTTGTGCGTGAAAATATTTTGTTTATAAGGTTTTTATGTACACACATACTTACACAAGACTCTGTCTTGGTATAAACACTGTTTTATATTCATTAAATTCTTTTTTTACTACAGTACTCAAGATTTTGTCTACAACACAAGAAATGTATCCACTAGTATCAATTGATGAAGGATTTCAGCTTTTTCTTCTTTTTTGTCAAGTTTTGTTTCTCTTGGTTTTGGGTTGTTTATCGATAATATTTTGTACCCATAAGCCAAGGAAATTTATCAATATTTGAACAAAATTGTACACTTGTCAATGATACATATATGGATGTGAACTATGAATGTATTTGAACTGTGATATAAATGTATTCATTTTTCTGAGAGTAGCGGAGGAAAGTATTTTTATATTTCCCCCCCTCTCTTCACTGTCATGTGACCGGGTATTCTCTATAGATTATAAAACAGATGTCAGTTTCACATATATCTATATGTGCTCTGGTCACAAAAAACCTTCATTGCACTGCATAGAAACACACATATGATCTCAATCTTTCGATACCTGTAATATATCACCATTTATTTTTATCTTTACATTTATTCCTATATTCTGTTTACTTCACCTTATCACGTTGATTGCTAATATCAATCATATATTGATTTTCACAGACACCGAAGTATACAATTATGCATTTTTATAGGAGTACCCACTACAAATTGGGATATTTACTCCCTTTGTATATTATTTAAACCTAATTTTTCACCCCACCTTTATTCACTCACTTCATTTCGATCACATACACATATTTCCTTATACATTTATTTCCACGCACTTCAAATTCACATTGAATGCAACTAAGTACCCTCTTAATTTTCCAATTTTTTCACCGTCGCTTATACATATATACTTCATGTTCATCATGACCCTTTAAAATCATGGCATTCAAGAATCACTGATCAACACTCACACACTCCACAACTAAATCCCAGCTGCCATGTATCTTGGATTGATTACCTGGTCACATGACGAACATTGGATAGTATATATGAAATCTCACTTTTTATTAAAACCAGCTATGAGTAAGCACTTGATATAGTGCGAAACGCGTAAGTTGCCTGTCTGTACACTCTGCCTTTGATGTACTGTATGACATGTTCCTGATTTTAAAATAAAGAAGTTAGGATTATATTCCCTGGAGTGCGGCTGTCCGGATTTTCCCATTTGCACACAGCCTTTACTAGCATTAGCCAGCACCTGGGGCTCTTTGTTCCTGGAGACCAACAGCCAGTTCATACCTGGACAGATTCACCCTAGTGCGGGGACAACATCTGCAAAATATATATATATAGAATTTTAATTTAGATAATTTTACGGTATATATATATATATATATATAAGAATCGATCAATCCTGATGTACTGATGTCATTTCTTGAGGCCCAAAAATGCCAGGACAGTACTAATATCCCCCAAGTGACCCTGTTTTGGAAAGTAGACAGTCCGAGGTATTAAGAGGCATAGCAAGCTTTTTGAAGTTGTAATTTTTTTTTTCACTATTTTTTTGAAAATGAAGACATTTTAAAAACATTTTTTTATATATATTTTTATTTTTTTACATACTGTCACCAGTGCAGTACAGCGTCCTCAAATAACGGGTGTGATAGTGACCAAGGACACTGATTGGTGACAGTATGTAAAAAAAAAAACAATAGTAACACTGTACTACGCTGGGGAAGTGATCAGGATTTTTTTTCCCACACTATGATTGCTTATAGCATGAATTTCACTGCTATAAGCAAACATTTTTACTGAATGAAAGTGTGTATTCTGTGTTTACTGTTGTGATTAGCTGTGATCACATGGTTCAGATGGGCTGTGATTGGTCTGTCTGTACCATGTGATTACTGTGAACAATCACAGCTAACAACACAATTGTAGACAACGAATGGCGTGAAACAAAGCCATCTATTGTTTACAATTGTCATGTGATCTGTTGTGATTGGTCACAGCGATCAGATGATACCGACAGCGGGCCGGTACACTGATCCGTCATCAGCCAATGGACACAGCCGGTGACAGATCGCGCAGGGCCCATTCTGGGGAGGACGTATGATGTCCTCCTAGAACAAAAGGTTCCTGCCTGGCCATGATTTTACAATGGCCGGGGTGGAAAGCAGGTCAATTCTGTGACACGTTGTCACTATGCCCTGTGCGTAGGCACTGCTGTGTCATACATTTCACAGAGTCTGCCTTCTCAACTACAGAAGTGCTGAGAGGGGAAGTTTTAGGAGACAGAGTCAGTACATGAAGCACTGCTTGCAGGCAGCAAGGTACCATGGGATACATAGTCCTCAGAAATGGAGAATAAGCTGCAAAGCATGCTGGGAACCCAGAAAGTGGTGGAAAGAGATGGCCAGCAAACAGGCAGCACTCACAACATAAAAGGAGATTTTTCTAGTAAGCTTATATTGCTTATATTGGATTGTCAACAATAATGCCCCGTACACACGGTCGGACTTTGTTCGGACATTCCGATAACAAAATCCTAGGATTTTTTCCGACGGATGTTGGCTCAAACTTGTCTTGCATACACACGGTCACACAAAGTTGTCGGAAAATCCGATCATTCTGAACGCGGTGACGTAAAACACGTACGTCGGGACTATAAACGGGGCAGTGGCCAATAGCTTTCATCTCTTTATTTATTCTGAGCATGCGTGGCACTTTGTCCATCGGATTTGTGTACACACGATCGGAATTTCCGACAACGGATTTTTTTGTGGGAAAATTTTATATCCTGCTCTCAAACTTTGTGTGTCGGAAAATCCGATGGAAAATGTCCGATGGAGCCCACACACGGTCGGATTTTCCGACAACACGCTCCGATCGGACATTTTCCATCGGAAAATCCGACCGGGTGTACGGGGCATAACAATTACAATGCTGATGCTAAAGTGTATGGTGTGATTATAGGTCTCCTTTAATGTACAGTACATCCGGAAAGTATTTACAGCGCTTCCCTTTTTCCACATTTTGTTATGTTACAGCCTTAGCCCAAAATGGATTAAATTCATTATTTTCTTCAAAATTCTACAAACAATACCCAATAATGACAATGTGAAAGAAGGTTGTTTGAAATCTTTGCAAATTTATTAAAAATAAAAACCAACAAAAAATTATATGTACATAAGTATTCACAGCCTTTAACATGACACTCAAAGTTGAGCTCAGGTGCCACCTGTTTGCACTGATCACCCTTGAGATGTTTCTACAACTTGATTGGAGTCCACCTGTGGCAAATTCAGTTGATTGGACATGATTTGGAAAGGCACACACTTGTCTACAGTATATAAGGTCCCACAGCTAACAGTGCATGTCAGAGCACAAACCAAGCCATGAAGTCCAAGGAATTGTCTGTAGACCTTAGAGACAGGATTGTATGGAGGCACAGATCTGGGGAAGGGTACAGAAAAATTCCTGCAGCATTGAAGGTCCCAATGAACACAGTGACCTCAATCATCTGTAAATGGAAGAAGTTTGGAACCACCAGGACTCTTCCTAGAGCAAGCCGCCTGGCCAAACTGAGCGATCGGGGAGAAGGGCCTGAGTCAGGGAGGTGACCAAGAACCCGATGGTCAGTCTGACAGATCTCCAGCGTTTCTCTGTAGAGAGAGGAGAACCTTCAAGGAGAACAACCATCTCTGCAGCACTCCACCAATCAGGCCTGTATGGTAGAGTGGCCAGACGGAAGCCACTCCTCAGTAGATGGCACATGACAGCCCATCTGGAGTTTGCCAAAAGGCACTTGAAGGACTCTCAGGCCATGAGAAACAAAATTCTCTGGTCTGATGAAACAAAGATTGAACTCTTTGGCCTGAATGGCAAGCGCCATGTCTGGAGGAAACCAGACACCGCTCATCACCTGGCCAATACCATCCCTACAGTGAAGCATGGTGGTGGCAGCACCATGGTGTGGAGATGTTTTTCAGCTGCAGGAACTGGGAGACCAGTCAGGATTGAGAGAAAGATGAATGCAGCAATGTACAGAGACATCCTTGATGAAAACCTGCTCCTGAGCGCTCTGGACCTCAGACTGGGGCAAAGGTTCATCTTCCAACAGGACAACGACCCTAATCACACAGCCAAGATAACAAAGGAGTGGCTACAAGACAACTCTGAGAATGTCCTTGAGTGGCCCAGCCAGAGCCCAGACTTGAACCCGATTGAACATCTCTGGAGAGATCTAAAAAATGGCTGTGCACCAACGCTCCTCATCCAACCTGATGGAGCTTGAAAGGTCCTGCAAAGCTTGTACCCTCATACTCACAAAGACTTGAGGCTGTAATTGGTGCCAAAGGTGCTTCACCAAAGTATTGAGCAAAGGCTGTGAATACTTATGTACATGGGATTTTTTTCGTTTTTTATTTTTAATAAATTTACAACGTTTTTAAACAAATTTTTTCACGTTGTCATTATAGGGTATTGTTTATAGAATTTTGAGGAAAATAATTAATTGAATCTGTTTTGGAATAAGGCTGTAACAACAAAATGTGGAAAAAGCGAAGCGCTTTCGAGATGCACTGTATATAAGCAGAAAAATAGGTGTGTAAAAAAAAAATCAGTTATGTGCGGAGTTCTCCTTTAAGATGGGCTCCTCATTAATGCAATTCAGTTTGTTTTGAAACATTTTCGAATGAGGATTAACGTGACTTCACATGTGTGGGAGTACACTCTTTATCTATTTTCTATTTTCAGGGTGAAATAAAATTTCCTGAATTTACATAAGAATGAACATTCGTGTCTAATATTAATTATTTACAGGAGATGGCATTTGATTTTTTTTTTTTTTTTTGTAGTAACATTTTACTTTTATGAACTCCAGACAGATATAAAAGACACTTATTAATGCATCTCAGTAATCATTAATACAATATTAAATGTACTTTTAAAAAAAATCAAACTGTGTACATACCTAAATTTAAAGTAAAACAACCTCACCTTAAAAAACAACCCATACAGTTTAAAATAGAAATGAAAGCTGAAAACATTTGTGTATAGATATAAAAAATAAACATTATAAATACATTTTTCCATCTTATTATACGTGATCGCATACTATCTGTTCTCAGCTGCATAGAGAGGTGAGGGAGGAATAAAAGCAGCACACTGATCTTCCCAGTGAATGCCTGTGCAGGGGGGGGGGGGTGTCAGGACAAGGAGCGGGGGAGCAGGATGAGTTCCCAGCACAGCTAGAGAATGAACCATGATGTGCTCTTCTGCTTAGCGTGGTCAGTTTTTAATAGAAAGGCAGAGGGACTGGCACGATCACCAGGGCTTTCACATAAAGGGAGCAATACAAAGAGAACAGGAGACTTTCTCATACAAGTACATGGTACAGCAGAAACATATCAGGAATATCAAATGTTGGGTGTACACATATCTCCCAACTGTCCCTGATTTGGAGCAATGTCCCTCTGCCCCTCCTTCCTCCTCATTGGTCCCTCATTTTTGTCTGATCTCTATAGTTGTATATAAAATGCACTTTTTATCTATCAAAAGGTGTTTTCCATCGCTACCCTTTCATCTGATTTCTAAATTGCTGCATTTGTAAATTCCAAAAGCCAATATAAAGGAATAGCAGTGGTAAAAAAAGCACTTGTGTGTTTAAAAAAAAATCTTGTTTGTTTCTACAATTCTCCTTTAAGGGGGCGTGGCAAGGGGTGTGTCCTATGCCTACATACTTTTGCTGATAGGTGTCCCTCATTCCCATCTCAAAAATTTGGGGGTTATGGTTTACACATTCTTTCATCTCTGCAATTCAAGTACAGCAGAGCTCAGGCTGGAGGAGGGAATGTACCAAGGCCACAAGGAGCATGCTGATAGTAGGACAGAGGAGAGTGACAGAAAGATGAGCCTGTCAATATGCTACTTCTCTTTTCACTGTCCAATAACAGGCAGGGGGAGGGACAAGACCCGAAAGTGCTACTGAACTGCAGGAGAGAAAAATGAGGTCTCCTGCCCTGACAAACATGACTATGCTGTATGGCAGAGTTGTCTAAATATCAGGACTGGATAGACAGAAGTACACATTAGTTGGCAGGTAAACCCGCTACGTTATATGTATTTCATACTGTATGTGTACCTCGCTGTCTGCCTGGAATGCGGCTTTAAAGGTTGTTTCATCGTCATGGTATAATCACAAACTCTCTTTATTCTTTAAGCAGATTACGAGGACGTAATTACTCCTTAGAACAAAGAGGATGCTGAACCGGGCGGGAAATTAAAAAGAATTACATAATGAGAAGCATCCTTGGCTAGCTGCGTTCTCGGAATCCTGAATAAAACAGCAAATTAGAGCTTCCTGCGGGGTGTTCGGCTTTTGTCGGGCCACAATTGGTGTGATTCGCCGGTGGTTGGGAAGATTGGAGTTGTAGTAGTTTGAGGATAATTGCAGTGCAGTTGGTGGTCTGCACTTAGGTAAGGGATCATTCCCAACAGGAAGTTCAGTGAATGGAAGCTGCAAAACGGAAACATCTACATCTGAATTCTGCTCAAACATGAAGGTTTTCATATGTTTTTGTTTTTGATCAATTTTATTTATTTTTTTTCATTTTTAAAAGTGTATATATATATATATATATATATATATATATACACACATACTATATTGTCAGAAGTATTGCGACACCTGCCTTTACACACACATGAAATTTAACCACTAGCTGCTGGGCCACTGTCATATGACGTGATCTCCTTCGCAGGCTGCTAGGTGGCGTGCGCGTGCCACGTCACCGGGGACCCGATGCGCGTGCCCGGCGGCCACGATGTCCGCCGGGCACCCGCGATTGCCCAGTAACTGAGCAGGACCATGGATCACAGATCCACGTCCTGTCAGAGGAGAGGAGACCGATGGTGTGTCCTTTGTACATAGGGACACCGATCGGTCACCTCCCCCAGTCAGTCCCCTCCCCCCCACAGTTAGAATCACCTCCCAGGACACACATTTAACCCCTCGATCACCCCCTAGTGTTAACCCCTCATCCTGCCAGTCACATTTACACAGTAATCAATGCTTTTTCATAGCACGGATCGCTGTATAAATGTGAATGGTCCCAAAAATGTGTCCAATGTGTTCGCCGCAATATCGCAGTCACGATAAAAATCGCAGATTGCCACCATTACTAGTAAAAAAAAAATAATAATAATAATAAAAATGCTATAAATCTATCCCCTATTTTGTAGACGCTATAACTTTTGCGCAAACCAATCAATATATGCTTATTGCGATTTTTTTTTTACCAAAATTATGCAGAAGAATACGTATCGGCCTAAACTGAGGAAAAAAATTGTTTAAAAAAAAAATTGGATATTTATTATAGCAAAAAGTAAAAAATATTGTGTTTTTTTCAAACTTGTCCCTCTTCTTTTGTTTATAGCGCAAGACATAAAAACAACAGAGGTGATCAAATACCACCAAAAAAAAGCTCTATTTGTGGGGAAAAAATGATAAAAGTTTCATTTGGGTACAGCGTTGCATGACCGCTCAATCGTCATTCAAAATGTGACAGCGCTTAAAGCTGAAAAATGGCTTGGGCAGGAAGGGGGTGTTCGTGCTTGGTAGGCAAGTGGTTAATGCGGCATTCCACTCGTTTTTCTGTTTATTAAAAATCAACAGCTACAAAAAGTGTAGCTGACTCTTAACTCCTTCAGATCCGTGCTATAGCCGAATGACGGCTACACCACGGACCTACTTTGCCGGGAGGCCGTCAATAGACGCCCTCCCCTTTGCGCGCGCGGCGCGCGCTGTGATCACTGAGTCAATGAGACTCGGGTGATCACAGATCGGAGTAAGGGGTCGATCCCGGCCCCTTATAGCACTTGTATAGTACTTTGTATAGCCCCCCTAGAGGGACCAGACACCCAGCCTATCACACGTCCCGTCATCGCCTTACAATTCTATAATTATATTTCTCACACTTTTGACAGCCGATCCATGAGGGGTTTCGTCTGTACATTTTTAGACAAACATAAAGTATTTTTGGAATGGGCAGACGCTGTTCTTGGAGCTCGGAGTGTGTGAATCAGATCCAGGGAGCATCTTTAAAAAGATATGTCAAGAAAAATTATACACACCTATAAATACACCATGGATGTTTACAGTGACATTTCTGAGAGCAAAGGAGAGAATGGCTTGGGGGTCTGTCTGGAAGGCCATGTCCCAGTAAAGTGTACCTGTATGCAGTAGTGTATTTAGGTTTTGTGCTGCCCTAAGCCTGACTAAACTCGTACACCCCCTAATTTAAATATGTCCCGCCCCTTCCTGTCAAGGCCACACCCCTTGCTGTTTAAGACCCGCCCTGAAATTTTCGAGTGGGGACACTAGTTCTGAGGGCCTGGGGGAGGGGGGCAATGCATTACCTTAATTTGCATAGTTTTCCTCTCACTTCCTGTTTGGCTATGGGGCAGGAAGTGAAGTGAAATCTCTGCAATGGTACAGGGATGGTAAAAAATAAACTGACAGGGGCTATAACCCTCCCTTACTCTTTCCAAAATGAAAAAAAAAAAATAAGTGTTGCCTATAGTTCTACTTTAGGCACAAATTTCTGATAATTTTATGGAGAGGACTAAGAAGATTTAACCATGCCAATGGTGCAGCAGAAAACATATAGCACAGTGAGGAAGGTTTGTGGTCCAGCCGGCGGGGACTCTTTCTGTGCTGCCCCCCTGCAAAGTGCTGCCTTAGGTCTGGGCCTTGTCAGCCTAGCCCAGGATACAGCATTGCCTGTATGGAGGACAATGGGCTGACCACTCTTTATTGGGATGATAGTTACTTAGGAACAGTGGGAAGAGGCTCTTCAAGCGGTCCCCCTGTGCTCTTTGAATGCCTGTCTCAGCTTTATATAATTCTGAGAGTTCATTACACCCCAGCTAGATTGGCCCACATGGGGGGTGAGATCGGATCCCACTTGTACCAGATGCTGTAGGGAGCATGGGGATTTGATATACCTTCTATTGAAATGCCCGAAGTTACACTTGTATTGGAGACAGGTTATAGATACTCTCAATAGGGTCTTTCAGTTTCGGATTCCGAAAGACCCCAAACATTGCTTACTGGATATTCTAGATATCCTCCCAATAGAGGAGATTCCTAAACAGGCTATTGCTAGGGCCCTCTTTCAAGCCCATAAAATGATTCTGAAGCTCTGGAAGTCTACAGAACCTCCCACAGTGAAAGAATGGGTTACCCAAATGGGTGAAACCATCCGCCTAGAGAAGCTTATCTATCAACATAGGGTCAAACGAGGTAAGTTTGAGAAACTATGGTCCCCATGGCTAGAGGTACCGGGCTTATCCACGGTGGACCTGGTTATGGATCGAATATTCTAACAATTGATACTCTATCTACAGGGCAATTGGGGGAGGACATAGTGGTGCTGACTCAACAATACCCCCTGGTGTTCAGAAAGGCTTTCTTTGAATGTGTGGGTAAGGGGTATGATCATATTCCAAATGTGGTGGACAATGTATTCATTCCTTATATGTTAATATTCACAGTCCTTACGGACCAGTTTTGCTCTGGAGAATGTATGTCTTTTATTTTGTGTTTAATAAAAACTTTTTGTTTGAGAAGGAAGAAACAGTACCCCATCATTGCTGTCAGTGGGAGGAACAGTGTCTTATTGCTGATGTCTGTGGGAGCGACATCACTCAAGGTGAAGAATTCCATTATTCTCATTGGACCCCTTCACACCTGAGATCTGTGTTGCTTGTCGCCTGTCTCCTGAAGCTCATAAAAGTACTTGAGCTTCTTTCAGGGAGAATCACAAATTTTTTGGTCTCATTGGCCTTAATTGTAGCATCTGAAAAATACATATTTGCACACGTTTTTCAAGCAATCCAATTAAAAAAGTCTATGGGGCCACAAAACATATGATTGTGCTCCTGTAATAGAAGTTGCATAAAAACATTTGACTCTATCACTTTAACCAAAAAAGAAAAAAAAAGTTCTGACTTCTTTGAATTGTAGCTATCATGTGTATGCATGCAGCTGCTTTTAGTTCCCCAGAGCCACCCATATTCTGAGTGTTGTTCCTTAACATGTTTCGCAGAAATCTTTGCCTGCTTCTTCAGGAGGACATAAAACCGCTACTACACAAAACACAAGAGAAAAAAATATTTCTGCAAAACATGAGGGATAACAGTCATCTTTGAAATGAATAGCATAAGCTGAGGATAAGTGTTCCTGTAGATCAATAATGGACATTGTGAATAGTCATATTTAATATGCCATATAGTAGGTCTTAGCCACGATCACAGTTTACTTGTATGTATTTTAGTTGGACTATGTCTAGATTTGTAATAAAGTAAAGATGGGGAGTTGCTCTCCCTGAATATTTTATTATGTATCCTTGTGTGCTTTACTCTTTGGGGCACCTCTAAAGTCCGTATGAGCTTTTTTGGAACTTCAGAGTAGAAAACCAGTCAAACCCTAACTCGTATGGAGATCATAAAATATCTTACAGTCAGTGAACAGCTGGTCACATTTCTAACTAAGCTACCCAACTTTAGGTATGATTTATTTGTTCAGCAACCAGTATGGAGGTGTTTGATCGGGAATTGCACCCCCCATCCCTTGTGTGGCCCCTTCAGCCTCTTCCAAGGCTTTCCATAAGATTTTTGAGTATGTATGAGGAAATTAGGGTCACATTTTTATTCTCCTTCTCCATATGGATAGGCACTCCAAGAAGGCCCTAGGGAATCAACACTGAAGTTACAAAAATGCTGCTGCTCATTCTTCAAACCAGTAATGCCTCTATAAGGTCAGTTAATTACTTATAATTGCCATGAAAAAAAGGCATGCAGTTTAATTAAAGTTACAACACAAAACCAGTCAAACACCAACTCGAATGGAGATCAAAAACATGTTACAGTCAGCTGGTCACATTTCCAAGGAAGCTACTCAACCTTATTCATTAATTAATTGTTCAACATTCAGTATGGAGGTGTTCAATATGGAGTTGCACCCTCCCAACCCCCCAACCCTTTTTGGCCATTTCAGCCTCCACTCTACTTTGAAGGTTTTCCACAGCGTTTTTGAGTGTATCTGAGGGAATCAGGGTCACGTTTTTATGCTCTTCCTTCTTTCTATAGATGGGCAGTCCAAGAAGGCCCTGGGGTAACTGACAAACATGTTGACATCACTGAAGTTACAAAAATGCTGTTGATCATCTTAGAAACTAGTAACACCTCTACAAGATCAACTATTGACTTATAACTGTCATTAAAAAAATATCATACAGGTAAATTAACATTAGAGCACAAAATCAGGTAAATGTTGGTACAGCTGGTCATGCAACATTTCCAAGGAAGCTACTTAGCTTTATGTATGATGTGTTCATTGTTCAGTATTGGTTGCCCACCTTCTTCTATTCTTCTTAAAGGGCTTTCCAATACATTTTTAGATTTTGGAGTGTGTCTGTAGGAATTCGTACCCATTTAGCTAGAAGAACATTTGAGGGATCAGGTACCGATTGTGGATGGGAAGAACAGGCTCACATTCGGCATTCCAATGTTTTCCAATTGTATTCAGTAGGGTTGAGGTCATGCCTTTGTACAGGCCACTCAAGTTCTTCCACACCAAATTGGTCAAACCATATCTTAATGGAGCTGGTTTTGTATACAGTCAGCCAAAAGAATATTTGAAGGTCGGGTACCGATTTTGAATGAGAAGAGTAGGCTTACAATCGGCATTCCAATGTTTTCTATTGGTGTTCAGTAGGGTTGAGGTTAGGGCTTTGTACAGGCCACTCAAGTTCTTCTACACCAAATTGGTCAAACCATGTCTTTATGGAGCTGGCTTTGCATACAGTCAGTCAAAAAGTATTTGAGGGTCAGATACCGATTTTGGATAAGAAGAAAAGGCTCACAATCGGCATTGCAGTGTATCCCAATAGTCTTCAGTAGGGTTGAGGTCAGGGCTTTGTACAGGCCACTCTAACTCTTTCATGCCAAACTGGTCAGACCATGTCTTTATGGAGCTGGCTTTGTATACAGTCAGTCAAAAAATACCATTGAGAGTCAGGTACCGATTTTGAATGAGAAGAACAGGCTCACAATCGGCATTCCAGGTTTTCCAGTGGTATTCACTAGGGTTGAGGTGAGGGCTTTGTACAGGCCACTCAAGTTCTTCTACACTAAATTGGTCAAACCTTGTCTTTATGGAGCTGGCTTTGCATACAGTTAGCCAAAAGAACATTTGAGGGTCGGGTACCGATTTTGGACGAGAACAGGCTCACAATTGGCATTCCATGTTTTCCAATAGTGTTTAGTAGGGTTGAGGTCAGGGCTTTGTATAGGCCACTCAAGTTCTTCTACACCAAATTGGTCAAACCATGTCTTTATGGAGCTGGCGTTGCATAGAGTTAGCCAAAACAACATTTGAGTGTCAGGTACTGATTTTGAATGAGAAGAACTGGCTCACAATCAGAAAAGGACTTTAGCCAAACAACCAACCAAGGCTGAAAACCTGTAATTGACCAAAATGTCCTTGTAAGCTGTAGCATCAACTGTACCTTTCACTGCAAACACCTGAACTCAAACATTTGGAACAATGTTTATATAGTTTAGGGGGTAAAGTGCATAAACTTTGATGGAGAACTTGTTTCTCTGAAGGTGGAAAGTCCTTTTAATGGAAAAAAGACAGGAGCTGCTTAATTATTAGTTTTATTATTAGTTTTATTCTGCTTTACAAACTCTGCCGTCCAAGTTGAAGTCCTTACATTTTATGCCATGTCATTACCTTCTGTAAACGTATTTATTGCAGTCTATAAAATACCTCCACAGCTGCTTCTCTCTAACGTCATCAGCAGTAAACTATTTATAACAATGGCGTGCTGTGAGTGCGTTCTGTGTTAACGTTGAAATTTATCAAGGCCAAGCTGTAATACTAATCGCCAGCCAGGTGCTGCTAACCATCACTGTAAGATCTAACAAGCTGTGTGGTGCAGCCATGGGTCCCACTGTGAATAGATCCCGCTGGATATGGTGTATACAAAGTACAGGGGTCAGCACTTTGTGTCTTTGCTGATTTATAGAAATTGCGAATAAACATTTTGCATAATGTAAGCATTTTCTTGTGCAGGTGGGATGCCCTTAAAGCGGAGTTCCAACCGCAAATTTCGTTTTTTTTTTTTTAAATATCTGTTACTATCATATGATATTGTTTTTGCATTGGCCTGTGTTGTAAATAGCACTGCTTTAGTTATTGATTAAATTAAAAACTCACCTTTTATTAATTACGATCGGGCGTTCCCATCTTGCTTGTGGGCAGGTGAAGCCCATAAGCATAAACTTCCAGGTTTCGGTGCTGCTGAATACCCACCATGCACCTCCTGTTCTCACGCATGCGCAGCAAGCTCATTTAGCAGCGCAGGAAACTTCTCAGGTTGCCATCACAACGGGCGTCGTCATCGGAAGTGCTCACCCCGTTGTAATGGCAATCATGATAAGCCTATCAAATACCGGGATTCTTGCCCTCGGCCCTGCCCAGCGACTCCTGGGAAAGGATGACACGCATCTCCCAGGAGCATTAGCGAAAACAGACACCGAGGGAAGTGACGTCAGAGGAAGGGGGCAGATTACAAGAAACCCCATAGCAACAGCCCTGAACAAGTATGTAAAAAAAAAAAAAATTGGAATGTTTTTTCTGATGTTTTTTCCAGTTAATTAATGTAAAGTTAATTTTATGGGTGGTGCTTTAAGCTCCAGCCATCATTGCTATGGGATCACATTGCAAACATAATCCATCTGACTGAAAAAAAAACCTTCAAGAATAAGCAAATGATATAAAGGGGTCTATTTATTTATCTATCTCAGGTACTTATGTAGTGCTGTCAATTTACATAGCACTTTACATATAGTATACATTCACATCAGTTCCTGCCCTCAAGGAGCTTACAATTTAAGGACCCTAACTCACATACATACGCAGTAGCGGCCGCTCCATTAGGGGCGCAGGGGCATCGCCCCCCTAATCCATGCGCCCAGCCCCCTAAAATTCATGCAGGGTGCCGGACGCGTGGATTTCAATGGGGTTCTTTTTTTTTTTTAGAAGCATATGATTAGAACTTGAGGCTCTAATTGGCTTCAAAAAAAAGGGTGGGCTTGGGGCACAGAGCACTGCGCCCTGAGCCCACCTAGTTGTGTGACATTAGTGAATTAATATTCGCTATTGTCTTCCTGCTTCTCCTCCCGGCCACTCAGAAAGTGGGTCCTGAGACCTGATTGGCCAGGGAGTCTTATGACTCCCGGCCAATCGGGTCTCAGGACCCACTTCCTGTATGGCCGGGAAGAGAAGCAATGGCCCCCGGTTCTTCACTCAAGCTGGAGCAAGGAGCAGCGGGCGGAGGGTCAGTAGCAGCCGCTTCGAGGGGCCCTACCCCGGATCCAGCACCACCTCGTCATCGGATGGTAAGGCCAAAAGGGTCCTCCACCATTTTGATGCGGATGCTGTGTGGTTTAAGCCATACAAAATGAATAGCTCAAATTACACCGCTCAGACATCGCATGTGATTTGCACAGAAATGTGGTGCAACTCCTGTGTGAATCACATGCGTTGTGCCGCAGTGTGAACCTAGCCTGACACTTTTTTACTCAAGGCTCCATTTTAAAAATTTGGGTAAGCTGTGGGACTTTTTGCAGATATTTTTATCTTAAATGTAATCTTTTATGATTATTTTTTATTATCAGAATGAAGCAGTCATGGCTTAAATTGATATTAAACACAAAAGCAAAAATGTAATATATTGTAGCTTACCAATCATTAGATGTGGTGGTTGCATTGATTTTCTTTTTTAGGCTTTTTTCTCCTCTGTTTCACCTGGTGATCTGGCCAGTAACACACCTCCTGTATTAGACAGCAGCATTATCAGTCGGGGGGGGGGGGGGGGGTGTTAGATGTACTAGTAGATTTAAATAGATTAACAAACTGAAACCAAACTCCAGCTCAATCTTTATAAGCAGTTACAGCAACAATTACAATTGAAAAAGTATTCATACCCCTTGAAATTTTCCACATTTTTTCATGTTACAACCAAGAAACGTAAATGTATTTTATTTGGCCTTTATGTGATAGACCAACACAAAGTGACACATAACTGTGAAGTGGAAGGAAAACGATAAATTGTTTTCAACATTTTTTACAAATAAATATGTGAAAAGTGCGGTGTGCATTTGTATTGAGCCCCCTTTACTCTGATACCTATAACTAAAATCTAGTAGAACCAATTGCCTTCAGAAGTCACCTAAATAGTAAATAGAGTCCACCTGTGTGTAATGTAATCTCAGTATAAATTCAGCTGTTCTGTGAAGCCCTCAGAGGTTTGTTAAAGAACCTTAGTGAACAAACAACATTATGAAGGCCAAGGAACACACCAAACAGGTCAGGGATAAAGTTGTGGAGAAGTTTAAAGCAGGGCTACGTTAAAAAAAAATATCCCAAGCTTTGAACATTTTACAGAGCACTGTTCAATCCATCATCCAAAAATGGAAAGAGTATGGCACAACTGTAAACCTATCAAGACATGGCCGTCCACCTAAACTGACAGGCAATGAGAGAATTAATCAGAGAAGCAGCCAAGAGGCCCATGGTAACTCTGGAGGAGCTGCAGAGATCCACAGCTCAGGTGGAAGAATCTGTCTACAGGACAACTATGAGTCGTGCTCTCCACAAATCTGGCCTTTATGGAAGAGTGACAGGAAGAAAGACATTGTTGAAAGAAAGCCATAAGAAGCAAACATGTGGAAGAAGGTGCTCTGGTCAGATGAGACCAAAATTTAACTTTTTGGCCTAAAAGCAAAACGCTATGTGTGGCGGAAAACTAACACTGCACATCACCCAGAACACACCATCCCCACTGTGAAACATGGCGGTGGCCGCATCATGTTGTGGGGATGCTTTTTTTTTCAGCAAGGACAGGGAAGCTGGTCAGAGTTGATGGGAAGATGGATAGAGCCAAATACAGGGCAATCTTAAAAGAAAACCTACACAAACACACAAGCAGCGCTCTATGGGAAAAAAAGTCAAAATATCTGTGTCCATATGTATATTAACATGTAAATATATGTACACCTTGGATTGGATTTATGAAAAAGCACTTTATTGCACATAAGTTTGAAGCCCAACGATATCCATGGGGCTATAAATGAGAGTGTAAACAGTCGTGTATATATAAAAATATATGTTGAGACTATACGCTTAAAATTCATGAAATTAAAAGAAAAAGTTTTAGCACGGTGCCACCAATATGTTCCTGAAGAGGAGGGGTGAACAGCGCTCGGGAGGCTCACGATTCCACGGACAGGAACTCATGCAGAAAAAAATGCTCAGGCTCCAATAGGTAGAATAACAGAGAGCTCCGCCTGTAATACCGGGGTCGGTGATTGTGAAAATGGGGGAGTGGAGGATCCTTATGCCGGCCACAGTGGTGTCCAGAGCTAGCCTGTAGGGTCCCCGAAAAAAACTGACTGATTTTACTGTTATGGGTTTAGTAACACTTTAATCCTTCTAGCAGCCCAACTAGGAGGATACTAAATGTGTATGGCCAGCTCGAAAATAAGGGTAAAGGTTTCATAGATCCCTACCTGAAGATCCTTCCAGTAATAGCACTTTGTGTTGCAGTGCAACAATGATAAGCCGATACCTTACAACAAGCAGCAGCGTTGTTGGCCTGACATGCACACTCCTTCAGTTGGCTGTTGGACTACTTATCAGATCTACATATGCAGGCAGCCTGACAGCCAATGAAAGGTCCGGCTGACAATATCGCTGCTTATTAAGGGACAGTGGCTTAGTGTTGTCAGCCTGCAACAGGAAGTGATGTTGCTGGCGGGATCTGAACTTTGCAACAAATCCACCAAATATGATTTGCTTAGGGAATCTGTACACAGTTAGACATGGTATTACTTATACTAAAAAAATATATTTTGGATTTTCATACACTGAGGGGCGGTTCACACTGGTTCGACTTTGAGAGTACAAATCGCATGATATGTCAAAATCAATGGATCCCTATGAGAGCCATCTTAATTGGTCCAACTTGGGTCGATCTGACCTTGATAAAGCCTCCTGCCCTAATTTGGTCCAACTTTTCACGATTTCAGCCCATTCATTTGAAATGACTTGTGGCATGCGACTTGTGCTTTGAGGATCTTAAGGGGGAACCCGATGCCAAAATTGAAAAACAAAAACGATGTGGGATCCTCCCCTCCAAGACCTACCAGACCCTTTGAGTCTGGTGTGGATCTTGAGGGGGAACCCCACGCCAAAATTGAAACAAAAAAAACGGTTTGGGGTCCCACTCGGGATCAATACCAGACCCTTATTCGAGAACGCAGCCTGGCAGGCCAGGAAAGGGGGGGAGCAAGCGCCCCCTCCCTCCTAAACCATACCAGGCCACATGACCTCAACATGGGAGGGTGGTCTCCATGTTGATGGGGACAAGGGCCTCTTCCCCACAACCCTGGGCCATGGTTGTGGGGGTCTGCAAGCAGGGGGCTTATCAGAATCTGGAAGTTCCCCATCAACAGATCCTCCAGATCCTGCCCCCCCTCTTGTAAATGAGTATGTAGTAACAAAAAACAAAGAGACTGTTTTTGACAAGCCCTTTATTAAAAATTAAAAATGTCCTCTGTCGATGCTCTAAAGTGTCTTCTTCTTCAGGTGATGTCTTCTCCTTCCGGTGATGTCTTCTCCCTTCACCAATGTCTTCTTCTTCTTCCTCTACCAACACCAACCCACTCAAAATTTAAAAAATGATGCTGCTCCGACGCTGGCTCCCGCAGTTATGTCAGCTATGGTGTCTGCCAGTTCTTATAGAGCTATAGGGCGTGGCCATCCGGTGACGTTACCTGGATACCCCGCCCCCACTGTGATGTCACCACTTGGGGCATGATGGGCAGTGACATCACAAGGGGCGGGTTCAGCATCAGAGCAGGATGTTTTTTTTTAAGTGAAGACAGCGGGGGGGGGGGGAGACCGGAGGAAGAAGACATCACCATAGGAAGAAGACACCTTGGAGCTACGATGGAGTGAGTAGCTTAGCTCTGAGGAAGGGGGTGCGCCGCAGAAACGCCTCAGCTTTTACCCCTTGATGTGACACAGCACATGTGTCCGCACTATCCCACACTGTGTGGTTTCATAGCTTATTGAGAGTTGCACTTTGTGAGTACCCATTTTTTACTCTTTTATTTATTCATTAAATGTCATTGGTAATGCACTAGGTGTGCGCGCCATCCATTTTGCTTTGTTTTCGTAGTTTCCATCGGAATACCCCATCTGAGGAGGGCAGCATCCACCTAGTCTTGGAATACTGATGCCCTTGTTGCTCTTTACCATAGAAGACCTCTGAGCGCTGGAAGTGACGTTTTTTGTCTATCAATCAATCCAAAACATGCAGCCCGGTGGTCAGTATGGCATGTGAAAGGCTACATGTTGGTAAGTTCAAATAAACACATCGTAAACAAAGAAAATAAAGAAAACATCGGGTTTGGCAGCCCCCAGCAATCTTCCAGCTGTTGTATTGTTGGGATTTTGGCAGGAGAGAAGCTGCAGTCAAATCGGAGCTGCAATGTTTGCCAAAATCAAACTATAGACGCCTTTTAAATAAGTCTCTGAATGTTTTTCTGCCTGAATGCACCCATCCTCCACTCTGCATAATATGTTGTTCTTCGGTTTTACAAAATAGTTATTAGGGGAGTATTTTCAATATGAAGCTAGGATGAAGAACATGGGGACATGACCTCAAACCAGGAGAAGAGAAATTCAAAACAAAACTTTCGGAAAGTATTATTTTATTTGTTCTGCCCCACTTTTATGTAATTTTTCTGGTTTTTATTTGGTTGCATCAGGATATTTTTGTTGTGTATTATGCTGATCTATTGGCAGTTTTGGGCCGGTACCACTTGTAAGGACCAGACCTATTTCTGACATTTGTTGTTTACAAGTTAAAACCAGAAATTTTTGCTAGAAAATTACTTAGAACTCGCAACCATTTATATATTTTTATTCAGCAGAGAGCCTAGAAAATACAATGGAGATCATTGTTTTTTGTATAATGTAAAAGATGATTTTACGCCAAGTAAATAGATACCTAACATGTCATGCTTTAAAATCGCGCACGCTCATGAAATGGCGACATGCGACAGTACTCAAAAATCTCCATATGTAACGCTTTAAAATTTTTCACAGGCTACCTGTTTAGAGTTACAGAGGAGATCTAGAGCTAGAATTATTGCTCTTACTCTAACAATCGCGGCGATACCTCA
Source organism: Lithobates septentrionalis (assembly GCA_037952835.1). Lineage (NCBI taxonomy): Eukaryota > Metazoa > Chordata > Amphibia > Anura > Ranidae > Lithobates > Lithobates septentrionalis. Next base: position 120,642 of record JBBDGP010002253.1, read on the forward strand.
CATGTCTGGTTTGAACATCGTTTACATATGTGGGCGCGACTTACGTATGCAATCGCTTCTGCACGTGAGCTCGGAGAGACGGAACGCTTTACTTTTTTTTTTCTTTATTATTTATTTTACTTTTTGTTTTTTATTTTTACACTGTCCTTTTAAAAAAATGTTTTTATCTCTCTTATTTCTATTACAAGGAATGTAAACATCCCTTGTAAACATCCCTTGTAATAGAAATGATTGATCCGTGCTGTTAGTCCTGTTTCTTAGAAGAGATGGTCCTCTTTAATGCGAGATCTGGGGTCAAAAAGACCTCAGATCTCCCATTTACACTTAAGCAAAAATAAAAAATGTAATTTTGCATTTGCTAAAAAAAAAAAAATTGGTCCTTTAAGGTTGTTAGGCGGAAGTGACGTTGCTCTGGTCCTCCAAGTGCAGTGGGGACCATCTTGCCCTCGTTCGACTTCCTGCCCATCGCTTCCAGGGAATCGGATCATTTCCCCCTATACCGACGGCTCCGGTAATCGAGAAAAGACCAGGAAGCAGCGGGAGGAGGAGGGGAGCACCTTTCCCGCTGCCTATAAAAGTGATCCCGTGGCGAATCGACCACCGGGACCACTTTTATAGGATGCCGAATCATAGGCATGACTTTACCTTATATCAAAGGAATGCTATTATTAACTGACCAGGATGTGGCCAAGCCCACTTTCTTTTTTATGATTGACCATTTCCTTACATTCAAGTTCTACATTACCACAGCCTAAACTTGTGAGACCTCAGTCTCATCTCCAGAGCTGCATCATACATCATGAAAGCGTCTGGTCTGATTATCTGGCAACACCTTTATGGGGGGGGGGACTCCGTGGTGAAACAGCATCTTCAGTTAAAGTATTATTGTTATATTTTTCTAATATTATCTGTATCTGTCATTACTTTTAATAAATGTTATACTTATAAGTATTTGTGTGATCTCTCTTTGCACATATTAAATAAATCCCCCAAAAATGTAAACTATCATGTGACTGTGATACAAGACCAATCAGCTTCTAACTTCCGCTTGTTCAATTAGGCTTTGACAGTAAAACCTGGAGGCTGGTTGCAGAGCTGCACCAGATTTTGCACGCTCCAATTCTAGTAAATGTCCCCTATTGTCTTCTTACACTTCAAAGCGCTGAAAAAAGATCCTCTGCACTGCAATTAGCTGAAGCAAAATTGTGTTGGATTCCACTTCTACATCTTATTAAAGAGTTAAGCTGCTTATGGACAGTGCCAAATCAGCAGGTGACCATACTGTGCAGACAGACTGGGTCTAAGGAGGTATATCAATGCATAAAGTGGCATTTGTAACAGAACATTACTGAAAGAGTAGCTGATGCTTGGAACAGTAACAAGACAGGTGCGCCACCATCTAAGTGTAGCAATAAGACAATAAGGGTTAAAAACAGTATGTACTCACTTGGTAAACATAGTGTATGGGCACATCAGTGCTAATGCTTGATGTCTGCAAATTGTATAAATACAGCTGTTCTGTGAAGCCCCCAGAGGTTTGTTAGAGAACCTAATTGAACAAACAGCATTGTGAAGGCCAAGGAACACACCAAACGGGTCAGGGATAAAGTTGTGGAGAAGTTTAAAGCTGGTTTAGGTTATAAAAAAAATATCTCAAGCTTCGAACATCTAATGGAGCACTGTTCAATCCATCATCCAACAATGGAAAGAGTATGGCACAACTGCAAACCTACCAAAACATGGCCATCCACCTAAACTGACAAGGAGAACATTCATCAGAGAAGCAGCCAAGAGGCCCATGGTAACTCTAGAGGAGCTGCAGAGATCCACAGCTCAGGTGGGAGAATCTGTCCACAGGACAACTATTATGCCGCGTACACACGAGCGGACTTTCCGGCATACTTGGTCCGGCGGACCAGAGTCCGCCGCACAATCCGACCATGTGTAGGCTCCGGCGGACTTTTTTTTCCCAAAAGTCTGCCGTACCTAGATTTGAAGCATGCTTCAAATCTTAGTCCACCGGACTCAGTTCCTGACATAAAGCCCGTTCATCTATATGCGTCTGTATGCTGGTCCGACGGACCAGATACGACGCAAGGGCAGGGTACTGCATCTCGCGCTCGCTGCAATAGGAAAAACAAATTTTTCCTATTGTGTGGCCCCCTAAAACGTCACAGTCCCAGCATGCCCAGGGACTGTGACGGCATAAGGGGGTGGGGTCTCCGCCTATATAAGTCACATCGGAGCTCTCAGAGAGCATTCCAGCCGGAGAGAGCGTCGTGTCAACATGGGAAGAAGAGAAGAAGCCCAGAAGCCACAGGCCAGAAGTCCGGGCCTCCGCTGGCAAAAAAGCGGCATGAAGACAGCGGAGGAGCCGGCAGAAGAACTGGAACACCGGGAGAAGAGGCCAGAGGGAGCGGAGAAGAACCAACCGGACGCCGGGAGAAGAGGAACCGGAGGGACCCCCAAAGTCGGAAGAAGATTCCCGAAGCCGGAAGAAGGAGCTGTCTAATAAATTACTTCAAAAACCTGTGTAGTGTGTTTTATTATTGACACTTTTTCCCTAGGTAAATGGGTAGGGGTACCATGTACCCCATACTCATTCACCTAGGGTGGGGGGCCGGGATCTGGGGGCCCTCTTATTATAGGGGCTCCCGGATTCCGATAAGCCCCCCGCCCGCAGACCCCGACAACCAATGGCCAGAGTTGTCGGGAAGAGGCCCTTGTCCTCATCAACATGGGGACAAGGTGCTTTGTGGTGGGGGGGACCCACAGGGCGCCCTCCCTCTCCCAAAGCACCCACCCCCCATGTTGAGGGCATGCGGCCTGGTACGGTTCAGGAGGGGGGGAGCGCTCGCTCATCCCCACCCCCTTTCCTGACTGGCCGGGCTGCGGGCTCGGATCGGGGTCTAGTATGGATTTTGGGGGGGCCCCACACTGTTTTTTCAGCATAGGGGGTTCCCCTTAAAATCCATGCCAGACCTAAGGGCCTGGGATGCCCCACGACAGGGCTCGCAAGGTGTCAATCTCGCCGATAAAAGCGGCGAGATTGACTTCCTTTTCTAGTCCCGTCGTACCCAAGTCACGTTCAAAATGAACAGACTTGTCCATGTGTGGGCAAGTCCGTTCATTCTGAAAGTCCGCCGTAACTCCGCCGAAAGTCCGTCGGAAAGACGGGCGGACCTAGCCTGCTGGAAAGTCCGGTCGTGTGTAGGCAAGTCCGTCCGTTCAGAAAGTCCGGCGGTAGTCCGCCGGAAAGTCCAGCGGGAAGAACGTCGGACCAAGTCTGCCGGAAAGTCCGCTCGTGTGTACGCGGCATTAGTCGTGCTCTCCACAAATCTGGCCTTTATGGAAGAGTGGCAAGAAGAAAGTCATTGCTGAAAGAAATCCATAAGAAGTCCCATTTGCAGTTTGCGACAAGCCATTTGGCGGACACAGCAAATATGTGGAAGAAGGTGCTCTGGTCAGACCAAAATTGAACTATTTGGCCTAAAAGCAAAATGCTATGTGTGGCTGAAAACAAACACTGCACATCACCCTGAACACACCATCCCCACCGTGAAACATGGTGGTGGCAGCATCATGTTGTGGGGATGCTTTCCTTCTGCAGGGACAGGGAAGCTGGTCAGAGTTGATGGGAAGATGGATGGAGCCAAATACAGGACAATCTTAGAAGGAAACCTGTTAGAGTCTGCAAAAGACTTGAGACTGGGGCGGAGGTTCACCTTCTAGCAGGACAACGACCCTAAACATACAGCCAGAGCTACAATGGAATGGTGTAGATAAAAGCATATTCATGTGTTAGAATGGCCCAGTCAAAGACCAGACCTAAATCCAATTGAGAATCTGTGGAAAGACTTGAAAATTGCTGTTCACAGACGCTCTCCATCCAATCTGACAGAGCTTGAGCTATTTTGCAAAGAAGAATGGGCAAAAATATCACTCTCTAGATGTGAAAAGCTGGTAGAGAGGGGCTGAATACAAATGCATGCCACACTTTTCACATATTTGTAAAAAAAAATTGAAAACGATTAATCATTTTCCTTCCACTTCACAATTATGTGCCACTTTGTGTTGGTCTATCACATAAAATCCCAATAAAATAAATTTACGTTTTTGGTTGTAACATGACAAAATGTGGAAAACTTCAAGGGGTATGAATACTTTTTTAAGGCGCTGTATAGAAATCCTTTGGCAGGTAAAAGAGCTCTCCTATACAGTATGTATTTTCTCGGCGGATTTAGTTGTTTGACTTGAGTTCAGCTTTACGCCTGCACACCATGCCCCCTCCACTTTCTCTGCCAATAAAGTCGAGCTGGACTGTGCCTCACACGTTACACAATTCGTTTGGAAATGTTACCTGAAATAGTTTCTTAATCACTTTGTTTTTCACCTTGTGGCCGGTTTAATGTGTTTTCAGAAAGAAAAGTGGAGCATGCTATAATCAAGACTGTTTAATCCACTGCCAAACCTGCAATATTTCTAGAACTTAGAAATGGCAGGGTGGAGGAGATAACATACCTGACTGCCAATTAGCGGCTTTTACTCGAAATTAAACTTCAGACTTCCAGGTAACACTTAACTGCTTGGACTTTACATGCTTTAGTCTTTTATACAGATGAAAACAGTTTGTTTTTCCTGTCGAATAAGGCCGTGCGTTCGGGTTTATCTGTAGAGCCACCTACAAACATGGCGCGGCAAGTGTCTGTCCTTCCCAGTTTTCGTTTTACGAGCGTTCGCTTGATGGTTAGTGGCGTTAAATGGACGTTTATTTTTGGCCATGGTCACGAGAGGATTCAAAGGAGCGGAATGGAAAATTTTTCTTGAATCAACCAATTTCTATCAGTGGGTGTGTTTTTCACTCCAAAATAGAATGCTAACCCCTTGATGCCCACCCTATAGCCGAAAAACAGCTACAGTTGCCGTGAATGTGTACATGGACGTCCTCCCTAGTGGCACGCTCTGTGATCACCGAGTCCTTGGGTCTCTGCTGATCACAGATCGGAGTAAAGGGCCGATCCCAGCCCTTTACCGCGTGATCGGCTGTCAGCCAATGACAGCTGATCAAATGAGGTAAACAGAAGCCGATAATTAGATTTTTTTTTTCCTCACACTGACAATGTGAAGAGAAAAAAATAAGCTTGTGTAAATGGGACATCAGTCCCACACACTTACAGCCACCTACCAGTGCCCAACAGTGCCACCTACCAGTGCCCATCAGTACTGCTAAGCACTGCCCACCTGTGCCACCTACCAGTGCCCACCAGTGCCACCTATCAGTGCCTATCATTGTTGCCGATCAGTGCCTATCAGTGCCTAATCATCATTGCCACCTATCAATGCTGCCCATCAGTGACACCTACCAGTGCCCATCAGTGCCACCCATCAATGCCAACTATCAGTTCCCTTTAGTACCACCTATCAGTGCCCTTCAGTGCCACCTATCATTGTCCATCAGTGCCCACCAGTTCTGCATCATCAGTGCCCATCAGTGCCCCCTATCAGTGCCGCCTTATCAGTGCCCATCAGTGCAGCCTATCAGTGCAGACTCATCAGAGCACATCAATGAAGGAGTATTACCTGTTTGCAAAATTTTATAACAAACTATGAAAACGTTTATATTTTTTCAAATGTTGGGGTATTTTTTTGTTTGTTTAGCAAAAACTAAAAAACCCAGTGGCAATGAAATACAACCAAAATAAAGCTCTATTTGTGTGAAAAAAATTACAACATTTTCATATGGGTACTGCGTAGCATGACCGTGCTATTGCCATTCAAAGTGTGACAGTGCTGAAAGCTGAAAACTGGCCTGGGCAGGAAGGGGGTTAAAGTGCCCAGTAGGCAAGTGGTTAAAGGCAAATATTTTTTGGAAGTGCTGGAACGACATTCGTCATACCATCAAACGTACCAATGGGAATCTTTATACAAATGTTTGTAGGAATGTTCATACTTCACGAACGTTCTACTTTACCCTTTCGTTTAGGCCTCATGCACACAGGGCGGTTTTCCTGTCGCTTTTTGGAGCTTCAGGCGTTTTTCTTTTACACCTTAAAAGCGCCTCTCCATTTCATTCTTTGTGTCCATGCACACATAGGCTTTTAGGAGCTGTAAGTGGCATAGGTGTTTTCAAACTGCAAAAAAACCCCAGGGCCAGCACGTTCTGGAGCAGCAGCGTTACAGCTGTAAAAACGCCTGACGTGGCTAAACACGGCTAAAAGTGCGTTAATGCTGTAAACAGCGTTAAGACACCACAAGTTTTTTTAAGCTGTAGTAATTGGATTTGGGAGTGGAAAACAGAAGAAGGCAGGGAAACGCTGCTAAACGCTAACACGGCTAAACATGCATTAACGCCAATGCAAAACACTGCTAAAAGTACTTTTTCCTGGCGTCGGTACTGGCTTAGCAGCGCGTTTTTTTCTAACGCCCTGTGTGCATGAGGCCTAAAAATCAGTCCATGGAGTCCAGCGCTCTCTTCCCGTAGCCGTTTCCTCCCACTGCTGAGGGTCGCCGGTGCCCCCATCTTGGACTTGAGAGCCGGGTGTGACTTCTTGAGGAATCAAGTCACCTGACATCTTCCAGGAGGCTTTGGGTGGGGAAGGGGACGAGATGAACAACATGATTCTTGTCTGGAGCAAATTGAGGAACTGGGATCGGTACTTGTCTGTAGCGCACCCCTGAAGGAGCCACTGATAGAATAAGTCCTCTATGACTAACCTGGTATATAGACTGGTGATATTACCACTTTTACCACCCTGACATACTCAATAAGTTAGACAACACTAGATGGAGTAGAAGCTTTAATTCTATTGATTATAATTATTCTACAGGACTTATATAGCATCAACAGCTTGCTCAGCACTTTACAAGTCTGCCTGCAGGACATCACCGTATACACATTGAACTATCCTGCCCAATCCAAAGGGTAAGGCCTGGACAATAAAGTCTATGGGGGTGGTGAATGAGGACAGAAGAATTTAGTTTTTAGTTTTGCCGACTTGGTTGGGGCCCTTATGGTGGTGCACAATGGTGGAGCTCAAAGGTTCTCACTGGCTTAAAGTCGGCAGAACAACTGTAATAAAAATGACTGGAAGGGATTTAACTTGAGGAGGAGCTCAAACCGGTAACAAAGCTACTTGAAGTTTAGAAAGGGGGGGGGGGTTCCAAAAGTGATATTGAGTCAAGAGGGTAATTCTGGGTAGTTGAGGAGTCACTGACTGAATAAGCCCTCTGAGACTAACCAGGTATAAAGACTGGTAGTATTACTACTACTTTAAACACCCTGACACACTCCTACTCATTGAGTTAGAAAACACCAGATGAGGTGGAAGCCTTAATTCTATTGATTATTAATATTATTCAGGATTTATTTAGTGCAAACAGTTTGCTCAGCACTTTACAATATGAAGGCAGAAATTACAGTTACAATACAATTTTGTACAAGAGGAATCAGAGGGCCCTGCTCGTTCGAGCTTACAATCTAAGGTATCAAACAGCACAAATGTGAATACAGTAACACAGCCAATGAACAAGCGAATGCAATAACCCCTACCACCAAACAGAGATCTCCTATGCTACAGAAGTTTGCGTATAATAAGGCTGAGAGTAACCAGGCCTGGGTTTCCCAAAACACCCAATTCAGCTTAAATTGAAACAAGGTCACAAAGGGGTGCAGTAATGGCAACTAAGAATTAGCAGTCCTTCTGGAGACTACGCCACCGTTGGACCCCTGTAGTGGCCCGGCTATGTTCAAGTCTGCCTGCAGGACATCACCACATACGCATTGAACTGTCCCACCAATTAAAAAGGGTAAGGCCGGGACAATAAAATTTATGGGGGTGCTGAATGAGGACAGAAGAATTTCGTTTTTGTTGTTTTCTTGGTTGGGGCCCTTATGATGGTGCACAATGGTGGAACTCAAAGGTTCTCACTTGCTTAAATTAGGCAGAACAACTGTAGCAAAGATGACTGGACCGGATTTAACTTGCGGAGGAGCTCAAACTGGTAACAAACCTACTTAAAGTTTAGAAAGGGTGGGGGAACATTTCCAAAAGTGATATGAGATGAGTCAAGAGGATAATTCTAGGCAGTTAAGGAAATAGCGCTGAGAGTGGACTAAATAATTTGGACGGCTACCAAAAAGTGGTAGAGAAATGTAGTAATGGACTAAGGACTCAGTGTCTGCTATACAGTGCATGGAATGAGTTAACAACCCTCCCACTGATCTCCTGTGATGTAAACTCCGGCAATGGAGGGGCCCCTCATGGACTGATGCAATGACTTTGATGGACTAATTCTGCATCTCTGGAACAGCTGAGAGTAGCGATCCCGCTCTGTGTTTCTGGGGGTAGCCTGCACTGGCCAACAGGCAATAGAGAACGCAGCACTCTGTCACTCACACCTGTTTCCGTTTCGCTATTTTAAAAGTCGTACCTGCACTATTTTTGTGTATTTTTCACGCACATAATGCAGCCCATTGAAATGAATGGGCTGCTCTAAACTGCGACATATGGGAACGTGCAAAAAATCGCATGCTCGTACTCACCCCCTGTTCAAAACAAGCCCTAAACTTGTGGTGTGAGGGCCCAGAATAAACTTCTGGCCCACTTGCAATTTGTTTAAAATCTTTATTTGTCATTAACAACAGATAAAGCCAACAGGTTTCGGGGCTTGAAGGAAGATTTGTGATGTGATTGGAATGAAATTACATATAAAACCATGTTCTAACGGCATGTATACAGACATATGGACCCAGCCGAATGGATCTCATTCCTGGATAGATACCTGATCATTTGCTTACAACCATAGACTGTACAGTATCTCACAAAAGTGAGTACACCCCTCACATTTTTGTAATAATCTTATTATATCTTTTCATGTGACAACACTGTAGAAATTACACTTTGCTACAATGCTCACAATACTCACTTTTGTTGCCAGCGGTGTAGACATTAATGGCTGTGTGTTGAGTTATTTTGAGGGGGCAGCAAATTTACACTGTTATACAAGCTGTACACTCACTACTTTACATTGTAGCAAAGTGTCATTTCTTCAGTGTTGTCACATGAAAAGATAGAAGAAAATATTTACAAAAATGTAAGGGGTGTACTCACTTTTGTGAGATACTGTATATAGCTAAACAGTTATTTTATTTGAACAGATAAAAAAGACAATTTGGGAGGAAAGAAGAACAGAGGGATTTGGATCCAAACAATTGGGAGAGATGCAGCCCCCACCGCAGGCCTCACCATCCACCACAACGTACATGAGTACAACCATTTAGGTCAAAATTTGAGAAAAAATAATCTTTTTTTGATTTCGTTTATTATCCAAAATGCATGAATTGTAATAGCACACAGTTACAGAGCAGCGGATTAAACACCAATTACCTGGAATTATATTGTATTCAGAAGCTCGTGCTTGCAAAACAACATGCGGATAATGGGAAATCGGCATTAGAAGTAGATGAGACTCGGCTACAGTGATTGCAGCACAAAGCTTGAATAAAAACAATAGAAAACGCATAAACGGTGTCAACTGGGTTCAGTGCCAAGAGCATGGCCGCCTTGGATGCAGCAGCGAGATACGTTGTGTACACAATGGTGTCTTTGATCTTCTCATGTACTAATAGTCGGGACAATGAAAACAACATGTTTATAGAAAGCGGCTTTGTGCAGTGATTTTTTTTTTTTTGTCAATGTTTTGTTCTATGCTTATGAATTCAACTAGGGTCACACTTCACAAAACACATGCACAATTGCTCATAGAAGTGCATATTTATTGGTACATGGAAGATGATGCTTAATTTATGATTAGGGTCACGTGTGCCAATGGAACACAGTCTCCAACTATGTAATTGTTTAAAGCTCAGTTCACAATTGGGCAAACAAAATAAAAATATCAGTCCCTAGGTGGGATGGGCCAATTGTGCCTAGGTTCAGTTTGACGATGGTTCGAACATCATGTTTAAAACAAATATAAAAAAGCAGCTCCAGCCTCTTTATTGACCCGATCTCTGGTGCTGTTTCCAAAGTTTCACTGATTCAGCAATGCTGCACCACTCCTCTTCCAGGTTGAATGACACCCATCATCATTCACCTCACTTCCCGTGAGCCCACAGGGTCAAAGGACCATCCCATGTCTTTCCAGGTTGAATGAAACCCATCATCATTCATCTCACTTCCTGTGAGCCCACGGGGTCAAGAAACCATCCCATGTCTTTCCAGGTTTAATGACACCCATCATCATTCATCTCACTTCCTGTGAGCCCATGAGGTCAAGGGACCATCCCATGTCTTTCCAGGTTGAATGACACCCATCATCATTCATCTCACTTCCTGTGAGCCCACAGGGTCAAGGGACCATCCCATGTCTTTCCAGGTTGAATGACACCCATCATCATTCATCTTACTTCCCGTGAGTCCACAGGGTCAAGGGACCATCCCATGTGTTTCCAGGTTGAATGGCACCCATCGTCATTCATTTCACTTCTCGTAAGCCCACTGGGTCAAGGGACCATCCCATGTGTTTCCAGGTTAAATGACACCCATCATCATTCATCTCACTTCTCGTGAGCCCACAGTGTCGAGGGACCATCCCATGTCTTTCCAGGTTGAATGACACCCATCATCATTCATCTCACTTCCTGTGAGCCCACAGGGTCAAGAAACCATCCCATGTTTTTCCAGATTGAATGACACCCATCATCATTCATCTCACTTCCTGTGAGCCCATGAGGTCAAGGGACCATCACATGTGTTTCCAGGTTGAATGACACCCATCATCATTCATTTCACTTCCTGTGAGCCCACGGGGTCAAGGGCCCATCCAATGTCTTGAACTCACAGGAGAATGCTTTGGAGACATGGCACCACCCTGTGCCGAATTACCAGAGAAAGAAGAAAGGATTTGTGACATTTTGCTCCTGAACTAATGACTAGATAATCAATATTTTTGTTATTAAACCCTCAGACCCACTTGCCTTTCTGACTACTATTGCACTCAATATTGCGCCATAGCTCCTTACTGTTTATTCCTTGACTAATGACACCTGGAAAAAAAGGTATGTATAAAGATAAGGGGGTTGGGGGTGCTCCAATGGGGTGCAAATTTGGAGGTGACAGTGTTATGCCCCGTACACACGGTCGGACATTGATCGGACATTCCGACAGCAAAATCCTAGGATTTTTTCCGACGGATGTTGGCTCAAACTTGTCTTGCATACACACGGTCACACAAAAATGTCGTAAAATCCGATCATTCTGAACGCGGTGACGTAAAACACGTACGTCGGGACTATAAACGGGGCAGTAGCCAATAGCTTTCATCTCTTTATTTATTCTGAGCATGCGTGGCACTATGTGCGTCGGATTTGTGTACACACGATCGGAAATTCCGACAACGTATTTTGTTGTCGGCAAATTTTGTAGCCTGCTCCCAAACTTTGTGTGTGTCGGAAAATCTGATGGAAAATGTGTGATGGAGCCTACACACGGTCAGAATTTCCGACAACAAGCTCCGATCACACATTTTCCGTCGGAAAATCCGACCGTGTGTACGAGGCATTAGGCTTAAATAAACCTGTGAAATATACATTTTTTACATGAATTTAAATATAGATATAAAATGTGAAAAAGATGAATTTCTATGTAGAACGTGCAAGTCTGGAAATGGGTGGAAGAAAAGAAAATTGCTTGATTCTCCCATCAACACTGACTGTGAATCCCTACTGCAGCACTTTTGTGTTCTGCTGCTGGCAGAACACAATAATTAGTTGTTGCCAGCTGTAGCTGGCAGCACTAATCATTCTGGAAAAACCAACAGGCTGCTTGTACACATCTCGCCCTTACCCTGCTGAACCTGCCAAATTTTCATCTATGTATGACCGGCTTCAAGCCATAACTGGGGACTTCACCGTGGCACTCTCAGCCTCTGCTCTTCCACAGCAGCCCCACTCTCTGCCACTGTGTACTGGGAAGAGGTGGTGGGAATTGGGGGAGAGTTCTGTACTGGGGAGGGGGTTTGAGGGGAAGGTAATTTTTGATTGTACAATGTTATAAGGAACCATGAATCAGACCGAGACAGAAGTATAGTTAAATCACACTTGTATAATAATAATAATAATAATAATAAGGTAAACAGAGTAAGCGTAGTCAAAACAAGCCAGAGTTCAGTAACCGGATCGGGTAGTCAGCCAAGCAAATGTCAGAGAGCCAGAGATAAACGCAGTAGTACAGCAAGCAGGATCAGGAGCCAGAGGGAACGTCAGCCGAGCAAGTCTTCAACAGGAACGCAAGAGAAAGTCTCTGTGATGTTGACAAAGGCAGAGATCAAGTGAGCTGGACGACTTTAAGTAGGCAGGACTGATGAACAGAATCAACAACAGCTGGGTAACTGTGGAGAGAGATGGGAGCTGGCAATTAGCCCACAGCTGAACAGCCAGCTCAGAGAAGGAAGGGCTGAGCCCAGCCCTGACAAATGTACACTGAGCTGTGTGTTACCCACTCGTGAGCCTTGTGCGATACACACTCCTGAGCCCTACACCCAGTGGAATACACACTCCTGAGCACTACGCTTTGTGTGAAACACACTCCTGAGCCCTGCATGATATATACTCCTGAGCCCTGCACCCTGTGCGATAAGCACTCCTGAGCTCTGCACCTTGTGCAATACACACTCCTGAGCCCTGTGTCCTGTGGGATAAACACTCCTGATCCCTGCGCTTTGAGCAATAACCCACTCCTGAGCGTTGCACCCTGTGATGCAGTGAGTGAGATGTGAGTATTTGCAACATATTTTCCTGAGAAAAAAAGCCCTGTGTGTATAACATATACAGCAGGTCACCATTTTTCTAGGAAATATATTTCTAAAGGTGCTATTGACATACCTCCCAACATTTTGATATGGGAATGAGCGACACCACCTATTTGCAAACGTGTGTAGGCATAAGACACGCCTCCTGCCACACCCCCTTAAAGGAGAATTAACACAAAAAAAGGTTAATTTAATCCACAAGGGCTTTTTTTACCACTACTATTCCTTTATATTGGCTTTTAAAATTTACAAATGCAGCAACTTAGAATTTGCATGAAAGGTCTGGGAAACATTTATTGATAGATATATATAGTGCATTTTGTATACAACTATATAGATCAGACCAAAATGAGGGACAAATGAGGAGGAAAGAGGGACAAAGGCCGAGGGACATTGCTCCAAATCAGGGACAGTCCCTCGAAATCAGGGACAGTTGGGAGCTATGCTATTGACATGAAATTATCACCACATGTCGGTAACAACCCATGCAATCCATACATACAAAGAAAGCAAAACAAATAAGTTCAGAAATGAAATTACGTGTAATAAAATGGAATGACACAGGGAAAAAGTATTGAACACGCTAACTGAAATGTATTTAATACTTCGTACAAAATCCTTTGTTGGTAATGACAGCTTCAAGAGGCCTCCTGTATGGAAGAACTAGTCGCATGCATTGCTCAGGTCTGATTTTGGCCCATTCTTCCACACAAACAGTCTTCAAATCTTGAAGGTTCTGTGGGCCTCTTCTTGCTGAGATGTCCATCCTCTTTTTGTCTTCAGCATCCTGGTAGATGGCAGCAGTTTTTTATCAAGAATGTCTTGGTACATTTTTCCATTCATCCTTCCTTCAATGATATGAAGTTTGCCAGTACCATATGCTAAAGAATAGCCCCACACCATGATGTTCCCACCTCCAAAATTCACAGTTGCTATGGGGGTTTTTTTGGGGTGATGTGCCATTTGACCTCCAAACATGGTGTGTATTATGGCATCCAAAGAGTTACATTTTGATCCCATCTGACCAAACTATATTCTCCTAGTATTTCACAGGCTTGTCTAAATGTTGTGCAGCAAACTTTAAACAAGTTTCAACATGCTTTTTCTTCAGCAATGGAGTCTTGCGTGGTGAGCGTGCATACAGGCCATGGCAGGTAAATGCATTACTAATGCCCTATACACACGACCGGTTTTGCCGTCGGAATATACTCCGAAGGTTTCTCCGACCGAACTCCGACGGAATTCCATTCAAGCGGTCTTGCCTACACACGGACACGGTCAAACCAAAGTCCGACTAAAGTCTGACCGTCCAGAACGAGGTGACGTACAGCTCATACAACGGGACTAGAAAAAGGAAGTTCAATAGCCAGTAGCCAATAGCTTCCGTCCCGTACTTGCTTCAGAGCATGCGTTGTTTTCCCGATAGGAACTGGTTCCATCGGAAATATTTGGAACATGTTCCATTTCTAGGTCCGTCAGAATTTTCGAAAAAAAAAGTCAGATGAGGCACACACACGATCGGAATAGACGATGAAAAGCTTCCGTCAGACTTTTTCTGTCAGACATTCCGCTCGTGTGTATGCGGCTTTATTGTTTTCTTTAAAACAATTGTACCTGCTAATTCCAGGTCTTTCTGAAGCTCTCCACAAGTGGTCCTTGGCTCTTGGACAACTCTTCTGATAATTATTTTGACTCCTCTGTCAGCAATCTTGCGAGGAGCACCTGGTCGTGGCCAGTTTATGGTGAAATTATGTTCTTTCCACTTCTGGATTATGGCCCCAACAGTGCTCACTGGAACATTCAGTAGTTTTAAAATCCTTCTGTAACCAATGCCATCAGTATGTTTTGCAACAATGGGGTTGCAAAGGTCTTGAGAGAGCTCCTTGCTTTTACCCATCATGAGATGTTTCTTGTGTGACACTTTGGTAATGAGACACCTTTTTATAGGCCATCAGTGGAGACTGAACCAGCTGATATTAATTTGCACTGACAAGGGGCAGGGTTGCTTTCTAAATTCCGATATATTTCAGCTGGTGTCTTGGCTTTCCATGCCTTTCTGCACCTCCCTTTCGTCATTATGTTCAATACTTTTTCAATACTTTTTCCTTGTATCATTCCATTTTATTACACATAACTTCATTTCTGAACTTATTTGTTTTGGTGTCTTTGTATGTATGGATTACATGGGTTGTTACCGATGTGTTGAAAATGTCATGTCCATAGCACCTTTAGAAATATACTTACCCAGAAAAATGGTGAAGTGTTCAATACGTATTTTTACCGCTGTATATATATATTTATATATACAGTATATAATATATATACAGTATCCCACGGAAGTGAGTACACCCTTCACATTTTTGTAAATATTTTATTATATCTTTTCATGTGACAACACTGAAGAAATGACACTTTGCTACAATGTAAAGTAGTGAGTGTACAGCTTGTATAACAGTGTAAATTTTCTGCCCCTCAACATAACTCAACACACAGCCATTAATGTCTAAACCGCCAGCAACAAAAGTGAGTACACCCCTAAGTGAAAATGTCCAAATTGGGCCCAAAGTGTCAATATTTTGTGTGGCCACCATTATTTTCCAGCACTGCTAAATCCTCTTGGGCATGGAGTTCACCAGAGCTTCACAGGTTGCCACTGGAGTCCTCTTCCCCTCCTCCATGACGACATTACGGAGCTGGTGGATGTTAAAGACCGTGCTTGAGGATGCCCCACAGATGCTCAATAGGGTTTAGGTCTGGAGACATGCTTGGCTAAGACGCTGAGCACGTGCAATCAACTTCTTTGGTCGACTATGGTGAGGCCTGTTCTGAGTGGAACCTGTCCTGGTAAACCGCTGTATGGTCTTGGCCACGGTGCTGCAGCTCAGTTTCAGGGTCTTGGCAATCTTCTTATAGCCTAGGCCATCTTTATGTAGAGCAACAATTCTTTTTTTCAGATCCACAGAGAGTTCTTTGCCATGAGGTGCCATATTGAACTTCCAGTGACCAGTATGAGAGAGTGAGAGCGATAACACTAAATTTAACACACCTGCTCACCAGTCACACGTGAGACCTTGTAACACTAACGAGTCACATGACACCGGGAAGGGAAAATGGCTAATTGGGCCCAATTAGGGGTGTACTCACTTTTATGTGTTGAGTTATTTTGAGGGGACAGCAAGTGTGTTAAATTTAGTGTTATCGCTCTCACTCTCTCATACTGGTCACTGGAAGTTCAACATGGCACCTCATGGCAAAGAGCTCTCTGTGGATCTGAAAAAAAGAATTGTTGCTCTACATAAAGATGGCCTAGGCTATAAGAAGATTGCCAAGCATCTCTCCAGATCTAAACCCCATTGAGCATCTGTGGGGCATCCTCAAACAGAAGGTGGAAGAGCGCAAAGTCTCTAACATCCACCAGCTCTGTGATGTCGTCATGGAGGAGTGGAAGAGGACTTCAGTGGCAACCTGTGAAGCTCTGGTGAACTCCATGCCCAAGAGGGTTAAGGCAGTGCTGGAAAATAATGGCGGCCACACAAAATATTGACACTTTGGGCCCAATTTGGACATTTTCACTTAGGGGTGTACTCACTTTTGTTGCCAGCAGTTTAGACATTAATGGCTGTGTGTTGAGTTATTTTGAGGGGACAGCAAATTTACACTGTTAACCACTTCAATACCAGGCACTTAGACACCTTCCCGCCCAGGCCAATTTTCACCTTTCAGTGCTGTCGCAATTTGAATGACAATTGCGCGGTCATGCTACACTGTACCCAAACAATTTTTTTATCATTTTGTTCCCACAAATATAGCTTTCTTTTGGTGGTATTTGATCACCTCTGCGGTTTTTATTTTTTGCGCAACAAATAAAAAAAGACCGAAAATTTCGAAAAAAACACGTTTTTCTTTGTTTCTGTTAAAATTTTTTGTAAATAAGTACGTTTTCTCCTTCAATGACGGGCACTGATATGGCTGCACTGACGGGCACTGATACGGCGGCACTGATGGGCACCGATGAGGTGGCACCAATGAGGTGGCACTGATGAGGTGGCACTAACGGGCACTGATGATGGGCACTGATAGGTGGCACTGATGGGCACTGATAGGTGGCACTGGTATGCGGCACTGATGGGCACTCATAGGTGGCACCGATGGGCACTCATAGGTGGCACTGATGGGCACTCGTAGTGGCATTGATTGGTACATATGGGTGGCACTGATGGGTACTTATGGGTGGCACTGATGTGTGGCACTGATGGGCACTGATAGGTGGGCACTGATGGGCACAGATAGGCACAGATGGGCACTGACAGGTGGCACCGATGGGCAATGACAGGTGGCACCGATGGGCAATGACAGGTGGCACTGAAAAAAAATTGGGGGCATTGCTGGGCAGATCTGGGACATAATGGTGCCAATCAGTGCCCATTTGTGGGCACTGATTGGCACAGATTGGGCACATGTGGATGGCCATGGGGTACATACCTGGCCATCCACATGTTGCCCCTTCCCTGGTGGTCCTAGTGGCATCCCTGGTGGTCCAGTGTGGTGATCTGAGGGGGGGCTGCGCTGATAAACAATCAGCGCAGACCCCCCCTGCCAGGAGAGCCGCCGATCGGCTCTCCTCTACTCGCGTCTGTCAGACGCGAGTGAGGAAGAGCCGATCAACGGCTCTTCCCATTGACAGCGTGATCAGCCGTGATTGGACACGGCTGATCACGTGGTAAAGAGCCTCCGCCGGAGGCTCTTTACCAAAATTGGTGGAGCGGTGTGTCAGGCTGACACACCGATCCACCGATCGCCGCGATGCGCGCCCCCCGGGGGCGTGCTGCGGCATGTTATCCTGCTGGACGTCATATGACGCCCAGTCAGGATAACAGAACCACTTCCCGGACGTCAATCCGCTATAGGGCGGGCGGGAAGTGGTTAAACAAGCTGTACACTCACTACTTTACATTGTAGCAAAGTGTCATTTCTTCAGTGTTGTCACTTAAAAAGATATTATAAAACATTTACAAAAATGTGAGGGGTGTACTCACTTTTGTGAGCTACTGTATATATATATATATACAGTATGTATATAAATATTAGAACTGTATATACATGTATATACTGTATATACAAAATCCAATTGTGTGCGTGGATGCATGTTTGTAGAATTGATTTGTCTGTTCCTCAGCAGCCTCTCACCTCCGCTCCTCCAATAAACATCAAAAAAAAAAAAAAGATCCAATGCCACATCATTTGGCTTGCACATTCTGTAGCTTTATTTTTAAACATTAGTACACAGGAATGTATGAAGGGTCCTTCGTATGGTCTTGCTTCCCGATGTTTGAAAATAGAACTACAGAATCTGCAAGCCAATTACTTGGCGTCAGATCTTCTATTTTACACACATATATAGAGAGCTGCATATATAAGGAGTGAACATTTATTTCTGCTCCTTGACAGCCATGGTACGCCCATGCTGGTGCTGGAAACACAATACTGTGCTGTAATGGAGAGCCGCATTACATAAGACTACATAATCAGGATGGCTGTCAGCGCAGTCACTGAGTGACATTAGGTCAGGGCTTGCGATGTAGGATCTCGCTCTTTATATAACAGGTTCTGATACAGTGACAGCCGACTGCCAGTCAATTGATGTGTGTCAGGATGAACTTGTGACTTTGCAAAGCCCCTTTAATGCCTTTGTGATCCTAAGGGAATCCGCTGGAACACTGACAATTTGATATGGCAGCTTGTTACCCTAATGACTATGGTAAGGACTATACCGGCTTGCTGCACACAAGTTATGGCATGGGTGAAAAAGGGCAAAGCCATAATTTTAGAATTTTAAGAAGCATAACTCACAGATGTATGAAACATAAATAGTGCACATGACCGGTTTTGCCATCGGAGTAAACTCCGAATGTTTCTCCGACGGAACTCAGACGGAATTCCATTCAAGCGGTCTTGCCTACACACGATCAAACCAAAGTCCGACCGTCCAGAACGAGGTGACGTACAACACGTACGACGGGACTAGAAAAAGGAAGTTCAATAGCCAGTAGCCAATAGCTTCCGTCTCGTACTTGCTTCAGAGCATGCGTCGTTTTTGGTCCGTCGGAACAGCATACAGACGAGCGGTTTTCCCGATAGGAATTGGTTCCGTCGGAAATATTTACAACATGTTCCATTTCTAGGTCAGAATTTTCGGGAAAAAAAAGTCCGATGAGGCATACACACGATCGGAATAGACGATGAAAAGTTTCCGTCTGACTTTTTCTGTCGGACATTCCGCTCGTGTGTACGCGGCTTTAGATGATGGCTCCACCAGCCATGCATATTCCCAAAGCTCCCAACTGTCCCTGATTTGGAAGGACTGTCCCTGATTTGGAACAATGTCCCTCTGTCCCTCTTTCCTCCTCATTTATCCCTCATTTTGGTCTGATCTATATAGTTGTATATAAAATGCAATATTTATCTATCAAAAAGTGTTTCCCAGTGCTAAACCTTTCATCCAATTTCTAAATTGCTGCATTTGTACATTTCAACAGCCAGTATTAAGGAATAGTAGTTGTAAAAAAAAAAGCACTAATGATTTTTTTGTATAATTCTCTTTTAAGGGGGTGTGGCAGGGGGTGTGTCCTATGCCTACATACTTTTGCTATTCGGTGTACCTCATTCCCATCTCAAAAAGTTGGGTGGTATGCTTTGTGAATGTAAACACAAAGCTCTCTTCTGACAGTGGCGATGTGCCGGTTTCTTTATAACATCCCTTGTAATAGAAAAAAAGCATGACCTCAGATCTCATAATTACACTAAAATGCAATTAAAAAAAATAATAATTAAATGTCATTTGAAAAAAAAAAAAGTCTCTTTAAGAGCTATGGGCGGAAGTGACGTTTTGACGTCACTTCCGCCCTGCAATGGTATGGAGACGGTGGGGGCCATCTTCCCCTCACTTGTCTCCATACCTAACAGGACACAGGACCCATCACCTCCGCCGCTACCGAAGGCTCCAGAAAGCGGCGGGGGGCACCGAGGAATCTGCCACAGAGACCACTTCTATCCGAAAGTCGACCGCCAACTGAAGAAGAGGATACTGGGGTTTATGGCAGCTAGCTGCTGCCATAACAACGATATCCCTCTTTAAACAGCCGACGTATAACGGCGGCGGGCGGTCCGTAAGTGGTGGAATCACCTTTGGCTTAACAAAAACAGCATTATTTCGAAACGGTACTAATAACACATACAGTCTTTGATTCCAGAAATATGTTTACAGTTCCAATTCCAATGGAATTAGATGTAAAATTTGATTTGAATTTAAGTTGAAATTTTTGGAAATTGGGACGAATTTTGTTGAGTTATTCGAAGCATTCATTAAACTTTGTTTATACTGTAATTCGGGTATTCAGATATATCCAAATTTCTGAATAACGGAAAAATTTGTCCGAATATTTCAGAACGAAACAAACTGCTCATGTCTAGTAACAGGGGAGTCATTCAAAGCATAAAAATACAGCAGGAGTACCAAACCAGAAGGGTAAAGAGCCCCAAGTACTTTAATGGTTCTTTGGGAACAGACAATGTGCTTTGGCGGCCATGGGACACACTCTTTATTGGTGCTCAGTGAACTTTAGCAAAGCTTAGATCAGTGATTCTCAACCTGGGGGTTGGGACCCCCACGGGGGTCGAATGACGATTTGCCAGGGGTCACCGAATCCTGGGCTGTTCCTGAAGCCCGCACCGCTCTCCGAGCCTTTTCATGGCCGCCTAGCTGGGCTGTTCCTGGAGCCCACGGCCGCCCACTCAGCCTCTTCACAGCCGCCCATTCAATTCATTGCATGGCTGGGGGGCAGAGACTAGAGGTCAGCTGACTGGTGAGGAATGTGAAGTGGGAGGGGCTGAAGGATACCACAAAGTCGGAGACACAGTGAGTAACACTACCTGTGATTATAGTTGCCACTAAAAGCCCCCACTACAGTTCTCAGATCAGCAGATGACCTTGATCAAGGGCACCTAAGTTGGCTGATCAGAACTACCCCCAGAATTGACACTCATCCCATTCCCCCCACCCCCCCCCCCCCACCAAGGAAAAAGAGAAGGAATAAAAATAGAGAATACATGGAAGGGAGAGGAAAAGAGGGGGAGGAACAAAGAAAAAGGGAGAGAAATTTGACATGATTCGAGATTCAATATAACGAATATCGACACTCAACAGAAATAACGAATAATCCGAAAACGAATTAATGTAACATAACGAATATAACATAACGAAATTATATATTTTACGAATGACAACGAAACTAAACAAAAATTTTCCGTTGTGCACAAGTCTAATAATCAGGAAGTGAATGAAAAGCTTTTTGGTGTCATTGGTTAGGGAGGGGCGTATTTTGGAGATGTTGCGTAGGTTGAGGCGTCATGCTTTGGACAGTGATTGAATGTGGGGCCAAAAGGAGAGTACGATAGGATATCTTCTGCCTATGTTATGGAGATGAAGAGAGTGGAAGGTGTTCTGAAGTTCAACAGAAGAAAATTGGGCCAGGCTGACAACACTGCTTGGGATTTCAGTGAAGCAAAGGTAGAGTGTTGTTGGTTCAAACCAAAAGTTATGAGCTCACTGAATTTCTGGAAGGTCAAAGGGCAGTTTTCTACATACCTCCCAACTTTTCGAGATGGGAACAAGTGACGCCTATTAACAAACGTATGTATGTATAGCATGGGTTCTCAACCTGTGGCCATCCAGCTGTCCCATGAGGCATTGCAAGCCACTGACAGTTACAAACAGGACTCCCAAAGGCAGAGGCATGATGGAACTTGTAGTTTTGCAACAACTGGAGGACCACAGAATGAACACCCATAATGTATAGGCTACACCCCCTGCTTAAAGGAGAATTACACAAAAAAAAAAAAAAGATTAGTAAACCGACAAGTGCTTTTTTTTAACCACTACTATTCCTTTATATTGGCTTTTAAAAAATTACAAATGCAGCAATTAGAAATCAGGTAGAATGAAAGAGATGAAAGATAAATAGCGCATTTTATATATCAGACCAAAATCAGGGAGCTATGGTTTTCTGTACTTGTATAATTTATAAAGAGACTAAAAAAGCCCCCAAAAATTTGCCCCAACTTTGGAGTGTTCTTAGGAGGTGTGTGAGTGTGTGTGTGGGGGGGGTATATCTGTTTTATTTTATATCTACTCCAACAGATATGTACTGTACATTATATTCTCTAAATTAAGCAATGAAACTTCCTGGATGCCAGTTGCTATCACAGTTATATACACCGTGAAGTGTAATGCCCCGTACACACGTTCAGATTTTCCGATGGAAAATGTGTGATAGGACCTTGTTGTCGGAAATTCCGACCGTGTTTAGGCTCCATCACACATTTTCCATCAGGATTTCCAACACACAAAGTTTGAGAGCTTGCTATAAAATTTTCCGACAACAAAATCCGTTGTCGGAAAGTGTGATTGAATCCCACCTCTGCACCAGCTGACTTGATCTTCTCCTTTTGGCCTAATAAGAACAATGAGAGGACTGGGAAGTTCTCTTTGCTGAGTCACCTTGCATATATCTGAGTCATGCTGGTACAATGAGCAGGGTGCGGGAATGTATTGAATGCAGGACTTATTGAATTTCATGCCCTGCTGTTGATCGCTTTACAAACCAACTTTTACTTGACTAGAAGCATCAAAAATTCTTGTAATCTACACATTATAATTATAGTGACTCATTACAATGGTAAGACATTTCAAGGACTATTTGCTATATGTAATTATGTCACATATCAGCACTGAAGATATATATAACTGTGGAACAAGAAATACGTAATGCGTTGACTTGCATTTGGTTAGCATAGTCATACACGGAAAGAATTCATCATTGCTGCTATTAGGAAGACAGGCATAACAATAATGGGCAACCGATGCTTTTATAAAAACAAGTGTAGCACCCTGATGTTTAGGCAGGCTTGCTAGTAAATTTACCTGCCAGGTATAGTTGCCTTGGCCAATTGTTAGGAGGTCAATTGATTTCACCCTAATTCTGGAATTGCTGCACTTCTCTCTTCTGTTACTAGATGGACGGGTATCTGGTGGCATTAGGTAAGACAGGGGCATTGCAAGGACAGAGGAGGAATGAATGGGGTGGCTAGGCAATGGGCAGGGATTTTCTTGAGTCACTTGGCCTGCTGGGAGAGCCTATTTATTTGGGTAGAGTCAGGTGATCGGGGTTCTGTGCCACCTGAATGGCTGTCGGGGTGGACGTGTGTTGTGCTGCACCGGGCTGCTAGGCCAGAGCCTGAGCCCTATCCCGGGAACATCTGGCTGCTAGGCTGTCTGAGGGCCTATCCAGAAGCAAGAGAGAAGCGCAGGGTTGGGACTGCAGCTTGCAGTCCAACCAGAAGTAACGGTTCTGCCGGCCAGAGAACCTGTCATGGTCGAAGGTAGAGGGGAAGCTGTCGCCACTAAGGGACCATCCACCTTGTTACCAGAGACCACTGCGAGTAGCTGAAGCAAGTACCACGTGAACGACTGTCTGGGTGGACATGTGTTGTGCTGCCCTGGGCTGCTAGGCCAGAGCCTGAGCCCTATCCCGGGGACATCTGGCTGCTAGGCTGTCTGAGGGCCTATCCAGAAGCAAGAGAGCATCGCAGGGTTGGGATTGCGGCTTGCAGTCCAACCAGAAATGACGGTTCTGCCGGCCAGAGAACCTGTCGTGGTCGGAGGTAGAGGGGAAGCTGTCGCCACAAAGGGTCCATCCACCTTGTTACCAGAGACCACTGAGAGTAGCTGAAGCAAGTACCAGAGCAGTGTTCTCACCAAACAGGGACGGTGAAGAATTGGGAAACTTCAGCAGATGTCAAGCCAGGGACCCAACCAGTGGAGGTGACGCTTGCAGAGCAATATTGTGTGCCAAGCCAGGGACCAAGCAGGCTAGTGGGGTGATGCTTGAGGAGTATCTGTGAGTGCCAAGCTAGGGACCCACCAGGGACGCGGGGGGTGACCCTTGAGGAAGATACTGAATGAGAAGATTGGAAGAGCTTAGGGGATCCAGGACAGTGGATCAGCAAGTCTAGTGAAAGACTGGGAGCTCAGTTGAGTGAAGATCTACAATAGGAGATTGTAGAAGAAGTGAATAAGTTCCTTACAATCTTTGTTAGAAACAGTTTCAAGATTGTTGCCATAGGGGACAGCGGTCCTACTCATGCAGATGTGGTGTGTTGCTGGATGCCTTTGCCTGCATGGCTGTCTGTTTATAGAAGTCTCGGAGTCTGCTGAGATAACATTGCAACTACTAAAGGGTGTCCTGGCCCTAAACCTCTCTCCCACAGTTCTGTTTAAGAGACAATAAATCTCTTTGCATTCAAGAAGTGTCTGGCGCCCATTAATCTACCTTGCATTGCACCCTCCATGCCTTGTAACCTACTCTACACAGAATGATGTCAGCTGTCCCTAACTCTGGAGGTCACCATCAGGCCTGGAGAGGCCCGGAATTTGGCTACACAAGCGATTAAAATTATACAGTATTTAGCAATACCTACAATCGGTAGGACTGTGGACTGGACTGTCTTCTTGGCTTCCCCCATGTGGGCTTCCCCTGGAGAGGATTGCCCCTGGAGTTGAGCTTTTTCCCTGAAGCACCCCCTTACTGTGGGAACAAGGGTGTTGTATCATGCCACTGAAGATAGGTGAAGGCTGTTGCAATTGGTGCCTCAATGTTTGCATATTATATATGATGATGCAAAATTGAAATGTATCATGCAAGTAATGGACATGGACTTTGCTTCTGTTATTCAAAGCCCTGAACATCTGAGTTGAAGCATCTGAAGTGGACCAGTGCAAAGTTAGGCCATGGGCAGCTGGACCCACAATAGGCTGAACTGGTGGGGCATACAGGATCCTGAATACAAGTACAAGTATAAATCCAGTAGGGTCAGAAGTTGGTAGTGATAAGAGGTCTACCCTTCTGTCTGGGAGTGAAGACCCCTCAAACAGAACATGTGGCAGGTGACCTGATTCCTCTGTGTCACATGGGTCCTAGGTGCACAGTGAGATTGTTGGAGTCATAGCTTTCAATCACGGAACCAGAATACAAGGTCTTGTAAAGGTGTAACTCCTGATCACTAGAGAGGTCGGTGCTGCGTTATACCAGGAGGATGGTGTCATGGGCGTATCGGCCCCCATAGATAAGCTAAAATTGGGTAATTGCAGTTCTGAGAAGGTGGCCCTAGAAAACCCTGTACTTCTGTAGACCCCAATCAAGGTCACGACTAGATGGCTACATAGGACCACCATGTGGTGTCCTACATGTAACTTTTCCCTAGACTGTATAATCAGTGGCCAAACTCTTTTCCCATCATCAGGAGAGCTACCATCGTCTCTTACAAACCTAATTAGACATTGTTCTTTAGTCAAGCAAGTGGTAGAGACACTCCATCCTTCTCTTCCCCTATTGGGGGCGTTGGGATTTAATCATCTCAACAATGGCGGCAAGGCCCAAGGTTAGGCCAGTACTCATGGCTATGGTGTAAGGCCATGTGGCAAACCAGGAGTCCTAGGGTTAAGTTATAAGAAATTACCAAACTAGGTACAGGCTCCTGTGATACATATCTGATTTTTTTGATACACAGAGGTTCATTTTTATATGATATATAGCACTGAATTTAAATTACCGTATTTGCATTTTTGGGGAGGGATTTCAACATGATTTGAGCTTTAATGATAATTGGATATCTGGCCTTGTTATACAATGTTGTATTATTCTCTGGGGGATATGGTGGTGCTCCAGAACTGAGTGAGAAGATAGGAAGACACCAGCACTCCAAATACAGGAAATGCATATCACATCTTTACATTGTGAACACAATGTAACATTAGTCCAAGAATACTTTTGGGGCTTCACGGCAGTACCGGGACAGGGTCATCCAGCGCCCAGGGCAAGGGTGTAGAATTGAGCCCCCTCCCTTAATTATTAATGCATTCTGTAGAATGGGAGTACCATTCTACATCTATTTCTTTGCCCCTTTGCTTCACAGCGCCCAGGGCAACTGTCCCTCTGGCCCACCCCTTGTCCCAGCCCTGCTTCACGGGGTCCCTTCCTCAAGGCAAAATAGTGACTCTATGTCACCTTGAGGAAGAGACCATTGTTTTCTGAAGTGGCAACAGGTAGAAACACCTAAGTGTGTGTGTGTGTGTGTGTGTGGGGGGGGCGGTTGAGGGTGGGATTTTTTGAATTTGGGTGTAACATGAAACATGCTCAGAAAGGTGGAGTATGTCTTTGTTCTCCCCATAGGAAACACAGCAAAAAAAAAAAAAAAACAGATTGAAGTTCCCAAACTTTTATTATTTATAAAAGGAAAATTTGGCTTTAAAGTGGACCTTGACTCTGCCAGTCAACATTGATTATTTTTAATCCTCATGCTTCTTTTAAACTCTTTTTTTAATTTCTTTCGTTTACCTGGTTTCTTGCCTAGGCAAATGATGTCATACATCCCAGGAGTCTTCAGGAGGGGAGGAGGGGTTTTCTCAGCTAAGCACACTCTCCTGCATGTATGCTTGATCTAAGGGCAGATGGATTACAGGAAGTAATTGCTACATGAGTCGTTTGCCCCTACTCAAGATGGCCACAGCCAGCAATGCTGGGGGGGGGTTGTTTCAAAATGATTTCTCAATTAAATAAAGTATGGAGACATGAATGGATGGGGGGTAGGGTGACCACATTTCCAAACTGACATTCAGGGACACCCCCCCCCCCCCCCCCCCAAAAAAGATGATTTTTGACAAATTTTTTTAGCCGATTTTTGGGGTAGGGCATCAAGAACAACAACAATATGGTGCGCAAAGCGCGTCGTAATGAACTGTGGACATGTCTTAAATTGCACTAAATATTGGCTTAAAGGGGGTGTTCTTAAAGAGAGTCTGAGATGACTTGTATAGTGCAGAATGTGGTAATGTTAAATAGGGAATGCAGAGTGTATGGAGGGGGGTAATATGTACAGGAGAGGAGTGTGGAATGTATGGCGGTGGGTAATATGTACAGGAGAGGAGTGCGGAATGTATGGCGGTGGGTAATATGTACAGGAGAGGAGTGCGGAATGTATGGCGGTGGGTAATATGTACAGGAGAGGAGTGCGGAATGTATGGCGGTGGGTAATATGTACAGGAGAGGAGTGCGGAATGTATGGCGGTGGGTAATATGTACAGGAGAGGAGTGCGGAATGTATGGCGGTGGGTAATATGTACAGGAGAGGAGTGCGGAATGTATGGCGGTGGGTAATATGTACAGGAGAGGAGTGCGGAATGTATGGCGGTGGGTAATAAGTACAGGAGAGGAGTGCGGAATGTATGGCGGTGGGTAATATGTACAGGAGAGGAGTGCGGAATGTATGGCGGTGGGTAATATGTACAGGAGAGGAGTGCGGAATGTATGGCGGTGGGTAATATGTACAGGAGAGGAGTGCGGAATGTATGGCGGTGGGTAATATGTACAGGAGAGGAGTGCGGAATGTATGGCGGTGGGTAATATGTACAGGAGAGGAGTGCGGAATGTATGGCGGTGGGTAATATGTACAGGAGAGGAGTGCGGAATGTATGGCAGGTGGTAATATGTACAGGAGAGGAGTGCGGAGTGTATGGCGGGGGGTAATATGTACAGGAGAGGAGTGCGGAATGTATGGCGGTGGGTAATATGTACAGGAGAGGAGTGCGGAATGTATGGCGGGGGATAATATGTACAGGAGAGGAGTGCGGAGTGTATGGCGGGGGGTAATATGTACAGGAGAGGAGTGCGGAATGTATGGCGGGGGATAATATGTACAGGAGAGGAGTGCGGAGTGTATGGCGGGGGGTAATATGTACAGGAGAGGAGTGCGGAATGTATAATGGTGGGTAATATGTACAGGAGAGGAGTATGGAGTGTATGGCGGGGGGTAGTTAGCGGAGAGAGGAGGAAGAGGAGTGCAATATCACCTCCTGATAGTCTGTCAGCCACTGCTAATCCACTTTGGTGGTGGGGCACTCTGAAGGATGTAAGGGGGCACTCCGAAGGATGTAAGGGGGAACTCCGAAGGATGTAAGGGGGAACTCCGAAGGATGTAAGGGGGAACTCCGAAGGATGTAAGGGGGCACTCCGAAGGATGTAAGGGGGCACCCTGGAGGTTGTAAGGGGGGATGTAATGGGGCACTCTGGCAGTACTAACTTAGTCAGAGCCCCCTTACGTCCTCCGGCCGGGGTGCCCCCTTAGTGCCTCCTTACATCCTCCTCCAGAATTTCCCTGGATTCCAGACGGTACAATTGTCCCCTCAATAGCAGCCAGTTTGTCTTTGAAGATGGGGAAGGGTGCAAGTTGTCAAAAAAGAATACTTGCGGTGATTTTGGGGGATAAGAGCATGCTGTATGTGCTAGGGGGCACACTTTGGGAGGGGAGAGAAATTGTGCTGGAGGGGGGGTTATATAAAAAATCTGACCCCCCCAGCACAATATATCTCCCCTCCTAAAGTGCCCCCCAGCACATACAGCATGCTCTTATCCCCCAAAATCACTGCAAGTATTATTTTTTGACAACTTGCCCCCTGTCTCTGTGTCTCTTCTCCTGCAAGTGCCAAGT
This sequence comes from Lithobates septentrionalis, assembly GCA_037952835.1. NCBI lineage: Eukaryota > Metazoa > Chordata > Amphibia > Anura > Ranidae > Lithobates > Lithobates septentrionalis. Next base: position 149,052 of record JBBDGP010002253.1, read on the forward strand.
ATTAATATTGTGTACTAACCTCAGATCAGCACATCCCGTCCTGTTGAGTCCTGTGTCCATTCTCCTCCCCCTCCTTCTCCTGTCCGTGACATCCGAGCCGAGGAAAAGGGGGAGGGGACTTCAGTTGGTGTGTTAGTGAGAGGAGGGCAGGAGGGGGGAGGAAGAGAGAGATGCCGTACACACTGTAATCGCAGGCAGCCTGTGGGAACAGAAACACCCCACACAAGCTCCAGGCCAGTCACTGGTGCCAAGTGCGGAGCTGAAAGAACCAGCAGTGACTCCCAGCAGCACTAGCGCGGAGGAGGAAGTGAAATCTTCCTCCGCTTTCAACGCTGGGCAGTGACGTCACTGGTTGCCTGATGCCAGGCGGCTATAGCAACCAGTGATCAGGAGGAGGTGGAGGAGGTGGAAGCGGAGCCAGAGCCAGCGCTATGGCGGCTCGGTCCACCCCTGTTCCCAGATTGTCAGTTTCATTCCGGGACACTGTATTGTCCCGGAATGAAGCTGCCCGGGACCGGGGACAAAGATGTCAATTACGGGATAATCCCGGGCAATCCGGGACACGTGGGCACCCTAATGGGGGGAGATTTGCTTTGAACATTAAAGAAAGAATTAAATAGTGTTTTTAGTTTGTGGTGCTCAGATGCTCAGATGCAGTGAAGATCGGCTTTAAGGTTTTTTTGTTTTTTTTGTTTTTTTTATTGCAACTAATTTAAAAGGCAGTTTGTTATCCATCTGGAGTTCAGCTTTTGGCCCCATGATGGTTTGTAAACCTACAACTGGGTTACGAGTATACATAGGGACGGAGCAATCTTGCAAGCCATCACATTTCTCACCAGGGAAATGCGTACACACCAAAGTCCCTTTTCTATGTAAATGATCAGCAGGCATGAGGAGTATGTGACTTCCTTCATGTCTGCTGCTCACCCGCAACCGCAGACAGTCCGCCTCACAACAGACTCCAACACTACAAAGAGATTTCACAATTGCTATCAAGCAAACAGCAGGAAGATGGAAAATCTTGTGTTAAAGCAGACCTCCGCTCCCTTTTAAACCTGGCTACATAAAGGCCGGGTTCACACTGGTGTGACAAGACAGCCGTGCTACTTTGGATCCGACTTTGCCCTACGACTTGAAGCCGACATACGTCCAACTTTCAATGAACAGTGATCCGACTTGGATCCCTGCCAATACCAGGCAATGTTTGGTATGAATCTTGAGGGGGAACTCCACGCCAAATTTTAAATAAAAAACCGGCATGGGTTCTCCCTCCAAGGGCATACCAGGCCCTTTGGTCTGGAAAAGATTTTAAGGGGAACCCCTACGCCGAAAAAACGGCATGGGGGGTCCCCCCAAAATCCATGCCAGACCCTTATCCGAGCACGCAGCCCAGCCGGGCAGAAAAAGGGGTGGAGACAAGCGAGCGCCCCCCTCCTTAACCGTACCAGGCCGCATGCCCTCAACATAGGGGGGTGGGTGCTTTGGGGCAGGGGGCACCCTGCAGCCCCCCCGCCACCCCAAAGTATCTTGTCCCCATGTTGATGAGGACAAGGGCCTCTTCCCGACAACCCTGGCCGTTGGTTGTCGGGGTCTGCGGGCTTATCGGAATCCGGGATCCCCCTTTAATAAGGGGGCCCCCAGATCCCGGCCCCCCACCCTATGTGAATGAGTATGGGGTACATAGTACCCCTACCCATTCACCTGGGAGAAAAAAAGTTTCAATAAACAAAACACACTAGACAGGTTTTTAAATCACTGTTTTGATGTTGAATTTTAAAAGCAGCGGTCTTCTGTCAGATTATCAAACTTGTGCGATCGGCAGGCTTGCCGCTGCTTTTAAAATTCAACATCAAAACAGTGTCACGGACTTCTAAATACTATATTTCACTATATAAGTTCAGTTTAGTGGTAAAAATAAGTGTGAAATGCAAGATTTCGGTGGGTGTAAAAAAGATGTCCTCTTGGCGACTTCAGGCTGTAGGCTAAAGCCTCGTATACACGATTGGATTTTCCGCAGACAGAACCTCAGACTTTAGTCCGAAGGCGTGTGCCTGGCTTTTGTCTTGCATACAAACAGCAAGGAATTGTCGGCCAACAAACACGAACCTAGTGACGTACTACGTGGTTTTTCAGCTCTTTAGCGCCACCCTTTGGGCTCCTTCTGCTAATTTTGTGTTAGTAGAAGTTTGGTGAGTGTTGATTCGCGCTTTTCATTTAGCGCTTTTCAGTTTGCGCTTTTCATTTTGTGCTTTTCAGTTTGTTTCTGAACTGCCGTTTGTCAACCAGACATGTTGCGGAATCGGAGGAGATAATGTGTTATTTATTATTGGCCTTGAAGTTATTGCTTTGACCCAAGTCCAGTCCAGGAACAGGAGGAGGAGGATTTCTTGGACCAAAAATTGGTTTCTTTATTAATTGTGACCAATTATGTCACATGCCTTTGCTGCGGGAGCTCCAGGAGAATAATCCGGATGATTTTCGGAATTATCTCCGGATGACGGACCCCTGCTTTCACCAACTCTTGGCATTGTTGACCCCCTATATTAAGAAGCAGGACACATGCATGAGGCTTTTATTTTATTTTTTGGTTGAATAATAATGATTTGATTTGGTATATTTTCTATATTTTTGGATGCATAGAATGCAATTTTTGGTTAAGTTCTATTGGCAGATATCATGTCTAATTTTATTTGTTTTCTTTTTTTAATGCACAATAAAAAAATTGTGTAGAATAATACTTGGCTCTGTGTTTTACTTTAAATGACAGTTTGGGAGTCGGCAGTTACATTTTATAAAATACAATGTAAAATTGACAAGGGACACCAACATAGTTGTATCTTTGATCTTAAAAACTACGGGATAATAGTGTTGTGGTAACTTGCACCAAAAATAAATAACAAGCATAATAATATTATTCTTGATATCACTAGAAAAAAAAAAGCCTTTTAAAATACGTTTGGCAGAACTCCATCAGTATCACCAGCAAAGCAGCTTCATTATTATGCCATTAAAGAAGAAGAGAATTGTGCGCTGCATTTCGAGATTTCATAATTTGCCGCGCCACGAATGTTAATTCTCCATTACGAACGCTAGTTTACAAGACCGACCGCTTCTGGCTCGTCCTTGCTTCCGAGCATGCGTGTTTGTACTTTGGACTTTTGTCTGACGGACTTGTGTACACACAATAGGAAAATCTGACAAGAGACCGTTGTCCACCGAAAATTTACTAGCCTGCCATCCAACATTTGTTGGCGGAAAGTTAGCCAACAATTGTCTGAAGGAGCGTACTAACGGTCTGATTTTTGGCAAACAGTCTGTCATCACACAATTCCCAGACAAAAATCCGATTGTGTGTATGAGGCTTTATTTTTACCACTAAATTGAAGTTTATATCGTAAAACTGTTTTGATGTTTAATTTTAAAAGCAGCGGTCTTCTGTCAGATTATCAAACGTGTGAGATCGGCAGGCTTGCAGCTGCTTTTAAAATTCAACATGAAAACAGTGTCACGGTCTGCTAAATACTGTATTTCACGATATAAGCTCAGTTTAGTGGTAAAAATAAGTGTGAAATGCAAGATTTCAGTGGTTGTAAAAAGATGTCCGCTTGGTGACTTCAGGCTGTAGGCGCTAGTGTGGCCGAGTGTGGGGTGTACCAAGATGGCGGCGACGAAACGTCACTTCCGTTACCAAATCTGACAGGTCACCTAATCTGACGGAACACTGGCACAGACAGCAATGAAAACTAACAGGGGTTCTTATCAATCTACACTCTATCCAAAAATGTTTTAAAAAGTTTTACGTTTAGTTATACTTTAAAATCAAATGCTTGGCTTTGGATGGGACTTTAGGATGATTCAAAATCAGATTGCATACACTGATTTCTAAGTTTGGAGGAGAAAGATCCAATTTCCCTACATGAAAATATACTCTATGTTTTGGCTTTAGAATTCAAATGAGGGGGTTGATAGGCTTTAGAGCTTCTCAGGAAAATTATTTTAGTGTGGTCAGAGGATTGTAAAAATGGCCAAAAGAGTGATAAAGAAAGAACTATCTGTGTTTTCCCCAGTGACTAATAATCACCATTTCCCTTTCCTGCTTGTAGCTCAAAGAGTAACACCACTTTTAATGAGAAAAAAAAAAACAAAAAACAATCCCCTGTGGATTTTAACAAACTTTGTATCAGATGCTTATCTATTTCTGCTCCGAAGAAATAGCTGATTGTTTCACTATGTCCTGTGCAGATTGATATTGAATGAAAGGGGTCTGGGTTCATCATTATCACCTGGTGCATTCTAAGTGTCCTAAAGAGAATAGTTGCAGTGTCTGCATCCCTTTAGCAGTAATGAACCCTTAGGAAGTATCTTAAATTCCAGTTGCTGGAAGTGCCTAAAAAAAATATGAATGATTAAATGTAATTTAAATTTTTTTTTTTTTTAAATATCCCTTTAAGAGCTATGGGCGGGAGTGATGTTTTGACGTCGCTTCCACCCTGCAATGATATGGAGCTGGGTGGGGGCCATCTCCCCCTCAGTCGTCTCCATACCTAACAGGGGACAGAACACGATCGCCTCCGGCGGCTCTGGTAGGCAGCGGAGGGGGCACCGGAGAGTGGCGGGAGGGGGGGCCTCTACCGCCACCGATAAAAGTGATCTTGCCGCGAAACCGCCGCAGAGACCACTTTTATCTTGAAGCGGACCGCCCGCTGAAGAAGTGGATACCGGTGTCATGGCAGCTGGCTGCTGCCATAACAACGGTATTCCTCTTCAAAGTGCCGACGTAAAATGACGGCGGGTGGTCCGGAAGTGGTTAAACATGTGTGCAAAAAAAGGCAAAATTGGCTCTGGCAGCGAAAAGGTAAAAATGTTACCAGACCCACATTAGTAAAATCAGTCTGTATATGCAGTAAAGCATGCTTGTTATATTCACTGTGAAACCTAAGGGGTTAATCCTCTGCATTGTGTAAAAAAGGCTGTTTGATCCTGTATGCACAGATCCTCCTCTTCTTCCACTGACTCGAAAACAGGTCCGGATAAGACAGAGTTACTGGAGTCAGGCTGCACATGCTCAGTTTGGTGTGTATTGCTAGAGTGTTTGTTTTTTTCTTAGAAGAGTGCATGTGATCAGCACAGGGCCAATCAGCACTGTCCAGACCAAGGGTCAGGGGTCCCAGGTCCTGATAGGACAGCCAGTACAGTGTAAAAACTCCCCCTACAAGCTTTAACCAGACACTGATAGAAGTCACAGGACTGCTATATACTGCTGAGGAGAAAAGGTATTTAGCAGTTTATATTTACTAAAATAATTGCATTTCCATGTTCTGTGTACTGTGGAAGAACAGATATAGTGAATGCAGAGTCCTGGGTTTAGGAACACTTTAAGGCTCATGTTTTTAACACCCCTTTAAGCTGCACAGCCTATTGTGTGTATATCAGCAGAGCAGTGGACGTGGTCAGTAGAACAAAGATTGGTATCAGTATTTTTTTATTTTTAGTATTTATTTTTTTAAATATTATTATTTTTTTGTTATTTTTTACAATAATATTTTTTATTACTTTAAAAAAAAAAAATTAGGAGCCCCGTTATAGGGCTTTGGTGATATCAAAGGTCTAAACAGACCCCAGATGTCTCACTTTTGAGACAGAGAAAGAAACTGAGGACAGAGATTCCCCAGTCCCTTTCTCTACAGCTGTAGTAAACATAGTTTACTATGCTTCAGTTAAGAATAAAGACAGTAGCGATCAGTACAGATCACTCACTGTGTTCATTCGGAAAAGGAAGGGGCTGGTTAATAAAATGTTTACCAGCCCCTTCCCCACTCCTGAGAGGAGAGGAGGGAAGCTGGCAGCACTGCAGGGGAGAGACAAAAAGCAGGGGGGAATCAGCACCGCATGGGGTCATTAGGGTATGCCCAGGCACACCCGGCACACCCTGAGTGCACGCCTATGTATATGTTATAATATGGAAAAATCTCCCCCAGTGGGGGTTTTTCTGCAGCAGAAAAGTGGACATTGAGAAAAAAATATATGATTTAAAAAAACTTTTTATTAAGAAAAATGCCAACATAGCCTAGGCACATGAACATTTAAAATATGAGCTCTGGTCGAAGATATATAACGCCATTCAATTTCCTACAAAAATGTACAAACATACAACAGTACGTGATAAATAATCAAACATCCGTTATGCAAAATTCCGACGCGTTTCGACAACATATGTGGTCAGAGTCTTCCTCAGGGGATTGATTTGCTGTCAAAGAATGTATATATATATATATATATATATATATATATATATATATATATATATATACATTCTTTGACAGCAAATCAATCCCCTGAGGAAGACTCTGAGATATATATATATATATATATATATATATATATATATATATATATATATATATATATATATATATATATATATATATATATATATATATATAATTGACACATATTTACATGATTACATAAAATATACACAGATAGAATTCCTTTGTATTATCAAGGAGAAGTGGAATTTACATAGAGTATAGTTACCAATGAACTATACTCTATATAAATTCCACTTCTCCTTGATATTACAAAGGAATTCTGTCTGTGTATATTTTATGTAATCATGTAAATATGTGTAAATTATATATATACATTCTTTGACAGCAAATCAATCCCCTGAGGAAGACTCTGACCACGTATGTCGAAACGTGTTGGGATTTTGCATACCAGATGTTTATGAATATGAGATTTTCCCATATTGTAACTTATTTTGGGGCGGTAGCATCTATATCACTCGTGTTCATGTGTCTCTCCCATGCTATATGTTATATGTTATATTATTTGTTTAGTTCGCTATGGTCTATATTCCAGGAAAGGGGAGTTACCCTTTAAGAAGAGTAAAGACAGACTGTGTTTCAACGACTCTCCTAATTACATTCTAGAACCTCGCATCATCTTTGGCTTTTCTGTGAACGTCAACCTGGACGATACTTGACAGTTGTTGTGTCTTCGGCAAAAGATCAAAAACAAGGACGAGTGTTTGGCTCGCAGCTGAGCAGTTAAACAAGGCCGAGTGTTGAAGAGAAATGTGTAATGAAGTGCAGACCAGACGCTAAACCCGGCAGTTTCCAGTAAACAAAATCTCATCAGCTTGCAGCTTGAACTGATCTGAAAGTCAAATAAAGCCTAGGGCCGTTCTGCTGATCAAGGAGCCAAGGAAGGAATAATCCTGCAAATATAGTTTGTGTTTCCTCTGGAGTCCAAGATCAGAACAGAAACAAAGTGTGAGGCTTATTACCTATCTAGGCGTTTTACATATATTTTACATGTACGCATTTTCTGTGCATTACTATTCATTCCTATGTAAAATGTGCTTTGCTGAAAAACGCAACAAAGAAGCAGCAAGAATTTTTTTTTTTAACACACTGCACTAAAACATATACAGGCTGAAGTCACAGAGCCATTCCAGGCTCGGGAAAAGATCGCGGCCATATGGTCAGGATCCGCCCACATGCCTGGACCGGCACCCGTCTCGGCTCAGTCACCAGCTCTCTGCTCCCCCGAGCTGGGAGAACCGAGCGATCAGAGGTGGTTGAAGGTGGGGTATACATGGGTTATGGGTAGAGACAAGGCGGAGGGGGGGGGGCGGCAAAATTAGGTTTCGCCTAAGCAGGGATACGCAATTAGCGGACCTCCAGCTGTTGCAGAACTACAAGTCCCATGAGGCATAGCAAGACTCTGACAGCCACAAGCATGACACCCAGAGGCAGTGGCATGATGGGACTTGTAGTTTAGCAACAGCTGGAGGTCCACCAATTGCATATCCCTGGCCTAGGGTGTCAAAAAAATCCTTGCAGCAGCCCTGCCAGGTTTTGTCTGGTGGACTACAGAACGACCCCCCCCCCCCACTCTTCTCATCTAAATTACACAAAAGTGAGGTATTCTGTAGTCCAGCAGGTGAAAAGTGTACAGGGCTGATCACACTGTTTGGAATTTCAGCTACATCCAACGTATAAGGGTACTGATATCGCATCTAAACAGCCAAATTTGACCTACAAAAAAAAAAGGATAACTACGCTTAGCCGGCGTCCCTTCCCCCAATTTCTACAAAAAAAGCTTACAGTTGCACCGTCAGGTTTTCCTATGTCAACAGGAAATATTCAGCGGGGCGCTCCTTCACTCTCCTAATACCCAACTACTAGACTCCAATATATAACTGAACACATCAAATTCAACAGTAAAAATATAAAAAAAATAAAAAAACATTTTTGACTTCCTGTCTGTAGATGTTGCTTCCACAGCTGTCTGTATTATGTTTTTTTTATTTAACTTTCATTAAATTACAGAAAGTTTGGAGAAGAATCCTGAAATGCTGTAAAAACACAACGCGTCAGTGTAGTAGAGATGGATAGAGGACCGTATATTCCGGCTTGTAAACAGACGGGGTAATGTGAGGACACCAAGTTATGCCAGGACACAGATGGAAAACTCTTGTAAGTTTTGTTACTTTGTCCTGACCGGGTTAGAGATTATTCCATGTAAGGGGTTGTCTAGCTGCTACTTTTCATTTACTGAAGGACTACAAGTAAAAGCATGCTCTGATAGTGATCTTTGAGATCCTCCTGGCTTTGGGCAGTCATAAAGCTGATGCATATTAGACATGTGCACTGACAAAAAATGTTGTTAGTTCTCGTTTCATAAATTTTTTTTTCTTCGTTTTTCGGGTCATTCGTTACAATCGCAATTCGTAAATTCTAAAAATTTGTAAATTCGAAAATTCGGAAATAGTGCCTCGTACACACGATCTGATTTTCCACCGACAAAACTGCAGACTTTTGTCCGAAGGGCGTTGGCTCAAACTTGTCTTGCATACAAACGGCAAGGAATTGTCGGTCAACAAACACGAACGTAGTGACGTACTATGCGGTTTTTCAGCTCTTTAGCGCCACCCTTTGGGCTCTTTCTGCTAATTTCGTGTTAATAGAAGTTTGGTGAGTGTTGAATCGCGCTTTTCATTTTGCGCTTTTCATTTTGCGCTTTTCGTTTCGTGCTTTTCAGTTTGTTTCTGAACGGCGGTTCGTCAACCAGACATGTTGCGGAATCGGAGGAAATAACGTGTTATTTATTATTGGCCTTGGAGTTACTGCTTTGACCCAAGTCCAGTCCAGGAACAGGTGGAGGAGGATTTCTTGGACCAAAAATTGGTTGCTTTATTAATCATGACCAATTATGTCATATGCCTTTGCTGCGGGAGCTCCAGGAGAATATTCCGGATGATTTTCGGAATTATCTCTGAATGACAGACCCCTGCTTTCACCAACTCTTGGCATTGCTGACCCCCTATATTAAGAAGCAGGACACATGCATGAGGCTTTTATTTTATTTTTTGGTTGAATAATAATGATTTGATTTGGTATATTTTCTATATTTTTGGATGCATAGAATGCAATTTTTGGTTAAGTTCTATTGGCAGATAGCATGTCTAATTTTATTTGTTTTCTTTTTTTAATGCAGAATAAAAAAATTGTGTAGAATAATACTTGGCTCTGTGTTTTACTTTAAATGACAGTTTGGGAGTCGGCAGTTACATTTAAAAAAATACAATGTAAAATTGACAAGGGACACCAACATCTTAAAAACTACAGGATAATGGTGTTGTGATAACTTGCCCAAAAAAATAAAGCATAATAATATTATTCTTGATATCACTAGAAAAAAAAAGCCTTAGAAAACTTGTTTGCAATAACTCCATCAGTATCACCAGCAAAGCATCTTCATTATTATCCCATTAAAGAAGAAGAGAATTGTGCGCTGCATTTCCAGATTTTCCACGTCACGAATGTTAATTCTCCATTGCGAACGCTAGTTTACAAGACCGACCGCTTCCGGCTCGTCCTTGCTTCCGAGCATGCGTGTTTGTCCTACGGACTTGTGTACACACGCTTGGAAAATCCGACAACAGACATTTGTCCGCGGAAAATTTTAAAACCTGCCATCCAACATTTGTCCGCTGAAAATCCGACAACAATTGTCCGATGGAACGTACACACGGTCGGATTTTCCGCCAACAGCCTGTCATCACACAATTCCCGTCGGAAAATCCGATCGTGTGTACGCGGCTTAAGAAAGAAAATCCGGAAAATCGAAAAGCATAACTAACGAACTAACCAATAATAACTATTAAACTGGTTGTTAACCCATCTAACCAAGTTTCTGTAAAATGAATCATTGCAACCTAATATCCTGTGTGTCCTGTGTGTGTGGCTTCCTACCTGTTTGCTTTCTGTGTAATCCTTTGTTTCCTTTTCAATTACATCACCGGCGCATGCGCGGTTAGTCGTATTTTTCCGGCAAGCTTTCCATGCCAGAAAATTGCTGCGCCGTCAGCCCCGACATCCCGCGACCCCCCCCCCCCCCCCCCCGCTGAGAAGCTGATCCTTAACCCCACGTCACTCGCTACGTCACAGGGGTTTGGAGCACAGAGCCGAAGACAGAGCCTGTCTGTCTGAAAACGAGGCTTGGCTTCAGGAACGAATGCGCATGTGTGAGATTATGGTCTCAGAAGAAGAGTGAAAAATGCTACTGAGACGCAGAAGACAGGAGTTATAATGGCAGCCGTTGAGTACAAGCAGAGGCGATTATAAAAAGTAAATTCTATCAAATGCGAACGTTCTATTTGCATAATGTATGCGGCGCATAGCTACTAAACAGCAACATGAAATTGCATATTGCTGATTTGGGGTAACATTATCTGAGTTTACTACCGCTTTAAATGATAGGTATTGGAATTTCCTTTCAAATTTGACTGTTAGTGAATGTAACGAATACGAATTTATCGGAAGTGACGAATTATCCGAAATAACGAATGCCGCATCTAAACAAATGGAACTGAACGAATTAATAATAAATGATAATAATAATAATAATAAAAAGTTTTTATTATTGTTATTAATTATTATTAATTCATTACGTTCCATTCGTTTAGATACAGCATTCATTATTTCGGATAATTTGTAACTTTGAATAAATTGGATATTTGTTACGTTCACTAACAGTCAAACTTGAAAGGAAATTCCAATACCTAACGCATAATTTAATAGTTAGTAATAGTTATTATTAATTAGTTACTAATTCAGATTTTTGAATTTTCGGATTTTCGAATTTCCGAATTTTCTCATCTGGTGACTCCCGCTGAGGGAGCAGGGTAGGGAAGAGCCCGCCCCAGCTCAATGCATGCAATGTAAAGAGGAAAAAGAAACAACAGTCACTGTGGTGAAAGCAAACAGTGGGGTAATATGGCGCACTCTGGATATGGCTATATATTAACCACTTCCCACCCGGCCACTGCACATAAACGGCCGGGTGGGCGCTCTCTCCTTCTGAGTGGATGTTTAGGGACGTCCCTCAGAAGGAGCGGGAACGCGCGCGTGCCCGAGCAGTGGCGCGATCCCAATGCGCTCTTGTCACCCGGACACGGCGCATCTCCGATCGGCAGGAGGGCTCTGTGATTGGCCCTCCTGACCACATGACGACCGTCTCCAATCACAGCCGTCATGTGATGTAAACACAAAGCCGGTTGCTAGGCAATCGGCTCTCCTCACACGGAAGTTGTTAGTGAGGAGAGGAGAGGGCATCGCTGCAGCCGGCTGGTGATCAGTGAGTATGAACTGTTTTTTTACAATTTTTTACACACTGATCACCAGTCTAGTGTCCCCACACATGTAAAAAACACAAAGTAAATACAAATGCCCCCAAAACACATCCCCAAAACATATGTCCCCACATAGTAAAAACACCTGTCCCCCACATATGTCCCAGTAAAATCACATGTCCCAATGATTATCTGCACACGTATGTCTGTGATCACCTGCGCACATCTGTACATGATCATCTGCGCACATCTGTCCGTGATCACCCAAACCAATTACACAGCTCCAACTGTCCCTGATTTCGAGGGACTGTCCCTGATTTGGAGCAATGTCCCTCTGTCCCTCTTTCCCCCTCATTTGTCCATCATTTTGGTCTGAACCATATAGTTGTAAATAAAATTCACTTTTTATCTTTCAAAAAGTGTTTCCCAGTGCTAAACCTTTCATCCAATTTCTAAATTGCTGAATTTGTACATTTTAAAAGCCAATATAAAGGAATAGTGGTGGTTAAAAAAAAAGCCCTTGTGGATTTAATTAACCTTTTTTTGGTTAATTCTCCTTTAAGGGGGCATGGCAGGGGGTGTGTCCTATGCCTACATACATTTGGCAGTAGGTGTCCCTCATTCCTATCTCAAAATGTTGGGAGGTATGCAATTATTATACACTTAACGGGATTTTTTTTTACCAAAAACATGTAGCAGAATATATTTTGGCTTAAATTTATGACAAAATTCGATCTTTTAAAATAGAAAGAAGAAAATATTGTTTTTTTTCCCAAATTTCCGCTCTTTTTTCGCTTATATCGCAAAAATTAAAAAAGAGTCGTGAATAAATACCACCAAAAGAAAGCTCTACTTGCATGAACAAAATGATAAAAAATTTCATTTGGGTACAGCGTTGCATGACCGCGCAATTGTCATTGAAAGTGCGAGAACGATGAAAGCTGAAAATTGGTCTGGGAAGGAAGGGGGGTGAAAGTGCCCGGTACTGAGGTGGTTAATAACAAATGGGTATGAGGGTAGGGTACTGAACTGGGAAAAAAAGCAAGTCCATATAAATCAAAAGGTCCGCGTAGGGAAAACAATACGCTGTCCTTGGAAGGCTGCCAGCTCAAAAGTTAGAAGAGACTCTGCAACATAAAAGGGGACAAAAAGCAGCGCCTTTTAAGTATAGCAAGTTTAGTATTTAATTGATAAAATGAACATAGAAATGCTCACAAACGAGCGATATATTTCAGCATTGTGTATATGGTTTTCTCCTGCACGGTCCCGGGATGATGCCTGGCGTCACTGGCTGTGGGGGGGAGGGGCTACCACTGACATGACAGCGACCATTGCTCCCCCCGATGACAGGGAGCAGTGGATCCCTGTCATGTCACTAGGCAGAACAGGGAAATGCCTTGTTCACATAGGCATCTCCCCGTTCTACCTCTCCACACAGCAATCGCGGGCCGCTGGCTAACATCGAGTTCCTGGGACCCGCGGGCACATTAGGCGGCAAATTTAAAGGGACGTACAGGTACGCTCATTTGCCTGCCTGTGCCATTCTGCCGACGTACATCTGTGTGCGGCGGTCGGCAAGCTGTTAAATACTAAACTTGCTACACTTAGAAGGCGCTGCATTTTGTCCTTTACTGCGTCGGGCCAGGCCCCGCCCTCTGACACATTTTGCCTGCATCATGGGTGTGGCCTGGATCAAGCTGGGCTGAGGTGTGCAGCATCTGGAGTGTTTTTTCCCCATTTACAATGTACAAAACATAGGCGTGTGCACACCCTAATCAATCTGTACTGTCCAGATTTCCCCTGCCGCTTTGCTGCAAGGAAAGGGATTGAGGAATCTCTGTCCTCAGTCCCTTTTTCTGGCTCAAAAGTGAGACATCAAGGGTCTAAACCAGGGGTCTCAAACTGGTGGCCCTCCAGCTGTTGCGGAACTACAAATCCCATTATGCCTCTGCCTGAGGGAGTCATGCTTGTAACAGTTCAGCCTTGCAATGCCTCATGGGACTTGTAGTTTTTCAACAGCTGGAGGGCCGCCAGTTTGAGACCCCTGGTCTAAACCTTAGACCCCTGATATTTCACCAAAGCCCCCCTATGGGGACCCTAAAAAATTGTAAAAAAAAATTGTAAAAAAATATTCAAAACATTTTAAAAATGTAATTGTTAAAAAAGCAATAATTTAAAAAATCAAAAATAAACTACTAACACCAATCTCTGCTCTACTGACACCATCCACCGCTCTATTGACATCGTCCTCTGCTCTACTGACACCGTCCATTGCCCTACTATATATATATATATATATATATATATATATATATGTATATATATATATATATATATATATACCTGTATATATTTATTTATTCCTCAAGTAAACAGAAAGGATATAAATCTACTTTGTGTGCACTAAATGCCTTTGCAGACCCATTACCTTGTAAAAGTCGTAGTGATATTATCACTGTGCTGTACATAACTCGGGCAGAAAGCAGAGCTGTGGGAGGGGCCAGCAGGCCCCACCCACCACTGGCTGCCTGCAGAAAGCTACAGGAGGGGGCGGAGACAAGACCAGTCACCCTGCACAAGAAAAGGGAGCAGCAGTGAGCGGTCTTTATTACAGGAAGTCTCACACTGAATTACTACACAGATCTGGAAGAAATACGCACCAAGATTCCAGAGTACACATGCCTTTTTTATTTAGACAATATTTGCTTATACCAGAGTTCAGCTTTAGCATCAAAGGACGCAGCTCAGACTGAAATGAACTTTTCGCCAATGGCCGCACACTCCTTCCCAGCCATGCAAACACTTACCCGTTCTCATGTGGTGCTCACAGGCCACCGCCGCCCTTCACAGTTGTGTCAGGAAAACTTCTGGGAATTAAGCTTTTGAAAACATCGTTAAAAAACAGTTTAGGCAGCCATCTGGCTTTCTTGTGAATTGCGAGACAATTTCTGAATGTTATTTATTGTGAAATGTTCTCCGGATCAAGAGAAACAAACAAATTGATATCCTGCAGCTAGAACCCGAAAGAAAAAAAAAAAAGAAAAAAAGAACACAGACTCTTCGGAGAAATATACAGCTGGGTATGAAGGAGGTGCTGGCACTTTCTGCTCAGCTCTGAGAATAACAGACAAAAGGCTGAACTGAAGTCATCAGAAAACGTCAACAAAGGTAAGATGTAAAATTAGGTAATAAACACCTATGTATTTCTGTCCTCGGCTTTAGAGCCTCAGGAAAGTCACATCAAAAGGTAAAGCAAGCAAGCCAAAGGTAAAGCACATGAGATAACAGGCTGAAGATATCCTAAAGCTGAAAAACAATCATTTTTAAAACTCTAACCTTGCAATAGGACCCCTGCGCGCTGCAAGGGTTAAATGCTCCTTAAAACGGTAAAACCTTGCAAAGATGTATAAATGTGAGTTGGGGACCTTAGATTGTAAGCTCCTTAAGGGTAGGGACTAGGGGTGCAACGGATCAAAAAACTCACGGTTCGGATTGTTCCTCGGATCAGGAGTCACGGTTCGGATCATTTTCGGATCAACAAAAAAAAAATCTCCCCCACTTTAATATCCACAATCTCCCTATTGGCAGGGTGTGGCAGAGTATTGGCAGAATATTGCAGGGTATTGGCACGGTATTGGCGGGTATATTGGCAGAGTATTGGCAGAGTATTGGCAGAGTATTGGCAGGGTATTGGCAGACTATTGGCAGGGTATGGCAGACTATTGGCAGGGCATTTAAAAGAAAAAAAATTAAAAGAAAAAAAAAAAAGAAAAAAAAAAAAATATGGGAGGGACGTGCTGACGTCACCACGTTGCCATATTGAGGACAGGAGAGTGTCTGAAGTGCCGGCCGGCTCCGTTTTACTTTCGTTTTATATTTTCCATGTTCGTGTAAGTGCTACTTTATTTTTAATAAATTAAGAGTTACACAGTATTACGCTATTGGCTGCTTTCTATCATATGTGTGCTGCTGAGCCCGGGACCTACTGTGGCAGGACGTATCCTCACCGTTCCTATAGGAGCTCGTTTTGGGATTTCGTTTCATCTGTCTATCCCATTTGGGGTTCTGGTAAGCAGGATCTCCTGTAGGTTTGCTGCTGCTTTATATCCGGTGTTTTTTTCCATATATGGTGGACAGTCTTTTGCTAGATTTACTCCGCTCACGCTGTTTTCTTATCTGGTAAGCAGTTTGCACATGTGATTCGCTGCACCTAGAGGGATTTATGGTTTTTCCTGGGTGACTATTAGGGATGAGCCGAACACCCCCCGGTTCTGTTCGCACCAGAACCTGCGAACGGACCGAAAGTTCGCACGAACGTTAGAACCCCATTGACGTCTATGGGACTCGAACGTTCGAAATCAAAAGTGCTCATTTTAAAGGCTAATTTGCATGGTATTGTCCTAAAAAGGGTTTGGGGACCCGGGTCCTACCCCAGGGGACATGTATCAATGCAAAAAAAACTTTTAAAAACGGCCGTTTTTTCGGGAGCAGTGATTTTAATGATGCTTAAAGTAAAAAAAAAAAAAGTGAAATATTCCTTTAAATATCGTACCTGGGGGGTGTCTATAGTATGCCTGTAAAGTGACGCGTGTTTCCCGTGTTTAGAACAGTCCCTGCACCAAATGTCATTTTTAAAGGAAAAAATCTCATTTAAAACTGCTTGCGGGTTTAATGTCATGTCGGGTCATGGCAATATGGATGAAAATCAGTGAGACAAACGGCATGGGTACCCCCCAGTCCATTACCGGGCACATTTTTAACGTGTTTAGCTCCAGCCAAAAAATCTTTTTTAAGCTTTTTGGAAAACATAGGGAAGGGTTATCACCCCTGTGACACTTGTTTTGCTGTCTTTCCTCCTCTTCAGAAGATTTCACCTCACTTTTTGTCCCAATGAAAAATGTTTTTTGAAAATTTGGGTTTTTTTGTGGAACAAGGATTGGAAAGCATCAGTGGAAAGGAGAAATTGTTTTCCCATATTAACTCTTACAGGAGAGAATTTCCCTTCCTAGGGGTAGATTTCATCTCACTTCCTGTTGTCTCCTTCCGTTTGCAAGTAGGAGTCGTTTGTAAGTTAGATGTTTGAAAGTAGGGTCCTGCCCTATATACTCAGCAGAAATTTGGGCCTTAGGTGTTGCTGTGGCCACAACACTGTAAGCCCTCACAGGGCCCTGCTGTGAAATATTAGATCAAGAATTGTAATTACATGCCCCTGTTGAACAGGAGCTGAAAAATTAGGCCTTAGGCACTGGTGCTGGTGCCACAACACTGCAACCCCTCACAGACACTCTAGTTGGAACGCAGGAACGAGCCCTGCTGCAAAGTATTGCATCAAAAATTGTAATTACACGCCCCTGTTAGACAGGGGCAGAAAAATTGGGCCTTAGGCACTGGTGCTGGTGCCACAACACTGCAACCCCTCACAGACACTCTAGTTGGAATGCAGGAACGAGCCCTGCTGCAAAGTATTGCATCAAAAATTGTAATTACACGCCCCTGTTAGACAGGGGCAGAAAAATTGGGCCTTAGGCACTGGTGCTGGTGCCACAACACTGCAACCCCTCACAGACACTCTAGTTGGAATGCAGGAACGAGCCCTGCTGCAAAGTATTGCATCAAAAATTGGAATTACACGCCCCTGTTAGACAGGGGCAGAAAAATTAGGCCTTAGGCTGGTGCCACAACACTGCAACCCCTCACAGACACTCTAGTTGGAATGCAGGAACGAGCCCTGCTGCAAAGTATTACATCAAAAATTGTAATTACACGCCCCTGTTAAACAGGGGCTGAAAAATTGTGCCTTAGGCACTGGTGGTGGCGCCCAGAACCAAAAATGTTCTTACAAGCTATCAGCGTGATGATTGAGGAGGAAGAGGATAATTACTCAGGGATAGTCACTCAGCATCAGCATAGGCAGTCTTTGAAGGGATCTGAGATTTCAAAAAAAATTATTCAGTTACATCAGCATCAGGTGCTTGGTAGCTGGTGGTGATCCAAGACTGATTCATTTTTATGAAGGTCAGCCGATCGACCGAGTCGGTGGACAGACGCACCCTGTGATCGGTTACCACGCCTCCAGCAGCACTGAATGTGCGTTCCGAAAGAACGCTGGATGCAGGACAGGCCAGTAGCTCAATTGCATACTGTGCAAGCTCTGGCCAGTGATCCATCCTCAAGACCCAGTAACCCAGAGGATTTTCGGTGGAAAAGGTGTCCAAGTCTGATCTTGCCCCTAGGTATTCCTGCACCATGTAAAACAGACGCTGGCGATGGTTGCTGGAACCGATCATACCTTGGGGCTGCGGACCAAAAAATTGTCTGAACGCATCGGTCAGACGGCCACCTTCTCCACCGCTCCTTCTTTGACTGACCGAAGCCTCAGCAACACGTTGTCCAGAAACAGGAGTTTGTAACCTCCCAGTCTCTGGGAACGCATTGCACAGACCTTTCTGCAAGGCCTCCCGAAGATGTTTCATCCTCTGCTCCCTCTGCGATGGCAAGATAAGGTCCGCAACCTTACCCTTGTAACGTGGATCAAGGAGGGTTGCCAGCCAGTATTGGTCCTTCTCCTTGATACCACGAATACGAGGATCCTTACACAGGCTTTGCAGGATCAGGGAGGCCATGCAGCGTAGGTTTGCTGAGGCATTCGGTCCGGAGTCCTCTGGGTCACTAAGGACGACAACGTCCGCAGCCACCTCCACCCAGCCACGTACAAGTCCATGTGTTTCTTGGGACTGATCCCTTAAAGACTGCTGCTGATGCTGAGTGCCAGGCTCCACCTCCATACTGACACAATCTTCCTCCTCCTCCTCCTCCTCCTCGTCCTCTTCCTGTGTGATCGGCAGGCACGCAGGAACACTGTCTGGATAAAGGGGGCCTTGAGAGCTAAGGAAGTCCTCCTCTTCCTGCCTCTGTTCTGCCTCAAGTGCCCTGTCCATTATTCCACGCAGCGTGTGCTCCAACAGGTGGACAAGGGGGACAGTGTCACTGATGCATGCACTGTCACTGCTCACCATCCTCGTGGCCTCCTCGAATGGTGACAGGACAGTGCATGCATCCCTGATCATGGCCCACTGGCGTGGGGAAAAAAAACCAAGCTCCCCTGACCCTGTCCTGGTGCCATAGTCGCACAGGTACTCATTGATGGCCCTCTGCTGCGTGTGCAGCCGCTGCAGCATGGCCAACGTTGAGTTCCACCTGGTGGGCATGTCACAGATTAGGCGATTCTTGGGCAGGTTAAACTCCTTTTGGAGGTCCGTCAGCCGAGCACTGGCATTATATGACCGGCGGAAATGCACACAGACTTTCCTGGCCTGCCTCAGGACATCCTGTAAGCCCGGGTACCTGCCCAAGAACTGCTGCACCACCAAGTTAAGGACGTGAGCCAAACAGGGCACATGGGTCATTTGTCCCTTTCGGAGGGCAGAGAGGAGGTTGGTGCCATTGTCGCAAACCACCATTCCTGCCTTAAGTTGGCGTGGCGTCAACCACCTCTGAACCTGCCCCTGCAGAGCTGACAGAACCTCTGCCCCAGTGTGGCTCCTGTCCCCCAAGCACACCAGCTCAAGCACCGCATGGCATCTTTTGGCCTGCGTACTTGCGTAGCCCCTTGAACGACTACGGAGCACCGCTGGTTCCGAGGAAGAGGCCATGGAGGAAGAAGAAGAGGAGGGGGTGGAGGAGAGAGGTGTGTCACAATCAGCATTTTGGAGGCGTGGTGGCGGAACAACCTCCAACACTACTGCACCTTGTCCTGCATCCTTCCCAGCTGCCAGCAGAGTCACCCAATGCGGGTGAAACTTAGGTAACGTCCCTGTCCATGCCTGCTGGACCATGAGTCAGCGGTAATATGCACCTTACCGCTGACCGCCCTGTCCAGCGAGGCATGGACATTGCCTTCCACATGCCGGTAGAGAGCCGGAATCGCCTTCCGTGAGAAAAAGTGGCGTTTGGGTACCTGCCACTGAGGAACCGCACATTCCACAAACTCACGGAAGGGGGCAGAGTCTACCAACTGAAAAGGCAGCAGTTGAAGTGCTAGCAATTTTGCCAAGCTAGCATTCAACCGCTGGGCATGTGGATGGCTGGGAGCAAACTTCTTTCGGCGGTGCAGCAGCTGGGGCAGGGAAATTTGCCTGGTACAATCTGACGTCGGTGTACCAAAAGCAGATTGCCCACAAGTACTTGGCTGTGACACACCTAATTCTACACCTTCATTCCTCTCACTGCAGGTCTCAGAGAGGACTATAGGTCTAGTGGGGTTGGAAATCTCAGCTGATGAGGAGCAAGGAGAGATCCTCTTTGTTCTTTGGTGTGGGTCTTTTAGATACGCTTGCCAATGAACTGCATGGCAGGTCAACATATGTCTGGTCAAGCATGTGGTACCCAAGCGGGAGATGTTTTGGCCACGTGAGATACGCTTGAGACATATGTTGCAAATAGCAGCGGTGCGATCTGATGCACTCGTCTCAAAAAAGGCCCACACCAAAGAACTTTTTGAATAACGCGCAGAGACTGCAGCGCCCTGCACATGTGGAGCTTTGGGGTGTGATGCAGTCAATGTGCTGCCCTTAGGCTGGCCCCTGGAGGGCATCCTGCCTCGTTGGTGATGTGCCGCCTCCTCCTCCTCCTCCTCTCTCCTATCAGGCACCCACGTTGAGTCAGTGACCTCATCATCCCCTCCCTCCTCATCACTGGAGCAAACCTGGCAGTAGGCTGCAGCAGGGGGAGCATGACTGCCAGATTGCTGTCCTTCTTGGGCACCCCCTCTGTCCGTGCTCATGTTACTGCCTTCATCGAGCTCAGTATCATCATCAGAGCCTTCCAAACGCTGGGCATCCTCCTGGAGCATGTACCCAACACTGTGGTCAAACAGTTCGAGGGAATCCTCAGGAGGACATGGTGGAGCTAGGGAAGGAGTCACTGATGACATTGAGCTGAGGGAAGAGGCCGCTGCTTTGCCAGACAAAGTACCCTGGGCATGGGTGAGAGAGGATGAGGAGGATGAGGACGGCTTGGTCATCCACTCGACCAAGTCTTCCGCATGTTGCGGCTCAACACGGCCAGCTGCCGAAAAAAAGGCCAAGCGTGTCCCATGGCCACGTGCTGATGAGGATGCACCGTCTCCACGACCAGCACTAGACACAGAGCCTGCTTGCCCTCTCTTATTGGCTTGTGACTGTCTGCCTCTCCTTCTTGGCCTTCCAGACATACTAATGGCCTGTAGCTGCACTAAGCTGGGATAGAACACCAGTAATTTTCTTCAGGTAGCTTTATATACTGTAACCAGACAAGCCTGCCTGTCAGTAGGAAGATAACAGGAACGGATCTAGCTGAACACTGTGAGCAGGACGCACTGTACTAAATGTAAATAGTCTAGCTGCCTGACCGTGGTACTAATAGGATCAAATAGAACACCAGTAATTTTCTTCAGGTAGCTTTATATACTGTAACCAGACAAGCCTGCCTGTCAGTAGGAAGATAACAGGAACGGATCTAGCTGAACACTGTGAGCAGGACGCACTGTACTAAATGTAAATAGTCTAGCTGCCTGACCGTGGTACTAATAGGATCAAATAGAACACCAGTAATTTTCTTCAGGTAGCTTTATATACTGTAACCAGACAAGCCTGCCTGTCAGTAGGAAGATAACAGGAACGGATCGAGCTGAACACTGTGAGCAGGACGCACTGTACTAAATGTAAATAGTCTAGCTGCCTGACCATGGTACTAATAGGATCAAATAGAACACCAGTAATTTTCTTCAGGTAGCTTTATATACTGTAACCAGACAAGCCTGCCTGTCAGTAGGAAGATACAGGAACGGATCTAGCTGAACACTGTGAGCAGGACGCACTGTACTAAATGTAAATAGTCTAGCTGCCTGACCGTGGTACTAATAGGATCAAATAGAACACCAGTAATTTTCTTCAGGTAGCTTTATATACTGTAACCAGACAAGCCTGCCTGTCAGTAGGAAGATAACAGGAACGGATCTAGCTGAACACTGTGAGCAGGACGCACTGTACTAAATGTAAATAGTCTAGCTGCCTGACCGTGGTACTAATAGGATCAAATAGAACACCAGTAATTTTCTTCAGGTAGCTTTATATACTGTAACCAGACAAGCCTGCCTGTCAGTAGGAAGATAACAGGAACGGATCTAGCTGAACACTGTGAGCAGGACGCACTGCACTAAATGTAAATAGTCTAGAAGATAACAGGAACGGATCTAGCTGAACACTGTGAGCAGGACGCACTGCACTAAATGTAAATAGTCTAGAAGATAACAGGAACGGATCTAGCTGAACACTGTGAGCAGGACGCACTGCACTAAATGTAAATAGTCTAGAAGATAACAGGAACGGATCTAGCTGAACACTGTGAGCAGGACGCACTGCACTAAATGTAAATAGTCTAGAAGATAACAGGAACGGATCTAGCTAAACTGAATACAGTGTATATATATATATATGCAACACCTGGGATGCATATATATACACAATACACTGTAAGTACAGCTAACTGACTGACTGTTCTGCCTAATCTATCTAACTCAAATCAAATGACACTGTCTGTCTCTCTCTCTCTCTATCTATGAACGCCGGAACACACACTACACAGGGCCGCCGTGCAGGCGGCCTTATATAGTGTGGGGCGTGTACTAAATCCGCTGAGCCATAATTGGCCAAAGCCTCCTTGGCTTTGGCCAATTACGGCTCTCTGTTCAGGCGGCGCTGTGATTGGCCAAGCATGCGGGTCATAGTGTATGCTTGGCCAATCATCAGCAAGCAATGCACTGCGATGCCGCAGTGAATTATGGGCCGTGACGCGCCACACGAATTTGGCGCGAACGGCCCATATCGTTCGCAATTCGGCGAACGACCGAACAGCCGATGTTCGAGTCGAACATGGGTTCGACTCGAACACGAAGCTCATCCCTAGTGACTATTACAGGCCTATTTTTTCCTATATATCTGGTAAGCAGATCTGGATGATTTTCACGTTTTTTATATTTTTTTATTTTATTCACTCTAATATCTATATCTTGCATGTTTTCTTGACACTCATATAATCACTTCCAGTTGTTATCACTTACACTGGACTCCTTATGATCACGCATGATTTTTTGGGTTAAGATTGAGTGTTGCACATTTCTTGTTTGAAGTGTTTTACGTATCAGTATCACGCTATGTTTGCTTCATATATTTTTTGCTAACCTTTGTGGACTGTGTACACGGGATGAGCGAGTTTATCCTGCCTTACCGGGATTGATCTTCTCAAGGCCCAGGCTGGGTTCAAGCCACTTGCCCCATTTTGGCTTACTTCTGGTAAGCACATTACCTCACTAATTGTTCCAGATTTATGCCTGTTCATCACATTTTTATTCTGGATGATATTCACGTCACTCATCGATGACAAGATTTATGTTTGATTTATATAAGGGACTAATTAATGCATATGGGACTATATTTCACAACATTGATTTATATTTTTTTGTTCGTTCATAGCGCGGTTTCTCTGTTTTAAATTATATTGGCAGGGTATAGCAGAATATTGGCAGGGTATGGCAGAGTATTGCAGAGTATTGGCAGGGTATGGAAGAGTATTGGCAGGGTATGGAAGAGTATTGGCAGGGTATGGAAGAGTATTGTCAGGGCATTGCAGAGTATTGGCAGGGCATTGCAGCAGGGTATTGCAGAGTATTGGCAGGGCATTGCAGCAGGGTATTGCAGAGTATTGGCAGGGTATTGCAGCAGAGCATTGCAGAGTATTGGCAGGGCATTGCAGAGTATTGGCAGGGCATTGCAGAGTATTGGCACTGCTGCCATCCGATCATACAGATCAGTACACAGAGGGGAGAGAGGACATGACGCCGGTTTGTTACAAGTGATCGCTCCGTCATTTGACGGAGCGATCACGTGCTAAACCGCCGCCGGGTGTACCAAGATGGCCGCTGCTCCGGAGCTAGGCCGAAGCCGCGGCCTTTCCTATGGCCGAGGCCACAGAGCGCTCCGCGGATCACGGGTGTCCTGTACGGATCAACCTCCGCGGATCGGATCACGGGTCGATGACGATCCGTTGCACCCTAGTAGGGACTGATGTGAATGTACAATGTAAATTGATAGCGCTCTATAAGTACCTTAAATAATAATAACAATAATAATAAAGGTACTTTTAAAAAAAAAATAACAAAAATTGTATACTTATCTGCTCTGTGCAATGGTTTTGCACAGAGCGGACCCAAACCTCCTCTTCTGGGTCCCTCACCGACTCTCTCTGTGTCCCATAGCCAGTGCTTGGGGGCAGATGCCTTGGCTTGATCCTGAGCTAGACTGAGACCAGAACAGGTAATCAGGGCACTGATCATCAGTGCCCTGATTACAGGAAAGCCCCAGCAGTGCCCATCAGTAAAACAAATCAATGCCCATTAGTAATGCCAGTCAGTGTTGCCTTTCAGCACCTATCAGTGCCTGCTCATCAGTGTTGCCCATTAATGCCCATCAGTGCCTCCCATCAGTGCTGCCTATCCGTGCTGCCTATCAGTGTCGGCTATCAGTGCCATATATCAGTGCCACCTATCAGTGCCCATCAGTGCGGCATATTAGTGCCTCCCCATCAGTGCCACCTAATCAGTGCCCATAAGTTCCGCCTCATCAGTGCAGCCTCATCAGCGCACATCAGTGAAGGAGAAAAATTACTTTTTTACAAAATTTACTGACAGAAAATAAGAAAAACAGGGGGGGGGGGTTTCAAACTTTTCGGTGTTTTTCTTTTGTAAAAAATAAAAAACCCAGCAGTGATTAAATACCACTAAAAGACAGCTCTAATTGTAGGAAGAAAATTATAAAAAAATTCATCTGGGTACAGCGTTGCATGACCGCACAATTGTCATTCAAAGTGTGACAGCGCTGAAAGCTGAAAAATGGCCTGGGCAGGATAGGGGGTGAGAGTGCCCTGTATTGAAGTAGGGCACTGTCAGAGCAATAAGGATGTGAAACTCTCTTCCACACTTGGTGGAGGCAGCGGGGATTATGGATATTTTTTAAAAGACTCTTGGATGTGCATCTTAAAGAACACAACATAGATGGATGTGGGAATAACCCAGGTTGAACTAGATGGGCTGTTGTCTTTATTCAACCTTACCTACAATGTAACTATGTAACCACGGCACTACCTGAGTTTCCATGTTCTCCCTGTGCCTGCGAGGGTTTCCTCCAACACTCCAAAGCCATGCCGGTAGGTTAATTGGCTCCTGTCTAAATTGGCCCTTCTGTGTATTGGGACATTGCTCCAAATCAGGGACAGTCCCTCGAAATCAGGGACAGTTGGGAGCTATGTGTATGGTCATTGCCGTTGCACACGGGCATCAAGAGGTTAACATGAAAGAATATATCTGACACATGATCCACTTCAATCACACAGGTGCAGAGCCAGAGAGTGAAGATGAATTGTCCGCATGGAAAGTAAACCTAAGAATCACCTCTGAACTAAAGTGGAACATGACCTCCAGCAAGTGGTGGAATCCATCACTGTCATTTAAAAAAAGACGTACCAGGAAGATTCACCTGCAGTGAATGTTTGGTAAATGTCAGATTAACTGCTTTATAATTACTCCCCATATTGCTATGTAAATACTAATTGTAGAAATTTAAACAACACGGAATTTTGTTGGCAGATAGAAACTGACCTGCCAGTCTAGTTTTCTCATTTGCTTATTAATAGCTTTGCCTTAGGACAGATCTCTAGCTAATTCAAGTATAATTCAACATAATAACACTTCAAGATCACAACACCCAGATTTTTAACCACTTGCGGACTGCCCACCAGTAGCAGCCCATCCATACAGGGCACCGCGCCCTTGATCCATGCGCCTGACCCCAAATCTACATGCAGGACGCCGGACACATAGATTTTAACTGGGTTTTTTTTTTTTTAGAGCCTGAGGTTTTATTTGTTTTTATAAAGGGTGGGCTCTTGGTGCAGAGCACTGCACCCTGAGCCCACCCAGTGGTGTGACAATAGTGAAATAATATTCGCCCGGCCAATCAGGAAGTGGGTCCTGAGACCCGATTGGCCAGGAAGTCTTAGGACTCTTGGCCAGTTAGGTCCACTTCCTGTTTGGCCGGGAGGAGAAGCAGCGGCCCAAGGCGAGCAATGAGGAGCAAGATTCCTGTCACCTGCACCTGCCCCTTAAGGTAAGGAGGCCTCTGCCCGTCTGTCTCCTGCGGGGAGGGGGTTGATTTCCGCTAGGTTTGGGGTGGTTGGGGGATCGCCGTCCTCCTGTCCATCTCCCACGAGGGGGGGTTCGAGGAACGTCACCTACCCGTACGTCTCCGGCAGGGGGGGGGGGGGTTGATCGCCTCTAGGTTTGGGGTGGTTGGGGGATCGCCATCTTCCTGTCTAACTCCCATGGGGGGGTTCGAGGATCCTCACCTACCCGTCCATCTCCCGCAGGGGGGGGTTGATCGCCGCTAGGTTTGGGGTTGTTGGGGGATCACAGTCTTCCCGTCCTTCTCCCACGGGGGAGGGGTGGCCACTGCTGCCCACTGTACATATACATTCTGTGCCAGATCACTTCCAGGTCCGGGTCGCGGGGGCCGACCCGCTCCCGCTGTGATTGCCAATCAGCGTCCGCCGGTGGTCGCGAGGTTTGCCGGGACCCGCTGATCGTTTGGGAGACAGGCAGAACAGCAGGCTGCCTATGTAAACAAGGCAGATCGCCGTTCTGTGAGAGGGGAATGTGCTGATCCTGTGTTTCTGCCAAGCAGGAACACAGATCTTTACCTTCCCCCAGTCAAAGCACCTCCCCCACAGTTAGTAAGCACTCCCTAGGATCACATTTAACCCTTTGATCACCCCTGATGTTAACCCCCTTCCCTGCCAGTTTCATTAGTACAGTGACAGTGCATATTTTTTTTTTAGCACTGATCACTGTATTAGTGTCACTGGTCCCCAAAAAGTGTCAGTTAGGTGTCTGATTTGTCCGCCGCAATATCACAGTCTGGCTATATGTCGCTGTGTGCCGCCATTACTAGTAAAAAGAAAAAATAAAGAAAAATATCTCATAGTTTGCAGACGCTATAACTTTTGCGCAAACCAGTGGCGGAATTATCAGGGTCGCAGCAGTGGCACTTGCGACTGGGCCCTGCACTGGAACTAAGGGGCCAAGTCAAACCCCTGTAAAACAACCCCACACCATAATCCCCCCTCCACCAAATGATTTGGACCAGTGCCTGACCTCACAAATGTGCTGCTGGAAGAATGGTCAAACATTCCCATAGACACACTCCTAAACCTTGTGGACAGCCTTCCCAGAAGAGTTGAAGCTGTTATAGCTGCAAAGGGTGGACCAACTCAATATTGAACCCTACAGACTAAGACTGGGAATACTTTTGGTAATATAGTGTACATTAAACCTTAAAACACTTGTGTCCTTAGAAAACGTGCGATATTGTTGTGGAACTCATATTACAGCAACAATCACGTTTGACAAGTTTTTCCAACACAAGATAAATTTGTGATGGGGGAGGGAGCTCTGCATGTTCCTTCGTTCCTGTGCCGTGTGTGGAGCGGGGTGTGTCCCTTTCCTCCAAATCAGTGTATAAGAACTGTAACAACAGCTCTCCGCCCCCTACTCTCTGCTCCTGACAGATGCAGAAGGATTTTTATCACAATTCTGCCTTTTTGGAGGCATGTAGAGAAGAGAAGGCAGCAAATGATCATGCAAAACTTATGTAGGAGGATTTGTTTTATCTCTGCGTATCACCTGAGGCTATTCACTTCACTGGGTATATGTGAGGGTTTACATCCACTTTAACAAGTAAACATAATATACTTTTTCTATCTACTGTATTTACTAATGCTAGCAGCATAAGGACTAAAAATAGTTTGTGTTGATTGAGAGAGTTTATTTCTGCTTTAAGATAATAAAATAGTATTTATATATTTTTTTAAAAAACAAACAAGGCTTTTTATGTGATAATTTCATTCAAAAATAAAGATTTTTTTTAATGCAAACCTTAGGCAAAAAAGCAATAAAAATAAAATTAAAAAAAACACATTTTTTCTTAACATGTGTTCATTAAAAAAAAATGACTTTACATAGAAACATAGCAATGGGGTGTGTTTTTTTTACTTCTTTTTGATCTTGCACATCACTAAGGAGAAATACAAAGTTGGTAGAGAGTTCCGATCCCCTCCTCTTCTTGAAATTGAATTTTTTTTTCTTTTGGGTAGGGGAAGACACTGTATCACATAAATAAGGTTAACGTCACATTATGATGAAATTCACAAACACAGCAGGGGATAAAGGATACTCTGATTGGGAATAATTAGGTTGGAGGGGGGTTTTTTTAAAAATATTTTTAAAATAAATAGTATAAAAATAAATATATTATGTCTAAAATATAAATATATATATAATTTATATTAAACATAAAATTTTATATTAATATAAATATATTAATATAAAAATATTATTAAAATAAAGTAAATAAGGGTAATGAGATACACCATATAATTTGGAAAATATATATATTAAATTTTTTTTTCTCTCTTCATATGGGGGGTTGGGAGAGGGGGGAGACGGCAGAATACCCTTAATTCTTTTGGAAAGTATTTCGAAATTGATCCACGTTTTATACTGATTGTGGTCTTTTATATGTCTTATATTTGTATGTATATGTATTTTAAAATGATGTTTATACATAAGAACTTGAAATGATATGGAATGTTTTTTGTATGTGTGATAAATATCTTAATAAAACTAATTTAAAAAAAAAAAACGACTGTAAAATAAAAGTACAAATGTTATTCTATAATTTGTCCTGTTTAAAGTAGTAGTTTAGAAAGGATGACATTGGGTTTACATCCACTTTAAGGGATACCAAGCATTTGTTCTTTCATATAATGTTCTGGGGAAAGAAGAATTAATGGCAGAAAAAAAGCTAATAGCTGTGAAATGCCGGCCAATGACAGTAATAACCAGGAGGATAGGAGATTGATAGTGACTGAAGTCGTTCAGGCAGGAAATGAAGGTGGGCTCAGGAGAGTTATTGGTTATATTGTGGAAATGTAAGTTTGGAAGGAATTGAGAGTAATCCGTTTCAACACAGGAGGACGTGCTTTAAATGTGGGGAAAAAAAGGTAAGACCGCAGAAATATGTATGAGTTTGTTAAAACAAACCAGCTCATCTGGTTCTCTCATTTGCTTAATAATAGCTTTGCCTCGGATCCCTAATTACTGAAGGTGCAATAATAACACGTCAAATTCATAACACCCAGGTTTTTTAAAGTGCCCATGTCAGCTTACATACACAGAATGTCCTCCATTAATAAAAACTCTCCGATGGCCTCTTTCTCTGACCCTCTTTTTGCCAGCACTGCAGATCCCAGAAGACTGTTAGAGTGTCGGATTCCTGTGTCCCCAACAAGTGCCGTGGTTTCTATCCTCTGACTCCTACCTCACCTACCTTAGGTTTTCTGAGAGTTATTTGAATCGTATTGAGCTTTATGTAGCCACTCTATTTATATATTCAATATGGATATCGACTCATAATAACCCCCTGAAGAAGATGGATATTATCCGCAAGTTGAAACGCGTTTGCGGTGCATTATGTGTTTTTAACTCTGTACACATATAGTCATTGTGTTTATGTAGCCCATATGGTGATTTTCCAATATTATGATGTTAAGCTTTTTATACTTTTATATGATTTTTGTGTCTATAGTGGGTGCTAAAAAGTCCCCTTCTAGTTGTTTCTTAGAGCCCTTGCACACTGGGGCGGGGGCGGTGTCGGCGGTAAAACGCCGCTATTATTAGCGGCGTTTTACCGCCGGTATGCGGCCGCTAGCGGGGCGGTTTTACCCCCCCGCTAGCGGCCGAGAAGGGGTTAAATACCACCGCAAAGCGCCTCTGCAGAGGCGCATTGCCGGCGGTATAGCCGCGCCGTCCCATTGATTTCAATGGGCAGGAGCGGTAAAGGAGCGGTATACACTCCGCTCCTTCACCGCTCCGAAGATGCTGCTAGCAGGACTTTTTTTACCGTCCTGCCAGCGCATCGCTCCAGTGTGCAAGCCCTCGGGGCTTTCACACTGGAATGCAAGGAGCGGCACTTTCGGGTCGGTTTGCAGGCGCTATTATTAGCGCAATAGCGCCTGCAAACCGCCCCAGTGTGCAAGGGCTCTTAATGGTTAAACACGGTGATTGATATTAGAAATATCAATAGTCACTGTATACGTTTTGAAATAGATGGAAACAAAATAAAAGAATAAATAACATGATTTGTTTTGTTGTAATAATAATCTCAATACATAAAAAATGTTGTGTCGCAATGATTGTTTTGTAAGAATAAAACTATTATGTGATAATAAAGATATTTGTGAATGATTAGACCAGTGATGACTATTTTTATTTACATAATTATTGCTTGTATATCCTCCAGATTAGAATGTAAAACAATGTACTATACATAATATGTAAATGGATTACTTTAATTGCATGCAATATCAACAAGTTAATGCAGTGAGCGGTATAAAAAAATACAAGAAGTTTATTGTAAAAATGTAAAACTTTCTTTTTAGAGTTTTACTGGTTCTTAAAAATAGATAATTGCTCATTAATAATTAACAATTAAAAGTGTTGTAGAGTTACTGAGTAAGATAACGTAGGGGCGAGGATGGGGGGGGGGTCAATGCTTAACAGGTCTCCACTTTAATTGAAGAAGAGAGGTGTTGGTAACAGGGCCAGATCTAGCCCATCTGATCTGGGGGTGCAGGAAAAAAAGTCAGGGAGCATAAGGTCAACACTGTGTGGGAGTCACTGACAGTCTGTCACACGATGTGATAGAGAACCCGTATTCCCTGTTCACCCGACGCGCTTCAGTACCACGAGTCCTCACCTGGAGGTAACATCTAACAGGTAGTGCAGAGGGGCTGCAGGAATGCACAGGAAACAATAGTATATTGTACATTAGGCTATATTTATGTTAGGTGTCAATGTCAGAGTCCCGCCTTACATTTGGTGTCTCTATCAGAGCCCCCCCCCCCCCCCACATATCAGGGTCCCCATCATAGTCCCCCCTTACATCAGGTGTCCCTATCAGAGTCAACATCAGCATTCCACCTTACATCAGGTGTCCCTATCAGAGTCCCCTCCACATCAGGGTCCCCATGAGAATCCAACTCCACATCAAGGTCCCCACCAGAGCCTTACCCCCACATCAGGTGTCCTCATCAGAGTGCCCCCTTACATTAGGTGTCCATTTTAGAGTCAACATCACCCAGTTCTCCTCTGAATCATTCAGATGTTCATTAGCAAACTTCAGACGGGCCTGTACATGTGCTTTCTTGAGCAGGGGGACCTTACGGGCGCTGCAGGATTTCAGTCCTTTACAGCGTAGTGTATTACCAATTGTTTTCTTGGTGACTATGGTCCCAGCTACCTTGAATTCATTGACAAGATTCTCCCGTGTAGTTCTGGGCTGATTCCTCACCGTTCTCATGATCATTGAAACTCCCCAAGGTGAGATCTTGCATGGAGCCCCAGACCGAGGGAGATTGACAGTTATTTTGTGTTTCTTCCATTTGTGAATAATCGCACCAACTGTTGTCACCCTCTCACCAAGCTGCTTGGTGATGGTCTTGTAGCTCATTCCAGGCTTGTGTAGGTCTACAATCTTGTCCCGGACATCCTTGGACAGCCCTTTGGTCTTGGCCATGGTGGAAAGATTGGAGTCTGATTGATTGCTAAGATTAGGAGAACAAGCTGAGATTAGCAGCTCATTACACTTTAATTGAATAAGAGAGGTGTTGGTAGCAGGGCCAGATCTAGCCCATCTGATCTGGGGGTGCAGGAAAAAAAAGTCAGGGAGCATAAGGTCAACACTGTGTGTGAGTCACTGACAGTCTGTCACACGTTGTGATAGAGAACCCGTATTCCCTGTTCACCCGGTGCGCTTCTGTACCACGAGTCCTCACCTGGAGGTAACATCCAACAGGTAGTGCAGAGGGGGTGCAGAGTGTCCTCATCAGAGTGCCCCTATTCATCAGGTGTCCCTTTTAGCATTCCACCTTACATCAGGTGTCCCTATCAGAGTCCCTTCCACATCAGGGTGCCCATGAGAATCCAACTCCGCATCAAGATCCCCACCAGAGCCTTACCCCCACATCAGGTGTCCTCATCAGAGTGCCCCCTTACATCAGGTGTCCCCTTCAGGGTCTCCCATTACATCGAGTGTCCCAATCAGGGTCTCCCATTACATAAGGTGTTCCAAGTGTCCCAATCAGGGTCTCCCATTACATAAGGTGTTCCAAGTGTCCCAATCAGGGTCTCCCATTACATAAGGTGTTCCAATCAGGGTTCCTATCAGAGTCCACCATTACATCAGGTGTCCCCATCAGGCTAGTTCATGGATCAGTGGATGCACTCTCGGAGACTTGGGGTGGAACAAAACTAAAATCTGGGGGGGGGAGTAAAGCCTATCACAGCACACCCCTAGATCCAGGCCTGGTTGGGGGGTAGCTTAAAAAATTCAAAGTTAGCAGCTACAAATACTGTGGCTGCTGACTTTTAATATTAGGACACTTACCTGGTCCGGCAGCGAGGGAAGGAGAGGGGGTAGACTTCCGCGGACCTTGCCGCGGTGTGGTCATCCTAAAGTAGGGATGGATACCTGTCAAAAACTAGTACCCGCTCCCCCTCCCTCAAAAGGGGCCAAATGTGGCAGTGGAGGGGGGGAGGAAGCAGACAAGCGGAGCTTCTCCTTTTGGGTGGAGCTCCGCTTTAAGAGTCTAGGTGAGATGAGATCCGGAAATTGAAAGTATATGGTTGACAATTGTATCAGTTGGGATGCTTGCTGATAATCATAATTCTTATTGTGCAATGGTTGTGACTGAATGATATTTATACCACAGGGCTGAAATGATAATAGTCCATTATTAGTAGGTGATAAGCTGATAATAGTTGATAAAATAATAATCTGCAGCTGACAGAGAATTCCTATAAGGAGAATCTGTCCTCACACCCCAAATATTGGACAGAGAGGCCTTCATCCACCTCTTACCCTGAAGCTTGAAGTGGTATTAAACCCAAAAACAAAAATGTAATAAATTTCAACTTACCAATCATTAGATGTGGTGGCTGCATTTGTTTCTTTTTTTTTCTTTGTTTTCACCTGGTGATCCTGCCAGTAACGCACTACTTGACTTAGGGTGTCTCCACCTTGGATTGAGAAGCAGCGGAGACACCCCTGGAGAGCAGTATTGTCAGTCTGTGGAGATTGTAATGTTAGAGACTTGACTAACAAATCCAAGTCTAGCTCCAGATAACACTTTATAAGCAGTTACAGCAACATTTTTATTTTTTATTTTTTTGGGATAAAGGTTTTAAATAAATGAATAAAAGCTGACCATTGCAAGCACCCATTGTCAGCCTTTATTGGTTTGTCCCAATACTCAAACTGCCACTTTTATTGGACAGCTCGGTCTGTTAAAGGAAAGTAAAAAAGAACAGACTTACTGGCAGGATCACCAGGTCAAAATAAAGACAAAAACACCTAAAACAAGAAAACAAATGCAGCCACCACATCAAAGGATTAGTAAACTGTTATACAGTATATTACAATTTAGTTCTTGGGATTAATACCACGTTAAGTTTAAGGTTGGCTTTAAAAAACACTTCAGCCCCAGAAGATTTTACCCCCTTCCTGACCAGAGCACTTTTTACAATTTTATGTCGCTTTACCTGACAATTGCGCGGTCATGCAACGCTGTACCCAAACGAAATCTGCGTCCTTTTTTTCCCACAAATAGAGTTTTCTTTTGGTGGTATTTGATCACCTCTGCGATTTTTACTGCGACATTGCGACTGACAGATCGGACACTTTTGACACATTTTTGGGATCATTGACACTTATACAGCGATCAGTGCTCTGAAAATGCACTGATTACTGTGCAAATGTCACTGGTAGTGTAGGGGTTAACACTAGGGGGCGATCAAGGGGTTAAATGTGTGTTCCCTCAGTGTGTTCTAACTGTATGGGGATAGGACTGAGTAGGAGAGGAGACATATCGCTGTTCCTACTTAGTAGGAACAAATGACATGTCTCCTCTCCTCAGACAGCACAGGGATTTGTGTGTTTACACACACAAATCCCCGTGCTGGCGCTCCTGCACGCGATCACGGGTGGCCGGCAGCGATCGTGCACGCCGGCCACGCGAATCGGGTCCCCCACCGAGCGGCGTGTGCGCGCCCTCTGGTGGCCGAAAAAGGGAAGGACGTACCCCTACGGGATTTCGCCCAGGAGAGCCATTGTGCCACAGTATATCTGCGTGAGCCGGTCAATACCCAGTTAAAATGGTTCTAAAGCCTTAGGCTGGCCATACATTATACAATTTTCATATTCAATTTTCCTTTAGATTTACCAAAACCATATAATAAGAGGTCAGACCTAAACACTTTAAATTTGAATGCAATCAGGCAGGCTCTTGCATTACATAGTTGAAGGTAAATGGTGAAAGGTGAAATAAGAAAATTGTATAGTGTATGGCCAGCCTTAAGGTTTCTCACCCTAATGCATTCTATGCATCAAGGTGAAAAACCTTCTGTGCTGCAAACCCCCCCAGTCCCCCTTATACTTACCTGAGCCAGATCCGATCTAGCGATGTGCATGAGAGCAGCATCTCCCACCGCTGTCTCTCCCCTCCCTGAGCAGATTAGTAGCAGCGGGAGCCATTGGCTGTCAATAAAATGCTGTGCCAAGCGAGCAGGGGGTGGGGCTAAACAGCTTTACATGGGAGGCACTTGCCGAAGAGGAGGAGCTTGGAGCGCTGGCAGGGGACCCCAGAAGAGGAGGATCAGTGCTGCTCTGTGCAAAACCACTGCACAGAGCAGGTAAATATAACATGTTTGTTATTTTACGTTAAAAAAAAAATAAAAAAAAAATGAAGCCTTAATATGGCTTTAAGCAGGAGCCTGGGAGAAGCTAATGGAAAAAAGATCTCCCTCTAGTGGCCAATCTGCATATCTATACTTTTTAATACAATAAAACAAATATGGAAAAACAAGAATGTAACAATGTTAAAGTTGAAAACTGCAATATCTGCTCACTGGAAAGATGCTATATTTTTCCATTAACGTGACAAAGCCTTTGGATTTAACCCAGAAAAGGGATCTTTAACCTCTGTGGCTTTTCTGGAACCCTCTTAAAATAACATTTTGGAAAACACTTTGTATCTTGGCTGATCCCTAGAAATTAAGGACAGTTGGCAACTTTGACGGTTCAATTCTCGTGTGACACACAATGAGGCTTTGATAGGCAGGAAAATGCCAGTCAGCTCTTGTCCTGTTCCTGTTTATAACTGGTTGTGAAATGTGCAGCAGAAATCCAAAGTCTATCAAATGGAAATTCCACCAGTATCTGCATTCCTAATTCTCTATAGACTGATGTTATGTTTTAGTAAATCTGTCAGAAAAGAAATACAAGATAACTGCACAGTGCTTAGGGCACTTCATATTACAGAAGAGCCTCAACATTTCCAGGTCCCCTTGCTGCTTAAAGCGGAACTTCAGTCATTTTTTTTCATCTTTCCATCTATTAAATCTTCTGCCCTTGTTGTTGTTTTAACTTTGGATAGTAAAACATTTTTTTCTGCCAGTATACAGCCCACTTCCTGTTTCCTGTCTGGAAAAAAAGCCTAGGCTTATGACATCATGCACAGCTCTCTCTTTTACTCTTGTGAGAGTTTGCCAGGAAGGGAGAGGGGGGATGAGTCATAAGAGGTGTGCCTCTGTGGAAATCCAGGAAGTGAACAGGCAGCAGCTTCAGCTGCCCACAGTTAAAATGGCTGCAGCCAGACTCAGTGGAGGGAGATTTCTGCAGCGTATTTGGCAAGTACAGCATCACAGTATATATAAAATAATATGCAAAGTGGTTGGAGGGAAGCCTCGGAATGGCAAAGATGTTTTTATTACAAATTATGTGAGCAGACTGCAGTTCCTCTTAAAGCTGGCCATACACACATTCGATTTTTAGGCGATTCCTGTTGAATCAGCTGCAATTTGTTCCATAGGTGGCCCTGTTAGCAACACTTAGATCAACAAAGGTCCTTGTTAATTTTATTTTTTTTTTGTCAATGGAAGAAGGTGGAAAATTGCCAAACGATCAGATGCAGTCATGGTTTGGGTATTCTGACAGCTGGCAGTGCTGCTTGTCGGAATAGCCCAGTGAGAGATTCACCCATCCAACCTGTTTAGGGTAAATGGAGAAACCTTTAGGAAGGGCTTAGGAAAGTCAATGTCACTGTCCATAAGTTTTTGATGCAGAATATAAATGCACTGTACTGCATCTGGTGTGAACCAGCCCTTAGAAGAACTTCCATCCAGTTTTTACTGCCTTAACCGCTTGCCGAGCAGCTGCCGTCATTATACTGCGGCAGGTTGGCACGGCCGTGCGAATCGCCGTAGGTGTACGTCGGCCGCTTTAAGAGCGATCGTGTGCCCGCGGCGCGACGCCAGTGCTGATGCATGTGGCCGGCGGCCGCGATGTCCGCCGGCCACCAGCAATCGCTCCACAGAGCGCCAGAACGGGGATCTGTCAATTTAAACAAACAGATCCCTGTTCTGTCAGGGGAGTAGAGAGAGAGATCTAGTGATCATAGTGATCAGGAACAGTGATCTCTCTCCTCCTCTAGTCAGTATGCTGCCCTGCACAGTTAGAAACACCTCCCTAGGACACAGTTAACCCCTTGATCGCCCCCTAGTGTTAACCCCTTCCCTGCCAGTGACATTTATACAGTAATCAGTGGCTATTTTTAGCTCTGATCGCTGTATAAATGTCACTGGTCCCAAAAAAGTGTCCGATCTGTCCGCCACAATGTCGCAGAACCGCTAAAAATCAGCAGATCGCCACCATTACTAGTAAAAGATTATTAAATAATAAAAATGCCATAAATCTATCCCCTATTTTGTAGATGCTATAACTGTTGCGCAAACCAATCAATATACGCTTTTTACCAAAAATATGTAGAAGAATACACATTGGCCTAAACTGATGAAGACATTTATTTTTATTTTTTTTTTAATTTGGGATATTTATTGGAGCAAAAAGTAAAAAATATTGTTTTTTTTTTTCAAAATTGTCGCTCTTTTTTTGTTTATAGCACAAAAAAATAAAAAAATAAAATACCACCAAAAGAAAGCTCTATTTGTGGGAAAAAAAGGACATCAATTTTGTTTGGGTACAGTGTCGCACGACTGCGCAATTGTCAGTTAAAGTGACCCAGTGCCGAATCGCAAAAAATGGCCAGGTCATTAAATCCTTCCTGTCCTTGTGGTTAAATGACCCCACTAGGAAGATCTACCTGTACTTCCCGCCCCAAGGACAGTGTCACCAGCATTACCATCACTAAGAACTATACATTTTCTACACATAGCTGACTTCAAAACACTTTCATTCACATTCTGATGCCCTGTACAAAAGGCTGCACAGCTTCTTCCAGAAGCGATCAGCCAGGAAACTGTCAGGAGGATCTGGCGGCCGGATCGTGCAGAGCGGGGATCTCCCGCTGAGACACATCTTGTATATGAATAGGCGCGTTGTCAAACAAAGTCCCGCCTCATGGACCAGCATTGGACCAGTGTGCTGTCTATTATGCCGCGTACACACGGTCCTACTTTTCGTCTACAAAAGTCCAACGGACGCTGATGGACTAAAGCTGGCTGGTAATCCGATCGTGTGTGGGCTTCTCCGGACTTTCAACCGACTTTTTTAGCCTCAAATCCGACGTACTTTAGATTTGAAACATGCTTTAAAACTTTACTTCGTAACTACGACGGACCCCGAAATCCGCTCGTCTGTGTGCTAGTCCGACGGACAAAAAGCCACGCTAGGGCACCTATTGGCTACTGGCTATGAACTTCCTTATTTTAGTCCGGTGTACGTCATCACGTACGAATCCGACCGACTTTTGTGTGGTCGTGTGTAGGCAAGTCCGGTCGTTAGAAAGTAGGCCGCAAGTCCGCCGCAAGTCCACCGAAAGTCTGCCGGAAGTCTGTCGGAAAGGCTGTCCGACTTTTGTAGACGAAAAGTACGACCGTGTGTACGCGGCATTAGAGTGGCCGGACCAGGAGGCAGAACTTCATTTGACAACGCGGCTATTTATATACAAGATGTGTCTTAGTGGGAGATCCCCGCTCTGCACGATCCGGCCGCCAGATCCTCCCAATTCCTCCCTGCTGCACTTTTGGGCAATGATAGGCTGCACTGATGGGCAATAACATACTGCACTGATGGGCAATGGTAGGCTGCATTGATTGGCAATAATATACTGCATTGCTGGGCAATGATATGCTGCTTATATGGGCACTGATATGCTGCAATTATGGGCATTGATGTGCTGCATGGATGGGCACTGATATGCTGCAATTATGGGCACTGATATGCTGCACTGATGGGCAATGATATGCTGCACTGATGGGCAATGATAAGCTGCACTGATGGGCAATGATAGGCTGCACTGATGGGCAATGATAGGCTGCACTGATGGGCAATGATAGGCAGCATTTATGGGCACTGATAAGCACCAACAAGGCTGCACTGATAGCCACTGATAGGCTGCACTGATGGACACTGATAGGCTGCACTGGTGGCCACTGATAAGGCTGCACTTATGGGTACTGATATACTGCACTGATAAGGAAGCACTGATGGTCACTGATGAGGTGGAATTGATAAGCTGCACAGATGAGGCTTCACTGATAAGGCAGCACTGATATGCTGCACTTATATGCACTGATGGCCACTAATAGGCTGCACTGATGGCCACTGATGAGGCTGCACTAGTGGTCACCGTAGAGGCAGCACTGATAGGTACTAATGAGACGGCACTCTTAAGCTGCACTGATGTGGCTGCACTGATATGCTGTACTGATGGGGCTGCACTAATGGCACTGATGAGGCTTCACTGATGGCCACTGATGAGGCAGCACTCTTAAACTGCACTGATGGGGCTGCACTGATAAGGCAGAACTGATATTCTGCACTGATGGGCACTGATAGCCTGCACTGGTGGCCCCTGATGAGGCTGCACTAATGGCCACTGATGAGGAGGCACTGATGGGCACTGATAAGCTGCACTAGTGGGCAATGATGAATCTGCACTGATAAGGCAGCATTGGTATGCTGCACTGACGGGCACTGATGAGGCTGTACTGATGGGCACTGATGAGGCTGCACTGATGGGACTGTACTGATGGGCACTGATGGAACTGCACTGATGGCCACTGATGAGGCCGCACTGATGGGCACTAATGACAAGCAGAGTAAGGACATGGATTACTGGAATCACGTCCTGTGGTCTGATGAGACCAAGATAAACGTATTTGGTTCAGATGGTGACAAGCGTGTGTGGCGGCAACCAGGTGAGGAGTACAAAGACAAGTGTGTCTTGCCTACAGTCAAGCATGGTGGTGGGATTGTCATGGTCTGGGGCTGCATGAGTGCTGCCGGCACTGGGGAGCTACAGTTCATTGAGGGAACCATGAATGCCAAAGTGTACTGTGACAAGCAGAGCATGATCCCCTCCCTTCAGAGACTGGGCCGCAAGGCAGTATTCCAACATGATAACGACCCCAAACACACCTCCAAGATGACCACTGCCTTGCTAAAGAAGCTGAGGGTAAAGGTGATGGACTGGCCAAGCATGTCTCCAGACCTAAACCCTATTGAGCATCTGTGGGACATCCTCAAACGGAAGGTGGAGGAGAGCAAGGTATTTAACATCCACCAGCTCCGTGATGTCGTCATGGAGGAGTGGAAGAGGACTCCAGTGGCAACCTGTGAAGCTCTGGTGAACTCCATGCCCAAGAGGGTTAAGGCAGTGCTGGAAAATAATGGTGGCCACACAAAATATTGACACTTTGGGCCCAATTTGGACATTTTCAATTAGGGGTGTACTCACTTTTGTTGCCAGCGGTTTAGACATTAATGGCTGTGTGTTGAGTTATTTTGAGGGGACAGCAAATTTACACTGTTATACAAGCTGTACACTCACTACTTTACATTGTAGACAAGTGTAATTTCTTCGGTGTTGTCACATGAAAAGATATGATAAAATATTTACAAAAATGTGAGGGGTGTACTCACTTTTGTGAGATACTGTATATATAAACTTTGTAAAAGACGAAAGACAGCTACAGCGCATTTGTCCAGATTTGGGAGAGCGCCAATGGACTTTCCTCCCAGGACCCTGCCATCGGATATGCTCTGTGACCTCTGTGTCCTTCAGACACAGCCGATCACAGATCTGGGTAAAGGGCAAATCACAGCAGCCCTTTACAATGTGATCAGCTGTGTCCAATCACAGCTGATCACATGTAAACAGAGTTGCAGGTTATAGGCAGTCCTTTCCTCCAATGCTGTGTCTGTGGGAGGAAGGGACAGCTGATAACCGGCAAGGCTGTCAGCACATTGTTTACACTGATAATCAGGGCACTGATCATTTGTGACCTGATGATCAGTGCAGCTCCCTCAGTGCCTATCAGTGCCCCCTCATCCTCATTAGTACCTATCAGTGCAGCTTATCAGTGCCTATCAGTGCATATCAGTGCAGCCACATCAGGCCTCATTAATAAAAAATACAAAAAATCTAATTTCTTTATAAATTTAGGCCAAATTGTATTCTACTACATGTGTTCATTTAAAAAAAAAATCCCAATAAGTGTATATTGATTGGTTTGTGTGAAAGTTATAGCGTCTGCAAACGATGGGATATATACTGGAATTTCTATTTATTTGGTTTTTCTCATGCTAGTAATGGTGGTGCACATCAGTGTAGCCTCATTAGTGGCCATCAGTATTTGCTTTTTTATGCTAGTAATGGCGGTGCACATCAGTGTAGCCTCATCAGTGCCCATCAGTGCAGCCTCATCAGTGTCCATCAGTATAGCCTCATCGGTGCCCATCAGTGAAGCCTAGTAATGGCACATCAGTGTAGCCTCATCAGTGCCCATCGGTGCAGCCTCATCAGTGTCCATCAGTATAGCCTCATCAGTGCCCATCAGTGCAGCCTCATCAGTGCCCATCAGTATAGCCTCATCAGTGTCCATCAGTATAGCCTCATTGGTGTCCATCAGTATAGCCTCATCAGTGCCCATCAGTGCAGCCTCATCAGTGCCCATCAGTATAGCCTCATCAGTGCCCATCAGTGCAGCCTCATCAGTGCCCATCAGTATAGCCTCATCAGTATAACCTCATCAGTGCCCATCAGTGCAGCCTCATCAGTGCCCATAAGTATAGCCTCATCAGTGCCCATTAGTGCAGCCTCATCAGTGTCCATCAGTATAGCCTCATCAGTGCCCATTAGTGCAGCCTCATCAGCACACATCAGTGAAGAAGAAACATGACTTATTTGCAAAATGTTATAACAGAAACTAAGAAAAAAGTTTTACATTTTTAAAAAAATTTCTGACTTTTTTCCTTTGTTTAGCTAAAAACACAGTGGTGATTAAAAACCACCAAAAGAAAGATCTATCTGTTTAAAAAAAAAAAATGATAAAAATGTCATATGGGTTCAGCGTTGCATGACCGCGCAAATGTCATTCAAAGTGTGACAGCGCTGAAAGCTGAAAATTGGCCTGGGCAGGAAGGGGGTGAAAGTTCCCAGTAGCCGAGTGATTAATAATGCTTTAAAAATACAGAGAACCTTTTGAAATTACATTAACACGTTAACGCTTCTATAAGATTTCTGGGAATGGGCTTGCAAATATGCAGCAAGTAAACACTTTTGACTTGCATGTCAATTTCACAGGGAAAGTCCGGACCCATCAGCCTGCTGTAGTAAAAGTTCTCAGTGAATTATCGCGTTTCCATGCCTCATTGATCCCGGTCATGTGCTCTTGTGACGCATGTTTCTGCCCCAAGGCACCTTCAACGTAAATCCAGCCTAGGGAAATATTTTGAGTCTGGGTAAATACGTGTCCTCAGCCTCTTGGTAAACATGGACAGCGAGGAAACCGGTTGAGCAGGAACAAGTGCGCGGTCATGGACCGTTTCTGTTATTGTGACCAACAAGCGTGAAAAACATCGAGCCATTCTACAAATGTCCTAATTACAATGTGTAAGGTGGCTGGATTGATAGGGGACATCTGTCATTCCAGTTTACAAGAAATTTTTTTTTTTTACTATATTTTTTTGGGCTAACTCCACCCAAAACGAAGATGCTAGGTTTGTGTCCATGACGTGATTTGAACATTTTGTGTTAAAAGATGAGTTCCAGAGACATGTAAAAAAAATCCACTATTTTAACCAGTTCTGTGTTTATTTGAAAAAAAGTGACACTTATTTCTCAAAAATAACCCTTAACCACTTGAGCTCCGGAAGCTTCAAGACCAGGGAATTTTTTGCTATTAAAGTGGAGTTCCACCCACTTTTACAACTCTTCAGCATCCCTCACTAAACTGTGCACTGTAAACAAATTGGATATTTTTTTATTTTTTTTCTCAGCACCTACTGTATATCTGCTGTATTCATGTTTCACTTCCTCCTCCCTGACCGCGGCCCATCGCATCATTTCCTGTTTGCAATGCCTTCTGGGAAGGGGCAGCAACTTCCTCTGAAACTGCCGTTGCTATGGAAACCTGACCTGAAACCTATTACACTGCTTGTGCTGCACTGAGCATGTGCGAGATCTGCAAGGATGAGATCCAGGAAGAAATACAGTCTGGCTTCACATGCCCACACTTAAGATGGCTACAGCCTGCTGTAAGTTTATAAAATAACAAACTACTGCTATAAACTAACAAAACAGACCTTAGTTTACAGACTAACTTTACTAGAATACATTAAGCTTGTGTATTATAGGGGTATTTTTTTAAAAAAGTATAATTTCGGCCAGAACACCACTTTAAGCACAGCGCTACTTTAACCACTTCATCCCCGCAAGGATTTGCCACCTTCCTGACCAGAGCATTTTTTGCGATTCGGCACTGCGCCGCTTTAACTGACAATTGCGCGGTCATGCGACGCTGTACCCAAACAAAATTGACGTCCTTTTTTCCCCCACAAATAGAGCTTTCTTTTG
This sequence comes from Lithobates septentrionalis, assembly GCA_037952835.1. Classification (NCBI taxonomy): domain Eukaryota; kingdom Metazoa; phylum Chordata; class Amphibia; order Anura; family Ranidae; genus Lithobates; species Lithobates septentrionalis. The sequence goes on from JBBDGP010002253.1 coordinate 191,776, forward strand.
GTGGTAATTGATCACCTCTGCGGTTTTTTATTTTTTGCGCTATAAACAAAAAAAGAGCGACAATTTTGAAAAAAAAAGCAATATTTTTTACTTTTTGCTATAATAAATAACCCCCAAAAATATATAAAAAAATGATTTTTTTCCCTCAGTTTAGGCCGATATGTATTCTTCTACATATTTTTGGTAAAAAAAAATTTGCAATAAGCGTTTATGATTTGGTTTGCACAAAATTTATATCATCTACAAAATAGGGGATAGTTTTATGCATTTTTGTTCTTCATTTTTTTTTTATTAGTAATGGCGGTGATCTGTGATTTTTATCATGACTGCGACATTATGGCGGACACATCGGACACTTTTGACACTGTTTTGGGACCATTGTCATTTATACAGTGATCAGTGCTATAAAAATGCACTGATTACTGTGTAAATGACACTGGCAGAGAGGGCGATGAAGGGGTTAAGTGTGTCCTAGGGAGTGATTCTAACTGTGGGGGGATGGACTTCAACACACATGACAGCGATCACTGCTCTCGATGACAGAGAGCAGTGATCTCTGTCATGACACTATGCTTTGTTTACAAAGGCATCTCCCCGTTCTACCTCTCTGTGACACGACCGCGGGCCCGCGGCGGACATTGAGTCCGCGGGACCTGCAGTCACGGAGAACGCGGCGTGCTCGCGCCCGTAGTGCTGCTTCTTAGAGGGAGCATACCTGTACGTGCTTTTGCCCACCCGTGCCATTCTGACGTAGTATATTGTCGTGCAGCAGTCGGGAAGCGGTTAACTGGTAATTGCGTGGTCATACAACGCTGTTTCCCGAATGAGATTTAGATCATTTTTTCCCCAAAAAATAGAGCTTTCTTTTGGTGGTATTGAATCACCTCTGTTTTTTTTTTTTTTTTTTTTAAATTATATAAACGAAAAAAGACTGATCATTTTGAAAAAAATATATATATATTTTTACTTTGCTATAAAACATATCCAATAAAAAATACAAAAAAAATCTAATTTCCTCATAAATGTATGCCTAAATGTATTCTGCTACATGTGTTAAAGTGGAGTTCCAGACAAATTTTTGTTGATTCAAAGTCAGTAGCAACAAAAACTGTAGCTGCTGACCTTTAATAAACAGCCACCCACCTGTCCCGCGACATAGCAGTGTGCGCTCACCCGCGCTGTGTTCTCCCTGTGTTCTCCCGCGGCGTCGCCAGCATCTCTACTATGGGCACCTGGCTGTGACAGGTTGTGGCTTCACAGCCGGGTGCCCACTGCGCATGCACGAGGGGCGCTGCGGTCTGTGACTGGTGCTGACGTCTTCTAGGACCTGTCATGTGTCCCAGAAAACTTTGGGAGGCAAAAAGTCCGCTTCCGATCACCTAAGGCAACCGGAACGGAAGTGGGAGCAGGTAATAGACATGTGCAATTCGTTTCTTTCCGAATTCGTTATTAGCACAGTGACAGTGTATAGTATTATCACTGGTCACTGTATTAGTGTCACTGGTGACGTCAGTGTCAGTTAGTGTCAGATTTCACGCTGCACTATCACAGTCTAATTATAAGCCACTGATCACCGCCTGATCACTAGTACAAAAATGACAAAAAAAAAAAGTCCCAGTATATATATCATAATTTGTAGATGCTATGAGGCAAGGGTGTCCAAACTTTTTTGAAAGAGGGCCAGATTTGATGAAGTGAACGTGCATGAGGGCCGACCATTTTGCCTGACATTCTTTGAACCATTAAAATTCGGTCTAAGCGTGTTCTTCTGAGCAATACACCGCCCAACAGGAATTATCTTGCCTTTGTGGCTGTGTGTGGTGAAGAGATGAGCTTGGGCGTGATATTTGGCTATACCGTATTTATCAGCATTTAACACGCGCCTTCACTTTAAGAGGGAAGTTTCAGGTAAAAAAATTACATTTTAAATAAAGAACTGTGATGCAAAATAAGGGTCAGGGCCCCTCTGCTGCCCCACCGTTGCCATGAATGCAACACCACCGTTGCCATGAATGCAGACCTACCATTGACATGAATGCAGCACCACCCTTGCCATGAATGCAGCACCACCATTGCCATGAATGCAGCACCACCGTTGCCATGAATGCAGCACCAATGTTGTCATGAATGCAGCACCCACCATTGTCATGAATGCAGCACCCACCGTTGTCATGAATGTAGCACCCACTGTTGCCATGAATACAGCCCCACTGTTGCCATGAATGCATCCGTACCATTGCCATGCCTTACCATTGCCAGGAATGCAGCACCCCTATTGCCAGGAATGCAACACCCCCATTGCCATCAGTGCAGCCTGATTGATGCCCATCTGCAACCTCGGAGGGGACAGAAAGGGGGCGGGATGAGCACCAACAGATTACATACAGCAGAATCTGTTTTCTCCGCGGCCTCTTTAATAGAAAGTCCCTTCTCCTTTGATGGACAGAACAGTCGTCCAATGGCAGCGCAGGAGATGGCACTTCCTATTACAGAGGCCACTGTGCAAACAGGAAATTCTCTTTAAAAGCAGGCGTTTCAGTAGTCTAGGAGTGTTAGCAAAACAACCAGTGTGCATGAGGCCTAAGCTAACTCTGAAAATGTAATTGTACTTTTCCTTTTAGGGAATTAGGTTAGAGGTTGCCCTTCAGAAAGAAAAACAAAATCATTAAGATAATACCCATCAGTCCTGCCAAATTTGGTTTGCTGAGTCAACCCATTATGCAGAATGTATTATATTAGGTGTCTACAGACGCTCAATTCACATATACTAACTGGTCTGCACTTGTCGCTTGGCCAGGCAGCAGAAATCGCTCAGCAAATATACACGTGTATGTAAATATCATAAAGACATGAAGATTGTGGAGCAGAATTTAAAGCGATGATCCCTTTATCACAGCCTATGACCAGAAACTTAAATAATAACCATTTGTTCTAACCATTTATGTAATAATCACCTTCCTACATGTTAAAATCCCTTTGCCGCAGGATTGTGGTTAGAGAAAAGCAGAAGGAGTTTGCTGGAAAAATACCAATTTTGGAGTGGGCGAAATTTTGCTAAAATGTTGTCAGTTTCACTCACTGATAAGAAAAAAATTGCTGCAAAAAAGATCTACTTTTGTTTTTTTTATTTAGTGGGTGTGTGGTTGTCTTGGAAGGGTGGGTGGATTTAGGGTAGTTTAATTGGTTTTACTTAGTCTGCTTTGTATCTATGTTTTGTTTGTTTTTTTGTTTTTTTAACTTTTTTGCTATTTAAATACAATTTTTATTCTACTTATTTTGCTGTCTGTTTTCTTTACCTGAAAAAAAAAACATAAAAAGTGAGGCCGATGAGGGATTGTTTTACAGCCCAAGAAGAGTTCAAGGATAGGTAAAGTGGACCTTCAGTAGAGCTGCACAATTAATCGTTAAAAAATCGTGATCTCGATTCACCCCCCCTGACGATCTGTGCTGCTGAGTTTGCCGATTCTTTCATATAAACAAGTGGAGAGATCATCTGCTCACTCAGCTGTCAAAAGAAAGCATCCAGGCAGTCTGCCAAGTTTAGAACTTGAAACATTGTAACCAACTTCCTTCTTAGATCAAAGGGATAAACTTCTCTGTGTAAACAAATAACCTGGGCAATCTGCCAAGTTTTAAACAACTTGTAAATGCAGGAAGTTTAACCACTTAAAGTCTAAATATTTTTCTGACACTTCTTTCTTAAGTTAAAATCAATATTTTTTGCTAAAAAAATTACTTAGAACCCCCAAACACACACACATTATTTATATATATATATATATATATATATATATATATATATATATATATATATATATATATCTTTCAATTGAAATTTTTTGGCAAAAAATACACTTCAATAAGTAAAAAAAAAAAAAAACGAAACAGTAACGTTAGCACAATTCTTTTTTGTTTTAATGTGAAAGATTATGTTAGGCTGCGAGAATCGTGAGAGAATCATGATCTATCCTCTAAGCAAAAAAATTGTGATTCTCATTTTAGCCAGAATTGTGCAGCTCTAACCTTCACCTCTTTTTTAGCGTTCTTCAAGATCCCCCCCCCCCTTTCTTTTTCAGAATCAGGGGCAGTTTTGTATTAATTAAATTAAGAATTACATAGCCTTGCTGCTCACATCATCCTTGGACATTAATGGTATGCATCACAGTAGGCTTTGGCATTATCTACCAAACATTTAGCATCAGCAGTGGTGCACAAGGAACCAGCTACAGGAACCCAAAAAAGACAAAAAGACAGCGGCTCCCGATGATGAAACAAAGGAAGATGGCAGATTGCACCAGACAAGGCTGGATTTGCTAGGTTTGTGATAATGGCTTTAAATCTGCCCTCTGTTTGTCCCTCTGGTCCTCACGGGTCATACTTCCATAGCTCCCGGGGCACACATCCCTGGCGATTACCATTCATAAGTGATGCCATGTTTCATTTTTAGCTGATTTGTAAATATTGGGTCCATAGGTGTGCACAGCCTATTGCATTAGAGTGTGCACCCCAAAGATCAAACACATACAGTACGTTTTTTTCTGCATGTGTATATATACTAATGGTTTCAGTAGAGCAATGGTTGGTGTCAGTAGGGCCGAGACTGGTGTCAGTAGCAGTGGACGGTACTGTATCAGTCATTTTTTTTTTTTTATTATTATTTTTAAAAATTTTATTTTATAAATACATTTTTCAATTTTTTTTAGAAGCCCCATTAAGCAGGCTTTGGTAAAATAGGGGGAATCTGCGACACACAGAGTGACACACCTGAAACACTCTGTGCACAAGCCTGTGATTAGTTTTTTTTGGTGGCCCTTGGGGTTGGAATAGCTTTATTTACTATGTGATATTATCAGTTTTGCTACATATTATATAATCAATATTATATATATTTGAATTTGCATCCTGAGGAAGTAAACAGAGATTCACAAAACACGTCAAGTTTTCGGATGCATTCTTTTACTTTAATCATGTGCTAACATCTGAAATGTATATGTGTAGTATATTGTATATTGTGTTTTATATGTAATGAGATTTGTATCCATTGATTAATAAATTAATAACCTTTGCAACAATTATTCATTGTTTGTTTGTTATGCGCCTCATATAAAGCCCCAGGGCAAACGTCTTGTGTTTTGGGATTGTGATTATGTTTTTTGAGGGAAACCCAACTGAAAAAAAAAAATTAAGAAAGGGGGGTGAAGTTCATTATTAAGGGAGCTTCTGTGACCCTCAGGATTTATTAAAAATATTTTTTTTTTCAGAATCATGCTTACCTAGGTGGATGCAGCAACTCTCCAGTGCTGCATCTGTCCCCCACTAGCTCTAAGACTGAGGAGTCGGACCGTGTGATCAAACACTGTTGATCGCTCGGTTCTCAGAGCTGCGTGAACAGAGAGCTTGTGACTGTCAGTCACCGGCAGTGGCGGACTGTCCATGGGGGGCGCAGGGGCGCCGCCCCCCTAATCCATGCGCCCGTCCCCTAATCTACATGTAGGGCGCCGAATGCAAGAATTCCATGGGTTGTTTTTTTTTTGTTTTTTTTGTTTTTTTTTTAGAAGCATGATCCCTGAGGCTCTAATTGGCTTAAAAAAATGGTGGGGCTTGGGACCGGGCTCGGGGCCCCCCCATACTCACCAGAGCTCTGGACTGTAGGGCAGGAGTGGCTGACTCAGGCTCTCAGTGGCTCGCTGAAAGGCTGAGCCAGATGTCGGTCCAGGGTTGTGGGCAGATCCCAACTTCATTGTTGTGATCTTGCCCCAGCCTGCACCGGCTCTGCGACGTCAGCCGACAGCAGGCTTCAGTCTGCTGAAAGTGGGTCAAAGTAGTGCAAAACAATCTGCACCCCTGTGATCCCAAGAAGAAGTACAGCCAAACAAGCTTTGGCTGTACTTCTCCTTTAAGCACTTCCCGATCGGCACATATACATATAGGTCGGCAGGTTGCCAGCCCTGCGCAAAACTACTTACAGGTACGTCGGCTCCTTTAAGAGCCTTAGCAGGCGCGCGCCTCGCTGCACGGCGGGGGACCCAATGTGCGTGTGCCGGCAGTCGCGATGACCGCTGGCCACCCACGACCACCGGCACAAGAGACAGAACGGGGGTCTGTGTGCGTAAACACACAAATCCCGGTTCTATCAGGAGAGGAGGGACAGATTGTGTGTTCCTATTAGTTAGGAACAGCAATATGTCACCTCTTCTAGTCACTCCCATCCCCCCACAAGTAAAACACACACTGTGGGAACACATTTAACCCCTTGATGGCCCCCTAGTGTTAACCCCTTCCCTGCCAGTGACATTTATACAGTAATCAGTGGCTATTTTTAGCTCTGATCACTATATAAACATCAATGGTCCCAAAAAAGTGTCAAAGTGTCCGATCTGTCCGCCACAATGTCGCAGTCCCGATAAAAATTGATGATCACCGCCATTACTAGTAAAAAATAAATAAATAAAAATGCCATAAATCTATCCCCTATTTTGTAGACACTATAACTTTTGCGCAAACCAATCAATATACGCTTATTGCGATTTTATTACCAAAAATATGTAGAAGAATACATATTGGACTAAACTGGTGAAGAAATTATTTTTTGGGGTTTTTTTTTTTAAATTTGGCATATTTATTATAGCAAAAACTAAAAAAATATATATATATTTTTTTTCAAAATTGTCGCTCATTTTTTTTATAGTGCAAAAAATAAAAACCGCAGTGGTGATCAAATACCACCAAAAGAAAGCTCTATTTGTGGGAAAAAAAGGACGTCAATTTTGTTTGGGTACCGCGTCGCATGACCGTGCAATTGTCAGTTAAGGCAATGCAGTGCCGTATTGCAAAAAGTGGCCTGGTCAGGAAGGGGGAAAATCCTTCCGGGGCTGAAGTGGTTAAAGTCCAATTGTGCCATTAAAATCACCCAAACCACCTCTCTCAATAATGTACTTCACCAAAATTACCCAAAATTTTTGCTCATGCCTAATTGTCGTCATTTGAAAAAGATGTCTTACTTTCTCCCATAGCATGTTATAGGCCTTATGTCTTAGTGGAAAAAGGATCTTACATGAAGGTCTTCAGTTCATTAGTGGTTTGCAGAAAGAAGAGCAGGAAGGAAAAAAAAATGACAAACACTAGGAAACCAATCACATATAGTATAGCTCGTCAATACTGTTGTTATTACACTTTAAATTTTGGTTTTTGTCATTGAATTGGCCAAAAGTTGGTAACCTTCCCAAGGCGTTTGTTACTGTTGGCTAGCCAGCGTATAGGACTAGAAGGCAAAGATAAAAAATTTACTTAGATTTAATAATAACCTTATAACAATGTATCAATCAGTGTTTTCCAATAATTCCATTAATTGATAAGCAAGAAGTGAAACTTCCCAATTAGTAGGTGAGTTATTACAATTGGAACGATTATCCCTCTTACATAATACCGTGTTGTCCAACTGTTGGATATATTCCTTCCTTCTTTGTTTTTCAACTAGGGCAATCCCATTGAAACTTTGTTTTGACGCCTTCACCATTTTACGTCACTAATATGACCTTGAATGGCTTCACTCATTGGGTGCCCCGGGATAGATTCACGATTACTATTATTCAATCATTGGGAATGTCGTGCACAACAAACAGAAACCGGACCCACAGAGCTTGTGCAATCCGTGACACAACAGAGTGATTATTCAATAAGGAATGTCATTAGACAGGGATTAGTGGATCTTGAGGTAAAAACTGTTTATATGCCAAAAATATTATCTATTCCAGCTGTGCCTATTATACCTAAAGACAACAAAAAATATATATTTTGGTAAAGATACAAAGAGATTCATTGTTTGTAAAGAAAAAAAGTAAATCAGCCAGTAAAAACTGGCAATAATGGAAAGGCATCATTGCCTTATGAAAATAAATATTAGCATTTTGTGTCTTGGATCCCCTACCCCAGCATTCAGAAACTGTTTCCACATTAAGTATCAACTTACATGAATTAGACACAGACGTGCCATTGAACAATAGTGTGTCATAGTTCCCAGATCAGCCCCAATTACTGCACCTTCACAGCTCAGAACAGCTCCAGTTTCTGTGAGTTCAAACCTCAGTTCAGCTCCAGTTCCTGCACCTTCACACCTCAGATCAGCTCAAGTTCCTGCGCCTTCATACCTCAGATCAGCTCAAGTTCCTGTACCTTCACACCTCAGGTCAGCCCCAATTCCTGCACCTTCACACCTCAGATTAGCTCAAGTTCCTGTACCTTCACACCTCAGATCAGCTCCAGTTCCTGCGCCTCTGCACCTTCACAACTCAGATCAGCTCCAGTTTCTGTGAGTTCAAACCTCAGTTCAGCTCCAGTTCCTGCGCCTTTACACCTCAGATCAGCCCCAATTCCTGCACCTTCACACCTCAGATCAGCTCAAGTTCCTGCGCCTTCATACCTCAGATCAGCTCAAGCTCCTGTACCTTCACACCTCAGATCAGCTCCAGTTCCTGCACCTTCACACTTCAGATCAGCTCCAGTTCCTGTGCCTCTGCACCTTCACAACTCAGATCAGCTCCAGTTCTTGCACCTTTACACCATAGATCAACCCCAATTCCTATGCCTTCACACTTCAAATCAGCCCTAGTTCCTACACCTTCAGACCTCAAATTAATCTTAGTTCCTGCACCTTTAGATTTTAGATCAGACCCAGTTTCTTTATTTTCAGACCTCAGATCAGCCCCAGTTCATGCACTTTATGACCTAAGATCAGAGCCAATTTATGAACCTGCAGACCCCCGATTAGTCCAAATTCCTGAACCTTCAGACCTGAGATTGGCCCCAATTCTTGCACCTTGAGACTTCAGATCAGCCCCATTTCCTGTACCTTCAGACCTCAGAACAGTCCAAATTCATGAACCTTCAGATCTCAGGTCAGCCCCAGTTCCTGCACCTTCGCACATCAGATCAGCCCCAATAAATGCACTTTCAGATTTAAGATCAGAGCCAATTTATGAACCTGCAGACCCCAGATCAGTCCAAATTCCTGAACCATCAGACCACAGATTAACCCAATTCTTGAACCCTCAGACCAGTCCCAACTACTGCATCTTCACACCTCAGATCAGCCTCAGTTTATATAATTTTGGACTTCAGATCAGCCCCAATCAATGCACCTTCAGAACTCAGATCAATCCATAATTCTTGCTCCATTAGACCTCAGATCAACCCTCATTTCTACACCTTCAGACTTCCAATCAGTCCCAATTCCTAAAACTTAAGATCTCGGGTCACCTTTACCAGGTCTTGAGACCTCAGATCAGCCCCATTTCCAGAACTTTCAGACCTCAGATCAGCCCCAATGTTTGCATCATTAGACCTCAGATCAACTCCATTACCTGCACCTTCAGGAACGCAGGGTTTTTATACTCATACTTACTTTAGCTGGTGGTTCCACTAGAAGGAGAAAGAGAGTAGGCAGGGATCTTCTTCACGTAACATCCACAGTTGTAGATAGGCCTACTCTGGTACTGGGAGAACTTCAGTTTACACAAAAGTTATATCTCACTTTTTTGCAGAGTTAAACATGATTTCTTTTTAAACGCTCAGAGAAATGTGGACATTTTTTGAACCTAAATCCTTGGTCTTATATTTATGGTCAGTGGGAAGAATTACCCTTAGGCCCCTTTCACACTGGGGCGGTTTGCAGGCGCTATTGCGCTAAAAATAGCACCTGCAAACCAACCTGAACGTGCCGCTGCTTTGTCTCCAATGTGAAAGCCCCGAGGGCTTTCACACTGGAGCGGTGCGCTGGCAGGACGTTAAAAAAAGTCCTGCTAGCAGCATCTTTGGAATGGTGAAGGAGCGGTGTGTATACCGCTCCTCCACCGCTCCTGCCCATTGAAGTCAATGTAACACCGCGGCAATACTGCCGGCAAAGCGCCTCTGCAGAGGCGCTTTGCGATGGTTTTTAACCCTTTCTCGGCCACTAGCGGTGGAGTAAAACCGCCCCGCTAGTGGGCAAATACCAACGGTGAAGCGTTTTACCGCCGCCCCCGCCCCCGCCCCAGTGTGAAAGGGCCCTTACAGTTAGCTCAAAAGATCTTTTATGTTGCTGGTTCTTATCTAAGAGGCAAAAATTACTCATTGCTCAAGAAAGCCCCAAGCAACCTCGGAAGGAGCCCTAGGATTCCATGGAAGTCTGGTTGAGAAAGGCTGATATAAATAAAGAAAATAACATGGAAATTGCTACAAAGGTTGGGAAGGTTCCAATTTTCCTGTTAGTTTCTGTGTTTATATCAGTCTTTCCAAACCAGGGCTCCATGGAACCCTAGGGTTCCTTCAGAGGCTGCTAGGGTTTCCTTGAGAAATTAGTCATTTCTGTACCCACAGGGGGGGTTCCCTGAGACCCAAACGTTATTTCAAGGGCTCCTGAATGTTAAAAAGGTTGAGAAAGACCGTTTTATATTATAGAGCAGTGGTTCCCATCCACAGTCCTGAATGTTTTCAGGTTTGCCTTCACCTTGCACAGGTGCTTTCAATCAGAGTCAATGGCCTGGTATTTTTTTTTCCAAAAACATGTCCTGTTGGGAATACTTGGAGACTGATGTTGGGAACCATTGTAATGGAGAATGCTGAACAGGGGGAGTTGGAACACAAATCCTGGGTCTTATATTTATGGTCAGTGGGAAGAAATCCCCTTACCCTTAGATTTAGTATGCCCCATATAACCTCAGATGGAGTATGGAACGGCCCTCACTGCCTGGCCTACAATCACGATGGGCAGTGCTTACACCTGTTTTTTGGCCAGTGGACCAGTGTTGCAATTGCATGCATTAAGATAAAAAGCCTTCTGTGTGCAGCAGCCCCCCCCTCCCCCAGCCCCCCTAACACTTAGCTGAGGTCCCTCTCTTTCCAGCGATGCCCACGAGTGTCTCAGCCGTCTGAGATTCTCCCTCCTGATTGGCTAGCAGCGCCATTGGCTGTCGCTGCTCTCAATTAAAGTCAGCTAGCCAACCAGAGGAGAGAGGGGGCAGGGCCGGGTTGGGGCTCCTTGTCTGAATAGAAACAGGGAACTGTGATTCGGCTTGGGTGCCCCCATAGAAAGCTGCTTGTTGTGGGGGCACTGAAACAGGAGGGAGGGGCCAGGATCACAGAAGAGGGACCTGAGAAGTGGAGGATCAGGCTGCTCTGTGTAAATCCACTGCAATAGAGCAGGTCAAATGGGGAAAATAATTATTTGATCTCCTGCAGATTTTGGGGCTGTTTCTCTGCTAAAGGTACAGACCGACTTTGCTGCATTGAGGGGCCAATGGGCAGGGCCAGATATTGTAAAATCTTGGATGAGAACCTTCTCCCCTCAGCCAGAACACTGAAGATGGGTCATGGATGGGTCTTTTAGCATGAGAATGACCCAAATGACCCATACCGCGAAGGCAACAAAAGAGTTGCTCAAGAAGGTCATGGAGTGACCTAGATAGTCTCCAGACCTTAATCCTAAAGAAAATTAATGGAGGGAGCTGAAACATCGAGTTGCCAATAGACAGCCAAGAAACCTTAAAGCGGGATTCCAGCCAGCTAAAAAGTTTTTTTAAAGTCAGCAGCTACAAACACTGTAGCTGCTGACTTTAATTAAGTAGACTTACCTGTCCTGGGTGCCCGCGATGTCGGATGCCCGAGGCTGACCCGTCCCTCGGCTCTCGGGTCCTGGCACCGCCATCCTAGGTAAGGGAAACAGGCAGTGGAGCCTTGCGGCTTCACTGCCAGTTTCCTACTGCGCACGCGCGAGCGGCGCGGCGATCTTTGAATGGCCCCGTGGTGTTCTGGGAACACACACTGTTCCCAAAAGACAACGGGGCCGCTCACCGAGGAGCAGAACACGCCGCAGAATAGGAAGAGGCAGATTAGGAAGACTGCCTAGCAACAAGGGTTTAGGTAAGTATAAAAAAATTATTTTTTTCAAATGTTTTTTTAAAATTTTTTTTAGGATTTTTGGTGGAATTTTTTTTTCAGGGTGGCCCTCCACTTTAAGTTTGGAGAAGATCTGTAAAAAAGAGTGGACCAAAATCCTTCTTGAGATGTGTGCAAACCTGGTCACCAACTACAAGAAACCTCTTACCTCTGTGCTTGCTAACAAGGGTTTTTCCACCAAGTACTAAGTCATGTTTTGCTTGGGGATCAAATACTTATTTTACTCACTGAACTGCAACTCAATTTTTAACATTTGTATCATGTGTTTTTTTATGGATTTTGGGTTGCTATTCTTTCTCTATCATTTAAAATACACTTATGATACAAATTATAGACCCTTCATTTCTTTGCATGTGGGCAAACCTACAAAATCTACAGGGGATCAAATAATTATTTCCCCCACTGTAAGTATCACATGTTTGTTATTTTTATGGGGAAAAAAAAAATAGACTTTACAATCACTTTAAGGTACCCTATATACTCGAGTATAAGTCGTTCCGAGTATAAGTCGAGGCCCTAATTTACCACAAAAAAAATGGGAAAAACTTATTGACCCCAGCAGAGGCGTCACCAGGGGGTGGCTTTTGGGGCTATAGCCCCGAATCTGGGTCCCATAGCCCCGAGTCTCTTGCTGCAGAGACTCGGGCCGCAGCTGCGGCAGGCAAACTGCATGAGAGGCGGATGAGAGGAGAGAAGCGGGGGTGTGTCCTTGCCGCCGAGCAGTATGGTTGTGTGATCCGCTTCACACAGTGAAGAACCCGGCTCTCTGCATCTCAGCCCGTCTGTCCCAGGGAGGAGGAGATCCCTGCACACCAGCAGATCATGGCCCAGCGGCGATTACAGAGTGCAGAAATCAGGTCCCGGCCGGCGTTGCTATGCGGGCGCGGGGGGGGCGGGCTGCACTGGGTGACACCCGCCAGAGGGGTAACACCAGGGCCGCCGCCCACCGCTACACTCTGTACTTCTGCTTGCAGAGCCGCAGCGGAGCGGTGTGAGCAGAGCACCAAGCCGTGCGGGGGAGGCTGCCTATAGCACTCCCTCCGTCTTAAGCTGTCCCTCGGCCTCGGAGATCTCCAATGTCTCCGGAGGCAGCCGGAGTTGGTGGGCGGAGCTGGGGGTGTGGCTGCCTCCTCCACTCCTCCCACAGACTCCTTCACTGATCCCACAGCTGAAGGAGAAAGAGACTAGAATGCAGCAGCCCAGAGTGTCTTCAGCTCCAGGCATGCTGTAAGTTACTGCACTGATGCACATGTCACTACATAGAGTCCTAACCTGGCACCATACCACCCTAGCCACCGCAACCTGCCCTATGCCACCCCAGTCTGCCCTATGCCACCCCAGTCTGCCCTATGCCACCCCAGTCTGCCCTATGCCACCGCAACCTGCCCTATGCCACCCCAGTCTGCCCTATGCCACCCCAGTCTGCCCTATGCCACCGCAACCTGCCCTATGCCACCCCAGTCTGCCCTATGCCACCCCAGTCTGCCCTATGCCACCGCAACCTGCCCTATGCCACCCCAGTCTGCCCTATGCCACCGCAACCTGCCCTATGCCACCCTAGCCTTCCCTAAGCCAAAGCAACTTGCCCTATGCCACTCCAGCCTGCCCTATGCCACTGCAACCTGCCCTATGCCACTGCAGCCTGCCCTATACCACCCCAGCCTGCCCTATAGCACCACAAACTGCCCTATACCACCCCAGCCTGCCCTATACCACTGGAAACTGCCCTATACCACCCCAGCCTGCCCTATACCACTGCAACCTGCCCTATACCACCCCAGCCTGCCCTATACCAACCCAGGCTGTCCTATACCACCGCAAACTGCCCTATACCACCCCAACCTGCCCTATACCAGCCCAGCCTGCCCTATACCACCGCAAACTGCCCTACACCACCTCAGCCTGCCCTATACCACCCCAGCCTGCCTTATATCACCCCAACCTGCCCTATACCACCCCAGCCTGCCCTATATCACCCCAGCCTGCCCTATATCACCCCAACCTGCCCTATACCACCCCAGCCTGCCCTATATCACCCCAACTTGCCCTATACCACCGCAAACTGCCCTATACCACCACAGCCTGCCCTATACCACCCCAACCTGCCCTATACCACCCCAGCCTGCCCTATATCACCCCAACCTGCCCTATACCACCCAAGCCTGCCCTATATCACCCCAGCCTGCCGTATACCACCCCAAACTGCCCTATACCACCCCAGCCTGTCCTATATCACCCCAACCTGCCCTATACCACCCCAGCCTGCCCTATATCACCCCAACCTGCCCTATACCACCGCAAACTGCCCTATACCACCCCAGCCTGCCCTATACCACCCCAACCTGCCCTATACCACCCCAGCCTGCCCTATACCACCCCAGCCTGCCCTATACCACCCCAACCTGCCCTATACCACCCCAGCCTGCCCTATACCACCCCAGCCTGCCCTATACCACCCCAGCCTGCCCTATACAAATCCAGCCTGCCCTATACAACCCCAGCCTGCCCTGTGCCACCTCAGCCTGCCCTATACCACCCCAACCTGCCCTATATCACCCCAGCCTGCCCTATACCACCCTATACTTTAATTAACAGGGACCATTTGGAGGTGCGCCTGCAGGGCGCTGGGCAGGATAGACAGGAGGGGGGTGACACAATTTTTTGCCGCACCAGGTGACACCAACCCTAGTGACGCCACTGTCTGCCGCCTCACAGATTTATTTATGAAGCACAAAGCAGTCCAAGATGGCTCTGCAGAGAACGGCCGTCCTGCCTCACCACAACCACTGCCCAGAGACTTTGTCTTGTCACCCAGACTCTGACATGGACAAAGCCTCCCTCTCCTCCTCATCTGACAGAGGTAAGAGAGCTGCAGTCTCCCCAGCCTCATCACCCACTAAGTTGCCCTCAGCCAAAAAGCAGCACTAGGCTTCACTGCCAGCACAACCCGCTGATCAGGAGGAGAACACTGACTCCCTCTCTGCCTTCCCTGCAGCAGATGTCCCACACACAGAAGCTACTCTATGGGCACTTTCCCACTGTGGAAGGGGGACATTGACGGTAAAGCGCCTCTATTTTTAGCTGTGCTTTACCGTAGTTTAAGCAGTGCTTTTCGGCCACTAGCGGGGCGCTTTTAACCCCCCGCTAGCGGCCGATTAAGGGGTTAATAGCGCCCGCAAAGCTTTCAAACTGTGGCGGGGGGACATCGACGGTAAAGCGCCATTATTTTTAGTGGCGCTTTACCTTAGTTTAAGCAGTGCTTTTCAGCCTCTAGCGGGGCACTTTTAACCCCCTGCTAGCGGCCGATTAAGGGGTTAATAGCACCCGCAAAGCTCTGCTACCGAAGCGATTTGCAGGTGCTTCGGTGGCGCTGCCCATTGATTTCAATGGCACTCGGGCTTTCACACTGGAGTGACAGGAGAGGTGCTTTACAGCCGCTTTGCAGGCGCAATATTTAGCGTAAAGTGCCTCAGTGTGAAAGTAGCCTAAAAGAGAGGAAAGAAGTGAGCGGGCGGACGAGCAGAGATGACATCATCTCTCACTGCCCACCCGCATCACCGCTCTCCTGCCCTCACTAAATGGACCAGTGCTGCCAGCCTGCCACCAATGCAGCAACAGTGCACATTTCGTGGCACTGGCTGGCATGGCAAGTGACAATCCACATCAGTTGGCAAGTGACAATCCACATCTGGTGCCAGGCGACATGGCAAGTGAAAATCTGCAAATGGTGGCACGGGACATGGCAAGTGACAATCCGCATCAGGTGGCAAGTGACAATCTGCAAATGGTGGCAGGTGACGCGTCAAGTGGCAATCTGAAAATGGTGGCAAGTGACAATCCACATCAGGTGGCAACTGACAATCCACATCTGGTGGCAGGCGACAGTGGCAAGTGACAATCCACATCTAGTGGCAGGTGACAGTGGCAAGTAACAAGCTGCATCTGGTGGCATTCTATATTAGAATGTAACAATAGAAACAATGCGCTTCAATCACCCTGACACCATATCAACCATGATGCCATGATGATTGTCCCGCCAACACCGGCCATTGCCCACGAAACGTTGCTTACCACCAGCGTACCCCCCCCCCCCGGTTGGTGACCGGTGACCGCTGCTATGGGCTCTAGCCCCAGATTTTTTGCAGACCTAGCAACGCCCCTGGACCCCAGTATAAGACGAGGGTGAGAAATGCACAGCTACTGTAAGTGGAAAAGAGGGTCAACAATGCCCCTTTGCAGCATCACTGTGCCCATTTGCATGCCTCACTGTGCCCATTTGCAGCCATAGGTCCCCTGAACTTCAAACTCGGTAGTTAAGGGTTCCTAGATGCCCCCTAGCTGCAGCCAAAATGGGGTCTCTAAACCTAAAGGGTCCCGAAATGACATTGCTGCAGATGGACACAGTTGACCGAATTTGGGGCCCCGTATCTTGGGGGCCACTTAGTGCTAAGAACCCCAAATTTGGTGTGCAAATCCAGTGGAACTAGCACCATAAACTTTCCAAAGCTGGGGTTTCTAGCACCAAGTGGCCCCGAGATACAGGGCCCCAAAAATCAGTTCAGAAAATGTCAAGCACTTTTCTGCAGCAGAGAATGACATTTTCCGAACCGGTTTTGGGGCCCCGTATCTCAGGGCCACTTGGGGCTAGAAACCCCAGCTTTGGATATGTTATGGTACCAGTTCCAGTGGGTTTGCACACCAAATTTAGGGTTTCTAGCACCAAGTGGCCCTGAGATATGGGGCCCCAAAATCGGTTCGGAAAATGAAATTTTTTGCTGCAGAAAAGTGCTTGACTCGAGTATAAGTCGAGGGGGGCACTTTCAGCACAAAAAAAGTGCTGAAAAATTCGACTTATACTCGAGTATATACGATATACTACTGTGGCTTCTCACTCAGTATTACTGTAAGTCAATTTAGCAGGCCTCAACTGCTAGTTAACACTGTAGCTTAATGAATTGGGGGCAGTGGCGGCTGGTGATCCATTTTTTCCTTTGGGGGGGGGGGGGCGGCAAACAAACCACCCGAACCCCCCCCCCGGTGTGGGGTACCCACGTGGTCGGGCTCTGCCTTGTGTGTTGGCGGCAAGCAGAGCAGAGAGATCGCTCCGATGAGGACGGTCATCTCCCGTATCTCTCCGTACATCCTCCCCGGTACCAGCAAATACAGTCGCTTATCCTCTCAACCAATCAGGTCTTAAGGTCTTAAGGTCTTCCTGATTGGTCGGGAGGAGAATTAGGAAGACAATAGCAAATATTAATTCGCTATTGTCACACAACTGGGTGGGCTCAGGGCGCAGTCCTCTGCGCTCCGAGACCACCCTTTTTGGAGCCAATTTGAGCCTCAGGCTCTAATCATGTGCTTAAAAAAAAAAAAACCCATTGAAATCCATCTGTCCGGCGCCCTGCATGTAGATTAGGGGCCGGGCGCATGGATTAGGGGGGCCCCTGCGCCCCTAATGGAGCGGCCACCACTGATTGGGGGCCAATGCCTTAATCCCTATTTTACAGCTCAGATAGCTGAAACGCCATCATATATTATCACATTTAGTAGATGCAATGTATTTAATAAAATCTGTGATGCTAAATTTCATCAAACTCAGGCTTGTCTAATGCTATTTTTGCCTCACTGAGTTTCTGTAGGGTTGAAGAGAAGCAAAATCTGTCAAGGTGCCAGAAGCCATAGACCTGCTCAGATTACATAACAAGCTTTTTAAAACCCAGGTATCTGAAGATAATGGAGATGCAAATATATCCACAAATTTAAAAGGCCCTTTAAAGAGACGGTAACTAAGAATATATAAAAAAAATAAAGATAAAAAAAAGGATTAAGGAAAGATATAAACATAACGCATGAATAAAAATAGCAAATATTAGATTTAAATAGAGTGATTGAAATGTAGCTGCTTCATTGTCTTTGCCTACATAAGCATTCGACTTTCAGTGGGAAGACAGCAATTGTGCACACTGCATAATCCATAGCTGACAGCGTGAGGAGAAAAAAAAGCCGATCCCCGGCTTATGTTAAAGGGACATCGGTCCCGAAGAGGAAGGAGGCACATATGCCTCATCTGAGCCTGCCATTGCCACCTGCCAGTGCCCACAGTACCCAGCAGTGCCACCTATCAATGCCCACAAGTGCCACCTATCAATGCCCACCGGTGGTGCCAATCAGTGCCACCTAGCAGTGCTGTCATCAGTGTAAGCAATCAGTGCCCATCACTGCCACCCATCAGTGCCCATCACTGCCACCTATCGGTGCCCATCAGTGCCGCCTCATCAGCCTACATCAATGAAGGAGAAAAATTACCTGTTTGCAAAATTTTTAACAAATTATAAAAAAAATATAATTTTTTTTTTTTAATTCGGTCTTTTTCAATTTTTTTAACAAAAAAAAAAAAAAACGCACACGTCATCAGATACCACCAAAAGAAAGCTCTATTTGTGGGGAAAAAAATGATAAAAATTTCATTTGAGTACAGTGTTGTATGTCCGCGCAATTGTCATTCAAAGTGCGACAGCGCTAAAAGCTGAAAATTGGTCTGGACAGGAGGAGGGTTTAAGGTTTAAGTGCCTAGTAAGCAAGTGGTTAAATGATTTCAATAATTTGTTAAATAATATATTTTTATTTGAATTTTACATTTTTTATTCATTATTTAAATTAGGGATGCACCGATACCATTTTTTTTTACAACGAGTACGAGTGCCGATACTTTTTTTTTTTTTTAGTACTCACCGATACCAATTACCGATACCTACCGCAACTGTTTTGTTTTAACTTCAGCTGTCAGCAATGGTACAAAGCACTGAAAAGTTATTTACAAATTATTTATTTTTTTTAAATTTAGCGCTTTTTCAATGTGAAATGTGTAAATATGTGTTAATATATATATGTAAAAATATTCACTCACAAAGCAAACAAAAAAACAGTTTTAATTGTTTATCGTTTATAAAATAGACATGAGCAAAAGAAAAAAAGCAGGAAAATAATAATTAAATGGAGGAGAATAGGGAGTTAATTAAGGCTGATTAGAGTAAATTAAGGGTTATTAAGGGGTTAAACAGAGGAACATTTGTTCATCCCTTTGATCTGCAGATGAAGAAACAGAAATATACACAAAGAAACAATGTTTCTTTTTATTTTAGTGTTTCAGGGCTGAGCAATGTTGGTAATAAACATGGCAGCTTTTTTTTTATTTTGACAGCTCCAATTACCGGACTTCTTTAACACAGGGGAGACCCGCTGACAGCTCAAAGAACCGAGCCTGAAAGTATTGGTTTCAGGTATTGGTGCATTTGCATGAGTACCGATACTTGTGCAAATACTCGGTATCGGCACCGATATCGATACAAGTATCGGTGCAACCCTAATTTAAATCATTTTAAGAATTTTACCATATCTGATTTTTATTTGGTTTACTACTTCAATGAATACCATGCTCTGAATTTTGTAGTCTATAAAATAAAATAAAATTAAATGACAAAAAATCAGAAAAACATTTTAATATCACACAGGTTCTAATCCATTTTATAGACTTTTGTAAATACCGTATTTATCGGCGTATAAAAATCAGGGGTGCGTGTTATACGCCGATCCCCCGCCGATTGTTAGCCTCTCGGCGGCTTTCGACCGCTCTCTGCGGCTTTCGACCGCTCTCGGCTGTTCTCGGCGGCTTTCGGCCGCTCTCGGCCGTTCTCGGTGGCTTTCGGCCGCTCTCGGCCGCTCTCGGCTGCTCTCGGCGACTTCTGGACGCTCTCGGCCGTTCTTGGCGGCTTTCAGCCGCTCGCGGCTGTTCTCGGCGGCTCTCGCAGTCCCGAAAGCTGCAGAGAACAGCCGAGAGTGGCCGAGCGCCGCTGAGATATACAGGACATCTGGCTCTGTATCTCGGCGGCGCCATTTTTAAATGGCTAGGTACTGACAGTGTACAGACTGTCTGCAAATGACACAGGGGCAAGGCTGCAATTGACACTGACAAGGATGCAATGATGGACACTGACAAGGCTGCAATGATGGACACTCATAAGGCTGCAATGATGGACAAGACGGCAGATGGACACTGATAAGGCTGCAAGGCTGTAGATGGACACTGACAAGGCTGCATTGATGGGCATTTAAATGTAAGTTTTTTCCCCTTAAAATTCCCTCCTAAAAGTTTTTTCCTTAAAGTTCCCTCCTAAACTTGGGATGCGTGTTATACGCGCATGTTATACACCGATAAATACGGTAAATGTATCACTGTCAATTTTAATCCTGTATTTCAGTGCAGCTGTCATTACACCTCTCTCCAGACACTGGTACAGCTGAGGTGACAGGTTTGTTTTTTTAAACAACCCCATGTAATCATCATTATGGCTTATGAATAAGATTGCATGAAACGGAACAAATCAGTGTGGTTCACGATCATCAGTGTCAGACCAGTGCTGATAGTGAATCGGTTAAGAAAACCTGCACTGAGAGATATATTTAGGCTGACACAGCTAACCTCTTTTCCTTGCGATGCTAATTGTCATTGGTGTCATTGGTGACCCAATGGCTTTACTATTGCATATGTATCTGAGTCACTGACCCACAACGAGTATCTCTGGTTTATGCCTTACTTACCTTGTGGCATTGTTCCCAGTGACTTCAAAAATATTGAATCTAGAAACAGATATATAAGTACAGTAGTACCTTGGATTACGAGCATAATCCATTCCAGAAGAATGCTTGTATACCAAAGCACTTGTATATCAAAGTGAGTTTCCCCTTAGACATCAATGGAAATTCAGATAATTTGTTCCACAGCCACTGCTTGTCTATGCAGTACCGCATGTGGCCAGAGGTGGGGGGGGGCGCCCGAGACACTCTGAAACACTCGGAGAAGCTCGGAGACCACTCGGAGACGCTCGGAGACACTCGGGAACGGAGACAAATGAGCGGAAGTTCGCCTTTTGGGTGGAACTCCGCTTTAAAGAAGAAGATGGCTTTACTTCTCCTTTAGATCACAGGATAGCAGTTCATTCTGCACTCCTGTGACCCGTTTTCAGCAGACAGAGGGCTGAAGCCCACTATTGGCTGATGTCACAGAGCCGGGCCAAGCTGGAGAAAGATTACATCTGTAGGGTCGAGATCTGCCCAGAACCCTGGACCGGCACCTGGCTCAGCCTCTCAGCAAGCCGCTGAGAGCCTGGGCCTGCCGCTCCCACCCACTCCACAGCCCAGAGCTCCAGTGAGCGCTGGGGGGGGGGGGGGCAGCAATGAATGACAGGCACCAAGTCTCTGCTTAAGGAGCTCTGAGAACTCAGCGATCAGCAGTGTTTTATCGTTCGGTTCTCAGTCTCAGAGCCGGCGGGGGACAGATGCAGCATCAGACCGATACTACATGGTAGGTATGACTCCTTGAGAAAAAAAATAAATCCCAAACTTCTCTTTTAACTCTACAAAAAAAGTGAGATATAACTTTTGAGTAAACTGAGCCATTAAATACCGCAGGTGGGAAGCATACTGTGAATTTATTTATACACTGTCTCAGCTGGCAATGAACAAAACACCTTGTACTGTCCATTACACAGTAGATAAGTATTACCACCCGAGTTGTAATTGTGGATCGATTGGACTCCTTCAGTCAATATGTTTTACTATGCTTTGGACTGCACTCAACTGTAATAATAATCAGCTGCAATTTTTGGGTCTTATCGTGAGGAATTGTTCATTTCCCTGTAATGACAGAAAAGAGAAGAATATAGATGTCGCTTGAAAATAGCTGGATGTCTCGAATATTTAATGCGTTCGTTATATAAGGAGATGAAAGAACTCGGTGTCTCGTTGACAACGTACAAGAAGATCAGTATGATTGATATCAGGTACTTCCAGGAAAGCTACCGAGATACTTCAGAAACTTTGATGTGTGGCTCTGGGATCTCTCTGTCCTCACCCATGAACAACATTTTCTATTAGTCACGCATCCAAGGCTCTCCATATTTCCATGTGTGATCATATGGATATAATAAACGGTTATTTACTTTTTTTATGAGAGCTGTTTGTTTGTTTTTTTCACAGTGTTTCTAAAATTAATTTTTACATCGGTTTATGCGGGTAAATCACATGGCTCATTTCCTGGCACCAGCAACAATACAATGCATAGGAACAGTCCAAGATAGGTTTTTATATATTTTTGCCAATAATCTGCATATGAGTAAGCCACCTGTCATTTTGAAGGCCATTGACTGCTAACTCCAGCATTGTGCTAATGGGATGCATAGGCGTGCGCATAGGGTGTGCTGGGTGTGCCTGGGCACACCCTAATCACCCTGTGTGCATGTGTCTGTATGCCAGCAGGGAGATGGGAAAGATCTTCCTCTTACAGATTCCACCATAAGAGAAGTGCTTACACACTTCTCTTTCACTGTGCTGGTAGGGAGATCAATGCTGGGTCCATATATCTGTAAACAAATGCGCATGTGTGTTGGAGCTTTGGGGTGCACACCCTAATGCAATAGCCTTTGCACACCTATGGATGGAAGATGAGGTCGGAATAGGGACACGTTACCTGTAGGCTTACTTCTATCATCATGAGTAGTGATGAGCTGAACTGCCTTGGGTTCAGTTTGAGCAGGGTTCGGCGAACTTCAAAGAGGTTCAGATGCTGAACCCAGACCCGACTGAATTCAATGGAAGCCGAATTTGTCAAATTAACCAGCTCCCGCCCACACTATAACCAAACAACGGCCTAGTTTGCTGGGAGGGCGTCCGTGGATGTTCCCCCCGTGATCGCGCTACCTGGACGCCCCCTGCGACATGCGTGCTATGCGCTCTGTGATCGCCGCATCTTTAGGACACAGCTGATCACAGATCGGGGTAAAGGACCAATCATAGTGGCCCTTTACCACATGATCAGCTGTGTCCAATGACAGCTGATCACAAAGTAAACACAAGCCGGTTATTAGCATTTAGAGCTGATAACAGGCTTGTGTGAAAGGGACATCTACACTGATAATCGGGGCACTGATTATCAGTGTCCTGATTATCAATGCAGTCGCAACAGTGCCCACCAGTGCTGCCAATCAGTGCCCACCAGTGCTGCCAATCAGTGCTCATCAGTGCTGCCAATCAGTGCCCACCATTGTCTCCCCATCAGCAATGGCATCCCTAGGGGGGGGCAGTTGGGGCCCTGACCCCCTCAACATTATGCTGTGCCCCACCATGTGCCCCCCCCCCCTTAAAAAATGATTTTATTTTTTTTTACAAAAAGGCAATGTCTTTTTGTTTGCATTCGTAGCGGATGCGCCGCATCTTAGTCGGGCCACTGCTGGAGTAACACAGTCTCTATTGAGAGGGAGAGCATCCCCAGTCAGCTCCTGTGGGTGATTCCCCCCCCCTCTGCTCGCTGACACTACATAATGTGAGCGCTCACACAACCACGGCCGCCCGATCTGCTCCTTCCCCTGCATCCTCATTGGCAGGGAGAAGAGCGAGTTGCATGAAGGACTCCACCAGGACTCTCAGTTACTGAAAAAACAGACTGATTTCTCCCATCCTTAGGACAGGAGAACCAGCCTGTAAATTCCAAGAGATGCCAGACCAGCGCTGTCAATAGCAGGGGCAGGACAGCAAGAGGAGGCTGAGGAACCCCACAGTGGCAGAACACCAGGGCTCGGTGGCAAGACAACCTTTGCAACCCTGATAGTTCTCCCACTGCTTTGGACCCTTATATTTTCTTGGTATGCTGGTGACATATATGTCTTGTTTTCTGCCACCCTGGGGGGCTCCAATACAGTAGGAAGGGAGCTCACTGCAGAACATGTGAAAGGGCCCATTGTGGGACCGTAGAAAAGGGCCCCAGGATATATATATAGATATATCTATATATATCTATATATAAATATATATATATAATTGCATTTTATAGTTGCCCCCCTACTTTTGTCCCTGTCCCCCCATGTGCCCCTCCTAAATATAAAAGCTGGAGACGCCACTGCCCATCAGTGTCACCTATCAATGCTGCCTATCAGTGCCACCTACCAGTGCCCATTAGTGCCAGCTATCTGTGCCCATTAGTGCCACCTATCAGTGCCCATCAGTGCCGCTTATTAGTGCCCCTTATCAGTGCAGCCTCATCAGTGGCCACCAGTGCCGCCCCATCAGTGCCCATAAATGCCGCCTATCAGTGCCACCTCATCAGTGCCCAACAGTGCAGCCTATCAGTGGCCATCAGTGTATCCTTATCAGCGCACATCAGTGAAGGAGAAAAATTACCTGTTTGCAAAATTTTAAAACTGAAAAACGGTTTTGTTTTTTTTTTTCAAAATATTCGGTCTTTTTTTCGCTTGTTTAGCAAACAATAAAAAAAAACAGTAGTGAATAAGTACCACCAAAAGAAAGCTCTATGTGTGTGTAGCATGACTGAGCAATTGTCATTCAAATTGTGACAGCGCTGAAAACTGAAAATTGGCCTGGGCAGGAAGGGGGTAAAAGTGGCCAGTAGGCAAGTAGTTAAAAATGCCCATTTTCTGAGCCCTAAGGGCTTGTTCACACTTGCTTCAAAATGTGGCATTGGACATGTTAAAGCCCTCTGAATGCCAGTGAAAACACCTGTCACTAAATAAAATGGTAAGCTTACAGTCCTGTTCACACGTTGCATTTTCTTTGCTTTGCTTCACTTAAAAAAATGATCCCCCATGTCGCTTATTGGTGCTTCAAAGCATATCCAAAGCCTCCACAGAAGTCTATGACAAAGTCACTAGCAGCACCTGCAGCTTTTGAGGGGGATTTTATTCAGCTTTAGCTTTGCTTTGTTTTGGAGGTATTGGAGGTATGAGATATCCCAGGATGCACTGGGAAACCAACAAGCGAACCTGAAAGATGTCATCAGCAGTCACTTCTGGTTCATGTGTATATATTCTGGGACTGTCTGGTGCAGACGTCACATCTAGTGTGCAGCGTGGAGCAGCAGGAAGGTGAGCGGGGTGTGGACTGGAGAGAGGACTGAGCGGTGGTGGATCTGCAGGGCTGGGGGACCAGAGCAGGAGAAACTAGCAGATGTCAACTGTGGTGCGCAGCATGGGAGCAATATAGCGGGAGGTGAGCAGGGACTAGAGAGAGAGGAGGATCAGCAAGCCAGAGGATCAGCAGAGCTGGGGGTTATTACTGAGGGGGAGATCAGCAGAGCTGGGGTTTGCTACTGAGTGGGGCATCAACAGAGCTGGGGGTTATTACTAGGTGGGGGATCCGCAGAGCTGGGGGTTACTACTGAGCGGGGCATCAGCAGAGCTGTGGGTTACTACTTAGCGGGGGATGTTCAAAGCTGGGGGTACTAAGGAGTTGGGGCATCAGCAGAGATGGGGGTACTACTGAGCAGGGGATCTGCTGAACAAGGGTACTAATAAGCTTGGGATCTGCTGAACAAGGGTACTAATAAGCTTGAGATCTGAACGAGGGTACTAATAATCTGGGGATCTGCTGAACGAGGATACTAATAAGCTGGGGATCTGCTGAATAGGGGTACTAATTAGCTGGGGATCTGCTGAGTTGGGGTACTTCTGAGCTGGGGTTCTAGTAGGCCCCTTTAAAACAAATAGAAAATCAACACACACAGAGCATTTGTGAAGGTTCATTTAGCCCTCGTTCAAAATTGCACGACAAGTCGCACCCCATTGCCGGCAATAGAACCGTTCAAATTACCGTGACTCGTGTCGCAGCGACTTTGAAAAAGGTTCCTGCACCACTTTTTTCCGATTTCATTGTGACTTGCATAGACTTTCTGTTAAACGAAGTCTGCAGACCACATGCGAAGTCTAATGCCGCGTACACACGGTCGGACTTTTCGTCTACAAAAGTCAGACAGCCTGTCCGACAGACTTCCGGCAGACTTTCGGCGGACTTTCGACGGACTTGCGGCGGACTTTCTAACGAACAGACTTGCCTACACACGATCACACAAAAGTCCGTCGAATTCTTACGTGATGACGTACACCGGACTAAAATAAGGAAGTTCATAGCCAGTAGCCAATAGGTGCCCTAGCGTGGCTTTTTGTCCGTCGGACTAGCACACAGACGAGCGGATTTCGGGGTCCGTCGTAGTTACGAAGTAAAGATTTGAAGCATGTTTCAAATCTAAAGTACGTCGGATTTGAGGCTAAAAAAGTATGTTGAAAGTCCGGAGAAGCCCACACACGATCGGATTACCAGCCAGCTTTAGTCCGTCAGCGTCCGTTGGACTTTTGTAGACGAAAAGTCCGACCGTGTGTACGCGGCATAAGCGTTGTGAATTCAGCCATACAGTTTGTATGGGCTGAAATCGCATTGCATTCGCACCAAAATGGTGCAGGACCCTTTTTTTGGTCCGCACTGGAATCGGATCGCATGGGTGTTCACACCCATGCGATCACAATTCCTGTCCGATTTCACAGTCCGCACTGCAATCCGCAAACCGAGTTGGGGGTGTCATTAACTTTACAATGACACCCGCAGCGGTTCGCAGAGAGCAGTGTGAACTGCCTGCGAGTGAGATGCGATGCCGGAACCCGTGCAGAAATCGTGCTGCTTCCCGCATCCAGCCTAGAAAAAGCCACTGGACCGGAGTTCAAGGACCCCTTCAAACGTTAAAAGTTTTAGATTCATTATTTTCATGTAGGCTTTATAGGGCTGCCTAGGAGTCCACATTCATACATTTCAGGGAATATGTTTTTTTTATAGCGCCATCAATTAGACGCGTGCAATTCCTTTCCTTCCAAATAATTTTTTTATGAATTTCGACAAATTCGTCAATTCGGAAGTATCCGAATGAACGAAAACCCGCTTAAAGCAGAGTTCCACCCGAAAGTGGAAATTCCGCTTTAAGGGAGGTGACCCCCTGACATGCCACATTTGGCATGTCATTTTTTTGTAATTTTTGTAATTTTTTGTAAATTCAAATATTCGAAAATTCGGAAATTCGAAATTTGAAAATCCGAAAATCTGAAATAATAACTAACTAATAATAACTTAACTATTACTAACTATTAAATTATAGGCATTGGAATTTCCTTTCAAATTTGGCTGTTAGTGGACATAACAAATACAAATTTATCCGATGTTACAAATTATCCGAAATAACGAATGCCGTATCTAAATGATTGGAACATAACGAATTAATAATAATAAATAACAATAATAATAATAAAAATGTTGTATTATTATTATTTATTATTCATTCGTCCGTTCCATTTGTTCAGATGCGGCATTCGTTATTTCGGATAATTTGTAACTTTGGAATAATTCGTATTCATTACATTCACTAACAGCCAAATTTGAAAGGAAATTCCAATACCTATAATTTAATAGTTAGTTATTATTAGTTAGTTAGTTAATCTTTCGAATTTTTGGATTTTCTTTCTTATTTTCGGAATTTCAGATTTTTGAATTTTCAAATTTATGAATTTACGAATTTTCAAATTTACAAATTTTCGAATTTACGAATTTTTATGAATTTTTGAAGTTACGAATTGCGATCATAACGAATAACCCGAAAAATGAAAAAAAACAAACAAAAAACGAATGAAACGAAAACAAAAACATTTTTTGGCAGTGCACATGTGTACCATCAATTTATACAGCACTTCACATAATACTGTATATATTTTGTACTATCACATCAGTCCCTGCCTTCAAGGAGCTTACAGTCTAAGGTCCCTAAACTCACATTCATACATAATAGGGCCAATTAAGACAGGAGCCAAATGGCCTACCAGCATGTCTTTGGGGGGCAGGAGGAAATCAGAGTACCCGGAGGAAACCCACGCAGGCACAGGGGAGAACATGCAAACTCCAGGCAGGAGTTTTCTACAAATAGGCCCTTCAGGTAGTTGAGATGTCGGTAAGGCAGGTACTAATAAACAGGAAACCAACCAGCATAATATTTGGATAGTGTCATACAACAGGCAAGACGGGATATAGCCCGGCTATAAAACACAATTGCTTTGATACAGAATAAATAAGGTCACTGATTATTTTTATTGTTATTAGGAACTTGGATTTGTGGCCAGCGGAAAAAATGTTTTTGCAATCTGTAGCAGTTGTGGGATTGTGAATATGATTACGGCCAGATCAACTACTACGACTGTTACTTTTATGTACCCACCAAGCCCCGCTATATTGGGGTTTGTAGCTGGCCAAGGTGCAGGGTCCCAAGTTCTAATAGGAACTCTTTCATGGGAATCTATCCACTGTCCACTGAATGTCCACTGAGGGATAAGATGAAGGTAGTTAGGGGACTCTATAGCAGACTTGGTGGCCCTCTAAGAGATGAGATTTCTTGAGTGAAATGGGGGAAAATGTGGGAGATGGGGGTCTCTCCAGGAGGCTGCTTGATTTGAAGGGGCACTGTAGGACTTTGTTGGAAGTTGGGGGCTCTCTGGGGGGCTGGAGGCTTTGTGGCTATCTAGGGGCACTGGAAGGGTCTGGGGGGCACTGTTGGAGGCTTGGTGGCACTGTATGAGGTGGGGGGGGGCACAGTAGGAGCTGAGGGCTAGTAGAGGGCCTGCAACCATGTGGGAGGCCGAGAGGCACAGCGGATCACAATGGGAGCTGGGTGGTGATGTGGGAGGCCGAGGGGCAATGCAGGTCACTATGGGAGGGTTGAAGTGGCACTATGGGAGTTGGGTGGTGATGTGGGAGGCCGAGGGGCAATGCAGGTCACTATGGGAGGGTTGAGGTGGCACTATGGAAGCTGGGTGGTGATGTGGGAGGCCAAAGAGCACTGCAGTCCACTATGGGGGGGTTGAGGTGGCACTAAAGGAACTGGGTGGTGATGTAGGAGGCCGAAGGGCACTGCAGGTCACTATGGGAGGGTTGAGGTGGCACTATGGGAGCTGGGTGGTGATGTGGGAGGCCATAGGGCACTGCGGGTCACTATGGGGGGGTTGAGGTGGCACAAAGGGAACTGGGTGGTGATATAGGAGGCCGAAGGGCTCTGCAGGTCACTATGGGAGGGTTGAGGTGGCACTATGGGAGTTGGGTGGTGACATGGGAGGCCAAAGGGCACTGCATGTCACTATGGGGGGGGGGGGGTTGAGGTGGCAACTCTAGTGCTCCCAGGTGGAAGTGCTAACCACTTAGCCACTACGCTGCCCATAGCATTCTATAGTAAGCTTCAAATCCATAAACATCTAGAACCATAATTTGTTGAGAACATGTTTATAGAGTAGAGTAGCAGAAGGCCAACAAAATCAAACTTTTAAAATGAAAGCAAACATGGACCTTACATTTCTATAAATATGCCCTTCAGGTAGTTGAGATGTCAGTAAGGCAGGTACTAATAAACAGGAAACCAACCAGCATAATATTTGAATAGTGTCATACAACGGACAAGACGGGATTTGCAGTAATTGCCCGGCTATAAAACATAATTGCTTTGATACAGAATAAATAAGGTCACTAATTATTTTTATTGTTATTAGGAACTTGGCATTTGTGGCCAGCGGAAGGAGGTTTTTGCAATCTGTAGCAGTTGTGGGATTGTGAATATGATTACGGCCAGATCAGCTACTACGACTGTTACTTTTATGTACCCACCATAGGCCCCACTGTATTGGGGTTTGTAGCTGGCCAAGGTGCAGGGTCCCAAGTTCTAATAGGATCTCTTTAATGGGAATCTATCCACTGTCCATTGAATGTCCACTGAGGGATAGGATGAGGCTTCTTGAGGTAGTTAGGGGACTCTGTAGCAGACTTGGTGGCCCTCTAAGGGATGAGATTTCTGGAGTGAACTGGGGGAAAATGTGGGAGATGGGGGCCTCTCCAGGAGGCTGCTTGATTTGAAGGGGCACTGTAGGACTTTGTTGGAAGTCGGGGGCTCTCTGGAGGGCTGGAGTCTTCGTGGCTATCTAGGGGCAATGAAAGTGTCTGGGGAGCACTGTATCAAGTGGGGGGGGGGGCACAGTAGGAGCTGAAGGGTAGTAGAGGTCCTGCGACCATGTGGGAGGCCGAGGGACACAGCGGATCATTATGGGAGCTGAGTGGTGATGTGGGAGACCGAGGGGCACCGCAGGTCACTATGGGAGGGTTGAGGTGGCTCTATGGGAGCTGGGTGGTGATGTGGGAGGCCGAGGGGCACTGCAGGTCACTTAGGCGAGGGTTGAAGTGGCACTATGGGAGCTGAGTGGTGATGTAGGAGGCCGAAGGGCACTGCAGGTCACTATGGGAGGGTTGAGGTGGCACTATAGGAGCTGGGTGGTGATGTGGGAGGCCAAAGGGTACTGCAGGTCACTATGGGGGGGAGTTGAGGTGGCACTAAAGGAACTGGGTGGTGATGTAGGAGGCCGAAGGGCACTGCAGGTCACTATGGGAGGGTTGAGGTGGCACTATGGGAGCTGGGAGGTGATGTGGGAGGCCAAAGGGCACCTCAGGTCACTATGGGGGTTGAGGTGGCACTAATGCCCCGTACACACGGTCGGATTTTCCGATGGAAAATGTCCGATTGGAGCGGGTTGTCGGACATTCCGACCGTGTGTGGGCTCCATCGGACATTTTCCATCGGATTTTCCGACACACAAAGTTTGAGAGCAGGCTATAAAATTTTCCGACAACAAAATCCGATCGCGTCAATTCCGAACGTGTGTGGCCTGTTCCGACGCACAAAGTGCCACGTATGTTTAGAAGAAATTCCGAGACGGAACAGCTCGGTCTGGTAAACTTAGCGTTCGCAATGGATACAACACTTTCGTCACGCTGCAATGTTAAAAATTGTTTAATACAGCGCACTCTCTTCTTCTTTATAATGTGAGAAGAATGAAGTAGTTTTGCTGCTCATTTTCACACAGACTTCTCACAAACTTCTTTCTTTATTATTTATCGGGATTCCCTTAATATATTTTGATTTGTCACATCTGACAACATTTTTTTTGTGTTGGAATTTTTTTTTTTTGGTTTTAAGGCAGATTATTTTTTTTTGGGTTTGTCTTTTTTTTTAAGGCTGATCTTTGTTTTATTGTATTTTTAGTTTTACTCCAGAGTATTTTTGTGTGTGTTTTGTGTGTCAAGTTACCACAACACCATTGATATGTTGTTCTATTTAATCTGTAGGAGATTGTTTGGTGTTGTTGTCTCTTGTTAATTTCACATTATACTTTCGAAATGTACCTGAATCCTCACCAACAAACTGTCCTTTTTGGATGAAAACACACATAGGAGAGTATAATTTTCCCAAAAAATTCATTTATTAAGGGCTCACAACTAAACAAAGAGGGAGGCAACGCTGGAGAAACAGCAGAAATGGGTGAAGCCTTGGACCCCCAGGGCACACATCAACTATTTTCAAGCAAAATTGGTGGCCTGAGGAGTCCTTATCTAAGGGAGTGCAGTCTGGTCCAGAAGTCCCAGAGATCCGGAAAGCAGCAGATGACATCTGTGTCCCCAGGCTGTGGTCATACAAGAGACTGCAGCTTTTGTCAGACCAGACTGAACCCAGGGCCATCACTCTCTGGTCTTCTTCCACGCTGTGGCTGTGGTGGTGGAGTTGTGGCAGCAGGAGGAGGAGGAGGATGGTCCAACTCAATCACGTCGGTCTTGGGTGTGATTTCGCCACTCACCCCCTTAGTTAGGACTTTATAAATAAGTTGCTCACACATGAGGCGTTGACCCTCCTGCATGCCCTGCAGTTTTGTGGCAGCCATGCAGACAAAGGCCTCTTCAGGAGTGGGTAAGGCTGGGGGGGACGCAGAAGCCTCCTGAATGAGCCTGAGCCCTGAATCCTGCATGTGAGTCGCCTTCCTCGCTCTTTTGTATGGAAGGCGGAGGGGAGGAACCTGCGATTCTGTCAGGCTGCGACTTGTCCCAGGCTTCTCCTGGCTGACACTTAGCCCCGCCTCCTCCTGGCTGCCACATTCCACAGCCTCCTCCTGGCTGAGGTCTTCCTGTGTATGAAAAAGGGACATAGTTTTAGTTTTTTAGTCATCATTCACACACAATTGTCACCTCTTGATTGTTGCAAATTGAATGTTAACAAATATAACAGACTATCATTCTGAGCCCAGCATTTTTCATTCTTGTCCCAATTTTGGGTGCCCACTACTGTCTATTGATATGTAAAACACTTTTTTCAATCAGCAATTAGTGATCAATAATGACATCTAGTAAACATAATTTATTTATTGACCCGAAATCTGTAGAAGAATGCTATACCTGATTCCAGCTGGGCTCCTCCACTTCTTCCTGGCTGGAAGGCCCTTGTTGGACATCGGAAGCCTCAGCTGGGGTGGAAGGAAGAGTGGAGAGGGATTCCCTGACTTCAGTCTGGTCTGACAGAAATCGCAGTCTCTCATAGTACCACAGCCTGGGGACATAAATGTCATCTGCTGCAGCTCCGGACCTCTGGGAATCTGTGACCTTCTTGCGCTCCCTTAGATAAGTGCTCCTCAGGCCACCAATTTTGGCTTTTAAATAGGGGATGGTTGCTGTGGGGACCACCGGCTTCACCAACTCCAGCAGTTTCTCCAGCGCTGCCTGCCTCTTTTGTTTATGATTATAATGGGGATGTCTCAACTGCCACAGACAGGGCAGCTCCTTGTATTTGTCTATGAACAGGGGGAGGAAGTTGTGGTCATTGAAGCCATCCATTTTCTCTGCAAGACACAACACAAGACAAACCCTCCTAATCTTGTTACAATATAGGCTTCAATTTCGAAGCTGTATAGGCCCAAGTTTAGATCTTACCTTCGTTATCACGATCGGCGCCTCCGATGCTCCTTCCTCCGCTCACAGATCGTACGTAATACGCACGCGTGTTGCGCTTTATACACACTGCGCATGCGTGTAACTCCGCCCGCCCCGACGTTCTTTCTAGTCTATTCCCCGCCCCTTTTCGTTCTGGGGGAAGAGCACATGGCGGATACACAGCAGGTGCGTGCTAATTTCAGGAACGAGGAGGAGGAGGAGGAGGAGGAGGAGGAGGAAAGCCTGGATCCGGACACGTCCGGATCCAGAAGGAGATTTAAGGCCTCAAATATGTCCTTTGGGGAGATGTTGGACATCCTAAAGAAGGCCGACTATGATGGAAAGTATGGACCTTACCCCAACCCCAATGTCAGAAAGGCCAAGGTCATGGCGGAAGTGGTCAGGAGTCTGCACCGGAATTTCGGGGTACGTTGATCGAAAGATCAGCTCAGGAAACCGTGGTCGGACCTGAAATTACGAGAACATGAGCAGTACAGGAAGATCCGGAGAGTGCTGCAAAAAACGTAAGTAGTTGTGCTGTGTTCCTATTCTTTATGTTTATTACGTTCGTGCTGCTCAATGTGCTTTTCTTAAAAGTGTACATTTTAAAATGGCAACTTTCATGTTCATGGGCACATTATTCGTTCGTATCAAACATTTTTCTTTCGGCCTATAAAACACCATTGTTTTGGCCATATGCATTTGGCCACATTTTTTACCCCCTACTTGTATGAAACTAATTTGGTTGTGTAGATGGCTTTGTTACTAGAATGAAATGCAAACTAGATTCTGTGTAAGGAGAGGACACTGAGCAGCTGTTTTCACATCTGGACACTGGAGCACTAGTGTGGGACCCCAGAGCACCATTTTTATTAGGGGGGCCACACGGGTGCTCCAGTGTATACTATAGGGGGGTCTCCATTTGTGAAGCTTGTACCAAACAGGTAAAGTATTGCAGCTTGACAAAGGACACTGAAAATGCTACATTTTGGAACTCTGCCAAAATAGACAATTGTACCCCACTTCCAAGCAATGTTTCCTATTTATAGTTCTGCCATCAAATATCTGTGTGCTAAGTATACCATTTTTGTTTTACATAGGGGAGAAAAGACTCGGGGGACACCCCTCATCCGAGGAGACCACAGACCCCCCACCTCTGGAAGAAGGGGAAATCCCCCCAACCCAAGAAGTGCAGGAGGAAGAAGATGTGGTGGAAATTGTCACCACAACAGGTGAGTGTCTGCGACCACAGGCTCAGATAAGAGATGGATGCCGGCATATTTTTGATACCTGTTTTTGTTTGGTTTCTCTCTTTTTAGGTGATCGTGATGTTGTGGATCCAGATCCTTTCACATCAGAAAGTGCCCAGATCCTGATTGGGGAGATCATGGGATGTAATTTAGAATTGGAAAACCTCAAGAAAAAAATCAATGATGTTATTCAAAAAAATAAAAACATCATTGATGTTTTGGGGCGAGTTTAAAACCCCTCTAAATCCCTTTGTTTTTTTGTGTGCTACAATGTTAAAAATGTTTTAGCGATTTTTAGAAAAGCCAAATTTGGAGGATGCACACAGTGTGCCAACATGTGCTATCTGCCATCACGGGAGATCAATGGACGCGTTTTGGGGGTGCAACCCCATCCTCAATAATAAAGTAGCTGAGAGGAAGGGGTTTCTCCCCCAAAACACGTCCCTTGATCCCCCGTGATGTCAGCTAGCACATGTTGACATTGGCAAATTGGTGTGCATCTTCCAAATTTGGCTTTTCCTGGGGTGACTTCACCCCATCTGAACGCAATATCAAACACAGTTCCTAAATACTCATGTCTGATATTGCCTTCAAGTTCTACCAAATGTGAACTTTGTAAGTTCAAGATTTGTGTCTTTCTTGTTGGTTTTACACATGCCTGTTTTATCTTAAATGGACATTTCTATTTTTTATAATGCCACCCCAAAAATTGTTATACAACAAACATGTTGGTTTGTTTTAAAAACCTTTTCTAAATGCACATGTGATTGTGCAGGTATTAAAAAGATTGTTAATCAAGAATGTGTGGATTATTGTCTCAACGCTACAACACTTTAGTGGTGATGTAATTGCTGCTTTCTGTGAAAATGGGGGTTATTTCCTAAGGGCAAATTCTCTTTGCACTACAAGTGCAGTTTCAGTGCAGTTTCAAGTGCACTTGTAGTGCAAAGTGTCTTTGCCTTTAGTAAATAACATCCAACAGTGCTTTGTATAAGGTTACTCAATCATGCAATTTTCAGGACTCCCCACATTTCTGTCAGGGTCAGCTAAAACAAACACAAGCAGTAAGTGTCACCAAAGATTTGCTTTTTTTTTGTTTTTATTTGATAAAGACTTCACAAATTGTCTGGCATATTGATGGCCCCCCTACCCGCAAAGAACTCAAGGTATCTTAACCAGACATCATGGGCACTCAGGGAGGGCAAGCCAGGACGGCCACTTTCAAGCGCCGTCAGGGTTGTTTCATTTAGAATTCCGGCCTCAGGCCCAACTGAGCCAGCATAATTGGCAGAATGTCGGCGTAAAAAGTTATGTAGAACACAGCACACCAGGATTATATGATTAAGTTTATACTCCGCCATATGGATGGGTGTCAGAAATAGGCGGAACCGGCTGGCCATGATTCCAAATGTGTTCTCCACCACTCTTCTGGCTCTGGCCAGCCAATAATTAAAAACCCTCTGTTCCGGGGTGAGGGTCCTCATCAGGAATGGCCACATAAGATGGTCCCCCAGCGCAAATGCTTCATCCGCAACGAAGACGAATGGGAGTCCTTCCACATTCTCTTCTGGAGGTGACAAGTCCAAGCTGCCATTTTGGAGACGTCTGTAAAACTCCGTCTGGGCGATGACTCCACCATCGGACATCCGGCCTTTCTTCCCCACGTCCACATACAGGAAGTCGTAATTAGCCTACACCACCGTCAACATCACAATACTATTGAACCTCTTGTAATTATAATAGTACGACCCCGAGTTGGGTGGTGGGACGATGTGGACGTGTTTCCCATCAATTGCCCCTCCGCAGTTAGGAAAGTCCCACCGCTGGGCAAAGTGGGAGGCCACAGTCTGCCATTCCTGTGGCGTGGAAGGAAACTGTTGAGGAAACCAAAAATAAACTTAGTATTTTTGCACATAAACATGGAAAGCAGATTAGACACAAACATTCTTGGCCAACATCCAGATAACATTTATTAAATGGAATTTTACAACACCAAAGTATAAGGTACACCTATCATATTCCCCCTCCCCCCCCTCTCATGGGCCATTTCTAACATTATAGGGGGGGGGGAAATCTTGGACAGGTAACCCTCTTCACTTAATTGAGAGATGAATGCTTAAATAATGGGTATTACTTGGAACAGCCCCTCCTTATTTACACTATTGGCAGCCCACTGGACAGGTAAGAAGTGTCAGAATACAAAGAAATAAATACACACTGTACACATTTGAGCACATTTGGACATTCTGCTATTACCTATCAAGATAATAATAGGATACAAAAACTTTGAACAGTACCATTTGAAAGTATACAGGCAGGCCCTTGCACTACATGCTTTGGGGAATTCATCCAAACATCTGAGCACAAAAGAGATGGGTATAGGGTGTATGGGTTTGGCAAAGTCAGCAGATAGATTGAGGATAGATAGAGAATTGGGATCAGCTGACTTAGCAGTTGGGGGGAGGGAGGGTTAATAAAAATGATTTGGGGACACTACAAAAAAAAAAGCACAAATCAGATTTCTAAACATTTTAGGGGGTGTTTGGGGTAAAGCACTACTATGGAGCTGATAAAATACATTGTTAAATGACTACATGAGGTGAATATAGGGCCAGGAGAACATGCTGGGGAGGTTAGTGAAGGCAAATATGTATGAAGGACTAAAAAAATCATTACATAAAAATCCAGCATGCATGAGAACAAAGGGGACATTCACAGCATAGTCCAATCATGGTCATTAGGGAATGAGGAAATAAATACAATATATTATCAAACATTCAATATAATAAAATGTGATATAAAAGGATAAAAATCTTACCTTCATATACTCCTTCTGCAGGACCTGAATGATGGCAGAACAGGTCTCTGGGATAATGATCCCCAGAGCCTGGGGGGAGATGCCTGTCGAGAACTTCAAGTCCTGCAGGCTTCTCCCCGTCGCCAAGTACCGCAGGGTAGCGACGAGCCTCTGCTCCGGAGTGATGGCTTGCCTCATGCAGGTATCCTGCCTGCTGATATAGGGGGTCAGCGAAGCCAACAAACGGTGAAATACGGGGTCCGTCATCCTGAGAAAGTTCCTGAAATCATCAGGATTATTCTCACGGATCCCACGGAGCAAAGGCATATGAGAGAACTGGTCACGCTGAAGCAACCAATTCTTGGTCCATGAACTCCTCCCCACCCTGTTCATGGACTGGACTTGTGTCAAGGTCAGGACCCCAACACCAAGCCCCCGCACAGCACGTACTCTACGAGGAGTATGTATACGCAACATGGCTGGAAAACGGTCGGCTGCTCAGAACGAAGTAACAGAACGCACTGAAGAACAGCAAGGCCTGTGAAGAGCGACCTGAAAAACAGTAACGAACGAACAAGAACACAATGACAAAGTCACGTGGAGCTTGCTTGCACGCACTGAAGAGCAGATACAAACCCACAAGCACAAACTGAACCACAGAAAACGATCTGAAAGCCACGAGTCTGAAAAAGCGCGAATCGTCTCTCTCACCAAACTTTTACTAACACGAGATTAGCAAAAGGAGCCCAAAGGGTGCCGCGCTTGGTTCTGAACTGGCCTTTTCTAGTCTCGTCCTACGTGGCGTACGTGACCGCGTGGTTGGCGATCGGAAATTCCGACAACTTTGTGCGACCGTGTGTACGCAAAACAAGTTTGAGCCAACATCCGTCGGAAAAAATCCTAGGATTTTTTTGTCGGAATGTCCGATCAATGTCCGACCGTGTGTACGGGGCATAAGGGAACTGGGTGGTAATGTAGGAGGCTGAAGGGCACTGCAGGTCATTATGGGAGGGTTGAGGTGGCACTATGGGAGTTGGGTGGTTATGTGGGAGGCCAAAGAGCACTGCAGGTCACTATGGGAGGGTTGAGGTGGCACTATGGGAGCTAGGTGGTGATGTGGGAGGCCAAAGGGCACTGCAGGTCACTATGGGAGGGTTGAAGTGGCACTATGGGATTTAGGTGGGGATGTGCAAGGCTAAAGGGCACTGCAGGTCACTATGGGAGGGTTGAGGTGGCACTATGGGAGCTGGGTGGTGATGTGGGAGGCCATAGGGCACTGCAGGTCACTATGGGAGGGTTGAGGTGGCACTATGGGAGCTGGGCAGTGATGTGGGAGGCCAAGGGGCACTGGGGGTCACTCTAGGAGGGTTAGGGGGGCACTATGGAAGCTGGGTGGCGATATGGGAGGCCGAGGGTTACTGCAGGTCACTATGGGAGGGTTGGGGGGCACTATGGGAGCTTGTTGGTGATGTGGGAGGCCGAGGGGCAATGCTGGTCACTATGGGAGGGTTGAGGTGGCACTATGGGAGCTGGGTGGTGATATGGGAGGCCGAGGGGCACTGCAGGTCACTATGGAAGTGTTGGGGGCACTATGGGAGCTGGGTGGTGATGTGGGAGGCTGAGGGGCAATGCTGGTCACTATGGGAGGCTTGAGGTGGCAGTAAGGGAGCTGGTTGGCGATATGGGAGGCTGAAGGGCACTGCGGGTCACTATGGGAGGGTTGAGGTGGCACTATGGGAGCTGGGTGGTGATGTAGGAGGCCGAAGGTCAGTGCAAGTCACTATGGGAGGGTTAAGGTGACACTATGAGAGCTAGGTGGTGATGTGGGATGCCAAAGGGCACTGTAGGTCACTATGGGGGGGGGCTGAGGTGGCACTAAGGGAACTGGGTGGTGATGTAGGAGGCCGAAGGGCACTGCAGGTTACTATGGGAGGGTTGAAGTGGCAGTATGGGATTTAGGTGGGGATGTGCAAGGCTAAAGGGCACTGCAGGTCACTATGGGAGGGTTGAGGTGGCACTAGGGGAGCTGGGTGGTGATGTGGGAGGCCATAGGGCACTTCAGGTCACTATGGGAGGGTTGAGGTGGCACTATGGGAGCTGGGTGGTGATGTGGGTGGCCAAGGGGCACTGCGAGTCACTATAGGAGGGTTAGGGGTTCACTATGGAAGCTTGGTTGCGATATGGGATGCCAAGGGGTACTGCAGGTCACTATGGGAGGGTTGGGGGGCACTATGGGAGCTGGGTGGTGATGTGGGAGGCCAAGGGGCAATGCTGGTCACTATGGGAGGTTTGAGGTGGCACTATGGGAGCTGGGTGGTGATATGGGAGGCCGAGGGGCACTGCAGGTCACTATGGAAGGGTTGGGGGGCACTATGGGAGCTGGGTAGTGATGTGGGAGGCTGAGGGGCAATGCTGGTCACTATGGGAGGGTTGAGGTGGCAGTAAGGGAGCTGGTTGGCGATATGAGAGGCTGAAGGGCACTGCAGGTCACTATGGGAGGGTTGGGGGGAACCATGGGAGCTGGCTGGTGATGTGGGAGGCCGAGGGGCAATGCTGGTCACTATGGGAGGGTTGAGGTGGCACTAAGGGAACTGGGTGGTGATATGGGAGGCTGAAGGGCACTGCAGGTCACTATGGGAGGGTTGATGTGGCACTATGGGAGCTGGGTGGTGATGTGGGAGGCCACAGGGCACTGCAGGTCACTATAAGATTGTTGAGGTGGCACTATGGAAGCTGGGTGGCGATATGGGAGGCCGAGGGGCACTGCATGTCACTATGGGAGGGTTGGGGGGCACTATGGGAGTTGGGTGGTGATGTGAGAGGCTGAGGGGCAATGTAGGTCACTATGGGAGGGTTGAGGTGGCACTGCGGGAGCTGAGTGGTGATGTAGGAGGCTGAAGGGCACTGCAGGTCACTATGGGAGGGTTGAGGTGGCACTATGGGAGCTGGGTGGTGATGTGGGAGGCCGAGGGGCACTGCAGGTCACTATGGTAGGGTTAGGGGGGCACTAGGGAAGCTGGGTGGCGATATGGGAGGCCGAGGGGCACTGCAGGTCACTATGGGAGGGTTGGGGGGCACTATGGGAGCTGGCTGGTGATGTGGGAGGCCGAGGGGCAATGCTGGTCACTATGGGAGGGTTGAGGTGGCACTAAGGGAACTGGGTGGCGACATGGGAGGCTGAAGGGCACTGCAGGTCACTATGGGAGGGTTGAGGTGGCACTATGGGAGCTGGGTGGTGATGTGGGAGGCCACAGGGCACTGCAGGTCACTATAAGATTGTTGAGGTGGCACTATGGAAGCTTGGTTGCGATATGGGATGCCAAGGGGCACTGCATGTCACTATGGGAGGGTTGGGGGGCACTATGGGAGTTGGGTGGTGATGTGAGAGGCTGAGGGGCAATGTAGGTCACTATGGGAGGGTTGAGGTGGCACTGCGGGAGCTGAGTGGTGATGTAGGAGGCTGAAGGGCACTGCAGGTCACTATGGGAGGGTTGAGGTGGCACTATGGGAGCTGGGTGGTGATGTGGGAGGCCGAGGGGCACTGCAGGTCACTATGGTAGGGTTAGGGGGGCACTAGGGAAGCTGGGTGGCGATATGGGAGGCCGAGGGGCACTGCAGGTCACTATGGGAGGGTTGGGGGGCACTATGGGAGCTGGCTGGTGATGTGGGAGGCCGAGGGGCAATGCTGGTCACTATGGGAGGGTTGAGGTGGCACTAAGGGAACTGGGTGGCGACATGGGAGGCTGAAGGGCACTGCAGGTCACTATGGGAGGGTTGAGGTGGCACTATGGGAGCTGGGTGGTGATGTGGGAGGCCACAGGGCACTGCGGGTCACTATAAGATTGTTGAGGTGGCACTATGGAAGCTGGGTGGCGATATGGGAGGCCGCGGGGCATTGCATGTCACTATGGGAGGGTTGGGGGGCACTATGGGAGCTGGGTGGTGATGTGAGAGGCTGAGGGGCAATGTAGGTCACTATGGGAGGGTTGAGGTGGCACTGTGGGAGCTGAGTGGTGATGTAGGAGGCTGAAGGGCACTGCATGTCACTATGGGAGGGTTGAGGTGGCAGTATGGGAGCTGGGTGGTGATGTGGGAGGCCGAGGGGCAGTGCAGGTCACTATGGTAGGGTTAGGGGTGCACTAGGGAAGC
The DNA here is from genome assembly GCA_037952835.1 of Lithobates septentrionalis. Classification (NCBI taxonomy): domain Eukaryota; kingdom Metazoa; phylum Chordata; class Amphibia; order Anura; family Ranidae; genus Lithobates; species Lithobates septentrionalis. The sequence continues at coordinate 232,567 of JBBDGP010002253.1, forward strand.
TGGGGGGCGATATGGGAGGCCGAGGGGCACTGCAGGTCACTATGGGAGGGTTGGGGGGCACTATGGGAGCTGGGTGGTGATATGGGAGGCCAAAGGGCACTGCAGGTCACTATGGGAGGGTTGAGGTGGCACTATGGGAGCTGGGTGGTGATGTGGGAGGCCGCAGGGCACTGCAGGTCACTATGGGATTGTTGAGGTGGCACTATGGAAGCTGGGTGGCGATATGGGAGGCCGAGGGGCACTGCAGGTCACTATGGGAGGGTTGGGGGAGCACTATGGAAGCTGGGTGGTGATATGGGAGGCCCGAGGGGCACTGCGGGTCACTATGGGAGGGATGAGGTGGCACTAAGGGAGCTGGGTGGTGAGGTGGGAGGCTAAGGGGCACTAAGCTTGAAGTCTAGGAGGATTGAGACCAGGTCCAGCAGTGGGTCATGGCCTTGGTGACAGTAAACCACTCTCAGTCAGGCTTCATGAGGTACGTAAACGGTGTACATCTATAGCAAGGGCATTATCTAACGCTGCAGTGTGTTTTTTATCTACAGGAGCCCCTGTACTACACTATTTTCTGCACTCAGGCCTAGGTTTGTTTTGCTCCACCATTGTCCAAAACACACACAGGGAGGTGTGAAGGGAGGAAATGGCCTATAAATCCCTAATCGCTCTTCAAATACCTCAGTGTACACAATGTCATCCTTATCCAAACCCTGCTAATCCCACCACAGCTAACACCCCCTCCTCCTTATTGTGTGAGGTGACAGGTCCCCCCCTCCATTATATGAGGTGACAGGTTCCCCCTCCATTATATGAGGAGACAGGTTCCCCCCTCCATTATATGAGGAGACAGGTTCCCCCTCCATTATATGAGGTGACAGGTCCTCTTCCCTGTCTATATACTGGGCCCTCTTTTTCTGATAACAACAATCCCCCGCCCCCTCACTCTCCCCCCTCCTCGCCCTCTGGCACATTCTACCCCAGCAACCAGCCGTCCCTTAGCAACACGGCCGGCGCCTCAGCCAATCTGACGGCGCCGCACACGCCGGGCCAATGGGAAGGCGAGGCCAGAACGAGGCCAAGAGAAGCCAGAGCCGCCATTTTCATTCCGCTGAGAGACAAAAGAGAGGAAGCAGCCGGAGAGCCGGGCCGAGGGAGGACCTCAGGTAAAGAAACGATCGAGGCCTTCATACACCGAACCGGGGGGGACAGGCCTGGGGGGCACCGGGGGTGTGAGAGAGAAGGTCTGCATTGTGTGTGTGTGGGGGAAGGTGACAGTAATGGACGGTGACAGGAGAACCTGTCGGGGGACTTCAAGTCCCAGTATTCCCTGTCAGTTCTATTAGAGGAAACCAGTGGGGGACTAGAAGGATGCCTTATCATGTCTATTAGAGGTGAACAGGGGGACTACAAGTCCTAGAATGCCCTGTCTTGTCTATTAGAGGAAACCAGTGAGGGACTACAACTCCCAGCATGCCCTGTCATGCCTATTAGAGGAACAAGTGAGGGACTACAACTCCCAGCATGCACTGTCATGCCTATTAGAGGAACAAGTGAGGGACTACAACTCCCAGCATGCACTGTCATGCCTATTAGAGGAAACCAGTGAGGGACTACAACTCCCATCATGCACTGTCATGCCTAGTAGAGCTTTATAGGGGGATTACAAGTCCCAGGATGCCTTGTCAAGTCTGTTATGAGGAGAATAAGGGGGACTACAACTCCCAGCATGCCCAGGCAGGCCAATTGGAGCAGATCTACGATTCCCAGTGTACCCTTTTAGGTCTATCGCAGGAGAACAAGGGGACTACAAGTCACAGAATGCCCTGTCGGGCCTTTTCGGAGACCAGGGGGGAGGGTCTATAAGTCGCAGAATATCCGCTCTTAGAGGTGACCAGCGTGGACTACAAGTCCCAGGATGCCTTGTCAGGTCTGGTAAGAGGAGAACAATGGAGACTGCAACGCCCAGTGTCTCTGATACTCCTCTCTGTCAATCCCCCTCCACTGGCCTCCGCTCACCCAACCCACTTGAGTTCAAAATACTAACAACTACATACAAAGCCATCCACAGCTCCGCCCCCAGCGACATCACTGACCTAGTCCCACAATACCAACCTAATCGTTCTCTGCGTTCCTCTCAAGACCTCCCGCTCTCTAGCTCCCTTGTCACCTCCTCCCATGATCGCCTCCAGGACTTTCCCAGAGCCTCTCCCATCCTATGGAACTCCTTACCCCAACCTGTCCCCCTTTCTCCTACTCCTATTTAGCTTTTAGACTAGGGATATGCAATTAGCGGACCTCCAGCTGTTGCAAAACTACAAGTCCCATCATGCCTCTGCCTCTGGGTGTCATGCTTGTGGCTGTCAGATTCTTGCTATGCCTCATGGGACTTGTAGTTCTGCAACAGCTGGAGGTCCGCTAATTGCATATCCCTGTTTTAGACGATCCCTGAAAACCCTCCTCTTCCGAGAAGCCTCCCCTACCCACACCGAACAACTTTACTTTCATTTTCTCCATCAGCTCACACAGCTACTGCCCTTTGTTCTACTTGACCCTCCCTTCTAGATTGCAAGCTCTAACGGGCAGGGCCCTCTGATCCCTCCTGTATTGATTTGTATTGTATGTGTACTGTCTACCCTCATGTTGTAAAGCGCCACGCAAACTGTTGGCGCTATAGAAATCCTGTATAATAATAATAATACCCTGTCAAGGCCAATTGAAGGAGGTTAATGGAGACAACAACTCCCAGTGTACCCTGTTGGGTCTATTGGAGAAGAACAAGTGACAGAATGCCCCATTGGTTCACTTAGAGGGGATTAGCGGGACTACAAGTCCCAGGATGCCCTGTCAGATCAATTTGATAAGACCAGTGGAGGATTACAAGTCTTAGCATGTCCAGGGTGGATAAAAATGAATGATTTAAAAAAAAAAAATAGAAACAAATTTTTTTTTTTTTATTTAAAGTGGATGTAAACCCAATGTCATCCTTTCTAAACTCCTGCCATAGGGGTTATCTATAAGGATATACACGCCTCCTGCATGTATCTTTACCTGTCAAATGTCTCCCCTCTGTCTGTTATGAGACCCGAAAAACTGCAGATTCTGTGGGCGGGTCTGTTGTCTGGAGCTCGGTGGGTGGAGTCGTGATGTCAGTAGACTCCCCGCCCACCTCTACACTCCCCTTGTCAATATGCATTTTTCTCCTGTGTATTTCTTACACTGAACTTCTGCTATGATCTCTAACATCCAGTGAAAAGACAGGAAAGTAACCACATGACTTCAGCATGCCAAATCATGCTGAGGTGTGGAACAGCCAATCCTTGCAGAGCTGCTGAAGAAAGGAGTGGGGGAGGGAATTAAAAAATAATGCATGTCTTAGGCTAGTGCACGAGATATGTAAATCACCTGTCACTCACAGCAAGGGGGAGGATTTGACAAAGTTTTTCTGTTTGTCAAGATTTCTCTCACTGAACAATAAAAGAGGATTGCTCAGAGCTGGATTAACTCTTTGTGGCAAGACTGGGCTCAAATGATAGGAAATCTTATACTCTACATTATCATATAAAAAAAAAAATTCGGGTTTACTTCCATTTTAAATCCTGATTTTTATCAAATTAATTTTAATAAAAATATAGCAAATGATAGTTTTCTATTTAAGATACATTAATAATTTTAGTTTATTCAGCATGAAATGGAGCTTAGTTATGTAGCATAGGGCTGTATATTCTGCAATATTTAAATTTTTTGGTAAACTCATTCAATAAGGCTATGTTTCCACTAGTGCGACTTTTCATGCGACTTGGGACTGAAAAGTCGCATGACAAATAGTACCCCATGATTTCCAATGAGTACCGTTCATATCTGTGCGACTTCAAAGTAGTCCCTGCACTACTTTGGTCCCACTTTGATGCAACTTGAGGTTCATAGACACAGGCATTGCTTCAAATCGCGCGGCTTTAGGCACGCAATAGTGGAAACATAGCCTTAATGCAAGCTGGGATAACATGCACTGCATTGATGCATTCACACAATGTCACAGTAACCACGAGATAAAACAAAGTTCGGGAATATTCCTTTATCCTATTGTTTTGCAAAATTATGTACACTACAAACTGTATGATTGAATCGGTTCTGATTTATCTGTTTTATTATCCTAAATCGGAAACCTTCATTTTGTTTGCAACTATTAAAGATTCCAAGTACCAGCAAGAACGAGTCCTTACATTTAAAGAGCACCTGTCATTTCAGATCCATCATGGCAGCGCCTGTTAGCGGGCATCCACTCACCTGCTGCCGCCTCGTCCCTCACCTTGTGTCACTGCCACATCACCAGCCGTCCCATTAAAGTGAATGGAACTGTCGGTGAGTCACCAGCGGGACAGAGGAGGAGGAGCCGCTGAGGGACAGAGATGACAGTTGCTCTTTAAAAATTATTTAAATGAAGCCTTTTTACTAGTGATTTAAATCAAATCCACCCTGGTCCCATCAAATCTATTAGCGGAGACCGGAGGGACTACAAGTCCCAGAATCCCCGGTGGGGTCAATTAAATGAGACCAGTGGCAGACTACAAGTCCCAGAATGTCCTGTCAGGTCTATTGGAGGTCTAGATGGCCCACTCAGGTCTATTTGGATAAAGCCAGCAGGGGACAAAAAAAACCCCCCGGCATGCCCTCGTTGGGTTTGTGAGAAGTGACTGGCAGATGACCACAAGTCCCAGCAATGCCCTGTGTCCGTCTTTAAAAAGGGGGACTTGGCTCTTGGAAATGTCATAGTGGAAGGGAAGAGCCCAGTGGGGGGGGGGTCAGGCTCGTTTTTGCAATGGGGCTTTAAGGAAAGCCCATGAAGATAGAAACTTGGCTCTGTGGTTTCTGTCCTCCGCAGGTTCTATTTTATTACTGATGCGTGTTCTCATCTACGTTGCGTCACATTGTTTGCATCCGCCGTCCCCTCCCCCCCTCTGCTCCCATGGGGGGAGGGGTGATGTAACACTGGTGACAGGCAGCACAGATGTCCACATCCTGCATGTAGGATGGAGGTTCCCAGAGACCCTGGAGGATGGAGGAGCTGACAGATCAGCAGATGGGAATTTCCTGTATTTAATGGAAAAATAGACCCCCCCCCCCCCCCCATCCCCGGCTGAACACCAAACAGTAATGTCCTAAGCTCAGCAATGAGGGCTTTGTGACCCCCCCCCCCCTTTAACCGTTCCACCACATCGGCGTACTTTCCTTAATCCGCCTTTAGCGCCTGTGCTGACTGGCTTTTGTTTGACGGGTTTTGCTTTCTCATATAAGTCATTGGAATGCAAAACTCCTGCTTGAAGCAGAGCAGCTTCAGGTCAGGAGGTCAATGGCCGGGTCCTGTGCGTTTTTGGGCCTGGTTCAGGTGCCTATACAGGCAAAAATTGGGACCTGAACCAGTGAACAGAAAAGAACCCCATGCCGGCAATCGCAGTCACACATATGTGAACCCGGCATTAAAATAAGTGTCTATAATGTTTAAAATCCAGTAATACTGTCTCATCCTGCTCTGCACATACTCAGTTGCCCTCTTTTATTTCGGCACTGTGATGAATTTGTTGACAGCCTAAAGATTTACTGCTGTTCAGGGGCTCTGGGCTTCAGCAAAATGGCAGCTTCTGGCAAGAAGAAACATGAGCAATGCTGGTGGCAATTTACAGCACACGCTAATGTTGGTCGCATAATTATTACTGTGAAATGAAGAGTACCCGTCATTGCCTACTTACTACTGTCACAAGGGACAGCAAACGGGAGTCCATTACTACTTATGGCCGCGGACCCCCCCCCCCCGATGACACGCCACCAGGATCACAGTGTTGGAGCGGAAGTTTCCTACCATATGTGACTTGCATATTTAAGAAGTGGGGGAGATGTCACTCTTGATAGGTGATGAGGGGTGGCCTGGAACCAGGGAAAAAGAGTAAATAAGCAAAAAAAAGGAGGATTGCTGTGGGAAAAAGGAGGTTAGAATTCCACTAAAGTGCATTATTGGTCGGAGGTCTGCTTTAAATCGATCTCGTCAGGCCTTTAAAGGATAAGTGCACGTTTAAAATAATATGCACTTATCTTTGTAGATCTAACCTACCCTCCCCTTCCACAGATGCATACTTGCCTTGATCTGACGCCTCTGGTGATTGTTTACATCCTGGCAATGCCTTTGTATTACAGCCCTGTAGACTTCTATGGGTCTGTATCCTGAGACAGAGTTGTTGCCTATACATGCAGGTAAGTGCGCCAGTGGAGGGGGAGGGTGGGTTGGGTTAGGGCAAGGTAAAAGTGTAAAAAGGATAACTTAAGCTTAATCGGACAAGCTGAAGTTAGAAGCTGATTGGTTACAATGCAAAGCTGCATCAGATTCTGAGCGCTCCAGTTTTAGTAAATCTCCCGCACAGTGTACTCCCTTCTCTTTCCTGCTACCTCCCCTCTGTTCCAGTGTTGCTAGGAAGAAAAGCCTCTTAAAGGCTAAGTTCACCTGTGTTCACCTTCTTTTTATTTTTTTCCTAAACCTCATTAGCGCACACCCTGCATCATCTACCCTCAGCTGGTCAACTCCTTCCTGTGTCATGACCTAAAGTCTGACCAGGAAGTAAGGCAGAAGTAATCGAGCTGTGTGTTTTAAACAGCTTTGAAGAGAGATGGGTAATCCAGTGTAGAATTAATAGAAAACTGTTTTATTTTTGCAAAATAAGTACACTAATGCTAATTTGCTACATGGGGGGAGCGGGAATTTAGAGAAAAAAAAAAGTGAACTTATCCTTTTAGCATTTGATGCTTCTGAGAAAGTCAGATGGCTGTGTCCCTTTGTGTGCTTTCACAATCAATAGCCAATTGCAGCCATTGGATCATCAGGTTGCATAGGGCATGGTTGAAACCTATAGGCATTACTATGGAATGGAAATGGGTTTTATTTTAAAGGGAGTCTGAAGCCTTCATAAGATGTTTAAACAAAAGAAATGCATCGCACAGAGCAGTGAAGCCTTAGGCCCCTTTCACACTGAGGCGCTTGTAAACTGCCAGTAAAACGCTGAGCACATCTGAAGAGCTTTTCAGGCTCTTTTGAAGCGCTATCCATTAATTTCAATGGCGAGGGGCTTTTTTTTCACCACCCTGCCAGCCCACTGCCCCAGTGTGAAAGCATTCATTGATTTTAATGAAAATAGGTTTTCGTGAGCTTTTCAGGCGCTTTTTTTTTTTTTTTTTGCGTAAAAGAGCCTCAGTGTGAAAGGGGCCTTAGTATAAAGCTGGGGGTTGCAGTCCGGGTGCCGAAGCTGTGGTGTCCTCCCATCCACCAAAAGACATTATTGTCAACAGAGAAAGACAGCTGGCATCTCCATAAACCTCCGATATTTTTATTTTGCCATGTCAGTGAGTACAAAGAGAGTGGCAGACATGTTTCGGCGATGTGCCTTGTTCACAGCACACACCTTCAGAAGATGCTTTAGATACAAACTGCTGTTCTATAGGGGAAATCATTCCTCCTTTGTGGTTTAGTAATTACTGGAAATATCTGGGTTTTTTTTTTTTTTTTTTTTTGCAGAATATAAAGGTGTATAATTATATTAAACATAACAACATGCTGGATCTTCATATGTTTCACAGTCTTTGTGTAAGTCCTTTGTAAATGTACCCCGCAAAGTCCTTGGTTGTTTAGATCTTTCAGGATATCATTTACAATGCAGCTGAATAGGTTCAGCTTAACCTCCCCAGATCCAGGGCGGACATAAAGTGGGAGGAAAGGTTTCGCAACCAACATACGTGTTAAATTTTACTTCCCCATTGCTTTTAGATCTTTCACACGGCCATTTAGCCACATACGCTGGATCAGCGGATTCTTGCAACTAAAATGACAGGTGCATGTTCTGCTCAGCTTGTGTAAACTAATGACAGGCTGACAGCCACCACCGCTGTTTGCCTATAGCTGTACACTGATGTCCGGACGCAGTCGGCTGCATCCAGGCTCGGACATTTGTCCCTAACAGCAGGTAACCTCTTTGGTGTGTGGCTCTGTATGAACAGTGGCGGCTGCTGTCAGCCCGTCATTAGTTTTATACACAGGCTGAGCGGTCACCGCTATTCACAGGTCACTCTAACTGCAAGAATCAGATCTGATGTATGTGGCTAAACGGCCCTGAGAAGGAGGCCTGACGCTCCTCAGACATTTTCTACTAAATCGCCATCTTAATAAAGTTTCTCTGTTCAGTTACATGACCACAAAGCTCCAGCTCTAAGGCCTTTCTCTGATGTTGCTGCTAATCGGCGTGAACCATATGTCCTGAAGCTACAGCCTCTGGTCACCACTGCACTTGTCATTGGCCAGCAAAGACGCATGGACTAGCTGGAGCTTTGCGGTCACATAACTGCATAGAAAGACTTATAAAAGTTACATGGCGACTTAGTAGAAAATGCCTGTAGGATGTATAAAGGCCACGGAGAAGCAACATTTAGCAGGTATATTGTTCCGTATTTCCTACTACTTTTATCTTTTACAAAAAATGTAATTCTTTTTTTTTTTTTTTTTTTTTTTTTTTTTGGAGGTTAAAAAAAAATAAATAAATAATAAAAGCAGATCGTTTAATAGGAGCCTGCAAATTAGTGCAATTTCAGTCTCCTGCACACTCTTCCCAGCTTTCTGCCCGTACCTTTTTGTAGCGACTGTCAGCTTGTAAGCTGAAGGGAGTATGACTGGGCTACGAGCATACTGATCAGCATGCTTGCCACCCATTCATTCTACAAATCCATGTGTCTTCTGTGACAGATGGGACTTGTAGTTCTCTCATTTACAGGTCCCTGTAAATGAATGATGCAGCCGCACGGGGGCGGAGCCCTGCACAGTTTTCAAAATATGACAGCGGGTAGGGGGAGAGGATCCCCCACCTGCTGTCCCGGGGAACGGAAGAATCAGGGGGTGCTGGGGGAGGTTGCTGAACATGTTGCACCCTAAATACAGGTGTAACGTGTTCAGAAAGGTGAACATATCCTCCTTATTGGCTTTTCATCTTCTGTGAAACTCTTAAGTTCAGCATCTTCTGACTGCTGGAGAGAACGCTGACACTAGCAGTTATGCAATAGCTACTTAAGGTCACTTAAGCATGCGCCAAGCTTGCCGTGTATGATTATATTGGGTCACATCTTTGCCATAGCAACCAGACTCCTCCCAGTGCAGGTTACAAGATGAAAGTATAGACTCAATGACTGCTGTAGCCAAATTTTGATAAATTACTTTCATTAACAAGTCATTATGGTCTTTTAAAGCTGTTTTCTGGTTTCCTTTGAAAAATAACTTCTGCTCTTAAGGAAAGGTAATCAGATATTGGGATCTCACCGTTCTGCTAACTGAGCCATTAGGCCGTAGTGCTCAGAGAAAGCGGGCACAGCGATTGTAATGGTAAAGTGGAAAACCCCTTCTGTATACAGGTAAAAGCCAGTAAATTAGAATATTTTGAAAAACTTGATTTATTTCAGTAATTGCATTCAAAAGGTGTAACTTGTACATTATATTTATTCATTGCACACAGACTGATGCATTCAAATGTTTATTTCATTTAATTTTGATGATTTGAAGTGGCAACAAATGAAAATCCAAAATTCCGTGTGTCACAAAATTAGAATATTACTTAAGGCTAATACAAAAAAGGGATTTTTTAGAAATGTTGGCCAACTGAAAAGTATGAAAATGAAAAATATGAGCATGTACAATACTCAATACTTGGTTGGAGCTCCTTTTGCCTCAATTACTGCATTAATGCGGCGTGGCATGGAGTCGATGAGTTTCTGGCACTGCTCAGGTGTTATGAGAGCCCAGGTTGCTCTGATAGTGGCCTTCAACTCTTCTGCGTTGTTGGGTCTGGCATTCTGCATCTTCCTTTTCACAATACCCCACAGATTTTCTATGGGGCTAAGGTCAGGGGAGTTGGCTGGCCAATTTAGAACAGAAATACCATGGTCCGTAAACCAGGCACGGGTAGATTTTGCGCTGTGTGCAGGCGCCAAGTCCTGTTGGAACCTGAAATCTCCATCTCCATAGAGCAGGTCAGAAGCATGAAGTGCTCTAAAACTTGCTGGTAGACGGCTGCGTTGACCCTGGATCTCAGGAAACAGAGTGGACCGACACCAGCAGATGACATGGCACCCCAAACCATCACTGATGGTGGAAACTTTACACTAGACTTCAGGCAACGTGGATCCTGTGCCTCTCCTGTCTTCCTCCAGACTCTGGGACCTCGATTTCCAAAGGAAATGCAAAATTTGCTTTCGTCAGAAAACATGACTTTGGACCACTCAGCAGCAGTCCAGCTCTTTTTTTCCTTAGCCCAGGTGAGACGCTTTTCGCGCTGTTTCTTGGTCAACAGTGGCTTGACACGAGGTATGCGGCAGTTGAAACCCATGTCTTTCAAGCCTCTCTTGGTGGTGGATCTTGAAGCACTGACTCCAGCAGCTGTCCCCTCCTTGTGAATCTCCCCCACATTTTTGAAGGGGTTTTTTTTCACAATCTTGACTAGGGCGCGGTGATCCCTATCGCTTGTACACTTTTTCTGACCACAGTTTTTCCTTCCCTTTGCCTCTCTATTAATGTGTTTGGACACAGAGCTCTGAGAACAGCCAGCCTCTTCAGCAATAACCTTTTGTGTCTTTCCCTCCTTGTGCAATGTGTCGATGGTCGCCTTTTGGACAGCTGTCAAATCTGAAGTCTTCCCCATGTTTGTGTAGGCTTCAGAACTGGACTGAGAGACCATTTAAAGCCCTTTGCAGGTGTTTTGAGTTAATCAGCTGATTAGTTTGTGGCACCAGGTGTCTTCAAAATTTAACCCTTACACAATATTCTAATTTTGTGACACATGGAATTTTGGATTTTCATTTGTTGCCACTTCAAATCATCAAAATTTAAATGAAATAAACATTTGAATGCATCAGTCTGTGTGCAATGAATAAATATAATGTACAAGTTACACCTTTTGAATGCAATTACTGAAATAAATCAAGTTTTTCAAAATATTCTAATTTACTGGCTTTTACCTGTACTTGGTTCATAATGACTGATGTCTTGTGTAATAATCGATAGCTTAACAAATGCATTATGTACCATTCCTTGTAAGGAAAATAACAATATGTCAAGGTTTAATGGAAGATAATATTACATAATGTTATATTTATTCCTTGGTGGGGTAGGGGCTGCGTTTGATCCAGCTTTGGTTGTGAGTTCGTGTCTTGGCTGGAAAACGCCATCCAGTGTCAAATGTACCCACTTCTAGGATCTGACCGTGATTATGGCCTGTTCCGACAATGTCCTGATACATGTTTTGGTCATTATAGCGTTTGCCAAGCTAGTTACTATTGAAAGCCCATTTATAACTGACCTGACCTAACCCTTCCTGTGTCCTGGAACACACACTCCCTTCCATAAATCCTTGGGGGGGGGGGGCAGTGACCTTTTACTGTTTGGCTTTTATTTACAGTTTATTTTAGACCTATAGCATTATCATCAAATCAATGTAATGCACTCCTATTTCTTAGTGTCCAGCTTTTTTTATTTATTTATTTTTTAACCCTCTAGGGTAATTAAAGGTAACCTGTCATCAAATTGGTTGCATTTATTATTTAAAGTGATTCTAAACATGATTTTTTTTTGTTGTTGTTAATAAACCTGTTATACCATTCCTGCTCTGTGTAATAATTTTGCACAGAGCAGCCCCGGTCCTCTTCTTCTTTTTGGGTCCCCTGCCTGTGGACCAGGCTCACCAGCAGGCTTGCTCCCGAGAATGGACATTGCCCATTCACACACAGAAGGTGGCTTGGCCCCGCCCCCTGCTCTCTTCTCACTGGCTGTGATTGACAGCAGTGGGAGCCAACGTGGAGAGAAACCAGGGAGAGCCACTGCTCTCATGCGCATCACTAGATCAAGATTGGGCTCAGGTAACTATAAGGGGGAGCGGGGGTTTTACCTGAATGCATTAAGGTAAAAAACGTTCTACCTTTTTTAGAACCACTTTAAAGGGGTTGTAAAGGTTCATGTTTTTTCACCTTAATGCATCCCTTTTCAGCTTTCAGAGCTCTCGCTGTTTAGATGACAATTGTGTGGTCATGCTGCACTATACCCAAACAATTTTTATAATTTTTTTTTCCCCCCACAATAGAGCTTTCTTTGGTGGCATTTGATCACCACCTGGGATTTTTTTTTTTTTTGCTAAACAAATAAAAAAAAAGACTGAATTTTTGAAAAAAAAATTAAAAATTCCTTAGTTTCTGTTGTAAAATTTTTGTAAAGAAGTACATTTTCTCCTTCACTGGTGGACACTGATGGGCAGCGATGAGATGGCACTGATAGACGGCACTGGGTACTTATGGGTGGCACTGATGGGCATCGCTGCTATTGAGGCACTGGCAGGTATTGCTGGTGGGCACTGATTGGCATTATGTGTGGGCACACATTGCCACACATGGCCACCAGATATGCCATACCTGGTGGTCATCAGTGGTGGCCATCCCTGGTGGTCCTGGGCAGGCATCCGCGAGGGGGGGCTGCATTGATAAACAATCGGCACAGACCACCCCTGTCAGAGGAGCAGCCGATCGGCTCTCCTCTACTCGCGTCTATTAGACACGAGTGAGGAAAAGCCGATAAATGGCTCTTCCTGTTTACATCGTGATCAGCCGTGATTGGACATGGCTGATCACGTTGTAAAGGGTCTGCGTCAGGACTCTTTACCTAGATTGGAGTTGCGGTGTGTCAGACGGTGTATACCTTATTCCATAGAGCCGATCTGCGCTTGCCTGACCACCCGGCTCTCTCCTCTCCCAGGCTGACTGCTACAATGGGAAGGGTCGAAAACTCCTGCTGATGTCAGCCGGGAGCAAAAGAGAAGAGAGCCGGGCAACGCTATGGAATAAAGTACACAGCGGCTTTTTAAAAAACAAAACGTCACACACACCTAACGGGTCTGGAGAGACTTTACACTGTTCTGTCATCAGGAAGGGAGGATCGGGGAGCTGACAGGCAGGGAGGGGCGGGGGGAGATAACGAAGGCACATAAACTGACCACGCTGCCGGGCTCAGCAGACATGATAAACGTGGTCAGTTTACAGAGGGTAGAGCAGAACCAGGCAGGATCAGCCAGGTATTTCAGGGGGCAAAATTACACAGCACAAGCACTGTGCTGTTAAAGGAACAGGATATCTTGGGGGGTTACAAACGCTTTAATTGAACAAGCTAGTTAGAAGCTGATTGGCTGCCATGCACAGGTGCACCCGATTTTGCACTCTCCAGCATTAGTAAATCAACCCTTATATGACGGCCTACACAAACGGACGCACAACCTGCACTAGTGTGAACTGAGCCTAAGGCTTCTTACTGCTGCTTATTGATCCATGTTCTAGTCCAGTTCTCCTTGGATATAATAAACACTATTGGAAGAGGAAAATGAATGCTGCTCCGTCTCCTGGCAGCTGTTCACTTTCAGCACATTGATACAGAAACGTTTGCTCAGATCTGGTTGTCATGAGCATCAACTACTTTCTATTCTGTAGGTTTTATATGAAAACAAAGAGGGAAATCTCTAGTATATTTGCTTAACAAATCTGTTATTCATTTATTGATTTTCAGTTCTTAATGGACAAGTGTCTGTATATTCTTTCCCAGGCATAACTGTTATGAAATCATTGATTTTTTGCAGGCAGCGTAGAATTTGTGGAGAGGTTTGCTCCTAAGTGAAAAGCCGGCTCTGACCAGTTTCAGTTTATCTTTTTTCAGCACCAGTTCCCCTTGTTATGGATCCTGCATGCTTGCTGTGATCCGGTTATATTACATTCTCAATAGAAATATGCATACACACTTATGCAGGAGATATCATTTGTCAACCTTTAAATCAGATAGGAACGGAATGAGTGCTTGTTATAGTAGCCCGGGGCTAGATAAGCCTCTTAAATATTTAATAGAATGTTCTATTTATGGGAAAGCTACAGATTGCTATCGCCTAATTCCATGTTTTCTGTATATAGTTCATCTAATGAAAGCCTTCTTATTTAGAAAACTAGGTCTGAAACACTTTTATTCTACATTAAAGGTTCGCCCTAAGATCAAAGGACTTGTTATGATTTTTAAGACACCCATTCTGTATCTCTGTTCTCTACAGACAGCTGACTGCTTTTATGCAGCTCCATGAGAAAAGCCCAGAACATATGTAGGTGGCACCGTTTAGGCCGCAGTTGGCTGTACCTGGGAGAATAGTCTGAACCCATGTGGAGATCCGCCTCAACAACACCGTGCATCTTTCTGAAAGCAACATTATGCAAATTAAAAAAAAGCTATGCATTTATAAATATCCATCATTTAAATTACTGCTTGAATAACTGCTTGAAATCAATCGTTCGCTGCCCACAGTTTCCTGCACAGCAGAGATCAGAGTGGGAGGTGATACTGTGAGACAGGCTCTGCTGCAGATTGAAAATGTTTTATTTCTATATCGAATATCTAAACCCAAGGACAAAAGTGCACCAATCCTTGGGGATCATACACACAGGCGTAGACTTTGCTGCATATAGATACGCACAAGCTTACTGGTCCAAAACTAGAAAAATTTGCATTTATGGTCAGGCGTGTGTATCAAATATAAAGTGATATTAAAGGCAGACTTTTTCTTTCTTTCTTTCTATTACAAACCTCATATTTACCTGCTCTGTTTTGCACAGAGCAGCCCAGATCTTCCTCTTCTCAGGTCCCCCGTTGGCGCTGCTGGCCCCTCTCACCTGCTGAGTTCCCCCTTAGCAAGTGCTTGCTATTGGGGCACCCGAGCAGGCTCGTTCCTGAGCTGCTGGACTGTCCATTCAGACACGAGCATCTCTCTGTCTCTCTGTGTCTCTGTGTCTCTCTCTCTCTCTCCCCTTCCTCTGCTGTCTCCGCTAATGAGGAGGCAGAGGCCCCCGGGGAGCTGAGGCTCTCGTGCACATCACTGGATCGAGATGGGCTCGGGTAAGTATTAGGAGGGCTGCTGCATGAAGAATGCATGAAAGTGAAAAAACCCTTGAGCATTTACAATCGCTTTGCTGTATGCATGGAAATGTTTGTGCTAAAGTTTGCATGCGTACAGCACACCTGAACCTAGGGGTGGGGAAAAAATCGATTTAAATCTTGAATCGAGTTGAGTGGTGAAATTGATTCAAAATTTAAGCAAATCGATTTTTTTTTTTTCTTTTCTTTTCACCATGCCGGTCCTGATCAGTGGTCTATGTACAGTGGAATCGTATAACCATTGCATGTATACAGTGTATAGGCAACTATATACATGGGATCATTTTGAGTAAATGGTATGTAGTGGATGCATTTAAAAAAAAATAAAGGATACCTGTTGATCTAGACAGAAATGTCCTGGTCACATACTGTGAGGCGAACCCAAAGCACAAACAATGTTATCTTCTTTCTGTAATCTGCTAATCTCCTCACCACCATGTAATAGAGATGTAAAGAGGAAGACTCTTGTTTGATGGCTTGTTCACTCCATATCCTTTGCGCTTTCTTTTTTTTTTTCAGTGTATGGAGTGAGCAGGGCACATACAAAATAATTGTTTCCTGTGTGCCCTGTTCACACTATTCATATGCAGTGGTGTGCAGAAAAATCAAGCTCAGCGGACATGGTGTAAACAAGACTTGAAGGTCAATGGGGGTGACAACCATTGTTCACTCTGTAGAAGCAGTGGAGGTGTGACTGTAGCCACACGAGGACAAGAAGTGTGTTTTTATTCACTGGATTACTAGAGGAAAATAAAGGGGGGGGGGGGAAGAGCATTGCAGCCACCACCTCAAAGAACTGGTATCTGCATTATATAAGTTATTTGGTTATGGGTTCAGATGCGCTTCAAGGCAAGGATGATATGTTTGGGCAGCTTACAATACGAGCGCACAAGCAGGACTGTAGTCGTTTTCTCATGCGCCATCGTAGTTTAAAGTAGATGTGCAGCCTCACCTTGAGAAATGCAAGTCAAAACGTGTGTATAGATATAAAAAAACATAAAGTCCTTTTTCTTCTCCCCCCCCCTTTTTTTTTTTTTCATTATAAATGATCACATAAACTGTTCTCAGCTGCTTAAAGAACTCAGAGCTGGGGTAGGAGAAACAACAACAAACTGATCTTTCCAGTAAATGGCTGTGGGGGGGGCAGGACAAATCTTGGAGGAGAGTTAGCACAGCTGGAAAACTGACCAAGCTGGACACTCGTGCCTAGTGTGGTCAGTTTTTAATAGCAATGCAGAGGGACTGCAGGAACACCAGGTATTTTACACAAAGGAAGCAATACAAACAGAACGGGAGACTTTTTCAAACAAGTACAGAGTACAGCAGCCACATATTGGGAATATGAAGTGTTGGGTTTACATATTCTTTATTGAGCAGAGGGGTGACAGGTATTGCATTTCTATATTATTGGTTGACGAGGTGTCAATCCTGCATCCTGTGACGTTTGCTTTAAAGCGGTTGTATACCCGCTGTCATTTTTTTTTTTACACCTGCAAGGGAAAAGGCATAATGAGCTAGTATGCACCGCATACTAGCTCATTATGAGATACTTACCTTAGAACGAGGCGCCAGCATCTCACCTGGTCCACGCCGAGGGAGCCGACATCTCCCCTCGGCGTGTCTTCCGGGTATCGCGGCTCCTGTGAGTGGCCGGAGCAGCCGCGATGTCGTCACTCCCGCGCATGCGCGCGGGAGACTTCTGCCCGGCAAGCTCCGGAGTTTGCCGGGCTGTCAGCCGAGAGTCCCCTGTGCGCATGCGCTGCTGCAGTTAGCGGCTCATTGCGAGGGGAATATCTCCTAAACCTTACAGGTTTAGGAGATATTTTTTTTACCTACAGGTAAGCCTTATTATAGGCTTACCTGTAGGTAAAAGTTACAAATATAGGTATACAACCGCTTTAAGAGTGAAATGTCTGAAGTCTGGATGCACAGGCTTCCTGTTTCTGCTCTGTGCAGACTCTTTACTGGACATTTAAATAAACACTTCCTTCCCCTCCTCCTCAAACAAAACTGCTGCTGTTCGTTCTGCTTCTGGGATCTAATGTTTGACACTTTCACTGACTGCTTTATGCCCCAGAATGGAAGCGGAGCAGGCTGTGTGCCACATTCCACATTTTAGCATTGCTATCTAGAAAAAAAATGAGGTGTGCATTTTTTTTTTTTTTTTTTTTTTTTTTTTTAATCTTTGTAAAACATATACATACATAACAAAAAATAAAAACAGTCCTCGGTTAGGCAACATACCCATTCCGAGACTGGCCGCGCAGGGCCAGCTAACCAGAACTAACATAGATCAAATAACCCCCGACCAATAGCTACAAAGCGGATTCTCAATAGTGTGCACCATCAAACCTTATATGATTTTAAATATGACCTCTATAGGCCGTATTATGCATTCCTCAATGCTCGGATTATATTATAAACACAATGTACACATTATACCTCAATAGGGCCTCCAAGCGATCCCCATAACAATTCTCAGTCCTCTATTTAACCCACTGTTACTGATGAGTCAAGCCAAGCCTGCCAGACAATGCCAGCGCAAGGTATGAAAAGTTTGGCTTCTATGAAATCAGGCTTTGGAGTGTAATGAGCAAGAGAGCTGCTTAAAGCGGGGGTTCACCCACACCGCCAAAAAAAAAAAATATATTAAAAGCCAGCAGCTACAAATACTGCAGCTGCTGACTTTTAATACATGGCCACTTACCTGTCCCAGGGTCCAGCGATGTCAGCAGGGGACGCCGAGAACCCGCTCTGTTCTCTGCGGCTGCCGCCGCCATCCTAGATAAGGGAATCAGGAAGTGAAGTGTTGCGGCTTCACTTCCCGGTTCCCTACTGCGCATGCGCGAGTCGCGCTGCGCTTCCCTAGTGGTCCCTGCTCTCTCCTGGGAGCTGTGTGTTCCCAGCAGACAGCGCGGTGGGGACGGGAATAGGCATAGACTCCCATGGGAGTCTATGCCGGAAGTGGGTGCAAATACCTGTCTTAGACAGGTATCTGCACCCCCCTCCCCCCTGAAAGGTGCCAAATGTGACACCGGAGGGGGGGAGGGTTCCGAAAAGCGGAAGTTCCATTTTTGTGTGGAACTCCGCTTTAATTCTCATTTACAAAGGGATACAAACTAATGGTAGAGAACTACACTTAACACCCTAGTCTATCACTTCCAAGTCCTGATGTGATTTACTACTAGGACTTGAAATTAGTGGGTGTACACATCCTAGTCTTGCACTGCTTTTTGCATAATATACTACATTGGAGATCACAGTAATCGTGCAAACAAATTAAATCTACAGCAAACCTTACTTTAGAACAGTCCTTTATTTCCAGTTATCTCTTCCAGGCTTAAAAAAAAAACAACAAACGTCAGCAACCAATTGAAGCATTTAGCAGAAATTGGCCTTGTTCTGCAATGATCTGAATCCTAGGAACTGGACAAGCACCTTTCACATAATTTGAGCCTCCATAGTCTGAAGCATGATGATCCACAGTGCCTTGAAAAAGTATTCATACCCCTTGTCATGTTACAACAAAAAATGTAAATTTTATGTGATAGGTGTTACTTTGTGTTGGTCTAACTGTGAGGTGGAAGGAAAATGATATGGTTTTCGATTATTATTATTTATTTTTTTTACAAATATCTGAAAAGTGTGGCGTGCATTTGTATTCAGCCCCCCCCCCCCCCCCTTACTCTGATACCCCTAACTAAAATCCATTGGAACCAATTGCCTTCAGAAGTCACCTAATTTAGTAAAAAGAGTCCACCTGTATTTAATTTAATCTCTGTATAAATACAGCTGTTCTGTGAAGCCCTCAGAGGTTTGTTAGAGAACCTTAGTGAACAAACGGCATCATGAAGGTCAAGTAACTTACAGGACAGGTCAGGGATAAAGTTGTGAAGAAGTTTAAAGCAAGGTTAGGTTATAAAAAAAAAAAATCCAAGGTTTGAACATCTCACGGCGCTCTGTTCAATCCATCATCGGAAAATGGAAAGAGTATGGCACAACTGCAAACTTACCAAGACATGGCCGTCCACCTAACCTGACAGGCCGGGCAAGGAGAGCATTCATCAGAGAAGCAGCCAAGAGGCCCATGGTAAAGCTGGATACACACTATACCATTTTCTGAAGATTTTTTTTTCATTTAGATTTACCAAAACCATATAATATGAGGTCAAACCTAAACACTTTCAATTTGTGTGCAATCAGCCAGGCCCTTGTACTACATAGTTGAAGGTAACTGTAAAGGAAATCTGAAAGAAGAAGGTGTTCTGGCCAGATGAGACCAAAATTAAACTTTTTGGCCTAAAAGAAAAATGCTATGTGTGGCAGAAAACTAACACTGCAAATCACCCTGAACACACCATCCCCACTGTGAAACATGGTGGTGGCAGCATTATGTTGTGGGGATGCTGTTCTTCAGCAGGGACAGGGAAGCTGGTCAGAGTTTATGGAAAGAGGAATGGAACCAAATGCAGGGCAATCTTATAGGAAAACCTGTTGGAGTCTTCAAAAGACTTGAGAATGGGGCGGAGGTTCACCTTCCAGCAGGACAACCACCCTAAACATACAGCCAGAGCTACAATGGAATGGTTTAGATCAGGGGTCTCAGACTGGTGGCCCTCCAGCTGTTGCAAAACTACAAGTCCCGTGAGGCATTGCAAGGCTGAGAGTTACAAACATGCACATGAGTGCCCTTCTCCGTGCATCCTCTAAAACGGGTAGAGAAGGGATAGGTCGGTAAAGATTTGGCGATTCTTTCCGGGACCAGATACCAATGCAGTAGGACCTTCTAGTTGGTTTCAATGGCTAACATATTTTGTGAAGAGGAATTGGTAGTAGTCCAAATGCCGCTCCAATCCTTGGGTTCTAAGTGGACATTCTGATCTGCAGCCCAGCGCATTGCATATGACGGTAAATGTGAAACTGATGATGTCGGAGGAGAATATAGCCGTGAAAAAATACCTCGAGCGTGAGGGTCAGAATTGCAAGAAGCGTCATACTAGCCAGGGAGGTAGAGGCGCGGGGGTATGGGGCAAAAAAAATGGGAGATTTGCAAATGGCGTAAAAGTTCTCTTCCCGGGATGTGTGTTGGTGAGATATTCTCAAAGGGAAATCACATCCAAAGGGATGCAGACCATGCCACTTTCTTCATTGGAGCCCTACAAATGCACCAGCTGATTGGTGATTATAAAATCACTCCCATTTACGTTCACTTTCAACATGGACAGAGAAACGGATATTTCTTCAAAATAACAAAAGGGGAATCTGCAACAAAGTATGTTAAAATCCCTGCAATGTACATAGATCACCCAGAGGGGAATGTTTTTTTTTTTTTCCTCAACAAAAGTGGAGTTACTCTTTAAGTTCTGTGGTTTACTGGATGAAAGGTCTTGCTGTCTCTTGTAATTGCGGTGTTTCTTTTACTGTCCCTGCCCCCATGTGCACAGCACCTGCACACCAATAGCTGCTCTGCATGCAGCACCTGGATTACTTATCTACTGATGATGGTTATCTCTTGTTGATTATATAAATTGACAGTGTGCTTAACAAACAGCAACTGTTCTCTCCTGCTGCCAGTTATCCTGGAGAAAGAGGTCTGATTACAGTCTAGAAATGTGTCTGCACTTATCACAGAAAATGCTGTGCTGTATACTCCGACTTCCGATCTATATCGGTCTGTTCACTCATCTCTGTGACATTACTGGTTAGTAGATAGAACATGGGGACTGTCACATGACTTTAACATTGGGAAATGGATCACGTGATTTCCTTGTGATAGTATCATTGAAGACTTCCTTGTTTTGAACACACCATCCCTTGTATATTATTAGAAGACAACAGTCGTATGTATAGTTACTTGTTCCAGTGATAACCTTGCAAGGATTCCATTTGGAATTTTGTGGGAGTCGATGACAAGGAGGTATGGTGGAGCAGGAAGCAGGAATACATGATTTTACTGCACACTCGGTATAGTATTCCAGTATCAATTTATTTCGTAGTACGGGTGTTCACCAGCAATATCGTAAGTTTAGTTCCCTCCTGCAAAAATGTCAGAATTTTAAATGATCTAAATTTATTAAACCTAAAGGGACTCGGTAACGTGAAACATATGGATTCCATACTTTTGAGTCACGGACCTGGAACAATCCTGCTATTAACAACTTGACCCCTGGAAGATTTACACTGTATTTATTGGTTTACACAAAAGTTATAGCATCTACAAACTATGGTGTATATGTGTGTGTGTGTGTGTGTGTGTGTGTGTATATGTGTGTATATATATATATATATATATATATATATATATATATATATATATATATATATATATATATATATATATATATATATATATATATATATATATATTACACCACACAGGGCTCAAAATTTCAAGTCCTGAGCTACTAGCCAGGCCAAATATGCCCTCATAAATTATCTCATGAAATGACACTTAAATGTTTTATGCAGACTTAAGTTACAAAAATAAATTAAAAAAACAACTTTACCAGTGCCCCTCAGCACAGCCTCACCAGTGCCCATCAATGCAGGCTCATCTGTGCCCATCATTGCAGCCTCATTGTGCCCACCATTGCAGCCTAACCTGGGCAGAGGAAGTGTGAGGGCGACTGGGTCATGACTGGAGGAAGAGGAAAGCTGTGGGATCACAGAGCAGGACAGCATGCCAGAACAGCTTACATTACATTTGCCTTTGCTCTGCTCACCGCCTCGCCTCCTCCTGACCCCGCACCTGTGATAGACAGAACGCATCCCAGCATTGGACCAGAATAGAGCGGAGGTAATTTAATGTAAGCTGTCACAGCGGGCTATCCGCGCTCTGTGATCCCGCTGCTCTCCTCTTCCTCCATGCTCTCTTCCCCTTAGGTTATATATATATATATTAGTGGTGATCAGCGACTTATAGTGGCACTACAATATTGCGGTGATCAAATCGGACACCAACTGATACTTTTGGGGGACCAGTGACTGTAATAAAGTGATCAGTGCTAAAAAAAAAAAAAAAAAAAAAGCACTGTTTCTGTACTAATGATACTGACAGGGAAGGGGTTAAACATCAAGGGCGATCAAAGGGTTAAATGTGTGCCTAACTAGTGAATGCTGTGCGATTCCTGTCCGAATTGCATGCGGTTTTCCCACCGCTCCTGTCTGAACCCGAGCTTGTCAGGCTTGACTTCAGCCTGAGTTCACACAGGAGCAGTGTGGGAAACCAAATGTGTTTCTGACAGGAATTGCACTGCATTCCTGTTCAAATTGCATACGATTATTTGCAGTGCGGTTTGCACCCAATTGTTTTGTATGGACTGGAGCTTCGGGTATTGGGAGCATTTTCACGAGTACTCGTGAATATACTCGGTAGCTGCGCATCTTTAATACTAACATTCCTCATTGTCTTGGTGCTGTTTTCTTTATAAGCCCAATTTTGTGTTTTGTTTTTTTTTTGTTTTTTTTACCATACAAATCTCCAAATCCATATAAGCTCAGCCATCCTTGATCCCTTGTTGCAGCCTATGATCTGCTACATAAGGCCAAAAATACATTTCCTAATGACAATTTCCCACGGTTTTCGACTTTTCAACAATTTGTTACTTGTTTTGCTGGTGGTGAAATTTTTTTGTGTAGGGGTCTGGTTAATGCCTGTGATCGTTGTGTAAGATGTTTTTTGAATGGCCTTTTATGTAATAGTGCCTTTCGCAAAGCTGGAAGTCATGTTTAGGTATGGTGATGGTGGCACGTTCCTTTCCATTCTTCACACAATACACGCTTTGTTATATTCACTCCGCTGTTTTGCAAAGCTCTTGGTAAACAATGTTGTTTCTGTACTGAACGGTGGGATTAGCCCCATGCTTTATATGACAAAGTTATAGAGAATCATTCATCAGATTTTCATTCGTTCCTTTTTTTTTTTTTTTTTTCCAGTTTAACCAATGATGGTTAAACTCAATAGTCTGGAAAGAAGATTGCTCCTCAAGGCTATGATTTCATACTGTGCTGCAATGTACAGTATATGGAACTGTGCCAGGGACCTGCACATATACAGTATATGGAACTGTGCCAGGGGACCTACATATATACAGTAGATGGAACTGTGCCAGGGACCTACATATATACAGTATATGGAACTGTGCCAGGGACCTGCACATATACGGTATATTGAACTGTGCCAGGGGACCTACATATATACAGTATATGGAACTGTGCCAGGGACCTGCACATATACAGTATATGGAACTGTGCCAGGGACCTGCACATATACAGTATATGGAACTGTGCCAGGGACCTGCACATATACAGTATATGGAACTGTGCCAGGGACCTGCACATATATACTATATGGAACTGTGCCAGGGACCTGCACATATACAATATATGGAACTGTGCCAGGGACCTGCACATATACAGTATATGGAACTGTGCCAGGGACCTGCACATATACAGTATATGGAACTGTGCCAGGGACCTGCACATATATACTATATGGAACTGTGCCAGGGACCTGCACATATACAATATATGGAACTGTGCCAGGGACCTGCACATATACAGTATATGGAACTGTGCCAGGGACCTGCACATATACAGTAGATGGAACTGTGCCAGGGACCCGCATATATACAGTATATGGAGCTGTGCCAGGGACCCGCATATATACAGTATATGGAGCTGTGCCAGGGACCTGCATATATACAGTATATGGAACTGTGCCAGGGACCTGCATATATACAGTATATGGAGCTGTGCCAGGGACCTGCATATATACAGTATATGGAGCTGTGCCAGGGACCTGCATATATACAGTATATGGCGCTGTGCCAGGGACCTGCACATATACAGTATATGGCGCTGTGCCAGGGACCTGCACATATACAGTATATGGAGCTGTGCCAGGGACCTGCACATATACAGTATATGGAGCTGTGCCAGGGACCTGCACATATACGGTATATGGAGCTGTGCCAGGGACCTGCACATATACAGTATATGGAACTGTGCCAGGGACCCGCACATATACAGTATATGGAACTGTGCCAGGGACCTGCACATATACAGTATATGGAACTGTGCCAGGGACCCGCACATATACAGTATATGGAACTGTGCCAGGGACCTGCACATATACGGTATATGGAACTGTGCCAGGGACCTGCACATATACGGTATATGCTTCAGGACTTTGCAGGCTCGTTCCAGGAATGGCCCTGTATTTGTCTCACAGATGAGCATAAAGAAATCTGTCTAGGGGTAGTACATAGTTCAGTGTTCAGAACACTCTCCCCTCGGCCCAGATTTGATTTTTTTTTTATCTGTGCATTAGGCACTATTGGTATTGCCAAAATAAATCACTAATGAGAATGTGGTGAAAGGTTCCCTTTAAATAGAATCTGAAGATGCTGAGCTTGTTTCCTTTGGGATTATTGGCATACTCTTGCAGTTTATTAATGGAACAGCTACCTTATTCCATTATATTATACCAAAATTAGTATTATTGCAAACCCCACTGTCTTAATGCTGCTTCTATCCTTAATGACTTCACTAATCGATAAGTAACACAAGGACTGATTCCTTCTCTGCCAAGTCTAGAAATATTGATCGTTACAGCAGGTTTAACCACCTCAGTACTGGGCACTTTCACCCCCTTCCTGTCCAGACCAATTTTTCAGCTTTCAGCGCTCTCACACTTTGAATGACAATTGCGCGGTCATGCTACACTGTACCCAAATGAAATTTTTAACATTTTGTTCACACAAATAGAGCTTTCTTTTGGTGGTATTTATTTATCACTTGGTTTTTTATTTTTTGTGATATAAGCGAAAATTTGGGGAAAAAAAACTATTTTCTACTTTCTGTTTTTAAAAGAAATCCATTAAAATCAAATGTAGTCATACATTTAGGCCAGACTGTGTTTTGTGTTTTAGGCCAGACATGTCTTTGGTAAAAAAAAAATCCTGATAAGTGTATGATAATAGATTTGTGCGATCACTGGGACAGATGTGCGCAGATGATCACTGGGACAGATGTGCGCAGATGATCACTGGGACAGATGTGCGCAGATGATCACTGGGACAGATGTGCGCAGATGATCACTGATGATGGGTGAGGGGAAAAAAAGCCGATTACCAGCTTCTGTTTACATCATGTTATCAGCTGTCATTGGCTGACAACTGATCACGTGTTAAGGGGCCAGGATCAGCCGCTCGCTTTGATCTGTGATCAGCCGAGTCTTATGTATTCTATTCGACTTTTTAAATGAATACATCATGAATTTAAATGTGCTTCCCTTGCAGTGTCAAAAATCCTGCTTGCCGCAGTTTTTGGTGCATATTTAGTCAGTTAAAAAAAAAGCAAAAAAAAAACTCCCCATTGAAAACGTGGCAAAAACTCAACCGTGTTGCATTTTTGATGCGTTTTTCTGAGTCACATGACATGAAAAATGCACTGCAAATATGGTAAAATTGTGAGTTTTTTGGTGCCCATTACCGCCCCCCCCCCCCCCCCCCCTTTTTTTTTCCTACTGGCAAAACACAGATAAATCGGTGCATCGCTACTTTCACTTTAATTAAATGTCACTTTCTGACATTTCAATAAAGGTTGTTTAAAAAGAAAAAGTGAACATTGCGATGTTCTGCGATTTGGTCCTTTGGCACGTCATCCGAGCGCACACCAGCTGCTGCATTATAACCCAGCATTCAGTGTGAATAGATCCTAAATCTGTGTCTTTCATAACTGAGTGGAGTTAAGTTTTTTTTTTTTTTGGTAAATTTTAAACTGGACTAGCTGGATGCAACATCGGTCCCCCCCGCCAGCTTTAACACTGAGAACCAAGCGATCAAACACCGCCGATCGCTCGGTTCTCAGGGCTCCCTGAGCAGAGAACTGGCGACTGTCAGTCACCTCTGTCTGCTCTGCCCCTCCCCCCCCCCCCCCCCCCCTCACTCACTGGAGTGCTGGGCTCGCTGAGAGGGCCGAGCTGGGTGCTGGTCCAGGCCTGTGGGTGGATCCCGACTTAATCTTTATCTTGCCCGAGCCTGGACCGGGGCTCTGTGACGTCCGCCGCCCTCAGGGCTTTCACACTGGAATGAAAGAAGCGGCACTTTTGGGTCGGTTTGCAGGCGCTATTATTAGCGCAATAGCGCCTGCAAACCGCCCCAGTGTGAAAGGGCTCTTAGTAGTGAGACCTGGGATGGATATACACCCAGAGAATGGTAATGTGTGCTTTGTGTTTATGTATCAAGTGTATCATTGAACATGGGCCAGGGGGACAGCTGGTGGGGTTTCAGATGTCCCAACTAAATAATTAATCTCTAAAACATGATTCCACCAGGGGGGAGGGGGGGGGGGGGTTGTCTTTTACAGAAATCTACTGCATGCTTTTTTTTTTTTTTTTTTTTTCACACGTCACATTAACATTAACCAGGTATTATACTGTTCTTCTGTTAAACACTATAGACACAGGTGTCACGCAGATATTCCCAGATCCTCGCTTCCCAAGAGACTGTATAATACTTCTTAGTAGAAGATCCTTCATTCCCAGCGGAGCTTTCTGCATCACAGGCAAGGCAGTCATGACAGCTCTTTATCCTGACAGCAAAAGAGGTCAACATGACAAAAAACCTGCTTATAAATACACCTCACACAGGTAGCAAAACATCTCTGTGCATAATGGAAACTGTCGCCTGTAAAATTTGGAAGTACGGCTTAGATTTCATGTTCATCGCAAGATAAAAAGTAAATTATTCAAAACGGCCATCTTTAAAATTTTTATATAATTTCTCAGCCTTTGCTGTTTTAACCACTTGCAGACCGCCGCACGCCGATGTACGTCGGCACAATGGCAGCGGTGGGCAAATGGGCGTACCTCTACGTCCCCTTTAATTGGCGGGGCTATTGGATTGTAAGCTCTTCTGAGCAGGGCCCTCTTAATCCCCCTGTATCTTATTGTATTACAACTGTATTGTCTCCCTTTTATATTGTAAAGTGCTGCGTAAACTGTATAATAATAATAATAATAACAATAATAAGAGCAGACGCACGCCGCCGCGTACATCGTGACCGTGCCCTGTGATCGCTGTCATGTGAGTTGAAGCCCCCCCCCCCCCCCCCCCCCCCCCCAACAGTTAGTATCACTCCCTAGGACACATTTAACCCCTTGATCGCCCCCTAGTGTTTAACCCCCTTCACTGCCAGTGTCATTTACACAGTAATCAGTGCATTTTTATAGCACCGATCGCTGTATGAATGACTGGTCCCAAAATAGTGTCAAAAATGTCCGATGTGTCCGCCATAATGTCGCAGTCACGATAAGTCACAGATCGCCACCATTACTAATAAAAGAAAAATTAATAAAAATGCCATGAAACTATCCCTTATTTTGTAGACGCTATAACTTTTGCGCAAACCAATCAATATACGCTTATTGCATTTTTTTTATACCAAAAATATGTAGAAGAATACATATCGCCATAAACTGAACTAAAATTTTATATATATATATATATATATATATATATATATATATATATATTTGGGGATATTTATTATAGCAAGTAAAAAATATTGCATTTTTTTCAAAATTGTCGGTCTTTTTTTTTGTTTAAAGCGCAAAAAATAAAAACCGCAGAGGTGATCAAATCCCAAAAAAGAAAGCTCGATTTGTGGGGAAAAAAGGACGTCAATTTTGTTTGGATACAACATCGCACGGCCACGCAATTGTCAGTTAAAGCCACGCAGTGCCGTATCGCAAAAAGTGCTCTGGTCAGGAAGCGGGTAAATCCTTCTGGGCTGAAGTGGTTAAATTACATTTTTTTTTTTTTATTGCATTTTTGTGTAAATTTGAGATCTGGGGTCTTTTTGACCCCCAGATCTCATATTTAGGAGGTCCTGTCATGCTTTTTTTCTATTACAAGGGATGTTTACATTCCTTGTAATAGGAATAAAAGTGACACATTTAAAAAAAAAAAAAAAAAAAGAACAGTGTAAAAATAAAAGGTAAAATAAATAAGGAAAAAAAAATAAAAAATTTTTTTAAACGCGCCCCATCCCAACGAGCTTGCGTGCAGAAGCAAACACATATGAAAACGGTGTTCAAACCACACATGTGAGGTATCGCTGTGATCGGTAGAGAGTGAGCAATAATTCTAGCCCTATACCTCCTCTGTAACTCAAAACATGCAACCTGTAGAATTTTTTTAAACGTCGCCTATGGAGATTTTTAAGGGTAAAAGTTTGTCGCCATTCCACGAGCGGGCGCAATTTTAAAGCATGACATGTTGGGTATCAATTTACTCGGCGTAACATTATCTTTCACAATATAAAAAAAAAAATTTGGGCTAACTTTACTGTTGTCTTATTTTTTAATTAAAAAAAAAAAGTGTGCCTGTAAGACCGCTGCGCAAATATGGTGTGACAGAAAGTATTGCAACGACTGCCATTTTATTCTCTAGGGTGTTAGAAAAAAAAAATTATAATGTTTGGGGGTTCCAAGTAATTTTCTAGCACAAAAAACTTTTTAAACAACAAATCTCAGAAAGAGGCTCGTTCCTTAAGTGGTAAATGTTTAAATAACAAGGACTATGTGCACTTGGTAATGGGTTTCTGGCTGCTCTTTGCTCTGAGTTATGACATTACTGCTTGTTTAGCACATCATGTGTTCCAGAAAGAATGTTCAGGTGATGTTGTGTCACCGTATAATCTTTCCACAGATCAGACTGCTGAAGCTTTTCTAATGCTCAGGCAGGGATTCCCCATAATGGAACTAAACTGCCTTTTAATTACCACTTAACTTATTCTGTAAATTGCCAAGGAATGTTTGAAGATTTAGCACTTTGCTTAGAACTTGGGTCTTAAACTATCAGTATTCCTTCCTGCTAAGACCTGGAGAAACTTTCCCCTCTGACTGCTGTAGGGGAAAAGCCTTGACTTTTTCGTAACACATTGATACAGCACGCCATTAGTGGTTTTTGTATTGTGAAATCTGGAAGGTAAATTACAAAACAGAAGCTGATAATTTGCCTCAGTGCCTTGAAAAAGTATTCATACCCCTCAAAATATTCCACATTCACATTTTGTCATGTTACAACCCAAAACGTAAATGTATTTTATTGGGATTTTATGTGATAGACCAACACAAAGTGGCACAATTGTGAGGTGAAATGAAAATGATAAATGTTGGGGGTTTTTTTGTTGTTTTTTTTTTTTTTTTTTTTTTCAAAAAATGTTTACATATCAATATCTAAAAAATGTGGCATTTTGTATTCAGCCCCCTTTTACTCTGATAAACCTCACTAAAATCTAGTGGAACCAATTGCATTTAGGAGTCCCCTAATTAGTAAATAGAATCCACTTGTGTGTAATTTAATCTCAGTATAAATACAGCTGTTCTGTGAAGCCCTCAGAGGTTTGATAGAGAACCTTGGTGAACAAAACCGCATCTTGAAGGCCAAGGGACACACCAGACAGGTCAGGGATAGAGTTGTGGAGAAGTGTAAAGCAGGGTTAGGTTATAAAAAAAAAATATCCCAAGCTTTGACAATCTCACGGAGCACTGTTCAATCCATCATCTGAAAATGGAAAGAATATGGCATAACTGCAAACCTACCAAGACATGGCCGTCCACCTAAACTGACAGGCCGGGCAAGGAGAGCATTCATCAGAGAGGCAGCCAAGAGGTCCATGGTAACTCTGGAGGAGCTGCAGAGATCCACAGCTCAGGTGGGAGAATCTGTCCACAGGACAACTATTAGTCGTGTTCTCCACAAATCTGCCCTTTATGGAAGAGTGGGAAGAAGAAAGACATTGTTTTAAAGAAATCCATAAGAAGTCCCATTTGCAGTTTGTGAGAAGCCATGTGGAGGACACAGCAAACATGTGGAAGAAGGTGCTCTGGTCAGATGAGACCAAAAGTCTACTTTTTGGCCTAAAAGCAAAACGCTATGTGTGGCGGAAAACTAACTCTGCACATCACCCTGAATACACCATCCTCACTGTGAAACATGGTGGTGACGTCATGTGGGGATGCTTTTCTTCAGCAGGGACAGGGAAGCTGGTCAGAGTTGATGGGAAGATGGATGGAGCCAAATACAGGGCAATCTTAGAAGAAAACCTATTAGAGTCTGCAAAAGACTTGAGACTGGGACGGAGGTTCACCTTCCAGCAGGACAATGACCCTAAACATACAGCCAGAGCTACAATGGGATGGTTTACATCAAATGATATTCATGTGTTAGAATGGCCCAGTCACAGTCCAGACCCAAATCCAATTGAGAATCTGTGGCAAGACTTGAAAATTGCTGTTCACAGACGCTCTCCATCCAATCTGACAGAGCTTGAGATATTTTACAAAGAACGGGCAAAAATGTCCCTCTCTAGATGTGCAAAGCTGGTAGAGACATCCCCAAAAAGACTTGTAGCTGTAATTGTAGTGAAAGGAGGTTCTACAAAGTATTGACTCCGGGGGGGCGCTATACAAATGTACCCCACACACTTTTCACATATTTATTTGTAAAAAAGTTTGAAAACCATTTATCATTTTCCTTCCACTTCACAATTATGTGCCACTTGGTGTTGGTCCATCACATAAAATCCCAATAAAATACATTTACGTGTTTGGTTGTAACATGACAAAGTGTGGAAAATTTCAAGGGGTGTGAATACTTTTTCACGGCACTATATATGGGTATATTAAAGTGGTTCTAAAGGCAGAAGGTTTTTTACCTTAATGCATTCTAATGCGCACTGAACTTATTGCTGACAAAAGGCCAGAAAACACGCCCTGATTTCCTGCACTCACGGTTCAGTATATTAATAATGTGGCAATATTAGGTGATAACTGATCTCCATGTCTGTTCTGCTGCCGGTAACTCCGATCTAACTAGAAAAGACAAAAAACAAAGTGCTCTTCCATATAAAGCATCCAGCGTTGTTTACTGTGTCAAGGTTACATAAGAAGTATCTGGGTCATTTCTGTATACACTTTTTTTTTTGTTTGTTGTCGTCTAACTAGGGTGATTATGAAATATATTGAATGAGTAACCTGGATAATTTCTAAAAAACAGGTAAACAGAACATGTAAAAATGACAGCTGATATCTAGTGTAATAATACTCACCGTGCCGTCTGACTCCTTGCAATGCCTGTCTGCTCCTAGATTGGGCTGATGGCTTCCCATATTCTGCATTTTTTTTAAATGGACCAAGTTATTTGTGTGTCAGATTCCTTGATGTATGCTGTCAGTGCAAGAATATGGCATCAAATCTAGATGGGCACATTGTTACAGTCGAATAAAAAATTCTGCACAACATTTTTTGCCTCAGTCTTTACTAGCAAGTGTGTGCAGAGAATAATTCCACTTTATTGTCTATATGGCTACAATCATTCAGAAGTTGCAGATATAAAGACCTTATTCATGTGGACGTACAAGTGTACACCCATGTGAAGGGCAGTGTGTGCCCACATGGCATGCATAGATGTTTTGTGCATCTCTGTGAAGAGAGTCCCATTCATGTCAACAGGGATACAGCTGCCGCTCCAAGTTTGACAGCCGCGTGGGTGCAGACAGAACAGAATTTGGGGATCATGGCGGGCAAATCTTGCCTTTTGGGGTAATAAAACAAAAACAAAAAAAAGTATAAATAAAGGAATCCAGAGACTGACTCCTGCCTAGAAATAAAATATCATTCTTTGACCCTGTAGGTCCTATAATTTTTTTGGGCGTTTTTCGAACAACATGCATAGGGCAGCTTATTCAATTGGATGGACCACCCTACGTGCCAAAGAAGCTCATGTGTCTTTTTCAAGCGTTGAGCTTTGCATGGATTTTTACAATTCATTTGTTATTTAGCCCTGGTTCACATTGATGCGATTTGACATGTCAAATCGGCGGCTATTGCCCGCAATGGAACCGTCCGAATCCCAAAAGTAGTTTCTGTACTACTTTTGCCATTTTTTTTTTTTTTTTGTGCAATTTCAATAGACGTCTGTGCAGGAAACCGCACAGATGTCTCTGAAATCGTCGGACTTACATGCGGGAATGAAATCGTGCGCATTCAGCTGAACTCGCACGATTTCAATCCCGCAGCAGTATGAACCTGGTCTTTAAAGAATAATTTCACCTTCGGGAACATGTTACACCTGTTTTTAGGGTGGAACATGTAACCTGTTCCCGCGTCTCAGCGATCCGAGCCCTCAGTGTGACAGCACTACAGGGAGAAGTTACCCGCATCAGCTGTCGCTTTTCGTATACAGTGCAGCCCGCAGAGTTCTGTGAATGAACTACAAGTTCATTCAGAATACATATTGGCCCAAATTTTATAAAGAAATTTGGATTTAAAAAAAAAATAAAAATTTTATTGGATGTTTTATATCAAAGTAAAACATTTTTTTTTTTTTTTTCTTTGTTTATAGCGCAAAAAATAAACACAAATAAACAAATACCACCAAAAGAAAGCTCTAATTGTTGGGGGGGGGTGCCACATTTTATTTGCGCGGTCATTCTACGCTGTACCCAATTGTCAGTTAAAGTAATGCAGTGCCGTATCGCAAAAAATGGCCTGGTCATGAAGTGTGGGGGTAAACCTCTCCGAGGTTAATAATGAGGGTGTGACAGGCGTTCTGTGAACTCACAAGCGTGAATGGAACCTTATGATGCACTTGCAGATCATTTATACCATTGATATGCAATTAACGGACCTCCAGCTGTTGCAAAAACTACAAGTCCCATCATGCCCCTGCCTCTGGGTGTCACGCTTGTGGCTGTCGGTTTAATTTTTTTATTTTAATTGGAATATATCTCCTTTGCAGATGGTGAGATTCGCTTTTGTCCCTTCTTTGTTATAATTTTGAACCTAGTTTGTGTCCTGAAGAAGCCTCACGGCGAAACGCGTAGACGCATGGCACATAAGGGCTCAATGTACAAATTGTATCATTTGATTCATGTTTTCATCTCTTTTTATTTGAACACTAGCAATGAATTGATGTACTTTTTTCAATAAATTATTTTGATTCAATATTAGTTGTAATACTTTCCCCATTGTTTCCATGCCTATAAAGTCCGAGTTTTTTTTTTTTTTTATTATTATTTATTTTATTTTTTACTATTTAGTATCCCCTCATGATTACGGGTGTGGCAACCTGAGTGTTTCTCCTTTTTGCATTTCCTCTTGCTGTCAGTCTTGCTATGCCTCATGGGACTTCAACAGCTGAAGGTCCGCTAATTGCATATCCCCGATTTATACCCTGTGTTCCTCTTTGCTCTATTAGCCCTGCTGTATTTCAGAACCTCACCCAGCTCTTGTGTTTTGATTCAGTTATTCTGTTATTTGTACGGGTATTACGTCTTGTGTTATGGAAAGGGTTCGCTATTCCCGTCTCCAGTGCCTTTAAACGAAAAGCAGATGTCTCCAGATCGGGTTTGTTGGCCGTTTTCTCACAAGTCCTCTCCGTTTTGATCTCGTTGCTCGGCCTCAACAAAAACAAAGAGTAGTCGGCGATTTACGTATAATAATAACACTGAGTCGTTTTTCTTGCCTGGCGGTCTTGTTTTTCCTGTGATATTCGGAGGGTTCCAAGCAGCCTGTTCTGATTTGTCGTTGTGTTTTGTACAGAATATCCACACAGATTGCAGCTGGCAAGGAGAAAGAGCTTTTTATATAGTTCCATTTTATTTTTGTCAGATATTCCACTCTGCTTGTGTTTAGAAAGATTACACTAATGTAGTTATAATAGTAGATGCAGTCATTATCTGCACAAAGCAGAAAAAAAAAGTTTTGTTAGCTGCTTCGTATTTAGCATATCAATTCCCATTTATTTTATTATAATGTTATTAAAGTGGAACTAATCCCTCCTATCTTTACAGGAATCTGCCATCTTAGCCCCTGTTTGATCAGCAGTTGTCATGGTGCTGCACATGACACCAGCTATTTGATGGTTTTGACAGTTTGGTTGTGAACACAAGCAACTGTGCTGTCTACTGTACCATGTACTTGTATGAAAAAGTATCCTGTTCTCTTTGTATTGCTTCCTTTTGTGTGAAATTCCTGGTGTTCCTGCCAGTCCCTCTGCTTCCCTATTAACTTACCACAATAAGCAGGAGAGTGCAGTGTGGTCAGTTTTTTTCTAGCTGTGCTGCTTTCCTATTAACTTACCACACTAAGCAGGAGAGCGCAGCGTGGTCAGTTCTCTAGCTGTGCTGGGAACTCTGTGTGTTCTCCTCCAATGATCAGATTTGTCCTGACAACCCCCGCTGCTCCGAACACAGCCATTCACTGGAAAGTTCACTGTGCTGCTGTTTCTCCTCCCCCCAGCTCTTCTGCCGCGGAGAACAGAGGGAATGTAAAGGGAAATAAAAGGTTTATGTATGTGTATAGATATCTCTATACACTAATGTTTTGCCTTTCATTTCTATTTTAATCTCTTGCCAAACGCACGCAAATACGCGGCCCCAGGCCTTGGTGCCGAGTGGCCGCACATTTGCATGCAGTAGCACCGACAGCGCTGTGCCGAGAATGTGCGCCTTGCACGCTCTCGGCAGTGACCGGCGGCTCATGGAAAGTTCCTGATCGGGATTATTCTGATCATGTGACAGCCAATCGCAGCAGCCATGTGGCCATAAGCGGCCTCGCCTGCCGGCATAGCAAACCCCTTAAAGGGCCGGCGCCAAGGGGTTTAACTGAATGGGTCACATATACTTTAAAGCGGTAGTAAACTCATTATTTTTACCTACAGGTAATATTCTAATAAAGCTTACCTGTAGGTAAAATTAATATCTCCTACTTGTGCACCGTTTAGGTGATATTCTAGCCAGCAGCAGCCGGTGACGTCACCGCCGCATGCGTTCTGAAGGAACGGCACATCTGTGCTGTTCCTTCAGAGCTATGTGACGTCATCGCGGCTCGGGGCCAGTCAAGCAGCCGCAGCAAACCGACCCGGAAGGAAGACCGGGGGATGATGGAAACGCCTACAGTGGTGACAGTGCGCCGCTGGAGGGCTTCGTTTTCAGGTAAGTCCTTTGTAATTTATGCAATGCACAATAGCACATAATGGCTTTACCTTGCAGGGGGTAACTTTTTTTTTTTTTTTTTTTCTCCTTCTGTTTATTTTTTTAACAGATCATTTCACCCTTTGCATATCTTCATAAATGTGGGGGTGGGGAAAAGGGTATATAGTAGACAGAGGTGAACTAGGCAGGGCTGTAATACTGCCTGAGATTACAGTGCAGGAAGTTAGGAGTGTCAGGATTTCTGGCAGAATAACAGGTGTTTTTTGCACATATTGAACAGATATAGGAAAACTCTTTTAATGGTTCGTTTTAAATACACTTTTGTCATTTAAAAAAAAATAACAGGTATTTTTTTTATCTGCATTCTATGCATAAAGATAAAAAGGCTTCTGTGTGCAGCAGCCCCCCTAATACTTACCCGAGGTCCATCTAGATCCAGCGATGTTGTACGAGAGACTTGGCTGTCTAGGACTTCCCTTCTTATTGGCTGAGACAGCAGTGTGGCGCCATTGGCTCCCGCTTCTGTCAATCAAAGTTAGTGTGCCAATGAGGAGAGAAAAGGGGCCGTGCCGCGGCTCCGCGTCTGAATGGACACACGGAGCTGCGGTTTGGTTCGGCTGTCTCCATAGTAAGCTACTTGCTGTGGGGGGCACTCAGCAAGGAGGGAGGGGCCAGGAGAGCCGAAGAGGGACCCGAGAAGAGGAGGATCGGGGCTACTCTGTGCAAAACCAACTGCACAGGTCAGGTAAGTATAACATGTTTGTTATTATTAATAATAAAAAAAAATAACAGACTTTAGTATCACTTACAAGTTTGCTCAGACATCCACTTTAACTGATCACTGAAACCAGATCCCCAAGCAGTTTGTGCCCATCTCCCACCAGTAAAAGCTCTGAAAGTCATAGGAGGCATGTGAGATTTGGAAGTCCTCCACCTGTATAACTGATCAGAGCCATGAAAAGCCCACAGACCTTGATATAGCCTAATGAGGTTATCTGAGTAGAAGGAAATAACCTCTAAATGCTCTTAGAGGCAGCACACTTTCTCAACCCTTTTTAACACCGAGTACCCTTCAAGTAAATGTTAGGCCTCTGGTAACCTCTGATGGGAACGACTATACCAACATATCAGAGTACATTAGTATGAACTGTAAATCGGGATATAAGAGTACAGAATAGAATGAGGCCGGCTTCACACTGCTGTGGTGCGGTTTGACCGCAGTGCAGGTGTAGCTGTGGTTTTAGCCGTGTGCCATAGAAGTTCTGTTGGGTTGTGCAGTTTCTGACAGCACACAAAAAGTCCTGCATGCTGCATCTTTGGTGCACATTCAGAAAACATGAAACCTAATAGAGGTCTTTGGGACTGTGGCTAAAACCATGGGAAAAGCACGCCAAAACTGCAGATACACCCGTGCTAGGGCTAATCCACAGTGCAGCAGTGTGAAGCCGGCCTAAGGTATGTAGCATGCTTAGAGTATGATACCCTGGGCTACTCTGAAAAATGACATTTCCTTTTTTTCATTCATATTAAAATGAAACAAATATTATAATTGACAGAAAAGCAGATGTGTCCCTATATAGTGATTGTCTGAAAAGTTACTCAGTGGGAAGAATGTTCCTTACATTGGTGGTCAGTGGGAAGAATGAATTTTACATTGGTGATCAGCGAGAAGAATGCTCCTTACATTGGTGGTCAGTGATAAGAATGTTCCTTACATTGGTGATCAGTGGGAAGAATGCTCCTTACATTGGTGATCAGTGAGAAGAATGTTCCTTACATTGGTGATCAGTGAGAAGAATGTCCCTTACATTGGTGATCAGTGGGAAGAATGTCCCTTACATTGGTGATCAGTGGGAAGAATGTTCCTTACATTGGTGATCAGTGGGAATGTTCCTTACATTGGTGATCAGTGGGCAGAATGTCCCTTACATTGGTGATCAGTGGGAAGAATGCTCCTTACATTGGTGATCAGTGGGCAGAATGTCCCTTACATTGGAGGTCAGTGAGAAGAATGCTCCTTACATTGGTGATCAGTGGGAATGTTCCTTACATTGGTGATCAGTGGGCAGAATGTCCCTTACATTGGAGGTCAGTGAGAAGAATGCTCCTTACATTGGTGATCAGTGGGAATGTTCCTTACATTGGTGATCAGTGAGAAGAATGCTCCTTACATTGGTGATCAGCGAGAAGAATGTTCCTTACATTGGTGATCAGTGAGAAGAATGTTCCTTACATTGGTGATCAGTGGGAAGAATGTTCCTTACATTGGTGGTCAGTGATAAGAATGTTCCTTACATTGGTGATCAGTGAGAAGAATGTTCCTTACATTGGTGATCAGTGGGAAGAATGCTCCTTACATTGGTGATCAGTGAGAAGAATGTTCCTTACATTGGTGATCAGCGAGAAGAATGCTCCTTACATTGGTGGTCAGTGGGAAGAATGTTCCTTACATTGGTGATCAGCGAGAAGAATGTTCCTTACATTGGTGATCAGTGAGAAGAATGTCCCTTACATTGGTGATCAGTGGGAAGAATGTCCCTTACATTGGTGATCAGTGATAAGAATGTTCCTTACATTGGTGATCAGCGAGAAGAATGTTCCTTACATTGGTGATCAGTGAGAAGAATGTCCCTTACATTGGTGATCAGTGGGAAGAATGTCCCTTACATTGGTGATCAGTGGGAAGAATGCTCCTTACATTGGTGATCAGTGGGAATGTTCCTTACATTGGTGATCAGTGGGCAGAATGTCCCTTACATTGGTGATCAGTGGGAAGAATGCTCCTTACATTGGTGATCAGTGGGCAGAATGTCCCTTACATTGGAGGTCAGTGAGAAGAATGCTCCTTACATTGGTGATCAGTGGGAATGTTCCTTACATTGGTGATCAGCGAGAAGAATGTTCCTTACATTGGTGATCAGTGAGAAGAATGTCCCTTACATTGGTGATCAGTGGGAAGAATGTTCCTTACATTGGTGATCAGTGAGAAGAATGTCCCTTACATTGGTGATCAGTGGGAAGAATGTCCCTTACATTGGTGATCAGTGGGAAGAATGTTCCTTACATTGGTGATCAGTGGGAATGTTCCTTACATTGGTGATCAGTGGGCAGAATGTCCCTTACATTGGTGATCAGTGGGAAGAATGCTCCTTACATTGGTGATCAGTGGGCAGAATGTCCCTTACATTGGAGGTCAGTGAGAAGAATGCTCCTTACATTGGTGATCAGTGGGAATGTTCCTTACATTGGTGATCAGTGGGCAGAATGTCCCTTACATTGGTGATCAGTGAGAAGAATGTTCCTTACATTGGTGATCAGCGAGAAGAATGTTCCTTACATTGGTGATCAGTGGGAAGAATGCTCCTTACATTGGTGATCAGTGAGAAGAATGTTCCTTACATTGGTGATCAGTGGGCAGAATGTCCCTTACATTGGTGATCAGTGAGAAGAATGTTCCTTACATTGGTGATCAGCGAGAAGAATGCTCCTTACATTGGTGATCAGTGGGAAGAATGCTCCTTACATTGGTGATCAGTGAGAAGAATGTTCCTTACATTGGTGATCAGTGGGAAGAATGTTCCTTACATTGGTGATCAGTGAGAAGAATGTTCCTTACATTGGTGATCAGTGAGAAGAATGTCCCTTACATTGGTGATCAGTGGGAAGAATGTTCCTTACATTGGAGGTCAGTGAGAAGAATGCTCCTTACATTGGTGATCAGTGGGAAGAATGTTCCTTACATTGGTGATCAGTGGGCAGAATGTCCCTTACATTGGTGATCAGTGAGAAGAATGTTCCTTACATTGGTGATCAGTGAGAAGAATGTTCCTTACATTGGAGGTCAGTGGGAATAATGTTCCTTACATTGGTGATCAGTGAGAAGAATGTTCCTTACATTGGTGATCAGTGGGAAGAATGCTCCTTACATTGGTGATCAGTGGGAAGATTGCTCCTTACATTGGTGATCAGTGAGAAGAATGTTCCTTACATTGGTGATCAGTGAGAAGAATGTTCCTTACATTGGTGATCAGTGGGAAGAATGCTCCTTACATTGGTGATCAGTGGGAAGATTGCTCCTTACATTGGTGATCAGTGGGAAGAATGTTCCTTACATTGGTGATCAGTGGGAAGAATGCTCCTTACATTGGTGATCAGTGGGAAGAATGCTCCTTACATTGGTGATCAGTGGGAAGAATGTTCCTTACATTGGTGATCAGTGGGAAGAATGCTCCTTACATTGGTGGTCAGTGATAAGAATGTTCCTTACATTGGTGATCAGTGGGAATGTTCCTTACATTGGTGATCAGTGGGAAGAATGTTCCTTACATTGGTGATCAGTGAGAAGAATGTTCCTTACATTGGTGATCAGTGAGAAGAATGTTCCTTACATTGGTGATCAGTGAGAAGAATGTTCCTTACATTGGTGATCAGTGGGAAGAATGTTCCTTACATTGGTGATCAGTGAGAAGAATGTTCCTTACATTGGTGATCAGTGGGCAGAATGTCCCTTACATTGGTGATCAGTGAGAAGAATGTTCCTTACATTGGTGATCAGTGGGAAGAATGTTCCTTACATTGGTGATCAGTGAGAAGAATGTTCCTTACATTGGTGATCAGTGGGAAGAATACTCCTTACATTGGTGGTCAGTGGGAAGAATGTTCCTTACATTGGTGATCAGTGGGAAGAATGCTCCTTACATTGGTGATCAGTGGGAAGAATGTTCCTTACATTGGTGATCAGTGGGAAGAATGTTCCTTACATTGGTACTCAGTGAGAAGAATGTTCCTTACATTGGTGGTCAGTGGGAAGATTGCCCCTTACATTGGTAGTCGGTGGAAAGAATGTTCCTTACATTGGTGATCAGCGAGAAGAA
The DNA here is from genome assembly GCA_037952835.1 of Lithobates septentrionalis. Taxonomy (NCBI): domain Eukaryota; kingdom Metazoa; phylum Chordata; class Amphibia; order Anura; family Ranidae; genus Lithobates; species Lithobates septentrionalis. The sequence goes on from JBBDGP010002253.1 coordinate 272,461, forward strand.
TGTTCTTTTACATTGGTGGTCAATGAAAGGTCCTAGTACATTGGTCAGTGGGAAGAATGGCTCCCTTAGGCCCCTTTTCACATGGGGTGGACTCTCCTTTGATTAGCAGGGGATCTGTCCGCTGATTGGAGTAGAGCGGGCGGATGACAGGTCCGTGTCCGCTCATTTTCCTCAGAGCAGACACGGACCGAGCCTGCTCTGCTCTGCTCTATTGGCGGCCGGGTGTAAATGGACAGATGGAGGAATGTGGATTCCCTCCTGTGTATTTGTAATTTTTTTTGCCATTTGGATCGTAGGTAGACAGTGGTAAAGGGACACAACTCTGTTTTACACTTGCTGGTCCATAGGGGTGACTGGAGGGTCCAATCAGGTCCACCTAAAACAGATAGGTGGAACTGATCAGGCCCTTCACGTGAAAGGGGCCTTACAGATACACAGTAGCTAAAAACGATAACTTGTCAGTGGTTACCTATGTGAGGCACAGAAATTACTCGGTGAACCCCTAATACCAGGAGGAATCCTGGTTGACAACATAGGAGGTCCTACACTGACACTTGCAGCTGAAGAATGTCTGTGTAGAATAAGCTCCACTTGTTGGAATCCTTCTCTCTAGAATGCTCTTTAAAAATGTAAAGCAAGTGCTGCGTATAAAACCTGACCCCAGTAATGTTTTCTTGAATCCCTAATTATCTGAGGGACTCTGGAAACGGATTGAAGCAACAAAGCATCCGGAAAGCTGGAATGTGTGGCGTCACCGTGAGCCTTCTAATGAGCTCATGTGAGAGTCGGCAGGGTGTGGCCGGCACTTGTTTCTGTTCATGTTTTCTTCTCTTTTCTATGTACTTGTAATGATCTCAGAGCGCTGTGCGCTTGCTGTGGCCGAATAGAAGTTTCTGTCAGGGGAACTGTGTAACGTGTGTTTGAACGATGAAATAAGTTTGAGGTAAAATCGCATACAGTAAGGGGCATAGATGTTTAGATCTATGGTATTGAAATAATATTATACAGGATTTATATTGCGCCAACAGTTTGTTCAGCGCTTTACAATATAAAGGGAGACAGAACAGTTACAATACAAAGAGCGTTAGGAGGGCCCTGCTCATAAGAGTTTACAATCTAATAAATATGTAGTTGCATGGAACAGATACACAGGACACAAACTCTGTACTTAAAGCGGTAGTAAACCACTGCCTTTTTTTTAACCTGCAAGGTAAAGTCATAATGTGCTAGTATGCATCACATACTAGCACATTATGTTAAACTTGAAAACGAAGCATTCCAGCGCTGCACTGTCAATGCTGCAGGCACTCCCGTCCTCACCCGCTCTTCCTTCCGGGTTCGTGGACTCCGGCTATGAGACCGGCCAGAGCCACAATGACATCACTCCCAGACATGTGCGTGGGAGCCGCCCTTTACGGCACAGGACTCTGAAGGGAAGGCCCGGGTGGCCGTTCCTTCACAGCGCATGCGCCGGTGATGTCACAGTCTGCATGTACAATAAATATCTTCTAAACGGTGCACTTTTAGGGGATATTTACAGTATCTATAGGTAAACCTTATTATAGGCTTACCTATAGGTGCAAGTCAGAGATGGGAGTTTCTTCCCACTTTAATAGATCCATTCCATGCATTTGTGTATTTCATTTCATTTCTGTGTCTTAACCAGAAAAAGCCATAACTCTGCCTTTCTCTCTCTTCCCGGGATCTGTGGGACCCCCATAGAGGATGCTAGGGGTTCTCTGAGGGGAGAGCAGTGGAAGAATACTCTCCCTTTTACAGAGATGTGCCCCAATACCACCAAAGGGTCACTACTGAAAGCGACATTCCACACAAAAGGGGAAGCTCACTTTGCCGCTGAGAGGGCTGATATGTCCCCCCGCCCCCCCGGTCTTCCAGGTTCGTGCGCTCTGGCTATGTGATTAGCTGGAGCTGCGATGATGTTGGGAGCCCTCGGTTCCGTCATGAAGCTCTGGCAAGGAATGCTGGACCTTCAGAGCGCATGCGCTAGTGACGTAACTGGCTGCATTCAGGGTGAATATCTTCTAAACGGTGCACAATTAGGAGATATTCATTTTGCCTACAGGTAAGCCTTATTATAGGATGATCTGTAGGTAAAAATCAAAAACGGGCTTTACTTCTGCTTTAAAAACAGGCCGTTGAGCTTCAGTTTGGCCACCCACCTATAAGATAGTATGCAGCTACTCAGGGTTGTACATGTCGTGGCAAAATACTCCCATCGTGCTCGGCAGGCAGTACCACCCCCAGGCCTGCTGGGGGGGGGGACGACGACACACGGGAAGCCTTCTTGGTCAGCAGAACATATGGACTGCTGCTAACGGCTATTGCTGCCAGCGGTAATAGAAAGTGAAGAAATCCGACTGGATGTTTGTACCCAAGTTGATCAATAGAGATCTAATCAGCTGCCCATACATGGATCAGCCGGGCCCTGCTGAACTGGACATATTTTAGTCCATGTATGGCCAGGTTCCCCCCCCCCCCCCCCTTTTTTTTTTTTTTTTTTTTTTGCTCTGACTCTGAAGCAAACCTGTTACTTTGCTCTGACTTTCTTCTCTTTATTATTGATGTGTATGTTTAGCTGAGTGAACCTGATAACCCTTCTTCTAAGGAGAAGAGCTCAATTATCACAGCCGCCTCAGCAGTACTTTTCTCTTGTCAGCCTGATTGAACAGTCAATATTTAAGTGCCTTAGGCAGGAAGATAATAGTTTAGGATCAACGGGTTTCTTTCAAACCAAAGCCTTGAGGAGAGTGCATTGTCAGTGGAGCATCATTTATCTAAATATAATCCAACAATTGAACTACAGCCAAAATATTTTTTTAATTTTTTTTTGGGGGGGGGGGTGGGGGTGTATTGCTGTTTTGCTGCCCAGTACAGGAAGAGAGGGGGAAGTCCAATGTAGCTACTTGTGGGGCTCCAGTACAGGCTGTCCCCGAGTTAGAAACAAGATCTGGTCTGTAGGTTTGTTGTTAAAGTGATTGTAAAGGTAGATGTATTTTTTTTTTTTTTTTTAATAACAAACATATACTTACCTCCACTGTGCAGCTCGCTTTGCACAAAGTGGCCCCCGAACCTGCTCTTCTGGGGTCCCACGGCGGCTCTCACGGCTCCTCCCCACATCTGATAACTCCCTCGGAGAAGCGTTTCCCTGAGGGGGTTACCTTGCGGGCGCGCTCCCGAGTCCATAGAGGCCGAATGCAGGACTCGGCCCCGGCGCTCGCGTCATTGGATTTGGTTGACAGCAGTGGGAGCCAATGGCTGCGCTGCTATCAATCTATCCAATCAAGACCCTGGGCAGAGAAACAGCGTGTCCGGGTCAAGTTCGAGGGTTCAGGTAAGTAAAACGGGGGGGGGGGGGGGGGCGGTCAGTGACAGGTGCAACATAGGATGCATTAAGGCGAAAAAACACGAGGGTTTACAACCCCTTTTAAGTTGAATTTGTTTGCAAGTTGGAACAGGTACATTTTTAAGTGTAGCTCCAGCCATAAAAAAAAGTTTTTTTTTACGTTTTTTGGTTAGCATAGGAAAGGGTTGACACCCCTGTAACGTTGTAACGTTTTGTTTTGCTGCCTGTCTCCCCGTTCAGAAGGTTTCCCCTCAATTTCTGTCCCTGTGACAGTTGGATTTTGAAAACTCTGAGTTGTTGTGGAAACAAGGATTGGTGATAAAGCTTCAGTGGAGACAACCCCCCCCCCCCCCCCAAATGATATCTTACAGGAGAGAATTTCCCTTCCTAGAGGGGAGATTTCCTCTCACTTCCTGTTGCCTCCCTCCGTTTTGTCGGAGTTGTTTGTAAGTCGGATGTTTGTAACCCGGGAACCGCCTGTACACATTTTATCATACAATTTATAAGAGGAAAATGTCAAAAACATTTGCAGAAGAAACCAATTACAGAGCGATGTGCAGCAGGAGCTGCAGCCACTTGTTTTTTTTTTGTTTGTTTGTTTTTTTGTTTTGTTTTGTTGTTTTTTTGTTGAGTGTCTATGATTGGGCCTCTCTCTGCTCCAAAACAAGCTCATGGTACCACATCTTGGCAGAGGGCCAGGAGCCGGTTTTCAACTCCACAACAAAGCCGGACAAAAATTGTGGCATTCATTCCATATGTACGATTCTTGATCTGTTTTGTCCTCGGTGAACCTCTGTTTGTTCATTTTGCTGTTCATATTCCGTAACCTTTCTATGTCCGCGTTCTTCTACATATTGGAATGCAACAATCTACGATAAATATAGATGATTCTACAGCTTTCCATAATTCTTTTTAGAGAGAAAAAGAAACCCATGTAATTTCAGGATTAAACAAACGAATAATAACTAGATCAGCGTTGGCCGAACGACTGGCTGACAAAACTGGCCTACAGCGCCCTCTGCTGGTAAAATGTGTAGAAATCGGAGCATGGATCCTGATGACTTGTATCTGTTGTGCAAAATAATTTTCTGCAATATGCAGACCTTTTTTCTTTCTCAGCACTGTGTATCTTTTTCACAAGTAATTCTCAAGCTCAGTGCTGCATTTTACGTTTTTTATTGTTTTTTAAAGATCTCTATTGTAGCAGTAGTGAAAATGCATGCTACCATTTATTTCAAATACAGAAATTTTATATCATCTGACATAATATCTCTGATGTGATATGTTACAGAAAATAAAGTATAGTGTTCTCTGCTTGATTTTGGATTAGTTGCTTTGCTAAAAACCCTTTTGGGGGTTATTTACTAAAACTAGAGAGTGCAAAATCTGGTGCATAGAAACCAATCGGCTTCCAAGTTTTATTTTCAAAGCTTAATTGAACAAGCTGAAGTTAGAAGCTGATTGCTTTCTACGCACAGCTGCACCAGATTTAGCACTCTCCAGTTTTAGGAAATCTCCCCCCTTTGTGCATTTTAGTTTAAATCGCCTTGTTTTATATTAACATTATGGGGTTGATTTACTTAAACTGGCGAGTACAAAATCTGGCGCAGCTCTGCATAGAAACCATTCGGATTCCAATTATAGTGCCGGTGGTTCACACTATGCGGTGCGGAAACCGCATGCGATTTTGATCAGGAATCGCACTGCATTCCTGTACAAATCACATGCGATTCTTCAGCAGTGCGGTTTGAGCCATTATTCTGTATGGCTCAAATCACACTAAAAACGTGCAGGACCCTTTTTTTTTTTTTTGGCTGCACCAGAATCAGATCGCATTGAGCGTTCACGCCCATGCGATCCAATTCTGCAAATCACACTGCGCTCTGCAAACCAGATTTCTGGGTGTCTTGAACTTAATGTACCCCCCGGCAGCATGAATGGGGTGCATTTTGGATGTGGTACGGAATCCGCAGCGCACAAGTGTGAACTGCCACTTATTGTTAGGGATGCACCGATACCATTTTTTTTTTACGAGTACAAGTACTGATACTTTTTTTTTTTTTTAGTATTTGCTGATACCAATTAATGATACTTACCGCAACTGTTTTGTTTACACTTCAGCTGTCAGCAATGTTACAAAGCTTTGAAAAGTCATTTACAGATTAAATAAATTTTGTTTTTTAATTTTGCACTTTTTTAAATGTGTAAATATATATTAATATATATGTGTGAAAATATTCACTAACAAAGCAAACAAAAAAAAAAGTTTTAATTGTTTATCGTTTATAAAATAGACACGAACAAAAACAAAAAGCAGGAAAATAATTAAATGGAGGAGAATAGGGAGTTAATTAAGTCTGATTAGAGGAGTAAATTAAGGGTTATAAGGGGTTAAACAGGAACATTCGTTCATCCCCACTGACAGCTCAAAGAACCGAGCCTGAAAGTATTGGTTTCAGGTATCGGTGCATTTGAGTACCGATACTTGTGCAAATACTCGGTATCGGCACCGATACTAATATCGGTGCAACCCTACTTATTGTCAAAGCTTAACTGAACAAGCAGAAGTTAAAAACTGATTGGCTACCATACACAGCCGTACCAGATTCTGGGTGCTCCAGTTTTAGTAAATCTGTGTGTGTGTGTATGTGTGTGTATATGTATGTATATATATATATATATATATATATATATATATATATATATATATATATATATATATATATATATATATATATATATATATATATATATATATATATGTATATATATATATATATGTGTGTGTATATATATGTATATATATATATATATTATGATTCTAACAATCTTTTACTTCTTTCGATGTTTAAAAATGTTAACAGCAATTATTTTGCGCATTTTGTTTATTACATTTAAATGGGCTATCTACTGACAAGTATATCATGCCTACTGTTGTATTTTATTTTATTTATTTTTTTTATTCTTTAGTATATTTTATTCCCAGGCCACCCTGTAATGCAGGCAGTGGTCTCCCAATGTTTAGCAGCAATTATTGTGCCCGTTTTGTTAATCTCATTATATTTAAATGGGCTATTTACTGACAAGTATGTCGCAGCTATTTTCAGTTTTCAGTTTTTTATTTATATACTTTATATACTTTATTCCCAGACCGCTCTCTCCCATAACCGAATACTGTCAAGTGTTAAGTTTCTTTGGCTGTTGTATCACATCACATCAACATTCAATGTTTTAGAAAGAAAAAAAAAAAAAAACAGCTGAGAGCAGCAATGTTTTTTTTTTTTTTTTTTTCTCCACCTTCTTTTGTCTCTCCAGCTTGCCTTGGGGGCTCCTCCCAGCCTGCCCAAGATGCCTATCTGATTGGCTGGATGTCACGCAGGAGGAGCCAGCGAGATTGTTTTTCTTCTCCTGCGTGACCTCACTCTATTTGTCTCGGTGCTGCAAGCCTGGGAGCTCAGTTGAGGATTTTGCCTGGCTGAGGAGAGACGTGCTGTGGATTATGTTTTAGGAAATAATGAAAAGATATTTATTAATACGCACGGACTGAATCTCACATTTGACTAAACAAAGGGACCTCCTTTTTTTTTTGTTTTTTTTTGCATTTGTTTTGACAGAGACGTTCGAAACGGGTAAGCCACGTTAAAGAGGACAGATCTGAGAAGCTATTTTGCGGCTCGCCCTCTCTAATGTGCAGTAACAATGAGCCCAGCATTCGGAGCCATGGAAGTGGAGCACTACGGAAAGGGAGTCCTGCTCGAGCCTTTTTTACACCAGGTCGGAGGGCATTCTTGTGTCCTTCGCTTTAACGACAAGACCATCTGTAAGCCTCTCATTCAAAGGGAGCACCTGTTTTACGAAACGCTCCCTGCCGAAATCCGAAAATTCACACCACAGTACAAAGGTAGGTCATCACTTCTTTGTGGCGGGTCACCGCTTTTTTTATTTTACTGTCCTTTGTATAAAATGTTTGTCATGACTTGTTCTCCCCGAAGGCTCTTTCTTTTACGGAAGCAGTTTTATGGGAATGATTTTTTTTTTTTTTTCCATATATTTTGATTGTTGTCAGGGACAGGCTGTGATGCGTGTGTTGGAGATTACGATTGGGTCTCTTGGCTGGCTAAAAAGCTTTAGAATTTAGACAGCTGTGCTTGCGGCCCTGTGTCTCCCTTAGACTCCGGTGGGTAAGTGAAACCTCAGGAGACCAGCGTTTTAAAACAACCTGGTCCCGTTTCCTTTCTCTTTCTCTCTCCCAATTTATTCTCCTACTTTTCTTCTTTGGCTGCCGAAAAGAGGTTGGTTTTAGGTGGAAAAAAAAAAATCCACATTATTTTATTTTTTATTTTTTTAACTTCGATTTACTTGAGTTTTGGTTAAACTGTTATGGTAAAAAAAAAAAAAGAAAGCTGCACAGGCTGAGTATTTCCTGTACCTTCTACATACTTTACCTTTCAGAGGAAATAAAAAATGTATTTTTGGATTAAAGGATTGCAGCAAACTCCCTCGGAGTGAGTCACCTCAAGTAAACAAGTGGAGTTCCCGCTACGAGGGCTTTGCGCTCCAGAGTCAGTATTCTTTGTTCCTGAGTAATAACATTAATTGCAGGTGATTCAGAGATTTGGGATATGGGCCATTTTTTTTTATATTCTCTACACAATGCTGCTGGGGTGTCCTTTACCAGCCGTACAGTCCTGTATTTTGAACATGGCACAGGAACAGGTAAACAGGGTGGTACAGGTATGGAGTTACTGAACTATTTATTGCAAACAAACACACGGGTAAGCAGCCATGACTTTAAAATGTTACCATAAAATCTTATAAGCTGTGTCTTTTTTTTTTTCTATTATTTTGCTTATTTTTTTTTTATTATTATTTTTTTTTTTTCTGGTGTTCTAGTTTGTGATATGGTGGAGGGTAGGAAAACGGCTCCACACAGTCCTGACTTTCCTCGGCGATAAAGCTGAAAGCTGTTTGCTAGCTGCCGTCTACGATTTTTATTTTTTTACCCGTAGCCCTTCCATTTGTGCTTGAAAGCAGCCCGCTGTTGTCCCCCAGCTCTCCTGTTTTAGTCCCAGGTCCGCCTGCCCTGAGGGAAGCGAGCGACAGCAAGTACAGCAGACACTAGGACCAAAAATAAAGGGACAGTTCAGGACTATTGAGGACTTTTATGGCACTCCTGGAAAACAGCTGAATGGCTTAAAGACTTAAATTAAATAAAAAAATAAACAAAATAAAAAAAATGGGTGCACTAAAGACTGTACTAAGCAAAAAGGTGCTTTATTTTTTTTTTTAAAGAGTTCACCATGGATGATATTAGGTTTGCTTTGTGTGTTTGCGTCCCAGTTTAATAACACTATAAATAAAGACGCTTTTCACTAATACTATTAAAAAAGTTTATAAGCTATGGTGACTCTGGATAGATGCATTTTAGGTAGTTTTTGCTGTATTGTTTGTCTATTCCCCCTGTTTTTATTTTGCTCCGCTTGCACATCTAATGCCTTGATCCCTTCATAGTTGTGTGACATTGAATGCCTTTTATTTTTTTTTATTTTTTATTTTTATATTCTCGCTTTGCTGCAATGCATATGAAACACATGGTGTTTCTCTGCAAGATGTAAATAAAGTTTGTTTTACATCTTTATTTCACATGCTACCAATAAAAAAGAATATTTATTTAACTTCAATAAATATTTTAATAAATGGAAATTGTCTCCTGTTATTATTTTGTCAGTGTTGTGCTTTTGTTGGGGTTTTTTTTAATATGAAATGCTTCCATACAGCAATTGTGCCTTTTAAATTATGCTGTCTCTTCTGTGTCGGGTGTTTTTTCTGTGTTTAGCCGCTTTTTGATATCTGCTAGGTTGGCAGATCAGGCTGGGCCTGTGACAGGATAAGTGCTAAGGATTGGGTAAGACACAAACCGCTGTCATTTGTAAAACCTTTTTTCATGCTGAGCTTCACGTTCCACTTTGTTCTCTAAATGTGCCCTCCTCTGTGCCCCTGCAGGTGTGGTGTCGGTAAGCTTCGAAGAGGACGAAGATGGCAATTTATGCCTAATAGCCTATCCCTTAAAGCGGGACCAAGACAACCTTGAAAACGTAGACTATTCAGACTGCAGCGAGCCAAAAAGTAAAGTGCTCAGGTGGTCTAACAAGAAGGCCCTCCTGCTGGAGAACGACAACCTTGCCAAGGAAAGAGTTCGACAGCACCGGAAGGAGGAGAAAATCAAGAGGTGAGCCATTGGAAGAAGTCCATTTAGGTTTTTTAGTTTTTTTCGTTGTTTTTTTTTAAGAGTTTTCCCAATAATGGTATTCTAGTTATAGATAGAGCTTGGTAGGCTAAGTCAGCACCTTGCTTCCTATACACGTTGGGCAGTTTTGGGCATCCCCACCAACCTTTGTGTGTTTCAGCTCCTCCTGTTACATTCTTATGCCCTGTACACACGGTCGGACATTGATCGGACATTCCGACAACAAAATCCTAGGATTTTTTCCGACGGATGTTGGCTCAAACTTGTCTTGCATACACACGGTCACACAAAGTTGTCGGAAAATCTGATCGTTCTGAACGCGGTGACATAAAACACGTACGTCGGGACTATAAACAGGGCAGTAGCCAATAGCTTTCATCTCTTAAATTATTCTGAGCATGCGTGGCACTTTGTGCGTCGGATTTGTGTACACACGATCGGAATTTCCGACAACGGATTTTGTTGTCGGAAAATTTTAAAGCCTGCTCTCAAACTTTGTGTGTCGGAAAATCTGATGGAAAATGTGTGATGGAGCCTACACACGATCGGAATTTCCGACAACAAGGTCCTATCACACATTTTCCATCGGAAAATCCGACCGTGTGTACGGGGCATTAAGCCTCTTGCACACTGGAGCTTGAATATGCTCAGTACAGCTTATTTTTTTTACTGAGCTAAAATGCAGCACCCAAATTGTAATGTGCCTATGCACACAGGCGTGTAAACAAGCGAATGTGTATTCTTTAGAAAAAAAATAAAAATGGAAAAATCTGCATTTTTGGTCAGTAATTTACGCCTCATGCGCGCAAATGCACACAGATTTGTCCATTGACATTGTTAATCCGTGAACAAGCTCCTGCGCATTGCGCGAATTAGTGTGAAAATTGCATGAATGCATATGCATATAGATGTGCAAGAGGCCTTAATCATGTCAAATAAATAAGAATAACAAAGGGAATAGTTGTAATTCCTTATAACGGGCACAGCAGGTATGCAAGACTTCAAAACTTGAAGATTTCACCAGTAAAAAAAAAAAGTCAGGTGGTTTAAGGTTTTCCAAAAACGAAATAACTTGAGTGTTGTCATTATCTAACTCGGGGGTCTCCAAACTTTCCTAAAGTGCCAGATTACTGTCCTTAAGACTTTAGGGTGCCCGAGTGTGGCCAGCAGGAGTTGAAAATTTCCAGTGGTCAGTGGGATTAGACAATGCCTCAGGCTTGGTGGTCAGAGGGAGTAAGAAAAATACATGGTACCTGTGGTCAGTAGGAGAAGGAATAGTGCCTCGTTGGTGTCAGTGAGAGGAATAGTGCCCCATCACTTGTGTCAGTGGGAGGAATAGTGCCCCATCATTGGTGTCAGTGGGAGGAATAGTGCCCCGTCACTGGTGTCAGTGGGAGGAATAGTGCCCCGTCACTGGTGTCAGTGGGTGGACTAGTGACCCATCATTGGTGTTGGGAGGGGGGGGTAGTGCCCCATTCTTAGTGTCAGTGGAAAGGACTGATGTCAGTAGAAGGAATAGGCCCCGAGGGCTGGATAAAGGCAATCAGAGGCCCGCATCTGGCCCATGGATCACAGTTTGGAGGCCACTGATCGAACGGACAGCATGTCTCTGACAGCATGTAGGTAAAAAGTTGCTAAATTCTTACCCTGGTGCTAATTTGCCTCTAAATGGAATGTTACAGCTTAACAGGCAAAGCTATGTAGCAATGGTGTGATATATTCTGGCTAAATAAGGCAGTGCTCATTAGCATCCAGTTGGCTTTGGTTTCAGAGATGATCTATAAATGATGAGAAAATGATTGCTGTGGATTAGTGCACTGTGGATACTCTGTATAGGATACTCTGTATATGCTGAGATGGTTTCATGGTCTGGCGCCCCAGGTGATGTGTGTATTGAGAAGGTTTCATGGTCCAGCATACCAGCTGGTGTATATGTTAAGGTGATTTCATGGTCTGGCACCCCAGGTGGTGTATATGTTAAGATGGTAACATGGTCCGGAACCCCAGGCGATGTATATGCTTAGAGGGTTTCATAGTCCAGCACGTCGGGTGATGTATACGCTCCTAGTCCCGCACCCCAGGTTGTGTATATACCAAGATGGTTTCATGGTCGGGCACCCTAGGTAGTGTATATGTTAAGATGGTCTCATAGTCCAGCACACAGGTGATTTAGATCTTCAGTTTCTAGAAAACTTTGCTGCCTACTGTCTTCAAACGTCTCTTAGAGACTTATAGCTAAGATACAGCTGGAGTAATAATCTATTCTGCCCTTAGCAAGACCATACATTAAGTTTGTATGTTGCACATTACTTACATTATTTTGCAATAATTCTTCTGCTGTAGTGCATTTTATCTACTTCTATGAACCAGGCTAATAGCAGAAAAGAAGTTGTGTCTATATCCTACAAATGTCTGTTTTCTTTTTTACAGCCACATGCTAGAAGAAGAGTTTGAATGGTTAAAGAAATCTGAAGTCTTGTATTATAGTGTGGAGAAGAAAGGGAATGTTAGTTCGCAATTTAAGCACAATCCTTGGAGTATGAAATGCCACCAGCAACAGCTCCAGCGAATGAAGGAAAACGCCAAACACAGGAACCAATACAGTATCCTTTTCTACTAATGGCCACTTACAGTGTGTGAACCAATTTCTTACTGTAATGCTGCTTATACAGACGATCGTACATTCTGACAACAAAATCCATGTTTATTTTTCCGACGGATGTTGGCTCAAACTTGTCTTGCATACACACGGTCACACAAATCTTGTCGGAAATTCCGAACGTCAAGAACGCGGTGACGTACAACACGTATGACGAGCCAAGAATAATGGAGTTCAATAGCCAGTGCGGCTCTTCTGCTTGATTCCAAGCATGCGTGGAATTTTGTGCGTCGGAATGGTGTACACACGATCGGAATTTCCGACAACAGATTTTGTTGTCGGAAAATTTGAGATCCAGATCTCAAATTTAGTTTGCCGGAAATTCCGACGGAAAACGTCCAATGGAGCCTACATACGGTCGGAATTTCCGACAACAACAAGCTCCCATCGAACATTTCCCGTCGGAAAATCCGACCGTGTGTAGGCTCCGTCTGAATTTCCGACAAACAAAATTTGAGATCTGGATCTCAAATTTTCCGACAACAAAATCTGTTGTCGGAAATTCCGACCGTGTGTATGCGGCATTATTCTTGTGTCCCCTTTCCCCTGTGCACTTGCACTCAGCTTCATATTAAAAATACCATCCTCCTGAATCTAATTCACGCCCACAGTGTATAAATGGTTGGCATCGGGTCTCACTGTATACACTTTTCTAAAGCAAATCTATTTTTGTGAGTCTGTTTTAAAGTTTCTTACCTGTAGATCCTGTCAGTAACAGCACTTCTTTTTTAGGCTGACAGTGCCAAATCACTGCCTTGTATTTAGCAGCAGCACTGTCAGCTTTTTTTTTTTTTTTTTTTAAGAATCCTACTTCCCTAGGTGGATGCAACAAAGGAATGCCTCTGTCCCCTGCCAGCTCTAAAACTGAGAACTGAGCGATCAAACACCACTGATCACTCAGGTTTCCAAGAGCTCCCTGATCAGAGAGCTGGTGACTTTCAGTCACCGCTCTCAGCGGCTCGGGTTGGGGGTGGATCACGACCATATTGTCGCGATCTTGCCCCAGTCTGGACTGGCTCTGTGGCATCAGCCAACAGGAGGGCTTCAGCCCTCTGTCTGCTGAAAACGGGTCACAGGAGTGCAGAATGAACTGCATTCCTGTGATCCACAGAAGTACAGGCAAAGCCTTGGCTTTACTTCTTCTCCTTTAAACATGTTTGGGATTGTTGATATCATGGATTTGTAGGATGCTAACATCTGAAAATGGATATCTCAAACTGATACTGTAACAAATATTTGATGTCGGAAGCAGACTGTATTGTAATACTAATTTATTAAATAAAAACTTTTCTGTTAAAAAAAAAACATGCTTGGGATGGAGCACAACTTTCTGTATAGAAAAGCACAGATTTTGTTCCTTTCAGTCTGTTAGTCGTAGCAATATGGAGGCTTTCCTTGTGGTCGGAGGTTTCTGCAACATTTCATTCCCTTGTTGTCCAAGTGTAAATACCTAATGTATGTCTTTCGGAGTAAAGTACTGAATATGTGTGTATAGTAATGTGTATTTTGTATCTAGACTGTGGGCGCTGAAGAACAGTGGAAGTATAGTGCATACTGTTTTCATATTGCTTTTTGCAATGCTTGAGAGAGTTCCCGTTAATCGATTGACTACTTGCTGATCAGCCAGCTTTCCCCGCCTTTTGCACCCTGTCACTGCTCGCTCGCTGTCTTGCACGTAGCCGAGTTCGCACCCTTCAGCAAAGGTGACTCTGTAGTCGGTTTAATCTCTGTTTATCATATCTTAAGCAGTCTGGTGATTAGACTTGTACTGGGAAGTGAAAGCTGATTAAATTTAAATGCCTCGTGTCACTTCCAATGTTCTCATCTTGTACTGAGATGTCTGTGTCTTTCTGTAACTTTGAGGTTCAATCTTCTGTAATACCATTGACAGGTGACATGGGTCTGAGTCTTGTCTGGACATAAACAAAGCTGCAAGCATGGAGCCATTTGCCAACAGATCATCCTTCTGGCATAAAATCCATAGAGTGGAAGTTACTAATCTCTTTTTGAAAGTGTTGTAACTCTGGAGTATAAAAGACTTTGTTGTTTACTGTTCCTATAATAGCCAGATTGATTTCCAACCGGAGAACAAATGCGTCTTTGTATACACACTCAGAGAATCAGTAATCTGCATTATTGCCACATAAAAGGTTTTCTTTGATCACTTCTTTTTCGATTTGCTTTTTAGCGGAAGGATTTTTTACTCAACAAATGTGTTTTTAAATGATAGCTTATCTAGAATATATTGCTTTAGAAGTATCTAACTCGGGCTCACTCTGCTCCAGCAGGGCTTGCACTAGGAATTTGTAGTACTGGTTATGATAAAAGACCTTAGATAGTCGTGATAATTAGTTGTGTATGTTCCTTAACTAATCAGAATTCATCCTATTGGAAAACCTGACATGTCGCTATCAAGTGCCATGCGTCCTTGACCTAAAGATGGGCACACGACAGCATGGAGACGATGCATCGGAGGAGAAAAAAGCTAACCAGATCCAGAAGTGTCAGCAAAGCACATCTGCAATAATTGGGGTCCGTGTTTGCGGGATGCAGGTGAGTTTGCAAAAAAAAAAAGCGGGTTACTTTGTTCACATAAAGACAGAGACTGCCTGTTCTACCATATTGCTAGTTGGGGGTCTACCAGTGCTATAGAAGCAGCTTTCTATGCTCCCCAAGCTGACCGCAGAGTATGCTGGGATTTTTCATTGGCTAATCCTTAGTTTATGATATGATTTGTATTTTAAGCATTTTTATATCCCCTGATGTTTATTACACTAGGGAAATTTGAACATTGCCCTTGCTACTTGTTAGCAAGTTGCTGATCCCTGTGTTAAAGGTACCTATCTACATACCACCATCAGTAATTGCTCAGCAAACACAAACTATAAGGCCCCTTTCACACTGGGGCGGGAGGTGCGTCGGCGGTAAAGCGCCGCTATTATTAGCGGCGCTTTACCGCCATTTTAGCGGCAGTATTCGGCCGCTAGCGGGGCGGTTTTACCCCCGCTAGCGGCCAAGAAAGGGTTCCCTTCTCTCCAGCCACTTTTGCATATTTTATATATACTGTGATTCTGTCCTTGCCAAATATGCTGCAGAAATCTCCCTCCACTGAGTCTGGCTGCAGCCATTTTAACTGTGGGCAGCTGAAGCTGCTGCCTGTTCACTTCCTGGATTTACACAGAGTCACACCTCCAGCTCTGTAACTTTTATTGGCCCTCTTATGTCTCATCCCCCCTCCCTTCCTGGCATACTTCCTGGCATACTCTCTGTGCATGAAAGCAGTGGATGATGTCATAAGCCTAGGCTAATGACCAGACAAGAAACAGGAAGTGGGCTGTATAAGGTATTTACTGGCAGAAAAAAATGTTTTACTATCCAACGTTAAAACCACAACAAGGGCAGAAGATTCAGTAGATGGAAAGATGAAAAAAATGACTGAGGGTCCGCTTTAACCGTACACCCATGCAAGGTGTTCCATGCAGGCAGTCCCATTTGTGTCAGTTGGGACAAAGTCCTAACTCCAGCCAAAGCTTTTTAACTGCATCGAGTAGGTAAGGGTTAGAACTGTATTTTACTGCAGGTAGGCACAAAGGCATCTCAAAAAAACATTTCCAATATACATATATACATTTTCTAGTACAGTGAGAAAAGTATAGAAAATGTGTAGGCTTTTGTATTGCTTCGTTACTATTCCACGTGCATGTCGGACACATGGCAGCCCCATAAAATATATGGGGTATAGTTATGAAGCAGTGAATGTCACATTTACCCAACCTTAATTACATGTAAATCTTCCAGGTGCATATTTTTTAAAGTGTCACTAAACCAACATCATTAAAAAAAGCGATCAACAAATGGTGTATTACATGCTGTTCATACTCGGTCACTCTGAGATTTGTTTTCTGTATTCTGCAAAAAAAAAAAACTAGGGGATCCTGCTGCTCTCTATCTCCCCTTTCTGTCCATGTCCCCAATTCAGCTAGGGATTTCGCAGCTGTAGTGGTAACTCTGCACATGCTCAGTTTTCAGTGAGTTTCTATGCTGAGCATTTCCTCCCTATCACATCTGAGCAGCCCATGTGACTATAGAGTCACACATGTGGGTGTATACACAGTGATAAATGAAGGCCCTCCCTCCTCCATGCCCGCTAACCAGCTAAACACAATGGGGGCGGGATATTACATAGTACATTATTATAATGTAGATTGATGGAGGCTTCACCTCCCTCGTAGTCTTAAGACACAGGCTGGAGGGGGGTCACACAGCTTGTGACTGGCAGAAATCCACCCAAACCATGTTATTGCCAAAAATAATAAAGATTTGTTTTCAGATATATATTTTTATGGCGATTTAGACCGTTTATTGATATGAATTCTTTTCAAAGGCTTTTTATTTTTTGAACATGTGACCAGCAGTAGAGGACTAGAAGCTCCTTCTGCTTATGTTTCCCTGCAGACAGGCTGGGACAGAGTCGGGTCATGTGACAGCTGTATACAGATTAGAAGAAACATACTTGGATTAGTTTTTATTAACGTAATGACAGTGCCATCATCCATATACAGACATAAAAGGGACAATGTAAATTATACAGCGTGTGTTTAGTATCAATTCAAATTACGGGTCACCTTCACTGTTTGAATGTCACATTCACTGCTTTATATGCCCCCATGTGTTCTCTTTTAAAAGGAGGGAAGTGGCATTTCTAGAGTAAGATGCGTGGGGGGCGGGGCGGGGGGGGGGGGGGCTGTACAGCCATTCTAGATGACGATGGTGAATAACATTGTTGTGTGACCGGCCTTTGTGGAATGCGTGGGAATTGTATTTTTTTTTTTTTTTTTTTTTTATTGCCTTAGTAGTGTCCATCATATTCAAGTCTGGTGGGAAATTATAGCTGTTTTTTTACATGAAGTAAATATTTTTGTATTTCCTTTAAGCCCGTTAGTAATGGAAAGCTGAGGTAGGCACCCTGTTTATATCTCATTAGGAGCAGAATGAGTTGATCCCGCCACATGAAAGGGTCTTCTCATCCGAAGGGAGGACATCACAGCAAAATGACTGGTTGTGTTTGGACATTGTGCTCCGGGGATGACAGCCTGGAGGGTACCAGACTCCACCGAGTGGAATTGTCTAAGCCCTGTGTAAACACCGGCTGGCCTCCTTGTTTCATATTTAATATAACAGTTTGGGAAACGGTTAGCGCCGGTTACAAAATGTTCCCATGTATTGAGTAACCTGGGTTTGTCTTGGCTCTTTAGTCCTATTATCTGCTTCTCACTAAAGAACACATAGAAATGAAACCACCTCCTCCTCTGCTGCAATATTACTAGGAGGGTGACGGCCCCAGAGTTGGCATAATTAAATGTCAGTGGTGGCAGCTGTCATTTTTTTTTCCTAGACCTGTTCCTTTGGAAAGTGAGCGATTACACTAACTGTATGACAAATCGTTTGCTAAAGCACCCGTGTCATAATTGCCATTTTTTTTTTTTCATACTGTCTCTACAACTGTTCTCAGTGGTGCCGATCTCCTCCAGACTTTTTCAGACACTTCTTTATATGCACTCCAGTGACAGCTGCATATCATGGCTCTGAACTGGTTTCCTTCTAATAATATAAGACTGTGCTTACACAACATGTTTTGGCATGGTTCCCTGTAGTCTTTGTCCGTTGTATGTTTGACAAAGATAACAGAGGAGAGCACTGTTGTCACCCATTGGCAGGAAGTGACTCATCAACATGGTAAAGCTTATATGAAATTGTAGCGCTTGAGTTTAGGTAAATGTTGGTGATTGTAAAGCTTCCTGTTTTTTTTTTGTTTTTTTTTCACGTTAAAATAATAAACAGGTTATACTTGCCTGGTCTGTGGTTTTACACAGAGCAGCTCCAATCCCCCTGTTCTCGGGTTCCCTGCCGGCGCTCCTGGCTCCACGCCCCCTGCGCCTGCCCTGCCACCTCTTCAACGCACATCAGTGAAGGAGAAAAATTACTTATTTGCAAATATATATAGATACATAGCTATAGAGAGAGTGAGCTCTATCTATCGCTAAAGTGTGTGTATATATAATATACACAATGTGTGTGTGTGTTTGTATGTATGTGTAATATATAAAAATATATATTTAAAAAAAAAAATCTTTTTTGCAGAAACTAAGGGAAACTTTTTTTTAATGTTCAATCTTTCTTTGCTGTTTGCTGGGCCAAAAATAAACCCGGTGGTGATTAAATATCACCAAATGAAAGCTCTGTCTCAAATAAATATACAAATTTCATATGGGCACAGTGTTGCATGACCGTGCAATTGTCATCCAAAGTGTGAGAACGCTGAAAATTGGCATAGGCAAGAAGGGGGTGAGAGTGTCCGGTAAGCAAATGGTTAAAGGGCCAGCAGAGGAGGGGAGGAGCTTTATGTACCGGAGGAGGTATGTGATTCTGAGTAGAGAGCGTGCTGTGAGCCCAGGCAGCACATGCATAGTGAAGTGTTTGACCTGAGCAGAGGATTCGCATACTAATAAAGGCAGAAAAGCGTTGGGGTGCCGACAGCGCTGGAGGGATCAGCCATTTCAATAGAGGTTGGATAGCATTGTTGGCTCACCAGAGGAAATAAAGTAATCCATAAAGGGCAGGATTGCCAGATACATTAAAGTGAAACTATACCTGACTTAACAGTTTAAAAAAAAAAATACCCACATTCCCGGCGCTGTCACATTGGTTGTGCTTTCAACTAAACCGTGAAACCATCAAAGTGCTGGAGTCATAACTGATCACATTTGCAGCACCGTGACAGATGAAGATCAAACAGGCTAAGAGAGCAGCTTCCTTGGCTGGAAACAATGGGAGGGTTTAGTTTGGCTTTACCTGAGGCTAAAAAGGAGGAGCATTTTGAGAATTATATTATGGAAACCTTGGAAAACACATTTGTCACGAAATGTTACTTAGATTGTTTTTTGTGTACTTTGAAAAGTCCAAATAGCCCAACTAATGACCTTGTTCTCCCAATTTCCTTTCAGGTCTATCAAGCTGGTACGGGGCAATTAATGTTTATGAACAAATACCACGGCAGGAAGCTTTCAGTTCAGGGTTTTAAAGAAGCACTTTACCAGTTTTTTCACAACGGCAAAATCCTACGCCGGGAACTGATCGACCCTGTCCTTAAAAAACTGACAGAACTCAAAATGGTTTTAGAAAAACAGGAGTCTTATCGGTTTTATTCCAGCTCTTTGCTCATCATCTACGATGGGAAGGAGTTACAGGAAGTTTCCATGGACTCAGACCCCGAAGATCTGGGGGACTTGTCAGAGGAGTCTTCGGACGAATCGGCAGGGGCCTACGCCTACAAACCTTCTAGTAATAAACACAGCGCCAGCACGGTCGACGTGCGGATGATAGACTTTGCGCACACCACCTGCAAATTTTACAGGGAAGACAGCGTCGTACACGAAGGCCTAGACACTGGCTACATTTTCGGACTCCAAAATTTAATAGCCATTATTAAAGAAATAAGAGATGAAAATGGAGAATAAGAACTGAAGAAACTACGTTTCGTACTGAAGCACTATAACTAACTATGTTGATTCCAAAACGACAGCCACTATGTGGTGGTCGAAATCATGACAGGGTTCCACGGGTGTGACCCGTGAGAAGACTTGTCCAAAAATAAAAAATAAAAAAAAACAAGAGGGCATTTACTTAGCTGTGCTGGACAGAGCACCGGTTAATATTGTTATACTTATTTATTTTAAATATTTCTAAAACATTCCATATTTGATGATTCAAATACCTCTGTTACACCTGTGTGTATATATATATATATATATATTTTTTTTTTTTTCAATAAACTTCCTTTTTTTTTTTTCTTCTCCTCTCCTCCCCACTTTTTTTTTGTTGTCTACCCTCGCCCTTCACCCTTTTTTTTAAGTTTGTCGTGTTGCAGCCACCAGCCGTAGAAATCAAATGGACTCTATTTAACATTAAGCTTGGCCCTCTGTTACATACCTGAGGCTATAACGTTTGCCTGAACTACAGTTTATATGTCAGATTATCCATTATTGCATACAAAAAGCTAATGTAAACACAAACGAAAAAAAAAATAATGAATCTGTATTGGATATTATTGCCTGGTCTAGCTTTGTAATCTAATATTTCTATTTATTGGGCCCCGAGCCCAAGTTACAATAGCAGTGGAACATGATGTAACTTCATGAACATATGTGCCTTTTGAATCACACGCAAATACGAAATGCCAACAGTTCCGGGCCGAGGGCCCGCTTTTTGTGTGAATCGAATTGATATGTTCCCCCGATAAGCCTTGAAGTTTACCACAATTGCGTTCCATGTCATTTGCACTTTTATTTTATTTTATTTTTTGCTTCTTTGAAGAGATCATTAAACCAAATACTATTTTGTGATATGTGTTTGTTAAGGGGATCAGCATAAAATTATTTAAAAAAAAAAAAGAGGAAAAAGCAAATTACATGCTTTGCTGACATAGAACGGGTATCTTTGCTTTAATAGGAATTGGCAAGATAGCTGTGTGAAAAGCCGCCAATGGAAGCTGCTATGCTGTATGCCGGATTCTAGCTCAAGACCAGAGATGTCATTCCCGTCGGGGATGAATACGTGTCGCTTCAGATGCTACGGGCCAATCAAAATCCGGCAGCGTCCATAATGAGGCTTTGAACACAAGTATCTTGTTTTGGTAACAGGTTCCTTTTTTTAAAGTGATCAGGTGCTTTATATACATGGGAGGTCACCATTTTTGTTTTGTGAACTGGCCCCATCATCAAAAGGGTTTTCGCAATTGAAAATGCCTGCAAGAACTACTGCCCAAGCTGCACCTTCCCCATCAAGAAGTTTCTGTTTTTCTGAAATATTAAATGCGATTGTGTGCTGGGTGCAGATCTGTGAAAGAAGGCTTTTTCAGACATTTCCCACCCTGAAGTGATGATGGCGCTATTTTAACGTTCAAACCCCCCTGGTAAAAAAAATGGCACCTTGCATGTATATAGGCCTACATATACTTAAAGCGTGCCTAAGCCCAAAAACAAAAATGTAATATATGGCAGCTTACCGCTCCTTAGGTCAGGTGACTGGTTTTTGCTTTTTTTTTTTTTTCTTAATTTTCACCTGGTGATCCGGCCAGTCATACATTTCCTGTCCTAGGGTGACAACGCTCACTTGCTGTACTTTTATAAAGGAGCAGTGTAGTCACCCTAGACTGCTCCCCTTATTTGGAATACAACCAACTCCTCTTTTCCTCATCTCCTTATCGTAGGAATGCTCAGTTGTGTAGGTCACAGAAGATAGCTTGGAGCCTCAGTTCACACTGCTGCGACCCCCCCAAAGTCATACGACTTTTGCGATTTGCTATTGCAGTCCATGACACAAGTCACACCAAAGTTGCAGGAACCTTTTTTTTTTCTTATGTCATTGCAACTTGAGCATTGATTGAAACGGCATCCGTTAAACTGAATGTGTTTTGGCTTGTCATGCAACTTTGTTGTGTTGCAAGTTGCATGATAAACCTCAGCAGTGTGAACCAGGGCGGAAGGCTAACATTGTGTGAGATTTCAGATCCGTACACAGGAAGCTACAAGAGCACTGGATTTCGATCAAGATCTGTACATGCAGAAAATATTCTTAGCCTGACACAAAGAAAACTAATGCAGCGCCCCCCCCCCCCCCCCCCACATCTAAGGACTGGTAAGCTGCAGTGTGTTGTATTTTTACTTTTGGGTTTAGATACACAGCATTAATGCCACTCTAAGGGTGTTTTCTGTTAAAGAGCCATCTGTTAAAGACCGGGTTTAGTTCTGCCGACTTGTGTTTTGTTTATATCTATATATATCTATATATATATTGCTGTAATGCATACGGTTCAGTTTCGGTTAAAGACAAATCAGATCATTTCTTTGCTTGATGGTGAAGCTCCTGTGGAGTTTGCAAAATGTAGGGACTTTGACCATCATGCCTTGTAGAAAAAAAAAAAGGTGGTAATTATCCCTAGGTGTGTCACAATTCCAGAGCTGGGTTTGCATAAAGGTTTTATAAGCAATATGTTTTGAGAACGTAGCTTGTCACCATCTGATGTTATTACCAGCGAGCACAATCGTAGTTCCCCAAGACGAGAATAGAGAACTTGGAGAGCTTGAACAGCTGTTGTTTAACAGTAACTTCCATGACAACCATTCAAACACCACAACCGCAATATACAGAGGTTCAAAACCTTTGCTGCCGGCAGAGGAGGAGGAGGAGGTGGGTTCGCATTTTGTGGGCTGGGGCAATTTTCTTGAGAACGCGGCCTAAGCCCTCTGTGATGTCACAGGCTCCTGGCACATCTATGGGCTGCCTTCCCAGGAATATTGTTTTCCTTTTCTAAATGGCTTCCTCAGATGTTTGCATGAAGTTGGTACGTTCTCTCTATTTCTGTCTTCAGGGAATGCTCTTGGGAGAGACCCGTTGTTGTCAATCGGTGAGCAATGGATGCTCTTTGTGTTCATGGAATAGTAAATAAATATCTTCTATGACTTGTAACGGCTGTGTTTTCTGTTCTATTAAACACTTTCTAAATTTGAGTACATGGTTCTGTTCAAAAAAAGTCCTTTTCATGTTTTATTTTGGGGTCATGAGAACTTTACAGATCTGCCATTTAGCCAGAAACTTAAAGTGGAAGCAAACCCTCCTATCGTTTTCAGCCAAGGAGGCTGCCATCTTGGCCTCTGTTTAATCTGCAACTTCCATGATGCTGCACATGTGATCTGTTATGACACCGGCCATTGGATGGTTTGACAGTTTGGTTGAGAGCACAAGCAAATGTGGCAGCTAGCATTTCCGGAATGCTGGGAATGTTAACTATATATTTTGAAACTATCAAAGCGATGGGTTTACTTGCGCTTTAAGCCACTATATATACACACTTGAGACATACACTGATCGTCCATAACACTGTGACCACTGTCAGGTAAAGTGGATAACATTGATTATTTTATGACAATGGCACCTGAACGTGGGTGGGATATTATTAGGCAGCAAGTGAACATGTTGTCCCTAAAGCTGATGTGATGGAAGCAGAAAAAAAATGGGAAAGTGTAAAGATTTGAGTGACTTTGACGAGGGCCAAATTGTAATGGGTAGACAACTGGGTCAGAGCAACTCCAAAACTGTAGCTCTTATGGAATGTTCCTGGCCTGCAGTGGTCAAGACCGACCCAAGAGTGGTACAAGGAAGGAGAACTGGCGACCAGGGTTCTGGGCATCCAAGGCTCATTGATTCATGGAAGGAACGAAGGCTGGCCTTTGTAGTCCGATCCAATAGAGCAGGAATATGCAATTAGCGGACCTCCCGCAGTTGCAAGTCCCATCATGCCTCTGCCTCTGGGTGTCATGCTTGTGGCTGTCAGAGTCTTGCTATGCCTCATGGGACTTGTAGTTCTGCAACAGCTGGAGGTCTGCTAATTGCATATCCCTGCAATAGAGGAGCTACTGTAGCTTAAATTAAAGTTAATGCTGGTTCCAATACAAAGGTGATAGAACACACAGTGCATTGCAGTTTGCTGTGTACGGAGCTAGGTTGTCGCAGAGAGGTCAGGGTGGCTATGCTGACCCATATCCTCAGCCAAAATTGCCTCCAATGAGCATGTTGGCGTCAGAACTGGACTACAGAGCAATGGAAGAAGGTGTCTTCAAAGTGTTGATTTTGGCTCCAAATTCTCCAGACCTCAATCCAATCGAGTATCTGTGGGATGTGTTTAAAAAACGAGTCTGAACCATGGAGGTCCCACCTTGCAACTTACAGGACTTAAAGGATCTGCTACTCACGGCTTGGTGCCAGATACCACAGCATACCTTCAGAGGTCTAGTGGCGCCCAGACGAGTCGGTTCTGTTTTGATGGCAAAAGGGGGACCTACTAAATATTAGTCAGGTGGTCATGTTATGGGTGATCAGTGTATAGGTGAACTGTTTTACTGGGCAAAGGAATAGGGCTCTTTCACACCAGAATTTACTTTCGTGCACCGCAGTGAAACTGACATGAGGTGTACTGCAAACAACAAATGCAATCCACCTCAACACGACATTATGGTGTCAACATGGCACCTAGAAAACAATCGGTTTCTATCTGCCCTTGCAGGAGCCTGAGTTGATCTGTGCAGATTAATGCAGGTCACTGCACATGGTGTGAATGAGCCCTTAGCGTGTATGTGGGGAAGGGTTAAACCCCTGTCCACAGTTTGTTCTTTCATGTTTGTATCCTGTTGGGAAGGGTTAAACCCCTGTCCACAGTTTGTTCTTTCATGTTTGTATCCTGTTGGGAAGGGTTAAACCCCTGTCCACAGTTTGTTCTTTCATGTTTGTATCCTGTTGGGTCGATCTTCCTTCACAATCTGACCCAGAGATACCACATGAGCTGATAAGTTAATCATTACAAGGTGAAGGGATTTCCTCTCTTGGAGAGTTGTCACCTGAGCAGGTGTCCCGATTGGAAAACAAACTCTTCCCGTTCTGAACACAACTGTTAAAGTTTGGATTTCTTATCAATTTATATCTCGGTGACAACTGGCTTCATGTACACGGGACGTTTTTACAACCTCTCCTCAACGATTTAACTTGACAGATAGTAACTTGACAAAATAGCCAAAAATGAAAAACGCCTGTAAACGAAACGCGAGTTACCGCGTTTTGCGCTTGAAATGCCCCTAAACACAGCTTCTGAAGCCATTTTTTTTGCGTTCCAAAAAAAAGCCTCTAAACTCAACTGCCTACAAACGACTATAAATGACCCTGTGTACATGTACTGATAAGATAATATAGAGGAGAGTTCAGGAGCAGTTAAAAAAAATGCCCAACTGCTCCTAAACGTCCGTTTACCAGCAGCAGTGTACAGGAGGCCTTAGCAGGACAAATAGGCAGGGTGAAAATACCTACCGGGGACACAAATGGCAATAAAACCTACCAGGGGTGTTAACTCTGCCCTATTCCATCCAAAAATTAAAAATTGAATTGACTATATGAACGCTTTAAGGCTTCATCATGTACACTAGCAGCTCCTAAACTTGAGTTTAGGAGATTTTGGCGGGTTTTTTTTGCCAAAGCTCCTAAACTCAACTCACGCGTCAATGTATACATAGGCTTTTAGCAGAGTTTAGGAGCTGCTGCGGTTAGGTAAGGTTCAACCTCCCTCTCCTGAACGCGGAAAAATCGCGTTCAGGATAGGAACGGTTGATCGGCGGCCACAGGAAACCACAGTAAAATTGCGCCGCGATTTCCTGCAGCCACGGTAAATGACGGCCATGTGTATGTGAAGCCTAATGCCCTGTACACACGATACGATTTTTCGACAACAAAATCCATGGATTTTTTTACGACGGATGTTGGCTCAAACTTGTCTTGCATACACACGGTCACACAAATCTTGTCGGAAATTCCGAACATCAAGAATGCGGTGACATACAACACGTACGACGAGCCGAGAAAAATGGAGTTCAATAGTCATTGCGGCTCTTCTGCTTGATTCCGAGCATGCGTGGAACTTTGTGCGTCGGAATTGTGTACACACAATCTGAATTTATGACAACGGATTTTGTTGTCGTAAAATTTGAGATCCAGATCTCAAATTTTGTGTGACGGAAATTCTGATGGAAGATGTCCGATGCAGCCTACACGGTCGGAATTTCCAACAACAAGCCCCCATCGAACATTTTTCGTAGGAAAATCCGACCGTGTGTACAGGGCATTATTCTGCTTAGCTAGTTATCCCTGATAACACCCCCCCCCCCCCTCCTTTGATTTGTGCTTTGTCACCTGAGCGGCCATTGGATCAGAATTGGGTTGTGTGATCCAGTCCCATAGTTCTCTAAGCAGGCAGGAGGGAGGGAAGTTAACACATGAAAATGCAGAGCTCAACCAGGATATTAAAGCAGAACGTCCCCCAAAATGGGAAGTTATGCTTTATGTCCTCCTACTACCCTCCTCTTCTATTTCATTTGGTACATTCCTTTTTGGGAGGGAGGGGAGCAGGTACCTAGTTTTGATAGGTACCCACTCCCACTTCCACTCAGATCGCCTAGGTGATTCCAGTGAAGGTTCAGCCTCTTTCTCTTTGCCCGAAGGAGGCCGCAGGACCGTTCGCAAAGCACAACTCTGCTCACGCATGTGCACTGGGTGTATGCTGTGGGCATGGAAAAGTTGGTTTACATGCATACACCATAAATGAACCCCTGTTGGTGCCACTGCTCAGGGCCGTCGTATATATTAGTAAAATGCGTCCAGCAGCAGTGCTGCCGAATGTACACTGTTGATGCGTAACATGTTGGCACTGAGCGAGGCATTCATGCGGCGCATGTGCAGAATGATCTTGGCCTTCAGTCCTTTTCAGGATCGGTTGGGGTCATTCTGCACGTGCGCCACCACTGCATTATTAACTCTTTCAGGGCTGACATATAAACATTAAAAGTTTGCATATTTACACTGGACCTGAGCAGTGGCGGTAGCCACTAGGGACCTTTTGCACTGTGCATGCGTAACCATTGACAAGATCCTGCGTAATATTACTTATACAGCTGTATAAATAGGTATAAATGTTTTGGTTAAAGTTCCCACGGAGTAAAGGCAAGAGCGTTTCACACCATGTCAATAAACCGTAATTACTGTTATATTAGTGTCATGTTTCAGTAAGTTTGTTGTGGAATTACTATGGTAACTGCCAAGTATATAGGCGCTCAGTGATAGATTGGTACAGTATTAAGGAGGGCAAGTAAGGGCTCACCATCTCCCTAGATCAGGGGTCTCCAAGCTTTTCAGTCCGAGGGCCCCATTGTATATTTTATAAATATTCGTGGGCTGAAAAAAAAAATCAGTTTTATAAATGAATGAATAAACACGCTCCAAGACATCAGAAGTCACCTTTTCACATAAGAGTTGCCCCTTCAAATAAGAAACCCCCCATCACATCAGAAGGTACCCTTCACATCAGAACCCCTTCATCATATTAGAAGTCACCCTTCGCATCAGAACCCCTTCATCATATTAGAAGTCACCCTTCGCATCAGAACCCCTTCATCATATTAGAAGTCACCCTTCGCATCAGAACCCCTTCATCATATTAGAAGTCATCCTTCACATCAGGAGTCCCCCATCACATCAGAAGTCAGCTTTTCACATAAGAGTTGCCCTTTCACATCAGAAGTCACCTTTTTACATAGGAGTCGCCCCTTCACATAACCCCCCCCCCCTCCCCCCCCCATCATATCAGAAGGCACCCTTCACATCAGAACCCCTTCATCATATTAGAAGTTACCCTTTGCATCAGAAGTCACCTTTTTACATAAGAAACCCCCCCTCCATCACATCAGAGGGCACCCTTCACATCAGAAGTCCTCCATCTCTTCAGAAGTTACCCTTCACATCAGAAACCTCCCATCACATCAAAGTTCCCCCATCCCATCAAATCAGAAGTTACACTTTTCACATCAGAGTCCCCCCCCTCCCCCCCATTACATGAATTTCCCCATCACATCAGAGCCCCCACCCACATCAATTTTATAAATTAACCTGCTCCAAGAGAGAACCTCCCATCACGGAAGTCACGCTTCACATGAGAAGTCCCTCATCACATCAGAAGTCCCCCTTCACATAAGAGTCACCCTATCACAACAGAAGCCCCCCATAACATCAGAAGTCTCCCTTCACATCAGAAGCCCCACATCACATCAGAAGTCCCCCTTCATACAAGAGTCGCCCCTTCACATCAGAAGTCCCCCTTCATACAAGAGTCGCCCCTTCACATCAGAAGTCCCCCTTCATACAAGAGTCGCCCCTTCACATCAGAAGTCCCCCATTACGTCAGAAGTCCCCCATTGCATCAGAAGTCACCTTTTTACATAAGAGTTGCCCCTTCACATAAGAAACCCCCCATCACATCAGAACCCCCTCATCATATCAGAAGTCACCCTTCAAATCAGGAGTCCCCCATCTCATCAGAAGTCACCCTTCACAACAGAAGCCCCACATCACATCAGAAGTCACCTTTTCACATAAGAGTTGCCCTTTCACATCAGAAGTTAACTTTTTACATAGGAGTCGCCCCTTCACATAAGAAACCCCCCATCACATCACATCAGAAGGCACCCTTCACATCAGAACCCCCTCATCATATTAGAAGTCACCCTTCACATCAGGAGTCCCCCATTACATCAGAAGTCCTCCATCGCTTCAGAAGTCACCCTTCACATCAGAAACCCCCCATCACATCAAAGTTCCCCCATCCCATCAAATCAGAAGTTCCCCTTTTCACATCAGAATCCCCCTCCCCCATTACATCAATTTCCCCATCACATCAGAGCCCC
Organism: Lithobates septentrionalis; assembly: GCA_037952835.1. NCBI lineage: Eukaryota > Metazoa > Chordata > Amphibia > Anura > Ranidae > Lithobates > Lithobates septentrionalis. Next base: position 301,065 of record JBBDGP010002253.1, read on the forward strand.
CACCCCCCTCCCACATCAGTTTTATAAATTAACCTGCTCTAAGAAAGAACCCCCCATCACGGAAGTCACGCTTCACATGAGAAGCCCCTCATCACATCAGAAGTCCCCCTTCACATAAGAGTCACCCTATCACAACAGAAGCCCCCATAACATCAGAAGTCTCCCTTCACATCAGAAGCCCCACATCACATCAGAAGTCCCCCTTCATACAAGAGTCGCCCCTTCACATCAGAAGTCCCCCATTGCATCAGAAGTAACCTTTTTACATAAGAGTTGCCCCTTATCATATTAGAAGTCACCCTTCAAATCAGGAGTCCCCCATCTCATCAGAAGTCACCCTTCACAACAGAAGCCCCACATCACATCAGAAGTCACCTTTTCACATAAGAGTTGCCCTTTCACATCAGAAATCACCTTTTTACATAGGTGTCGCCCCTTCACATAAGAAACCCCCCATAACATCAGAAGGCACCTTTTTACATAGGAGTCGCCCCTTCACATAAGAAACCCCCCATCACATCAGAAGGCACCCTTCACATCAGAACCCCTCCATCATATTAGAAGTCACCCTTCACATTAGAACCCCCTCATCATATTAGAAACCCCCCCCCCCATCACATCAGAAGTCCCCATCACATCAGAAGTCCCCCATTGCATCAGAAGTCACTTTTTTACGTAAGAGTCGCCCTTTCATATAAGAAACCCTCCATCAGATCAGAAGGCACCCTTCACATCAGGACCCCCTCATCATATTAGAAGTTACCCTTTCCTTTCAGGATCCCCCCATCACATCAGAAATCACCCTTCACATCAGAAGTCCTCCATCACATCAGAGGTCACCTTTCACATCAGAAACCCCCATTGCATCAGAAGTCACCCTTTGTATCAGAAGTCCTCCATCACATCAGAAGTCAGCTTTTCACATAAGAGTTGCCCCTTCACATAAAAAGCCCCCCATCACATCAACCCCCCCCCCCCCCAATCCATCACATAAGAAGTCACCTTTTCACATAAGAGTCACCCCTTCACATAAGAAGCCCCATCACATCAGAGTTCCACCATCCACAAATCAGAAGCCCCCCTTTTCACATTCATCGCCCCCCCCCCCCCCCCCATTACATCAGAGACACACACATCAGAATTCTCTCTTCACCCATAGTTTGGAGACTCCTGGCTTAGATGAACATTTGGTAAAAAAAAACCTGCCGGCTGGCCATAAAATAAAATACTCCTCTTTGCAAAAGAGGTCTTCTTGGACAAGTGTGTACAAAGGATGAAACCCGTCAACAAGAAAACATAAAAAGAAACCAAATTATTGAAAAATTATTATTTAATTTATATTGTCACCAAAGTTGAGTTAAATTTCACCAGTATATTAAAGCTATGGGCACAGTTGATTGTTTTTACTCTTCTTACAAGATTGCGGGTGACTTTGTGCACCTGCCTTATTCCATAACTCAAAGGGGATCTCCTCGTCACCAAGGTCTATCTTATATCCTTCCATCATTCCCATATGAACACAATCCTATAGCATGCTGATATATTTATACGTCATTGAATACGGAGCTCCTTCCTTCCGCAGTTCCCATGCTGTTCTGTGTAATCCTACCTGCTCCAGGTTTATACAGTCTTTCATATAACAACACAGGCACTAGGCGGGTGTGCTAATTTTACAATGTTGCTGTGGACGGAGGCAGTGGATCAGAGCTGTCAGCGCTGGCCTCCCTCCCTGGCCACACAGAGAGCAGGGTGGCAGCGATTAAAGGAGCCGTCATATACCCTATGTTACCAAAAGTATTGGGACGCCTGCTTTTACACACACATGAACTTTAATGTCATCCCAGTCTTAGTCCGTAGGGTTCTATATTGAGTTGGCCCACCCTTTGCACCTATAACAGCCTCAACTCTTCTGTGAAAGCTGCCCACAAGGTTTAGGAGTGTGTCTATGGGAATGTTTGACCATTCTTCCAGAAGTGCATTTGCGAGGTCAGGCACTGATGTGGACGAGAAGGCCTGGCTTGCAGTCTCCCCTTGAATTCATCCCAAAAGTGTTCTATCGGGTCGAGGTCAGGACTCTGTGCAGGCCAGTCAAGTTCCTTTACCCCAAACTCGCTCATCCATGTCTTTACGGACCTTGCTTTGTGCACTGGTCCAAATCATTTGGTGGAGGGGGGATTGTGGTGTGGGGTTGTTTTTCATTGGTTGGGCTTGGCCTCTTAGTTCCAGTGAAGGGAACCTTTATGCCCTGTACACACGATAGGATTTCCCCACAACAAATGCTGGATGTGAGCTTGTTGTCGGAAAGTCCGACCGTGTGTATGCTCCATAGAACACTTGTTGTCGGAAATTCCGAGCGTGTGTACACAATTCCGACGCACAAAGTTCCACGCATGCTCGGAATCAAGCAGAAGAGCCGCACTGGCTATTGAACTTCATTTTTCTCGGCTCGTTGTACGTCACCGCGTTCTTGACGTTCGGAATTTCCGACAAGATTTGTGTGACCCGTGTGTATGCAAAACAAGTTTGAGCCAACATCCTTCGGAAAAAATCCACGGTTTTCTTGTCGGAAAATCCTATTGTGTGTACAGGGCATAAAGGCGTCAGCGTACCAAGACATTTTAGACAATTTCATGCTCCCAACTTTGTGGGAATAGTTTGGGGATGGCCCCTTCCTGTTCCAACATGACTGCACACCAGTGCACAAAGCAAGGTCCATAAAGACATGAATGAGTGAATTTGGGGTGGAGGAACTTGACTGGCCTGCACAGAATCCTGACCTCAACCTGATAGAACCCCTTTGGGATGAATTGGAGCGCATAGAGCAATCATTTGGTGGAGGGGGATTATGGTGTGGGGTTGTTTTTCAGAGGTTGGTCTTGGCCCCTTAGTTCCAGTGAAGGGAACTCTTAAGGCGTCAGCATACCAAGACATTCTGGACAATTTCATGCTCCCAACTTTGTGGGAATAGTTTGGGGATGGCCTCTCCTGTTCCAACATCACTGCGCACCAGTGCACAAAGCAAGGTCCATAAAGACATGGATGAGCGAGTTTGGGGTGGAGGAACTTGACTGGCCTGACCTCAACCCGATAGAACACCTTTGGGATGAATTAGAGCCGAGACTACGAGCCAGGCCTTCTCGACCAACATCAGTGCCTGACCTCACAAACGTGCTTCTGGAAGAATGGTCAAACATTCCCATAGACACACTCCTAAACCTTGTGGACAGCCTTCCCAGAACAGTTGAAGCTGTTATAGCTGCAAAGGGAGGGCCAACTCAATATTGAACACTACGGACTAAGACTGGGATGCCATTAAAGTTCATGTGTGTGTGTAAAGGCAGGCGTCCCAATACTTTTGGTACTATAGTGCATGGACGATTACAACGATAAATGGTTGTGAAAACAAAGTCAAGCTATTGTCTGTAGCAACCAGATTCCAGCTGTCTTGTCTAGTGTACATCGATCGCTCGCTATGATGACCTTTGAAATGCACGCATAGCACATAATCAGGTCAAAGCTATCTTTAGCACAATGTAGTCTTAACACATCATGGCATGAGAAAAAAAAAGCCTGTATGCAGACTAATTGAAACCTGATAGAATTCCTTATAGCGAGCCGTAAACCTGTTCTGAAATGTATTACAAGGCGGTATTGCTGTATAGCAAGTAATAAAAAAAAAAAGGATCACACTGACACTGCACCAAGGCTGGAATTCACATCCATCAGTAAATTATAAACCAGCTTTTACTGGGGGGGGTTAATAAATCCTTAAAACTGGGTGAAAAAAAAGATATATCACACTTGCCATGCTTTATTATCTAGCAGTAACACTGAGATACTGTACATTCTAATATAAGCTTTTATCACAGGTACACTGCCTTGAAAAAGTATTCATACCCCTTGACATTTCCCACATTTTGTCATGTTACAACCAAAAACGTAAATGTATTTTATTGGGATTTTATGTGATAGACCAACACAAAGTGGCACATAATTGTGAAGTGGAAGGAAAATGATAAATGGTTTTCAATACAAATAAATATGTGAAAAGTGTGGCGTGCATTTGTATTCAGCCCCCCTTTGCTCTGATACCCCTAACTAAAATGCCCTAGGACTGTGACGACATAAGGGGTGGGGTCACCCGGTGACATCACCAGGTGGCCACTCCCCATGCCTATATTGAGATTTTATGTGATAGACCAACATCCATGGATGTTTTGTTTACATTCTTTGTAATAGGAATAAAAGTGACACAATTTTTTTTTTTAAAAGAACAGTGTAAGAATTTAAAAAAAAAGGTAAAATAAATAAGAAAAAAATCATTTTAAACGCGCCCCGCCGAGCTCGCGTGCAGAAGCGAACGCGTACATGAGTAGCGCCCGCATATGAAAACGGTGTTCAAACCACACATGTGAGGTATCGCCGCGATCGGTAGAGCGAGAGCAATAATTCTAGCCCTAGACCTCCTCTGTAACTCAAAACATGCAACCTGTACAAATTTTTAAACGTCGCCTATGGAGATTTTTAAGGGTAAAAGTTTGTCGCCATTCCACGAGCGGGCGCAATTTTGAAGCCTAACATGTTTTGTATCAATTTACTTGGCGTAACATTATCTTTCACAATATAAAAAAAAATTGGGCTAACTTTACTGTTGTCTTATTTTTCAATTCAAAAAAGTGTATTTTTTCCAAAAAAAGTGCGCTTGTAAGACCGCTGCGCAAATACGGTGTGACAGAAAGTATTGCAACGACCGCCATATTATTCTCTAGGGTGTTAGAAAAAAAATGTATAATGTTTGGGGGGCTCTAAGTAATTTTCTTGCAAAAAAACAAACAGTTTTTAACTTGTAAACAACAAATCTCAGAAAGAGGCTCGGTCCTTAAAGCGGAGTTCCACACAAAAATGGAACTTCCGCTTTTCGGAACCCTCCCCCCCTCCGGTGTCACATTTGGCACCTTTCAGGGGGGAGGGGGGTGCAGATACCTGTCTAAGACAGGTATTTGCACCCACTTCCGGCATAGACTCCCATGGGAGTCTATGCCTCTTCCTGTCCCCACCGCGCTGTCTGCTGGGAACACACAGCTCCCAGCAGAGAGCGGAGACCACTAAGGACGCGCAGCGCGACTTGCGCATGCGCAGTAGGGAACCGGGAGGTGAAGTCGCAACGCTTCACTTCCTGATTCCCTCACCCAGGATGGCGGCGGCAGCTGCCGAGAACCGAGCGGGTTCTCGGCGTCCCCTGCCGACATCGCTGGACCCTGGGACAGGTAAGTGGCCATGTATTAAAAGTCAGCAGCTGCAGTATTTGTAGCTGCTGGCTTTTAATATATTTTTTTTTTTGGCAGTGTGGGTGAACCCCCGCTTTAAGTGGTTAAATGAATCATGCCTCCATCCCTGGTTCAGGAAAATAAGGAAGCGGTTGGGACTTTGCATGAGGCAAATGACAGGCAATAAATGAAAAATTTCATATTTATTGACATGGATTGTAAACATAGCATAATGCGATAAATATTGTAAAAAAACCCCATCTTATATATTTACACACACATAGCACGAATATACTGCACATATATACATTCACAGAATTAGAGACAGCACATTCAAAAGCCAATCTAAACAAAGTAATATTTGCTCCATGAGGTAATAAACATCAAAAAAATGGTATGACATGATATATCCAGATAATAAAAACATGACTGCATCACATGTTTCTCTACGCGTTTCGTGGTTACAACCACTTCTTCAGGAGCAGATGCGGATGAGAAAGATCAAGGGGAGAGTAAAGATGGAAAAGGAAAGGGCCAATTGGTCCTAGTTACTTACATTGGAATGTAGAAATATCACGTGGTGCTAGAGAATAGGGACCGCTGGGTTTTCATGCAACATTTCTACACACTACTATACTGGTTTCCTCAGCACAGTGATTTGTTTCTACTGTTACATTCTACTCTCTTTTCACTGCACATTGTCACTTTCTTCCTATTTCTTTCTATCCTCCACGGTACGATGACTTCTACTCAGATTAGTTTATACATCAGAGTTTTTATAACTCCTTAATTCTACAGATACGCTTGAAGAAAGTTACTACTCAGTACCTATGGAGAATTTCTTACTCTTTGGGGACACTTTGTGTGCGTCCACCTCGCGTACCGATCAAGTCACCTCAACTCCCGGGACAGACCTACCCAGCGGCCCCTATTCCCTAGCACCACGTGATATTTCTTCATTCCAATGTAAGTAACTAGGACCAATTGGCCCTTTCCCTTTCCATCTTTACTCTCCCCTTGATCTTTCTTATTGGCATTTATGTCTTTTTCCAGACATTATGAGGCATCCGCTCCTGAAGAAGTGGTTGTAACCATGAAACGCGTAGAGAAACATTATTATCTGGATATACCATGTCATACCATTTTTTTGATGTTTATTACCCCATGGAGCAAATATTACTTTGTTTAGATTGGCTTTTGAATGTGCTGTCTCTAATTCTGTGAATGGATATGTGTGCAGCATATTCATGTTATGCGTGTATAAATATATGAGATGTTTTTTCACAATATTTATCGCAATATGCTATGTTTACAATCCCTGTCAATAAATATGAATTTTTTCATTTATTGCCTGTCATTTGCCAAATGCAAAGTCCCAACCGCTTCCTTATTTTCCAGACTGGCAGAGCAGAACTGAAATGGCGTAGTCAGGATCAGAGCCGGGGTCATGCATGGAGGATCAAGCAGAGGAAGAGGCAAGAGTCTAGTCAAGACTGAGCCAAGGTAATGCACAGGAGCCAGGTGGGAGGTCAAGAGGGTAGTCAGAAGAGCAGGCCAAATTCATAGTAACACAGGCAACAAAGGAGCACTGGGAAGCTGATGATCAACCAGCAATCTCCAAATGCTGCAGTCATCCTTATAAAGACCGTTTAGCCCCAATCTTGAATGGCATGTGCCACTGCGCCACCCTGCGTCAGAGCACAGATGCGCCGGCGCATGCCATTCAAGATTGGGGCTAAACGGTCTTTATAAGGATGGCAGCAGAATTTGGATTGAATTGCTGGTTGATCATCAGCTTTCCAGTGCTCCTTTGTGCTCCTCCCGTGCCAGTGCGCCACCCTGCGTCAGAGCACGGGTGCGCCGGCGCATACCTAACACCCCTGCGCGCATTCCTACGCAAACAAACACCCATGTAGGGTATTGGCAACGGTGCCGGGTCTTTGCTTCAGTGCACGTACATCTTTCATTCGAGTTGCACCCTGAGACCCCGGGTTAGCCTGTACACAAACAGAAGCCACAGGTTTGGCTGGGCGAACAGGTTTAATTTGCCAAAGCGATCATGAGTTTGACCCAAACCCAAAGCTCATCCCTAAATACAGAAACCAGTGCGTTCCCCTCAAAGGCTTCATTTTTAGGTTTGACTGAGGTGTACCCATCACGGTGTACAAGTACTATAATTGCTGAGCTCTTTATTTTTAATGTGTGTGGCCCCTGCAGTCTGCTTGCTGCTTGTTAGAGAGCCTCTGATTTAGCCTTCTATCTCTGAGGTCTATGGCAGTTGCTGACCTGAAAGAGAAGCTGAGCATGGCTGTGGAAAATCAATGAACTTAATATGCCTCCAGGACAGTAAAAGAAAATGGACTGCCGGGATTGGCGTACACAGATTCGGGATCAGTAGGTCATTTGTAGAGTTCAATTTTCAGCTCTCACATGCGGGGCTCTGAGTGCTAATGAAAGGTATTGACCAAGTGTGACCTCCACATGCTCATGAAATGTATTCAGAGAGCGGCTCAGGACAATCTGATTTGTTTCACTGATAATTAGGATTGCCTAGGAACAGTTTGAAATTGACCCCCTTGGATGGCCACAGGATGCAAGGATCCTTTTCACTCATAATTAGGATTGCACAGGAACCGTTAGAAGTTGACTCCTTTAGACTATAGAGGCTCGAGCATGCTCCCCGCCGGCCATAGACTTGGTGCTTTGGATCCCCTCAAAATATGTTGGACGAGAAGGCCTGGGTCGCAGTCTGCTTTCTAATTCATCCCAAAGGTGTTCTATAAGGTTGAGGTCAGGACTCTGTGCAGGCCAGTCAAGTTCCTCCACCCCAAACTCACTCATGCATGTCTTTATGGACCTCGCTTTGTACACTGGTGTGCAGTCATGTTGGAACAGGAAGGGGCCGTCCCCAAACTGTTCCCACAAAGTTGGGAGCATGAAATTGTCCAAAATTTCTTGGTATGCTGACGCCTTAAGAGTTCCCTTCACTGGAACAAAGGGTCCAAGCCCAACCCCTGAAAAACAACCCCACATCATAATCCCCCATCCACCAAATGATTTGGACCAGTGCACAAAGCAAGGTCCATAAAGACATGGGTGAGCGAGTTTGGGGTGGAGGAACTTGACTGGCCGGGTTGAGTCCTAACCTCAACCTGAACACCTTTGGGATGAATTAGAGAAGAGACTGCAAGCCAGGCCTTCTCATCCAACATCAGTGCCTGACCTCACAAATGTGCATCTGGAAGAATGGTCAAACATTCCCATAGACACACTCCTAAACCTTGTGGACAACCTTCCCAGAAGAGTTGAAGCTATCATAGCTGCAAAGGGTGGGCCAACTCAATATTGAACCCTATAGACTAATGCCCCGTACACACGGTCGGATTTTCCGACGGAAAATGTGTGATAGGACCTTGTTGTCGGAAATTCGTGTGTAGGCTCCATCACACATTTTCCATCGGATTTTCCGACACACAAAGTTTGAGAGCAGGCTATAAAATTTTCCGACAACAAAATCCGTTGTCGGAATTTCCGATCGTGTGTACACAAATCCGACGCACAAAGTGCCACGCATGCTCAGAATAAATAAAGAGATGAAAGCTATTGGCCACTGCCCCGTTTATAGTCCCGACGTACGTGTTTTACGTCACCGCGTTCAGAACGATCGGATTTTCCGACAACTTTGTGCGACCGTGTGTATGCAAGACAAGTTTGAGCCAACATCCATCGGAAAAAATCCTAGGATTTTGTTGTCGGAATGTCGGATCAATGTCCGACCGTGTGTACGGGGCATAAGACTGGGATGCCATTAAAGTTCATGTGTGTGTAAAGGCAGGCGTCCCAATACTTTTGATAATATAGTGTATATAAATGAAAGTTTTTGTGCCCAGTTTTACTTTAACAAAGATGGCGAGGGCTTCCAAATCCACGATGGCAGCGCAATTGTTTTGTGGCTGAAAGGAAGGGAAGGCCTGATTAGAGTCCAGCTTTCCTCTCATTGTTGTGCCATTGTCTGGGCTCACCGCCGGCTCTCGCACAAGGAAGTGGCCGCCGTGTCATAAAAACCTTATAGGAAATTTCCACCGTCGACCAATTTTCCATAATCCTCTTTCTCAAATCCCAAAATGAATTTGAGATTTTAGTCATTAGTAATCATCCTCGCCTGTTTTTCACATTCCATGTCGCCTTTCTGAAAATCTCATCCGTCTAGTTTATTCCCCATATAAAGCATTTCTTCAGTAACTGGCAGGTGTTGCACATAGAGGGGAAAATATAACCTGCGCAATCTACAGAATCTACAGACATACTCCCAACTGACAATGATTTTTTTTTTTTTCTTCCAGGAGGGGGGCAAAAAGAAATCTTTGTTTTGTTAGTGGCGTCTCTTCTAAGCAGAGCTCATGAATGGCAAGCATCAAAATTTTCAAAAGGCAGAAAGGGCCAGGAGGACTCAGGAAATGGCAAAAAAAAAAAAAAAATGACAAAACGTAGCACAGGTGTTGCAGGCACAGAGTGTGAATGTCAGACTTCGAGAGCACCCGTCACAAACCTGAACAATTCATAACGAACATATGATGGGAAAACACAAAAATCAAGGTTGTCACCACAACTAGTGTCCCCCTTGGAAGATTTCCCCTTTATTCCCGTTCTGGTGACAACACAAATTTGGTATCTTCTTCTCTCTCTCTGTGATAATGGCAAACAGGACAAACGGAGAGGATGAATCTCCCTTACGGAGACTCAGATGGCAATAAAAACTCTCAGATGATACACAGAGATAAATCAAATGCTACATAAGTTGCACATGTTTATCTGCAGTCTTCTCTTCTTTACAGCCGTTCAAAGTGCAGAATTTATACAGCTTGCCTAAGCTTTCAGAATGCAGGGTGCGGGAAGCTGAGGTTACACTCTGCAGAGCTCATTAAAGCGGGGGTCCACCCACACCGCCAAAAAAAATAAATATTAAAAGCCAGCAGCTACATGTAATTTCAACTGCAGCTGCTGTCTTTTAATACATGGCCACTTACCTGTCCCAGGGTCCAGCGATGTCGGCAGGTGACGCCGAGAACCCGCTCGGTTCTCGGCAGCTGCCGCTGCCATCCTAGGTGAGGGAATCAGGAAGTGAAGCGTTGCGGCTTCACTTCCCGGTTCCCTACTGCGCATGCGCGTTTTGCGCTGCGCGTCCCTAGTGGTCCCCGCTCTCTCCTGGGAGCTGTGTGTTCCCAGCAGACAGCGCGGTGGGGACGGGAAGAGGCATAGACTCCCATGGGAGTCTATGCCGGAAGTGGGTGCAAATACCTGTCTTAGACAGGTATCTGCACCCCCCTCCCCCCTGAAAGGTGCCAAATGTGACACCGGAGGAGGGGAGGGTTCCGAAAAGCGGAAGTTCCATTTTTGTGTGGAACTCCGCTTTAAGAGCTGGTTGGAAGGAAAGGACGCCCCCCCTTTTACACAGGAACATAGCTGAGGCTGTCAATCACAGGCTGCGTGCTGGATCTCCCTCCCCTGTCACCTTTCTATCTCTTGGTGTCAGGAAAACCTGTCAGACGTGACTCATGCAAATGGCAGGGGAACGAGGCAGCAGACAGAAATGACACTTAGTGCTCTGGATAGAGACAAGTGCACACTATAGAGGGACATGCTTTGTTTATATTTCATGTTAGAAGTTTACAACCACTTAACGGCTCATACACATAGGTGCAAAAAGACAAAAACACTGCAGTCAAATCCGTACAGAGTTTTTTTATTTTATTGATATGAATCTGAACACAGCTATAGTTTAGCTAATGTGTCCATGGACTAAAGCCCACATTTGCACACAAGGCTTTCAGGCATCTACCATAAATTGCGGGCGTATTTCTGCGCATAGGAGAAACAGCTGCAACGTACATCCACCCATAGCAATGGCCAAATAGCTGTACTCCAGCTTATGTGGGTATACACTGTACACGGGTGCTTACAGGCATTTCTAGATTTTGAGCTCTAACGAGCAGGACCCTCTAATTCATCCTGTATTGAATTGTATTGTAACTGTACTGCCTTCATGTTGTAATGCTCTGTGCAAACTTTATCCTATATAAATATAATATTAATAATAATACAACATAAGCACTGCATAGACCACCATTCATTTCTACAGGCGGCTGTACGTAGCGGCTGTCTCTCCCAGGCACCGGTATATACCCTGAAAGCACCCATGTACATGAGGCCTAACCTAGGTTCACACCTCTGTAGCGCATTTGAGGGCACGCGCTGTGGGTACAGCAGCCTATTAATTTGACATCCTTCTGTAGGACGAAATGCGTAGGGGCGGAGCTAAGCGGCGACGTCATCACACCGACTTGGACGAGCAGCAGTGTTTTAAGGAGCTGTCTGAGTATTTTCTACATGTGTAAGTATATACTATTGCTTTTTTAATAAAAATCCACATAGAATTACTATACTATGTGGCTTCTTTTGTTCCTTCTCTGTGTTTATTCATTATATGATGGGTCTCAATTTGAGTTTGTGTGACAGGGTCGCTTGAACAGGAGATTCTGTGTTTAGAACCCGAGCAGACATAAGCCAGGACTTTGCGTGCTGTATTGTATTTTTATAACCGGCGTGCCTTGGCACGGTTCCAGGGACACACATTGAGTGATGAGAGCCGGCCAAGGGCCGGGAATGTCTTTGGGCCACATAGCATGCTCGCTCACCGGATTCCACGCTATAAATACCTGATATTTAATAAGCAATGCAAGGGGAGCGAGGCGGGCCCGGGAGGCCGGTCACCAATCGTCTTTCGCGAGCTGTAAAGTGAATTATATTCAAAGCAGACTATAGATAGACACGGGAGGGAGATGACACTATACAACAGCAGCACTATCGATTTACTAAGACACTGCCCTCTAGGCCAACTAGCGAGAGCATATAACGGCACACTTTTCGCCTCTAAATCACCAAAGCAGCTTTAAAGGAAACCTGGCATGGAAATTACATGTAGGCTGCCTTTGCTGGGATCTGAACTTTGGGCAGCCCTCTTTCAACCAACAGCTTGCTATTGTAATGAGCAACTTCACGGACCAATATTGGCGGGATTTGTCGGTAACTACCAGTGTACAGTCACATGAGCAGTGCCATGCCAATGCCCTTTAGAAATGGTACCTGTGTTACTGAAGGACTGCATGCCTTCCCAACTAGAGACCTGCTGGTATATTAAAGTGTAGCATCCCTCTGTAGATTGGCTGTCTCAAACAAGAGCCTTTTATTCATGCATCCCCCAATAGTGCTGTAAGGTCCTGGGCCACACCCCAGCCATGGGCATCTTGGAGTCCTTCAACCCCTCTTTTGCATCAGGAACAAACATTGAGCCATCCAACATTCTTCCACCGTAAATGCCACAGATATACGCTACCTGTTCCTCTGCTGACGCATTTCCCCTCCTGCTGGGGCTTAATTATAGAGTTATGAGTAGAGTACGATTTAGCCCCTGTGGAGGCGAAACATGTCAGAGAGGAATGGGTTGAGTTTGTCATTTGCACCATAAGATTTTTTTTATGAGATGGAGGAAACTGCTCTGCACATAGAGCAGCCTTTATCAACCTTTTTATGCCAGAGGAACCTTTGAAGTACTTTTCAGATCTCGGGGGAACCCCTGCTAAAACCAATTCAATAGTGGGGAAAATGCCCCTTACATTGGTGGTAAGAATGCCACCCAGACAGCTAAAAAGATAACATTGACCACAGAACTATGTGGAACCATCAAATGGGAAGTCAATCAGCCACAGCTCAGGCAAACCTGATCAACCTTTGGAGGAACCCTAGAATTCTTCAGAACACTGGTTGAGAATGGCTGCAATAGAGCTTGCCCTGTAAGATATCTTGAATCAAATGCAAACCATGTTTCCTGATAATTCCATGGCATTACAGACAGGTTGACTCCACTCCATGCTCAACCCTTTCAGGAAGTCCTATCCTAGCAGGAGCGTTCCTTTTTTTATTCTCCTGTCCCCAGGATGAAGATTTCCTGCCTACCTCTATAAATCTGGGGCACAAAGATTCAGATTACGTGCCTCTAAATAGGGTCTTCTGAGTATCAGCTGGTTCCATGGTGTCTAACTGGCTAAATGCCCCTTTTGCATGCATTCTTTGTTGTATTGAGGTATGACCTTCTGGGGCTTGCTGACCCCTTTCTACAGTTTCTGCCCAAATAGTTTTCCTCATTCTTAGGCTAGACTTTCTACCCAAGGTACCATCCAGGTTCCAAGTCAATGAAGAACTAGTCTTACCGAGCTTCACCACACTAAAGGACAGCCAAGTGGATCCACTCGATGTGGGCAAAATCTTGAAATCTCTTCTCCAGTCAGGAAAATCTGTGATTCCTACAGGAAGAAACAAGGGTAAGGAGGGTTCCCTGGAGAAAAGTCATCAACCAGATCTATATGGCAAACTCCTCCAGTGCCAGAAGGGGTGACTGCTCATACAACACACAGTGTGTCCATATCATGGACGGTGTCAAGGATGTCAATTGAGATTATCTGCAACATAATTATCACCAAACATATTCCTATCTCATTATTGTGTAGCTTAGGCTGCATTTATTGTGGTCGAGTTTGGACCAAAAGATTAAATCTGGCTAAGCACTGAGAACTTTCGGCTGGTTCTTGATGAATTTGTGGTAGTTATTTACCATGCAAGATGTCATGGAGATGTCAGGAAAATTGATTCTTACCATAATTTTTCTTTCCTGGCTATTTTCATGTCATCACACAAGCCTGCTCTGATTAGGAGTACTTAGTTACCCTGTTAGGGTGGAATGAAAATTATCTGATCAACAGTTGGTGGGGTTGAGTGAGAGGCGAATCCATATGTCTTGGTAGGATAAGAGGAGGTAAGAAGGCCGTTGGTGAAACAAATGGCAGAGGCGTCCATGTGGATAGGTCAGAGTCATCAGGTTAGATCAGGGGTCTCCAAACTTTCTAAACAAAGGGCCATTTTACTGTCCTTCAGACTTTAGGGGGTCCGACCGTGGTAAATGGGAGTAGAAAATACCCTATTATTGGTGGGAGAAGGAATATTCCCCTATCATTGGTATTTGTGGAGGAATAGTAGCCTATCATTGGTGTCAGTGAATGAAATATTGCCTCATTGTTGATGTCATTAAAATGAATAGTGCCCCTTCTTTGGTGCCAGTGGAAGGAATAGTACCCCATGATTGGTGTCAGTGGGAGGAATAGTGCCCTATCATTGGAGTCAGTGGAAGGAATAGTGCCCAATCATTGGTGTCAGTGGAAGGAATAGTGCCCAATCATTGGTGTCAGTGGAAGGAATAGTGCCCTATCATTGGTGTCAGTGAAAGGAATAGTACCCCATGATTGGTGTCAGTGGGAGGAATAGTGCCCTATCATTGGAGTCAGTGGAAGGAATAGTGTGCCATCGTTGATGTCATTAGGAGGAATAGTGCCCTATTGGTGCCAGTGGAAGGAATAGTGTTCCATTGTTTTTTATCAGTATTAGAAATTATGGCCCAATGTTGGTGTCAGTGGAAGGAAAATTGCCAGAATTTTGGTGTTATTGAAATTAATAGTGCCCCTTCTTTGGTGCCAATGGAAGGAATAGTACCCCATGGTTGGTGTCAGGGGGAGGAATAATGCCCCAAGGAGCAGACAGAGGCAAGCAAAAGGCCACATGCGACCCACGTGCCACAGTTTGGAGACCACTGCTGGTTTAGATGGACGTCGATTAGCTTCTTTTCACCAAGACGTGTTTTGTGTCTATAACTTTCCACTTCCTCAGTTTACAGTGATACGCAAATGTTTGACATTTCTCGATGAATCTTTCCACTCAAGAGTGTTTGTCATTTTTGCTTTTCTTTTTTTAATTTCTCGCAATTTAGAAAATAATTACATTTAGATACATTAAAAGGGGCTCTCCCACATCTCCCCTCTCTTGTTCCGGTGGATCTCTTAGGCCTTTTTATGGGTCTCCAATCTGCTTATTCTGTCTGACCCCTTGGACCTTTGAGGACCAACACCTCTTGAATCCCCAACCCATGTGTGATGCCATGGAGATAGGAAAGGAAAATTATGGTAAGTTTTGGTGATCAATTTTCCGTTATTGTCTCACTGGACTGATCCTTGTGAAGGAGGAACTTTACACCTTCCCCATGAGGACATGCTAAATAAAAACCCAGGTTTCGATAAACCTGAAAAGTACATTGACTCCCCGATGCCTTCTGTGGCAGGATATATAAAGTGTAATCGGAGATGGCCAAAGAGCCGGGTAATGCAATACAGTATCTAATAGACCAGCAAAGGACATTTCAGGAACTGTCAGGCTCATGTTTAATTTGTCTTTCATTTCAGCCGTATCGCAAATGACTCATTTACCATGTGAAATTCTTATTTTGGACATATCTAGGGTCGTCTATATAACTAGACTAAACTTAAAAGCGTATCTCCAAACCTTGCTTTTTTTAATTTTGGATGGAGTTTGGAAGGTTTAGAAACCCCCTGATGGATTTTTATTGCTGTCTCCAGTGGGGAGATTCATCTTCTCAATTTGTTCTGGTGACCATTATCTCCGTGACTGAAATTGAGGGAAAATCCTACATTTTAGAGGTTGTCTCCAGAAAAGGAAAAGAGGGGACAACTTCCAATGGGGACACCTGTGTAAAAGAAGATTTACCTATTTTTTTTTAAGAGATTTCCTCACCTCCTGTTATGTCTATGATACAGGAGGTGAAGGGAATCTTCCCCAAACTGGACGCAGGTGGCAGATCCTTACAAAATTTAAAACATTTTAGAATTTTCAGGAACGTTTAGCACTTTTTTTTGGGCTGCACTTCCTCACCTAGACAAGAATTTTGTGGACTCCTACTACTTCCTTCGATGTGTGAGATTAACATCCTGGGACATTCCAGTGTTTTACTGAAGTGTGTGGACATTGTGTCTCACCAAGATCCCAGAAACCGAAACCAGTGACCTGTGTGAGCATGCGAGAGAAACCTTCCACGTGTACAAGGACCTGCCACGGCTTTCTGCTGGATCCCAAATACTTGGCAGAGACCAAGCAGGGTATTTGAAGTGGTTGTAAACCTCAGACATAAAATATGAACAAAGCATATCCCTCTATAGTGTGTACTTGTCTCAATTAAGAGCACTAAGTGTAATTTATGTCTGCTACTTCAGTCCACCTGCTAGCAGCATAAATCACTTCTGACACCAAGAGAATGGTGACAGGGGTGGGAGGGAGCTCCAGCATGCAGCCTGTGATTGACAGCCTCAACTCTGTTCCTATTTTCTGTGTGAAGAGGGGGGTGGGTGCAGGGGCGGACGGACCATTCGGGCACTCGGGCACTGCCCGAGGGCCCCATGTCACTAAGGGGCCCCATCAGGGTTGCCAGCCTCAATAAAACCAGGGACAGTATGTAAAAATCTGTGTTTTTTAAAAAAATCCCAAGATTATAGCTGCCCCACCTCTCCGGTACCTTTTCAGGGTGTGTATGTGTATTCTGTGTGTGTATACTGTGTGTGTATATTGTGTGTCTGTGTATGTATACTGTATGTGTGTGTGTGTGTGTGTGTATACTGTGTGTGTATATTGTGTGTCTGTGTATGTATACTGTATGTGTGTGTATACTGTGTGGCCCCATAATCTCCTATTGCCTGGGGGCCCCATAATCTCCTATTGCCTGGGGGCCCCATAATCTCCTATTTCCTGGGGGCCCCATAATCTTCTCCTATTGCCCGGGGGCTCCATAATATCCTACCCTGTTTCCCCGAAAATAAGACCTAGCGTGATGGTCGGTGATGGCTGCAATATAAGTCCTACCCCCCAAATAAACCCTAGTTCAAGTCCTTGTAGGTCCTATTTTCAGGGTAGGGCTTATTTTCGGAGAAACAGGGTAGGGCTTATTTGGTGGGTAGGGCTTATATTGCAGCCCTCACCGACAATCACACTAGGTCTTATTTTCGGGGAAACAGGGTATTGCCCAGGGGCCCCATGAGTTGTCAGTCCGCCCCTGGGTGGGTGTCAGGGTTGCCAACCTCCCGCAGCATTTTTTACTGACAAAACATGGAAATTTTACTGGCAAAGCACATTTTTTTACCGGTAACCTGAGAAATTACAGAACTCCTAAACTAACACAGTGAATATTTAAACAGTATAAACAACATGATATGGAAACTGACAATACCTATAACAAAGTAATTTGCTTGATTTACACTTAAAACGTCAACACAGCATGAAATTATCAGCCCCTGATATTTACTGACAGTTGTAAAAAAAAAAAAAAAAGCACTGATTTTTACAAACTGTCAGTAAATATAAAGATAAATAGGTACAATTTATGTAGGAGGATTTGTTTCATCTTTGTGTATCACCTGAGGCCAGTCACTTCACTGGGTATATGGAACGGTTTACAACTACTTTAAAGGTGGCGACATAGAAGAAGAGAATTTTGCCGGGGTGAAATTCCTCTTTAACCCTTCCCTACTCCATCCAAAACGAAAAAAAAAATAAAAAAAACAAGTTTTGGGTAGATACTCTTTAAAGTCTTGTTTTGGGTGAGAACATGTTAGCTCTAAACTTGTTTGGGCGCTGTAGCGCCAGATTATTTATTTTCAGAAGTGCCCGTACTGCAGATTCCAACCCAGCCCCTAGTAGATGTCCATTTTATTTTTTTTTGGTGAAAGCATTGGCTGGATTTAGGGAGGGGGTGGAGCATGCCATGGAATTACATTGTGAGCAAAGGCTAGTTTGTAAACCAGAAGCACCTTATTGAAACGGAACCCTTCAGCCTTGCACAGTTGTACCGGCTCCACTCCTGGACTGAGCTGGCTTACTCTGATTTCACTGCACACTGTGAGCTTCTCACAATGTGCATTAGAAACCGCAGCGAGTCAGACAGAGGATTTCAATCCTTTCAATCATAGAGGCTCTACGTCACAGCGTCCTGTCTTCAGCACCCTGCTGAGATGGGTTGAGGCTTGCATAGAATCGCATTGTGTGTAAAGGCAAGCTTGTTATCCCGTTACAGTCCCAAACCTATTATTTAATATTCCAACCAATGTCTTTCCTGGTGTTCTATTCCATTTGATGTACAGGGTCAGTGTTCCATTACCAGCAGTCTATTTGTGGACACAACAGGCGTGAGTTGTGGTCCCTGTACTTTGCGTTCTCGCCGGTCATGTGACAGGGAATTCCGGGTCTGATACAGAGAGGCCGGGGTGTGTTATACACAAGCCGACGTAGGGGGGGGGGGGAGGTTGGAAACTCGGCCGCTGCTGAGCTATAAGTGTCAGCGGAAAGGTCAGACGGCTGACAGGTTGTGTGGTGCAACATGGGTTCTGCATAGCTCCATGGGAATGTTTCAGGCCCTGCGACTGAAACTCAGTATGACACAACGGAAATGTACCGCCACCTCGGAAATGTACCACAACCTCTATGACCACCGCACCGCCCATACCACCCAGCCTTGTATGGGACCCTTTTTAACCCTTTCCACAGTGGACAGGACCATAGCAACACTTGTCACCGGGGGCCCCTCCACACAAAGAGGTCAATTCACAAACGTTTACCGCATGTGATAACCCAGTCAAGTGACTCATTTGCATAAATTATCGCATGCGGTAAATATAGTCCATCTCATAAAAAAATAAAAAAATAACAATTAAGCGGTATTTACCACAAAATGAAAAATGTGCCGGTAAATATTGTTTAAAAAAGGACCAGAGAGTAAACAAAACATGCAATATTTACCACCAGCATTTTGCTGGCGGTATCACATGCAGCAGTGGCGCCCCATTTATAAGGGGCACAGGGGCGCCGCCCCCCTAATCCCCGCGCCTGGCCTCTAAACTACGTGCAGGGCGCCTGATCCATGGATTTCACATGATTAGAGCCTGAGGCTCTAATTGGCTTAAAAAAAGGGTGGGCTCAGGGCGTTATTGTCTTCCTGATTCTCCTCCCGCCCAATCAGGAAGCGGGTCCTGAGACCCGATCATGTCTGAGGACACACTTCCTGTTCGGCCGGGAGGTGAAGCAACGGCCCGACTCTTCCTTCCCCCTGCCTCCTAATATAAGGCCTCTGATCGCTGCCTTCCCGTCCGTTTCCCGCTGGAGGGATGGGTCAATCACCGCATTCCCGTCCATCTCCCACGAGGGGGCGAGGGATTGCCGCCTTCCCGTCCGTCTCCTGGAGAGGGGGTGGCATTAGTTTGCTGCCCCCCCCCCCCCAAATATTGAGCACCGGCTGCCATGCTGTTTTTTTTTACAAATAGCTGGTTGCTAAGGAACAGACCAGCCGCTGCGTCAGCTGTCAGCGGGTTTCCTGCTGACAGCCTCAGGCTCTAATCATGTGAAATCCATGCATCCGGCGCCCTGCACGTAGGGGGCTCTGGTGACCAGAGAACCTCTAACACCAGAGTTCCCCTTTACAACAGAGCCCACAACATTCCCCTTTACATCAGGGTCCGCAGAGTTATCCTTTACATCAGGTTCTGCAGAGAAACTCTCTTGTAATGGGGGCTCTGGGAATACTGGGAACTCTGATGTAAGGTGTACAAAAGAGAACCTTTTACACCAGTGTCTGCAGAATGAATACACTAATTTAAAGAGGTTCACTGATGTAAGAGGGGAGTGAGGACACTGATATAAGGGGGGACATTTATATCAGTGTCTCCCCCTAACCTTAGGGTCTCCATTCGCTCCTTACATCTGTGACCCCCCAATAGAGTGACTGACACACTAACCTGTAATTGCCTGCGGGCTTTGGTCCTCCTCTCCCCCACACCCCGCTCCTTGCAGGTGCTTTCAAATTTGCTGGACAGGCATCAAGCAACATAATGTCACCACGCACTTGACCAGTGGCCCGCCAACCACCTTTCCCACCCTCCCCACCACCGCTCAAGGCAATCCCCGCCCAAGCCAAATCCCCGCTGAGTCCGAGCTAAACTCAGCCGATTACCGATGCGCGGTTCCGGAGCCAGCTGATTGGTAATTGGCTGAGCTCAACTCGATGGTAAGGCGTGCAAGGGCGGGCACGGGGGAGAAGATGCTCTAGGACAAGAGTAGTTTTAACTGGCACTTTTGTGCTTTTTATGGACCGCAGGAAAGTGCCCTTTTTTTACTGGCAACACTCCCCCTCCACAATTGCGGAACACCAGGGCCTGATCGTATGTGCGACCTTTGCGACCCTAGTTGCTCCTCCATTGTCACACTGCAAATCGGCAGTTCGGCTGCCGCAAGTCAGGGCTCTTAACGCTGCCTGAGCACAGCACAGTTAAGGTCCCCTGTCCCTCAAAACTGGGGTAATGCATTAGGCAAATTAGGCAGCCGTAAAAGCCCCCATAAGCGCGAGGCCTTAGGCGACCGCCTAATTTGCCTAATTAAAGAGCCGCCTCTGTGCCTTAGAAGCTGCAAATCAGATAGAGCCCATCTTATTTCCCAGCTGGAGGACATTCAGCATCATCTAGCGAGAATTAAAGATGAAGCTCCACACCACTGCTAAGAGGTCCACATACAACTTTATTCCATTAAAAGTCAGAGGTACATTTCAAAAAGTATCCAATGCGTTTCGGGTGTGCAAGGGCACCCTCTTCATCAGGGCTAGAAAGAACATAGGAAGATCTACATGTCAATTTGATATCAATATAATATCTCCTCAATGGGGATTGTACTATCAAATTGTATAATGCATGGTTCAAGCTATACACATATCAGTTTTGAGATATAATTTACAGTTTTTTTATATATTGGTTCTTATTAGGCTAACACATCCCCCGGAGTGTATCATTTTGATGTTATTGTGGGTTTTTTCTTTTCTCTTTTTGTATGTTTCTGCACAGAGCAGACCCGATTCTCCTCTTCTCAGGTCCCCTTTCTGGCACTCCTGGCTCCTTTCCCCTGCCAAGAGCCACCATAGCAAGCTGCTTGCTCTGGGCGTACTCATACTGGCTTGCTACCAAGCCGGCTCTGTGTGTCCATTGATACACAGAGCGCGGCTCAGCCCCACCCCTGCTCCTTCCTCACTGGCTGTGATTGACAACAGCGGGAGCCAATAGCTCTCACTGCTGCCTCTCTGTCCCTTGAGAAGAGAGAGCCAAGAGAGCCGCTGCTCTTATGCACATCCCTAGATCAAGATCGGGTTACAGTAAGTTATATAACATCCTCCACGATGTAGAGCAAGCCCATCAAATAATGTGACAGTGCTTAATTTAAAACAATATAATAGTCCTTCTTTGTAATAGAAGCTGTATTTCCTCCACCATCGTGGTGTGATTTACCTCTTCCTTCCCCTTTTCTCAAACTCCGTAAAACATGCAAACTAAATTATACATTTTTAGCTATCAAAATAAGCAAATAAATCCTTGCGTCAATGGAAACCATAACACTCCCGGGGGTACACTGAACTTGGACAGTGTGGTGATAAAACCGCTCCTATCTGGAGGGTAATCATGAATTATGAGGCTGTAAATATCGGAGGAAGGTCAGCTCTGGATCTTGCCTTGTAAGGCTCACTGGCACATAATAACAAAGGTCTAATTCCACACAATGAGCAGCAAACCCAAAGAAGGTATCAGCCTGTCATTACTGTGATGTCACCAACGGACAAATGACGAGTCATCGGGATATGTGCGATTCACTCTTCATTGAGCTCCAGGATTTCTCTGACTCCGTAGGTTTGAAGTAGGAGATCAATACTAATACCAGATCAAAGACAAAGATATCAATAGAAGGGAACACTCTTTCCACTATGTAGATCAAAGAACGAGGAAGGAGGAAGTAGCTGCTGGCCTTTTTTTTTTTAAATATGAAGGTTTTACTGTATTTAGAAAGATTACATCAATGCAGAAATTAAGTCATAAAATAAATACCTGCAAAGTGGTAGAGTTTGCAGAAGAGACAAGTAAAGTCTCAATGATCAGATGTCCCCCGGGATTGAAAAGTCTCAATGATCAGATGTTCCCCGAGATTGAAAAATCTCAATGGTCAGATGTCCTCAGGGAGAAAAATTCTCAACTGCCAGATGCCCCCAGGGACAGAAAAGTCTTAATGGTCGGTCGGATGTCCCCAGGGATAGCAAAGTCTCAATGGTCACATGTCCCCTAAGACAGATAGGTCTCAATTGTCAGATGCCCCCAGGGACAGAAAAGTGTCAATGGTCAGATGTCCCCAGGGACAGAAAAGTGTCAATGGTCAGATGTCCCCAGGGACAGAAAAGTCTCAATGGTCAGATGTCCCCAGGGACAGAAAAGTCTCAATGGTCAGATGTCCCCAGGGACAGAAAAGTCTCAACTGTCAGATGCCCCCAGGGACAGAAAAGTCTTAATAGTCGGATGTCCCCAGGGATAGAAAAGTCTTAATAGTCGGATGTCCCCAGGGACGGAAAAGTCTCAATGATCAGATGTCCCCCGAGATTGAAAAGTCTCAATTGTCAGATGCCCCCAGGGACAGAAAAGTCTCAATGGTCGGATGTTCCCAGGGATAGAAAAGTCTCAATGGTCAGAAGTCCCCAGAGACAGAAAAGTTTTAATGGTCAGATGTCCCCATGGAAGCATCGGCTCTGCTCTCTACTGCAGCTGAATGCTTCCTATAGCGCCGGCACCATTCTTGACACTAATGCTCTGGATTGGCGGGTCAAGAAGCCACGATCTGGGCTTGCTGACCTGCTGTCCCCCAGGCGGGTATGGCTGGTGGCTGCTGATGTCCCTCAGGGCAGATATGGCTGGCGGCTGCTGTTGTCCCTCAGGCAGGTATGGCTGGTGGCTGCTGCTGTCCCCGAAGTGGGTATGGCTGATGGCTGCTGCTGCCCCCCCCCCCAGGGCGGGTATGGCTGGCGGCTGCTGCTGTCCCCCCAGGGTGGGTATGGCTGGTGTCTGCTGCTTTCCCTGAGGCATGTATGGCTAGTAGCTGCTGGCTGTCCCCTGGGGTGGGTATTGCTGGTGGCTGTGGTCCCAGATGGAGTACATTTGGTATCGCTCCACCTGTGATAGGAACCTGCGCTATACCGGAAGCATTGGCTCTGCTTTCTACTGCAGCTGAATGCTTCCTATAGCGACGGCACAATTCTTGACACTGATGCTCTGGGATGGCGGTTCAAGAAGCCTCAATCTGGGCTTGCCGACCCGCAATCCCAGAGCAGGAGGTGGCGGGCCACTTCAGAGGGCGCTGCGAGCCAGCGGTTAGGCACCCCTGATCTAGTCCTTTCCTCCTCTGTCTAACTCTCCTTCACCCGCCCCATTCATCCATTGGATTTCAATACTTTCATTAATAAAGGCTCAACATCACATGTGGAGGTTACCTAGGGCAGTCTACATTCAAATACATCCTGTGTAGGAACACTTAATCCTCCAGACTAACATTCACCCATCAAAGCATTTTGATATTTGGATACCTCTTCTGCATACATCAGGGCTGAGGACTCTTGAGAGGAGTACTGAGGACGGTGCTGTGATGTTTTCAGGAAGGTATGTACAGCCCCCTGCCAGCCCCTCCCACCAGCCATGATCTGCCTGCATTGCATAAAAAAAGCACTGAGACTGAGTGATGACAAGGTCTTAATTTAAACATTTAATTGGCATATTGATAAAGAAGGGAAAGGCGAAATATAAGCAGATTAAACTCCAGATGTAAATGTTTTCACATGCGGAGAAGTGACACAGCAATGTTCCTGAAGTGTGAGAACTGTTATGCAATGCTTTATGTCTCACTGAGCTGCATACTAACCAGGAGATGGGCTAAACTTTAACTCTAGCTACTAATGTGACATAGATTCTTCACGTTCACTTTCTACACAATAACAGAATCTTGGTGAAGTTTGTTTATTTTTAACTATATTAGACCCAATGACTATCCTGGTATGTGCGTCCCGGCATTTCTCCAGGATAATGCTGACTTTACAGAAAAAAACTGTACAGATATCTGATCTGTGCTCACAAGGAAATTCTCTGGGTTTTCGGGCTTAGGCCAAAGGGTAAAAGTCCTGACAATCTAATGCTGACCATACAAAGGCAAATCTCAACAGATCTGTTCATTTTGGGGTAGAGGGTGGCAATGAATGGTTGAATGCCTAGGAATGTCATGGTAATGGTTCCCACAATGGCCAAATAGAAGCTGGGCGCCAAAAATGATATTATAAATTCCTCTATTAGATCATACGTATATGTGTTTATTTTCTCTCCTGTCTTTGCCTTTTTCTTCCCCCAACCAGTTCTTTCTTTCTCCCTTTCCTCATTACTTCCGTGCTTCTTCCTTCCTCCCTGCTTTTCTTCTTTCCCTTCTCCCTTCGATTCCTCCTTTCCTCCCTGCACTCTCCTTTTCCTTCTCCCTTCTATTCCTCCCTGCATTCTCCTTTCCCTTCTCCCATTTCTTCCTTCTTTCTCCCTGCTCTTCTATTCTCCCTTCTCCGATTTCTTCCTTATTCCTCACTGCTCTCCCCCCTTCTCCCTTTTCTTCCTTTCTTCCTCCATGCTTTTCTCCTTTCCTCCTCCCTTTTCTTTTTTCCTTCCAGCTTGCTTTTCTCCTTTACCTTCTCCCTTTTATTCCTCCCTTCCTCCCTGCACTTCTCTTTTCCCTTCTCCCATTTCTTCCTCATTGGTCTCCTCTCTTCCCTTCTCCCTTTTCTTTTTTTCCTTCCTCCTTGCTTTTCTCCTTTCCTGCTCTCTTTTCTTCCTTGCTTCCTCCCTACTTTTCTCCTTTCCTCCTCCCTTTTCTTTTTTCCTTCCTCTTTGCTTTTCTCCTTTCCCCTTTTCTTCCTTCCTCCCTGCATTCTCCTTTAACTTCTCCCTTTTATTTCTCCCTTCCTCCTTGCTCTTCTCCTTTCTCTTCTCCCTTTTTATCCTTCCTTCCTCCCTGCATTTCCCTTCTTCTTTTTCTTCCTTCCTTCCTCCCTGTTCTTCTCCTTTCCCCTCTCCCTTTTCTTCCTTCTTTCCTTCCTGCTTTTCTCCTTTCCCCTCTCCCTTTTATATGCTTTCTTCCTACCTTCCTTCCTCCCCGTCTTTCTCCTTTTTCCTTCCCTGCTTCCTTTCTCTCTTCCTTTCTCTTTACTTTTCTTCTTCTCCTCTCTTCATTCCTCCCTACCTTTTTTCTGCATTCCTTCCTTCTTTTATTTCCTCTTCTCCCCTCTTTCCTTTCCTCTATCTCTCAATTTTCCCCTTGTTGCCCTTTTTCATTCCCTTCTCCCATTCCACTCCTTCTTCATTTCCCCCCTCCCCCCATTCTCTTTTGCTTCCTCCTTGTTTTTCTTCTTTCCCCTCTCCCTTTTCTTCCTTCCTCCCTGCATTCTCCTTTCCCTTCTCCCTTTTATTCCTCCCTTCCTCCTTGCTCTTTTTTTCTCCCTTTATTCTACCTCCCTGCTTTTCTTTTTTTTTCTCCCTTCTCCCATTTTTTTCCTTTCTTCCTTCCTTACTTGTCTTTTTCCTCTTCTCCCTTTTCTTTCTCCCTGCTTTTCTCTTTACCCTTCTCCCTTTTCCTCCTTTCCCACCCATTCCATTCCTTCTTCAGTTCTTCCCACGCGCCTCCCCCCATTTTGTTCTTTTATCCAGATTGGGCCTACAAAAGAAGACAACCGATATGGGGCCATCAGCCTGTATAACTAAACAAGTCATCTGCCCAGGGTTGGGGTTTTAAGGTTTCCACAGAGGGGCCAAATATGTGGTTGTATCACATCTTATCTGCTGAAAACTCTGTTTGACGCGTGCCACCAACTTTGGAGGCCTTATCTGCTTAGGTTTCAAACCACCATGATGGAATGTGCAGTCTTATAGGGGGCATATTGGTTAACACTTGTGGCTGAGACATACCATTTGTTGTACGATATGAGCATTCAGCACCTATCCCATGTTCCCATATCTAAGGAGGGCAGAATGTGCTGCAGAAGAAGGGTCAGATAGCCTAGTTGGTGGTATGGGCAACTTTGTGTTATGTTGGACATTTACCTCCTTCACACATCTATTTCTGCACAATTCAAGTACTCCTTTAAGTACCGCTCTAATCGGGCTTTGTATTATATAGTGGGGAAACCCCACACAGCAGAGGCAAGGAGAATATGTGTAATGTTTGGAAGAACCAGTTATCTCTACTGTGTCTCAAAGGTCTGCAGTGACTATCTACAGAGAAATTTAGATAATGCTCCTCACCACTTCTGTCCATGGCTGAGATCACTTTACACCTGTCTCTGGATGGTGACATATGAGCTTATGGCATTTAACAAAGATAAGAAAAGTGAATAGGGTCAAGTGAAACAAAGTTTACTCTGCAACACCTATCTACACAAATACAGCAAAATGACTTGATCTGATAGGGAACATCAAGAAATGTTCTTTGTACCAAGCAGTATCCTGAAAGTCCCTTTGTCTTGAATTACTTCAGAAAATCAGCAGGGAACCTCATGTGCCTAGGAACCCTTTTTACCTACAGCCGCATAGCTGTACATTTGCAGTATGAGATCATCTAAGGAACGGTTGACTGCTATTCCTTAGGGGATTTTGGAGTGAGATTTGGTGATGTAACTACTGTGCTGCAGTGCTCACTATTTTTATTGCTGGAGGGAAAGCTGCATCTGCAGACCTGAAGTGCAAGGATCCTCCTGCTCCTGCTTTATCCATTCTGTGGGTCTGTGATTTTTCTACTCCTCCTGCGACTTTTTGAATATTCTCATAGCTGGGAACTCTCCTGATAAGGCCCAAAGATAATGGATGCTTAGCTTTCCTGCTGGGTCTCTAGGCCACCAAGAGTCCACTTGGGGATTTGGCAGAACCTTTAAGGTGCGGAGCGGCAGAACACTCTGTGTTCCAGCACCCAGCATGCTTGAGCCAGCATCAAAGGGAGGCATTGAAAATCAACGTCAAACGGTGCCTGTCGGGGAGTGGAGTCCCATTACTTCTCTTGTCCTGCCATGTGACACACTAAATTACCAATAGTATCGGTACGCCTGCCTTTACCCACACATGAATTTTAATGGCATCCCAGTCTTAGTCCATAGGGTTCAATATTGAGTTGGCCCACCCTTTGCAGCTAGAACAGCTTCAACTCTTCTGGGAAGGCTGCCCACAAGGTTTTAGGAGTGTGTCTATGGGAATGTTTGACCATTCTTCCAGAAGTGCATTCGTGAGTTCAGGCACTGATGTCAACGAGAAGGCCTGGCTCGCAGTCTCCGCTCTAATTCATCTCAAAGGTGTTCTATCGGGTTGAGGTCAGGACTCTGTGCAGGCCAGTCAAGTTCCTCCACCCCAAACTCGCTCATCCATGTCTCTATGTACCTTGCTTTGTGCACTGGTACGCAGTCATGTTGGAACAAAAAGGAGCCATCCCCAAACTGGTCCCACAAAGTTGGGAGCATGAAATTGTCCAAAATTTCTTGGTATGCTGACATCTTAGGAGTTCCCTTCACTGGAACTAAGGGGCCAAGCCCAACCCCTGAAAAACAACCCCACACCATAATGCCCCCTCCACCAAATGATTTGGAGTTGGACCAGTGCACAAAGCAAGCTCACTAAAGACATGGATGAGTGAGTTTGGGGTGAAGGAACTTGACTGGCCTGCACAGAGTCCTGACCCTACCCGATGCCTTTTGGATGAATTAGAGCAGAGACTACATGCCAGGCTTCTTGTCCAACATCAGTGCCTGACCTCACAAATGCGCTTCTGGAAGAATGGTGAAACATTCCCATAGACACACTCCTAAACCTGGTGGACAGCCTTTTCAGAAGAGTTAAAGCTATTATAGCCTCAAAGGGTGGGCCAACTCAATATTGAACCCTACAAGCTAAGACTGGGATGTCATTAAAGTTCATGTGGGTGTAAAGGCAGGTGTCTCAAAACTTTTGGCAATATAATGTATCTATCACGTGAAATAACCGGAGAAAGAAGGGGAAGTTTAATCTTCAAGTGGTTGTCCATCTAGCAAGAGGTCTAAAAGTAAGTGAGGAAAAAGGGGTCTCTGCTGCACACAGCCTCCTGTAATGCCTCTCATTGTCTTCTACAGTGCAATTCCCCCTCTACAGACTCTACTAAAGGGCCCGCAGCCCACACTGTGCCTCCCAGCCTTTTTGAAGAGCTTCCAGCCACTTAAAGTGCCCCCCAGTCCCCCCAGAGCCCCCGAACCCTGCAAAGCCTCTGACAGTGCACTCCAGCCCCATGCAAACACCATCAGCCCCCACCAGAGCCCTCAGCCTCCTTCAATGCCCATCAGTCTGTTGCAGAACCCTCAGCCCAATGTACAACTCACAGTGCTGCCCCAGCCCTCTCCAATGCCGCCATAGTTTATACTGTAATGTTAGCACTGTTGCGAAGAATATATTACTATTGTTGCGAAGACTATATTACTTTAAAGGTTTAGCACTGGGAAACACTTTTGGAAAGATAAAAAGAGCATTTTAAAAAACAAATATATGGATCCGACCATAATGAGGGACAAATGAGGAGGAAAGAGGGACAGAGGGACACTGCGCCAAATCTGGGACAGTCCCTCGAAATCAGGGACAGTTGGGAGTTATGCAACTAGAGTTCTGTGGAACTAAGACACAATACAGAACAAGGCATGGTAATGAGTGATGGGGAGAAGATCATCTACAGGGAGACCACAGGAAACACTGGTGACTAGTTCTTTGCCCTCTGCCTGCCTTTTTTTGGGGCACAGCTTCCACAGTTCAGGTTCTCTCTAAAGAAAAGCTATAAAAGTTCTGGGTCTATTTTATCTTTGCCTTGACATTGCTTCCACTAAGGGCCAATGAAAGGAACACTGATTCTGCACTAAAGTAAATAAAATAAAAAATATTGCAGCGCTAATAAAGTCAACCAAGTAGTGAACAAACAACAATGTGCAAGTGAAATCCCCAAAAATGTATGGAATGACGAATAAAGTTCACTTAGTGGTGCAAAAAATGAATAGTTGACAGATGATGTGCGTGATCCAACCATCACCAACGTGCTCCACCACCAAGGGTAAGATGGACTCTTACCAGAGTTAGAGGACTCTGTCACGGAGTCAAATACGCTCAGATAAATGAATGATCAGCAATCAGCCATCACAGATCTTTCCAGGAACAGATGCTGTTCAGTGATCCCAATAGAAGACAAATGCACGTAGGGCAAACAATGTATCCCATATATGTAAACGAAGGAGAACGTCCACACAGTGTAGTAACGCAAACACTAGTTTATTGCACACAAACGGGATAAAGGGTACTCAAATAAAAAGATATCTAAAGATAAATCAGGCATGTATGCAATGTAGACCATGCATAGCGATCGATCAATTGGTGTACACAAAGAAAGCGCGGCGACGGCACGTATATGGGCTCCGCCCTACAGAATTAATAGTTGACAGACGATGTGCGTGATCCAACCGTCACCAACGTGCTACACCACCAAGTGTAAGATGGACTCTTACCAGAGTTAGAGGACTCTGTCACGAAGTCAAATACGCTCAGATAAATGACCCCGATGAAGTCAGTTGTGACGAAACAAGTAGGGTGGAGCATATGTACGTGCCGTGGCCACGCTTTCTTTGTGTACACCAATTAATCGATCTCTATGCATGGTCTACAATGCACACATGCCTGATTTTATCTTCTGAGATGTGAGTACCTTTTATTCCGTTTGTGTACAATAAACTAGTGTTTGCGTTACTACACTATGTGGATGTTCTTCTGCATTTACATATATGAGATACATCGTTTGCCCTACGTGCATTTGTCTTCTATTGGGATCACTGAACAGCATCTGTTCCTGGAAAGATCCGTGATGGCTGATTGCTGATCATTCATTTATCTGAACGTATTTGACTCTGTGACAGAGTCCTCTAACTCTGGTAAGAGTCCATCTTACCCTTGGTGGTGGAGCACGTTGGTGATGGTTGGATCACGCACATCATCTGTTAAATATTAATTTTTTACACCACTAAATGAACTTTATTCCTCATTCCATACATTTTTTGGGATTTCACTAGCACATTATTTTGTTTGTTCACTACTTTATTGACTTTATTAGGGCTGCAATATTTTTTTATTTTATTTATTTTATTGCACAGTTTATCTGGCTGTTTTTTTGCTAGCTGCTTCCCCATCACATTTTGAGACTTTTCATTTTGATTTGTCAGCGCGTTTTCTTCCCTTTTTTTTTTTTACTGATTCTGCACTGGTTTCCTCCTTTATTTCCAAGGCCTTAGATGTGTTTGGAAATTGTATTTTCTGCTCTTTTTGTCTAAATCCATTTAGTAACTAAAGTTCTCATTTTTATTTTAGATGTCATACTTCAGCTTAGCTATTTTCTTGAACAGTGAGTTAAATTCTATTTTCAGAGTCGCGCTGGGAGGTTCAGGTGCCTAATGAATGAAGCTGCTGCTTTTCCTTTTGAGTTTTATTAGTTATTGGTCCCGTATGGGTCATGTTGTTATGACAACATACTTGACTTTTACGATGTCCTTCGAGAGAAGGTCTTCCAGTGTGTTTCTCTTCAACTATCTAAATCAATCAATGAGAATGGAAAAAAGATATCCTAAAAAAATGACCTTCTTTTTACACAGCCTTGAAAGAGCACTTGGTGGAAGTCAGACATGCTTGCCAAGGCACCCCACCATTTTAGCTTTTGTCTGAAATTTGTCTTAAAGAGGAACTTCATCCCTATCCAACCAATTGCTCCTGTATTGAAATAAACAAATACATACCTACTAGTCCTTGGAATCCAGCGTTGTCCTCCTTCCAGCCCAATGTTCTTCAATGCCCCAGCTCCATCCATCTTGGCCACAACATCTCGCGCAGACAAGGCGCAAGTCTCTGCCAGATCTATCCAGTGGCAGCCCATCCATAGAGGGTGCATGGGCGCCACCTCCCCTATCCATGCATCCGCCCTCCCCTGATCTACATATCAGTGGCGCCGGACCATGGATTCCAATGCGGAGTGGGTGTTTATTGAAGCACCTGATTGGAGCCAAATGCTCTAATAAGCTTCAAAAAATAGGGCTGCCTCGGAACGCAGAGCATTGCGCTCCGAGGCCACCCAGTTGTGTGACCATAACTATGAATTTTTGCTATTTTAACACTAAAGTTCCAATTAGGAGGCAGGTCTGTGAGACCTGATTCCCAATTGGCCAAAGTCTCAGGTGATCCTATTGGATGCCTAGCGTTTTAGCGGAAGAGGAGACACACGGCGAAGGAAGCCGCTGGAGGAGCGGACACCGGAGCCGCCACTGCCCGCACTCCAGGAGAGGAGGAGAGGACACCACAACCCCGCAGGTAAATTCCAGACAACCCCAGGGGGGGGGGGGGGCAGTGCCGTGCCACGCCACCGGGGGTGGTGCTCTTTGCAAACACTGCAAATATAGCTCCAAATTGGTCCTTACTAATAATTTAACTAATTTACTGCTTGTATATAAATACATTTAATGTCTCCCCTAACATTTCTAATAACTATGCAACATTAAGTTATAATTCTTTTAGAAAACTTTCAGTTGTTATTCTTCTATATACAGAAGTGCCCCCTGAACCTTGTGGGGGTACGAAGGGCGGAGAGCCCCCCGGCCTGTGGAATATCCTCTCTGTAGGGAAACGTCAGACTGATAACTCCAATACAAGTCCTCATTTCCCTGTCCTGGGACCAGTACAGACCATTGCTGCTCTGCTGTTCTGACACATAATCCTCCTATTCTCCTGAGGACCCCAATCTGGAATCATTCTCTCCCCTGACACCAGCAATGAGAAACAATTGCGCTATGCATGGGAGCCGCCGGTGGCCTCAGATTACGCCATCCTTTGTTTTTCTCTAGATTTTTTTTTTTTCTGTCCCAAATAATGTTGAACCCTTTCGTGACCAGAGCCCATTGATAGGTGGATGCCCAGGCAACATCAGCATGCATCAGTTACTGTGACAATAAATCTGTGATAAGTTATCCTTCCTAGATAATATTTTAAAGTGGTTCTAAAGGCTAAAGTTTTTTTTTAACAAATGCATTTTCTGCATTAAGATAAAAAAAAAAATGTTGCTCCCTCCAGCTCTTTTCCCAGATACTTTTACATGAGCCTGATCTTGATCCAGCACTGTGCCTGAGAGCAGCAGCGCTCTTCTCTCTCTCTCCTCACTGGACATGAAGGCAGCAGCGGCAGCTATTGGCTCCTGCTGCTGTCAATCAAATCCAGGGAGGAGGAAGAAGGGGGTGTGGCCGAGCAGCTCTGTGTGTGTCTTTAGACACACACAGCCCAGCTCGGGGGTGAGCCTGCAGCGTCTGCCCCCATACAGTAGCAAGCAGCTCGCTTTGAGAGCAGACACAGAAGAAGAGAAGCGAACAGCACCGGTGAGGGACCCCAAAGAGGAGGTTCAGGGCTGCTTTGTGCAATACCACAGAGAGCAGGTAGTTATATAGTTATATAGCCATATGTTTGTTATTTTAATTAAAAAAAAAAACTAAAAAAAAAAACTTTAGTAATGCTTTAACCTTGAGCCGATCACCATGTTGCCCATGTGCAGCAGCAAGGGAGGTGGGCTTTAACACCCACATGCTGCACGTATGTATCCATAGGAGCACTCACTGTGCACTCCCAGCACAGTGACTGAGCTGTCATCAATAGCTCCAGGTCTCTATTTATGATCAGAAGCTGGTGGGGGCGGGCTCTCGGTCTTGTGACCACCGTGACAGCCAATCACAATAGACATGTAATCGGGAAGTCCTATTCCCCCCCCCCCCCCTCCCTGTATTAAGACCTAGTTAAATATACTGACTATGACCTTGACCATGACACTTACCTAATTCAAGCTTTCATCTAGCTATTTTATCTGCATTTATTATTATTTTATTTTTTTGCTACATTCTTTGTATTATCTTCTTCATTAAGAGGAGAATGTTAGTACAGATTTTACTGAGTGATCACTGTGATAGCCAATCACACGCTATCATAGTGATCATGTGACCAGGAGCCAGTCCTTCCGCCAACTTCCTATTGTTAGTATCCAGACCAGGAGCACTTGGTGAGAGCTCAATCTCAGTGCTGGGAGTCCATTTCCAGCACATATGCCATTGACCTGTAAGAAGGCCCACCTTGGTGATGCTGCATATAAACTATAATACCAAAAGTATTGGGACGCCGGCCTTTACATGCACATGAACTTTTAATGGCATCCCAGTCTAAGTCCATAGGGTTCAATATTGAGTTGGTCCACCCTTTGCAGCTATACCAGCTTCAACTCTTCTGGGAAGGCTGTCCACAAGGTTTAGGAGTGTGTCTATGGGAATGTTTGATCACTCTTCCAGAAGCGCATTTGTGAGGTCAGGCACTGATGTTGAACGAGAAGACCTGGCTTGCAATCTCCACTATAATTCATCCAAAAGGTGTTTCTATCGGGTTGAGGTCAGGACTTAGTGCAGGCCAGGCAAGTGCCTCCACCCCAAACTCACTCATCCATGTCTTTATGGACTTTGCTTTGTGCACTGGTCCAAATCATTTGGTGGAGGGGGGATTATGGTGTGGGGTTGTTATTCAGGGGTTAGGCTTGGCCCCTTAGTTCCAGTGAAGGGAACTCTTAAGGCGTCAGCATACCAAGACATTTTGGACAATTTCATGCTCCCAACTTTGTGGGAACAGTTTGGAGATGGCCCCTTCCTGTTCCAACATGACTGCGCACCAGTGCACAAATTAAGGTCCATAAAGAGATAGATGAGTGAGTTTGAGGTGGAGGAACTTGACTGGCCTGCATAGAGTCCTGACCTCAACCCGATAGAACACCTTTGGGATAAATTAAATTGAGCCAGGCATTCTCAACCAACATAAGTGCCTGACCTTACAAATGCGCTTCTGGAAGAATGGTCAAACATTCCCATAGACACAATCCTAAACCTTGTGGACAGCCTTTACAGAAGAGTTGAAGCTGTTATAGCTGCAAAGGGTGGGCCAACTAAATATTGAACCATACGGACTAAGACTGGGACATCAGTAAAGTTCATGTGTGTGTAAAGGCAGGTGTCCCAATACTTTTGGTAATATAGGGTATATGTGATACCGCTGGGAATGGGTTAAGCATACAAAATTTGTTGAGTCCATAATGGTATTATCGAATGCTCTGACAAAAGTTTTTCTGAAATTCCATACAAACTTTAAAGCGAAATTGGAAATTTAAAGGCTAAGTTCACCTTTGTTCACCTTTTCTTTTTATTATTATTAAATTCCAGCTCCCCTGTGTACCAATATAGCATTAATGTACTTATTTTGCAAAAATAAAACAGCTTTCCATTTATTCTACACACACTTACCTCACTCTCTTTATAGCTGTTTAAACACACTGCTCCATTACTTCTGCCTTACTTCCTGGTCAGACTTTAGGTCATGACACAGGAAGAAGTTGACCAGCTGAGGGTAGATGATGCAGGGTGTGTGCTAATGAGATCAGCTGGTCAACTTCGTCCTGTGTCGTGACCTAAAGTCTGACCTGGAAGTAAGGCAGAAGTAATGGAACAGTGTTTTTAAACAGCTATGAAGAGAGTGAAGTAAGTGTGTGTAGAATAAATGGAAAGCTGTTTTATTTTTGCAAAAGAAGTACATTAAAGGGGTTGTAAACCCTCTAGTTTCTTCACCTTAATGCATCCTATGCATTAAGGTGAAAAAACTTCTGACAGCCCCCCGTTTTACTCACCTGAGCCCTGTAATTATCTCGGCGGAGACGCACTCTTCTTCTCTGCCTGGGGTTCTCGGCTCTTGATTGGATAGATTGAAAGCAGCGCAGCCATTGGCTCCCGCTGCTGTCAATGAAATCCAATGATGTGGGCGCTGGGGGGCGGAGCCGAGTCCGGCATTCTGTGTCTATGGACGCAAATGCTGGACTCGGGAGCGCGCCTGCAAGGTAACCCCCCCCCCCCCCCGGGAGAGCGCTTCTCCCAGGGGGTTAACCGATGCAAGAAGGAGCTGTGAGAGCCGCCGGAGGACCCCTGAAGAGGAGTATCGGGGCTACACTGTGCAAAACGAACTACACAGTGGAGGTAAGTATGATATGTTTGTTATTTAAAAAAAAAAAAAAACAAAGGTTTACAATCACTTTATTGCTATGGAAAGAAGAAAGAAATGGCTGCACATCAAGAACTTCCGATTGCCTTTTATTTTGTTTCACAAAGATAACTCCAAAGACACCAAACCGTGGTCCTGTAGACGCGTTTCACAAATACATCTTGTGCTTAATCATTAGTAATGATTAAGCACAAGATGTACACATTGGTAATGATTAAGCACAAGGTGTATGTGTGAAACGCGTCTACGTGACCACAGTTTGGTGTCTTTGGTGTTATCTTTGTGAAACAAAAAAAAAGGCAATCGGAAGTTCTGGATGTGCAGCTATTTCTTTCTTGTTCCCAAGTTTCCCACGGAGGTGGGCCGGGGATAGCACTCTGCAAGATACTCCAATCAGCCTTATCTCTATACACTTGGAGCAGCAATTGTACTTTAATGCTATATTGGTACATAGGGCGACTGGAATTTAGGAAAAAAAAAAAAAAAAGGTGAACCTAGCCTTTAACATAGTTCCATTGGTCCAGCTTGG
The DNA here is from genome assembly GCA_037952835.1 of Lithobates septentrionalis. Classification (NCBI taxonomy): domain Eukaryota; kingdom Metazoa; phylum Chordata; class Amphibia; order Anura; family Ranidae; genus Lithobates; species Lithobates septentrionalis. The sequence continues at coordinate 336,830 of JBBDGP010002253.1, forward strand.
ACCAATGTATGTACAGTATGTATGTGCCATACCTGTGGGTTCCCTGTGGAAGATGGAAATCACTGTAGTAGGCCCCTCTACTCCAGTGATCTCCACTAGCTTCTGGGTCTAATGCTGAGCGGCTTCCATGCTGCGGTCAGCCGCTTGGCACAGGCGCCATTTAGCGAACACTTTGAATTTTCTCAATGAATGCAAAGTGTTCTCCGATTGTATGGGGCGGACATTGTGATGTTGCCACCCTGCCACTTTGTCCAATCAGAGAGCTCTTTACATTCATTGAAAAAATGGAAAGTAATCTCTGAATGACACCCATGCCGTGTTCACAATGTAGCAGGCCAGCGTTCAGCACGGGACCGGGAATCTAGTGGACATCATTGGAGTATCAACGTCTATAACAGTGATTTCCAGCTTACACGGGGACCCCACAGGTATGGTATATTCATAGTTACATTGATCCAGGCTGGACCAATGGAGCTATGTAAAAATATCCATGTCTTGAATTCATCTTTAACGTTCTCTCGGTATGGGGAATCGTTCTATGGAAAGCGGATCTACAGGCTGCGGACTTGAACCAGTTAAAGTGTATTTTTAATGCCTGCAATTAAAGTGACTCATGGAACATGTACAGTACAGCCTCCACCTTGACTAACATTCTCCTTTAATATCGCAGCGCAGTTTTCCTTTATCTTCAGGCAGTAAATCTCCTTCACAGGCTCAGGACTTTCAAATCTGTAATTCCTCAGTGCCTGCGGAGAAAATTTGTTTCTTATTCTTAATCCATTGAATAATCACTGAGCTCCCGGTGAGCTACTTGTGTCCTGTCATCCACGAGGACTCCAGGAGCTCTGTGTTCCCGGCATGTTCTGGGCAAGCAAACTGGGACTTGTAGTTCCTTAATAGTTCAAGGCCCTTCTGCAGAATGCTCAGAGGTACACATACCTTGGGGTGTGGGGATTTGTTAACAGACAATAAAATATTCATACAATCTATGTTTTACAACCGCTAGTTGGCTGTTGTTGGCAGACACACACGGATGGCAAGATGTTTGGAAACGGTTCCCATAGATCATTTCCCTGCATGCACATTGTGACAAATGAATGTTGCAGTGAGAATCTTACATACATTGATACAACAGATTAATGCAAGGAAACTTTGGAGTTGGTAGTTTTCGATATAGAGTTCACCTCCCTAAAAACCCAATATTACCCCTTCCTGTAACCCTAACATTAACCATCCCTATAACCCTAATGCCTTGTACACACGAGCTGACTTTTCGATGGCTGAACTCTGAAAGACTTTTCGACAGACTTCCGACGGAGTTCCGACGAAACGGACTTGCCTACACACGATCACACCAAAGTCCGACTGATTCGAATGTGATGAGGTACGACCGGACTAGGATAAGGAAGTTCATAGCCAGTAGCCAATAGCTGCCCTAGCGTCGGTTTTCGTCCGTCGGACTAGCATACAGACGACCGGATTCTTCGACTGGACTCGACAAGATTTGAAACGTGTTCTATTTCTAAAGTTCGTCTGATTTTTCGACAGCAAAGGTCAGATGAAGCCCACACACGATTGAATTGTCCAGAGGATTCGTTCCGTCGGACCTTTGCTGTCAAAAAATTCCGGTCGTGTGTACATGGCATAACACTAACTTTCTCTGTAATCCCAACACAAGCCTTCCTTTTCTCTGACCCCTACACCAACCCTTGCTTGAACCCTAACACTAACCCATCCAACACTACCCTTCCCTGTAACCCCAATACCACCTGTAATTCCAACACTAACCCTCTATCTCTGTAAACCCAAGACTAACCCTTCCTGCAATCCTAACACTAACCCTCCCTGTAACCCCAACTATCTGTTACTCTCTGTAACCCTAACGCCAATGCTCCCTATATAATTTATATGTTTTTTTTATTCAACCAGTGGGCTGAACAAAAGAAAAGTGCAAATTCCTCTATTAACACACTCTGTGCTGATGGGGGAATCCTTCCCACAGTTTTATCGTGTTCTGGTGGCGGGGAGCCTTCCATGCTGGCAGAATACAGTGATTAATGTTGCCAGCTATAGCCAGTGGCACAGATCGTTTGGGAAAAACCCAACAGGCTGGTTGTACACAATTCCATTGATAGATCGATTTTTGTACAACCAGCTGAACCAGCTTAATTTTGATCCCTCTATGACTGACTTTACATTAACCCTTCCTGTAATCCAACACCACCCCTCCCTTTAACCCTAACACCACCTGAAATCCCAACACTAACCCTCCATCTCTGTAGCCCTAATGCTAACCCTTCTTGCAACCCTAACCTTCCCTGTAACCCTAATGCTAAGCCTTCTGTAATCTCCACACTCCACACTCACATTTAGAAATCCTAATTCTCCCTATAGCCCTCACACTAAATTGCCCTGTGGCCTTCACACTAACACACTCTTTAACCTTAACACTAACCCTTCCTGTAACCCTATCACTAACCTTCCCTGTAACACTAACGCTAAGCCTTGTGTAATCTCTACACTCCACACTCAATCTCTGTAATCCTAATCCTCCCTATAACCCTCACACTAAATTTCCCTGTGGCCTTCACACAAACACACTCTTTAACCTTAACACTAAACCTCCCTGTATCGCTAACACTAACCCTCTCTGTAATTCTAATACCAAGGCTAAATTCACACTTAAGGCGGTTTCCTTGCAGCCACATTTGCACAGGCACAGCAGCATAGCTCCCAACTGTCCCTGAGGGACTGTCCCTGATTTGGAACAATGTCCCTCTGTCCCTCTTTTCCCCTCATTTGTCCCTCATTTTGGTCTGATCTATATAGTTGTATATAAAATTCACTTTTTATCTTTCAAAAAGTGTTTCCCAGTGCTAAACCTTTCATCCGATTTCTAAATTGCTGCATTTGTAAATTTTAAAAGCCAAAAGGAATAGTAGTGGTAAAAAAAAAAGCACTTGTGGATTTCATTAACCTTTTTTTTTGGTTAATTCCCCTTTAAGGGGCTGTGGCAGGGGGCGTGTCCTATGCCTTCATACATTTGCTAGTAGGTGTCCCTCATTCCCATCTCTAAGGCCTCATGCACACAGGGTGTTAAAATAACGTTATGAAAACGCCAGTATCTTTGCAGTGATTTTTTTAAACTTTTTTCACCTTTTTTCAACGTTTTTGCAATAGCGTTTTTTAGCGTTTTTCCGCGTTAGCGTTTTTTGGCGTTTTTTTTTCCAATTTTTTTTTCTCAATGGATCAAAAACGTTAAACGTTGGTGAATGACGTTCTTGAGCGTTTTTAAACGTTTTTGAGCGTTTATCAGCGTTAGAGCGTTTTTACAGCTGAAAAACATCTCTCAGAACCCACTGGTCCTGGGTTTTTTTTAACAGCTTAAAAACGCCTATGCCATTTGCAGCTCAAAAACGCCTAGGTGGGCATGCACACGGACGTTTTTACAGCTGCTTTTTTGAGCTTTTTTTGCAGCTTAAAAAGGCCTGCCTATGTTAGTCTATGGCTTCATGCCCACCTAGGCGTTTTTGAGCTGCAAATGGCATAGGCGTTTTTAAGCTGTTAAAAAAAAAACAGGACCAGTGGGTTCTGAGAGATGTTTTTCAGCTGTAAAAACGCTCTAATGCTGATAAACGCTCAAAAACGTTTAAAAACGCCTAGGTGGGCATGAAGCCATAGACTAACATAGGCAGGCCTTTTTAAGCTGCAAAAAAAGCTCAAAAAAGCAGCTGTAAAAACGACCGTAAAAAAAAAACCCCAGGACCAGTGGGTTCTGAGAGACGTTTTTCAGCTGTAACGCTGATAAACGCTCAAAAACGCTCAAAAACGCTCAAAAACGTCATTCACCAACGTTTTTTAACGTTTTTGATCCATTGAAAAAAAAATTTTTGAAAAAAAAACCCGCCAAAAAACGCTAAAAACACTAACGCGGAAAAACGCGCAAAAACGCTCAAAAACGCTATTGCAAAAACGTTGAAAAAAGCTGAAAAAAGTTTAAAAAAATCACTGCAAAGATACTGGCGTTTTCATAACGTTATTTTAACAGCCTGTGTGCATGAGGCCTAATTGTGTTTTCCAATGGCCAGAGGTGCCATTCAGGGCCCCCTTCAACCACACCCTGAACCCCACCCTTGGTCCTGCCCCAGATCCCACCTTGAAACAAAGTGCAGGTTTGTCTTCAAGTAATATTTATCTTTCTCCAGCCTGTTATAAATTTGATTATCCCAAATTATCATTGTTTTCAGATGAGAACAGACCTCTTTTAAATCTATAGGCAGACCTGATCTGACCCTCCATTCACTTCTATAGAGTGATGGATGTAAACAGACTTGTGTCCGTTTACACCCGCCTACCTCCAATCCAATCCGCTAAACAAAACGGAAAAGGAACCGTTCCCCCTCCATCTATCGGATCGGATTGGAGGGCAGTGGTGTGTAAACGGACAGCCGGTTTGTTTACTCCAGCCACCCTTACAGCAGAGTGGGCTGTGTCCGTGTCTGCTCTGCATAAGCTGAGTGGACACGGACATGCCATCTGCCCACTCCGCTCAGCGTGGCATCAACGTACAGATCCCCCGCTGAACAAGCGGATTTCACCCCATGTGAAAGAAGCTTTATGTTAACACACCGCACAGGATAAGATCATCAGCATTAGGATAACTCATGGGCAGGTGCTCTATCATGGCTGGTACTGTCACAGTGTGTTCTATGACATGGCTGTTGGGTGCTGACCTTGTTAGCCTTATGACCAATAAGTTAACAACATCAGCACCCAACAGCCATGTCATATGACACACTGTGACAGAGAACCTGCTGACTGCTGTCTGTGTGTTATATCACCATATACCCCTTGACATTTTCCACATTTTGTCATGTTACAACCAAAAACGTGAATGTATTTTATTGGGATTTTATGTGATAGACCAACACAAAGTGGCACATAATTGTGAAGTGGAAGGAAAATGATAAATTGTTTTCAATATTTTTTACAAACAAATATGTGAAAAGTGTAGCGTGCATTTGTATTCAGCCCCCTTTACTCTGATACCCCTGACTAAAATCTAGTGGAACCAATTGCCTTCAGAAGTCACCTAATTAGTAAATAGAGTCCACCTGTGTGTAATTTAATCTCAGTATAAATACAGCTGTTCTGTGAAGCCCTCAAAGGTTTTTTAGAGAACCTTAGTGAACAAACAGCATCATAAAGGCCAAGGAACACACCAGACAGGTCAGGGATAAAGTTGTGGAGAAGTATAAAGCAGGGTTAGGTTATAAAATAATATCCCAAGCTTTGAACATCTCACGGAGCTCTGTTCAATCCATCATCCGAAAATGGAAAGAGCATGGCATAATTGCACACCTACCAAGACATGGCCGTCCACCTAAACTGACCGGTCAGGCAAGGAAAGCATTCATCAGAGAAGCAGCCAAGAGGTCCATGGTAACTCTGGAGGAGCTGCAGAGATCCACAGCTCAGGTGGGAGAATCTGTCCACAGGGCAACTATTATGCCGCGTACACACGGTCGGACTTTTCGTCTACAAAAGTCCAACGGACGCTGACGGACTAAAGCTGGCTGGTAATCCGATCGTGTGTGGGCTTCTCCGGACTTTCAACTGACTTTTTTAGCCTCAAATCCGACGGACTTTAGATTTGAAACATGCTTCAAATCTTTCCGACGGACTCGAGTCCGGTCGAAAAATCCGCTCGTCTGTATGCTAGTCCGACGGACAAAAACCCACGCTAGGGCAGCTATTGGCTACTGGCTATGAACTTCCTTATTTTAGTCCGGTGTACGTCATCACGTAAGAATTCGACGGACTTTTGTGTGATCGTGTGTAGGCAAGTCTGTTCGTTAGAAAGTCCGCCGCAAGTCCGTCGAAAGTCCGTCGAAAGTCTGTCGGACAGGCTGTCGGACTTTTGTAGCTGAAAAGTCCGACCGTGTGTACGCCCCATTAGTCGTGTTCTCCACAAATCTGACCTTTATGGAAGAGTGACAAGAAGAAAGACATTATTGAAAGAAAGTCATAAGAAGTCCTGTTTGCAGTTTGCTAGAAGCCATGTGGGGGACACAGCAAACATGTGGAAGAAGGTGCTCTAGTCAGATGAGACCAAAATTGAACTCTTTGGCCTAAAAGCAAAACGCTATGTGTGGTGGAAAACTAACACTGCACATCACCCTGAACACACCATCCCCACCGTGAAACATGGTGGTGGCAGCATCATGTGGTGGGGATGCTTTTCTTCAGCAGAGACAGGGAAGCTGGTCAGAGTTGATCAGAAGAAGGATGGAGCCAAATACAGGGCAATCTTAAAAGAAAACCTGTTAGAGTCTGCAAAAGACTTGAGACTGGGGCGGAGCTTCACCTTCCAGCAGGACAACGACCCTAAACATACAGCCAGAGCTACAATGGAATGGTTTAGATCAAAGCATATTTATGTGTTAGAATGGCCCAGTCAAAGTCCAGACCTAAATCCAATTGAGAATCTGTGGCAAGACATGAAAATTGCTGTTCACAGACGTTCTCCATCCAATCTGACAGAGCTTGAGCTATTTTGCAAAGAAGAATGGGCAAAAATGTCCCTCTCTAGATGTACAAAGCTGGTAGAGACATCCCCAAAAAGACTTGCAGTGGTAATTGCAGTGAAAGGCGGTTCTACAAAATATTGACTCAGGGGGTCTGAATTCAAATGCACGCCACACTTTTCACATATTTATTTGTAAAAAAAGTGTGAAAACCATTTATCATTTTCCTTCCACTTCACAGTTATGTGCCACTTTGTGTTAGTCTATCACATAAAATTGCAATAAAATACATTTAAATTTGTTGTTGTAACATGACAAAATGTGGAAAATGTCAAGGGGTATGAATACTTTTTCAAGGCACTGTATATCTTCATATTCACCCATGCACTATTTATCTTTAAAAAAGTGTTTTCCGTTGCTAAACCTTTCATCTGATTTCTAAATTGCTGCATCTGTACAATTCCAAAAGCCAATATAAAGGAATAGTAGAGGTAAAAAAAGCACTTGTGGGTTTAACAATCTTGTTTTTTTGAACAATTCTCCTTTAAGGGCTCGTGGCCAGGGGTGTGTCCTATGCCTAAATACTTTTGCTGATAGGTGTCCCTCATTCCCATCTCAAAAAGTTGGGAGGTATGGGAATAGGCATGCGCCTGCAATTGAAAAGAAAGTCCCTCAATTATTCCTCTTTCACGATCAGAAATTTCCTTCTGAAAATAGTGTTAATACAACACCCCCTAAGCTAGTAGGAGCCGCTGAGCCGGGGTGTAAATAAGAAAGCTGTTTATTTGTCTCAACTTAACTGTCTGTGAAGCTGCCCGCCCCCCCCAACCTGCTGGCCGGGCCCGGTACAACAGGGCCGGTTGTACTGGCTTATCAGCAGCCCTGGCTGGTTGTACTGTCTTATTACAGACACTGATCCTCTTCTGTCTCCCCCTGTGCCAGCTTCTCCTCCTCTCCCTTCCTCTGGCTGCACTGCAAGGAGATTGGTTCAACCCTTCCATCTACTGTCCGCCCTCATTTACTGTCCCCTTCCTTTCCCGAATGAACACAGTGAGCGATCTGTATCAATCACTCCTGTGTCCATTCATCACTGAAGCACAGTAAACTGTGTAAACTGTGTTCACTATGCTTCATTTTGTGAATGAGCAGGCAGCCTCAGAGCGCTTTCTATTCATTCATTTTTGCAGCTGAGGCTGTAGAGAAAGTGTCTGATAAATCGATGTCACTTTTGGGAGGGGGGGAGGGTCCTGTCAGGCAGGGCTGTCTTAATGCATGGGCATCCCTGGGCACTGCCCAGGGGGGCCAGGTGCATGGGGGCCCCATGATAATCTTGCATTATATCATAATTGCCAACTGTCCTGGATTTGCTAAGACAGTCACGCTTTTTATTAAGCTGTCCCGGGATGGCTGTGTCCCGGACAGTGTCTCAGAACCTGTACTGTGCCCTTCTGCCTCCTTTTTTGTGTTGATTAGTCTTTGATTTATGGCATTTTTTTTTATTGTTTAAAATTATTATTATTATACAGGATTTATATAGCGCCGACAGTTTACGCAGCGCTTTACAATATGAGGGCAGACAGTACAATTACAATACAATTCAATACAGGAGGAATCAGAGGGCCCTGCTCGTTAGAGCTTACAATCTAGGAGGGAGGGTCAAGTTATACAAAAGGGTAATAGCTGTGGGGGATGAGCTAATGGAGAAAATAGTGCAGTTGTTAGATGGAGGCAGGATAGGCTTCTCTGAAGAGGAAAGTTTTCAGGGATCGCCTAAAGGTGGATAAATTTGGAGACAGTCTGATGGATTGGGGTAGGGAATTCCAGAGGATGGGCGAGGCTCGGGAGAAGTCCTGGTGGCAGATATGGGAGGAGGTGATGAGGGAGCTAGAGAGCAGGAGGTCTTGGGAGGAACGGAGACGGCGATTAGGTTGGTATTTTGAGACTAGGCTAGTGATGTAGCTGGGGGCAGAGTTGTGCATGGTTTTGTAACTTATTGTTAGTATTTTGAATTTAATTCGTTGGGCGAGTGGCAGCCAATGGAGGGATTGGCAGAGAGGGGTAGCAGACGCTGAGCGGTTTGTAAGGTGGATGAGTCTGGCAGCAGCATTCATGATGGACTGCAGGGGGGATAGTCTGTTTAAAGGTAAGCCAATGAGGAGGGAGTTGCAGTAGTCGAGGCGAGAGATAACCAATCAGTAGCTTTGTGGTTTCATTGGTTAGAAAGGGACGTAGTTTAGAGATGTTGCGGAGGTCGAGGCGGCAAGCTTTGGAAAGTGATTGGATGTGGGGCCGAAAGGAGAGTTCAGAGTCCAGGATAACACCTAGTACCCTGACATGTGGGGACGGGTGGATGGTTTTGCCATTGCTCTTGACAGACAAGTCAGGGGAAGAGGCACGTGGGGGAGGAAATATTATAAGCTCGGTTTTGGACAAGTTGAGTTTGAGGAAGTGGTGTGACATCCATACAGATATGTCTGTTAGTAACTTAGTGACATGTGAGGAGACTGATGGAGTGAGTTGAGGGGTAGAGAGATAGATTTGTGTGTCATCAGCATAGAAATGATATTGAAAGCCGTGAGAGGCTATCAGCTGACTCAGGGAAGAGGTGTAGATTGAAAATAAAAGAGGTCCAAGAACAGAACCTTGGGGGGACCCTGACGGAAAAGGGAAAAGGAGTGGAGGAAGTAGAATTGTAAGTGACACTGAAGGTGCGTTGGGATAGGTAGGATGGGAGCCACTGAAGAGCACAGTCACAGAGACCGAGGGAGTAAAGTTTTTTGAGGAGGCAGCTGAAAGGTCCAGAAGTAGGAGTACAGAATAGTGTCTGTTGGTTTTTGCAGTTAGTAGGTCGTTTGTGAGTTTTAGAAGAGCAGTTTCTGTGCAGTGTTGAGGGGGAAATCCAGATTGAAGGGGATCAAGAAGGTTGTTCTTAAAGTGGTGTTCCGGCCAAAATTATACTTTTTACATAAAAATACCCCTATAATACACAAGCTTAATGTATTCTAGTAAAGTTAGTCTGTAAACTAAGGTCTGTTTTGTTAGTTTATAGCAGTAGTTTGTTATTTTATAAACTTACAGCACGCCGTGGTCATCTTAAGTGTGGGCATCTGAAGCCAGACTGTATTTCTTCCTGGATCTCATCCTTGCAGATCTATGTAATAGGTTTTTAGGTCAGGTTTCCATAGCAACGGCACTTTCAGAGGAAGTTGCCGCCCCTTCCCAGAAGGCATTGCAAACAGGAAATGATGCGATGGGCCGCCGCCAGGGAGGAGGAAGTGAAAAATGAATACAGCAGATATACAGTAGGTACTGAGAAAATAAAAATAAAAAAATATCCAATTTGTTTACAGTGCACAGTTTAGTGAGGGATGCTGAAGAGATGTAAAAGTGGGTGGAACTCCACTTTAATGAGGTGGTCACTCAGTTGGTTGTAAACCAGGCGTTCAAGGAGTTTAGAGGAAAAGGGGAGCAAGGAGATAGGGCGTAGGGTGTTAAGATTAAAATCGATTTGATTGAAAGTACTCATAAATATATGCTTAATTCTATTAACTATTTAGTCTTTGTGTTGGTGTGTAAGTTGGGGCAAGCTGGTAGGGGGCCCCAGTGCATTACTTTGCCCTCGGGCCCATGATGCTATTAAGACGGCCCTGCTGTCAGGTAGCCCGTATGGGACCCTGCGATTTCTAGCACCAACCCTCCCTGTATAACCTTCACACCAACTCCCTATAAATCTAACGTTTTACAATCTTTCTCAAGTCCAGAGATGACTCTCAGTTCAAAGCCTGTACTGAAAGAAACACATGGACTGCCTTGCTGACCTCTCCTGAAAATGCTAGTTGCCCGGCCATCACGCCCATACAGTCACATTGTGAAAATAAATTACGCATCATCATCATTAATGTTGCAATCCCTGCTCGGCATTCGCAAATTACTCCATGACGCGCGGCTTAAAAAAAATGCCAACAGGAAAGGGTTATGAAATCGTTTTTCTTGAGTATTCCCCGGCTGGCGCGGGATGGCCGGGGGCTCTGCGCACAACTCTTCCACAACTTGGAGCTTTTCTGTTTTATTATCAATTTCAAAGCATCTGCGCCAAGCTTTGATGTTGTTCCAGCCAAGAGGCTGAATCACAGGAAACCATAAAACAGCTTGCAAAAATACACGGCTATATATGTCCTGTATTCCTGGGAGTTATACGCAGGAACCAAACTCTCCTTAAGCAGATTAACACAAAAAAAAAAAAAACACTTTATGTGAAAGGGCTACTGAGGAAGATAATACGATAGTCAGGCAACTTTATTAAAGCTGAAGTTTAATCTGCTTATATTTTGCCTTGTCTGGTTCCTCCTTTCCCCCTTTACAATGGCGGCCGCTCATACAGTGCGTTTGGAAAGTATTCACAGCGCTTCGCTTTTTCCACATTCTGATATGTTACAGCCTTATTCCAAAATGGATTCAATTCATTATTTTCCTCAAAATTCTGCAAACAATACCCCATAATGACAATGTGAAAGAAGTTTGTTTGAAATCTTTGCAAATTTATTAAAAATAAAAAAATAACAAAATCCCATGTATATAAATATTACGTCCTTTTCTCAATACTTTGGTGAAGCTCCTTTGGCACCAATTACAGCCTCAAATCTTTTTGAGTATGATGCTACAAGCTCGGCACACCTATTTTTGGGCAGTTTCTCCCATTCTTCTTTGCAGGACCTCTCAAGCTCCATCAGGTTGGATGGGGAGCGACAGTGCACAGCCATTTTCAGATCTCTCCAGAGATGTTCAATCGGGTTCAAGTCTCTGGCTCTGGCTGGGCCACTCAAGGACATTCACGGAGTTCTCCCGTAGCCACTCCTTTGTTATCTTGGCTGTGTGCTTAGGGTTGTTGTCCTGTTGGAAGATGAACCTTTACTCCAGTCTGAGGTCCAGAGCGCTCTGGAGCAGGTTTTCATCAAGAATGTCTCTGTACATTGCTGCATTCATCTTTCCCACGATCCTGACTAGTCTCCCAGTTCCTGCCGCTGAAAAACATCCCCACAGCATGATGCTGCCACCGCCATGCTTCACTGTAGGGATGGTATTGGCCAGGTGATGAGGAGCGGTGCCTGGTTTCCTCCAGATATGATGCTTGCCATTCAGGCGAAAGAGTTCAATCTTTGTTTTATCGGACCAGAGAATTTTTGTTTCTCATGGTCTGAGAGTCCTTCAGGTGCCTTTTGGCAAAGGCAGGCGGGCTGTCATGTGCCTTTTACTGAGGAGTGGCTTCTGTCTGGCCACTCTACCATACAGGCCTGATTGGTGGAGTGCTGCAGAGATGGTTGTTCTTCTGGAAGGTTCTACTCTCTCCACAGAGAAACGCTGGAGCTTTTTCAGAGTGAACATCGTGTTCTTGGTCACCTCCATGACTAAGGCCCTTCTCCCCCGATCGCTCAGTTTGGCCGGGCAGCCCGCTCTAGGAAGAGTCCTGGTGGTTCCAAACCTCTTCCATTTACGGATGATGGAGGCCACTGTGCTCATTAGGACCTTCAATGCTGGAGAAATTTTTCTGTACCCTTCCCCAGATCTGTGCCTCCATACAATCCTGTCTCGGAGGTCTACAGACAATTCTTTGGACTTCATGGCTTGGTTTGTGCTCTGACATGCACTGTTAGCTGTGGGACCTTATAAGGACAGGTGTGTGCCTTTCCAAATCATGTCCAATCCACTGAATTTACCACAGGTGGACTCCAATCAAGTAGTAGCAACATCTCAAGGATGATCAGTGGAAACAGGAGGCACCTGAGCTCAATTTTGAGTGTCGTGGCAAACGCTGTGAATACTTATGTACATGGGATTTTTTTTTTGTTTTTTTATTTTTAATAAATTTGGAAAGATTTCAAACAAACTTCTTTCACGTTGTCATTATGGGGTATTGTTTGTAGATTTTTGAGGAAAATAATGAATTTAATCCATTTTGGAAAAAGGCTGTAACATAACAAAATGTTGAAAACGTTAAGCGCTGTGATACTTTCCGGATGCATTGTAAGTGGCGCAGGGGCGCCAATTCCATTTGGGTACAGCGTTGGATGGCCGTGCTAATTGTCAGTTAAAGTAGCGCAGTGCCAAATTGCAAAAAAATTAGGTTTTTTATATAAAACCTTTTTTGTTTTCATTACATACCTTATTTTAAACCCAGTGAAGTCATGACTGGGTCTTTTGTGCTTCTCTATGCAATGCAGAAAGATAATGGCAGGTCCGGCTTGGATCAATGTAAGCATGCATGTGCCATATCAATGGGAATCCCCTGTGGAAGCTGGAAATCACTTTTATAGGCCCTGCTACTACAGTGATTGCTGCTAGCTTCTGGGTCCTGTGCCAAGCGGCTGCCCTTTTGCTTAGTGAACACAGGGGGGCGCTCTCTTGGCACAGGTGCCGTTCAGAGAACACTTTTGCATTTTCTCAGTGAATGCAAAGTGTTCTATGATTGGACAAGGTGGAGATCATTACATCATCAGCCTGCCTCTCCACCTCCACCATCCAATCAGAGAACGCTTTGTATTTATTGAGTGTTCTCTGAATGACACCTATGCCAAGAGAGTGACTCCCTTTGTCCGTATCGCAGAATATTCTGTAGCTCCTGCAGACCGCAAAGTTTGGACTCACTGTCCACTGCAGATGTATTAAAGTTTATGTAGAGGAAGAATGCAAGAAAAAAAGGAAGGAAAAACTGCGCTAGACTTATAAATAAGAAAATATAAAAAATGAATAAATAAAGGCAGCAACTCAAATGTGGCATACACACAATAAATAGATAGGTTGGGGAAGAGCTGCGCCCATAACATGAAATGTTAAATATATGAATAGTGAAAGTAGTCCATAAATTCATAAATTCATAAATCCACACAGTCCATAAATTCAGTTCTTGATCAACAACACCACAGTGACTCCACACATAATGAAAGAAGTGCCATACCACCGTACAAATTGCCTGCTTACCAGATAGTAGGCAAAGGGAAGCGATCGGCTGTAGCCCAGCTGCGGCCTTTAACTTGCAAGGACGGCCGTTGGACACACACAAGAATGCACCTGTTAATGGACCTGATAGTGGCAACCCCCTAAGCGACTCACTGGATCATGGCCATAGTTGAGATGTACTCCAGGTGGGCTCGGGGAAAAGAAAACTGACCACAGCGTGATACAGTATAACAGTTTATTAAAGGATAAATAGTAATGCACTTACATAGGTAGGATAAAAACTCGCATAAAAACAAGTGCCGGCCGGCAAACACAGGAGCCCGTCCTCCTCACAGACAGCGTGGTGACGTCAGTGCGTGCCCTCCCAGGCGCATTTCGTCATAGGTGACGTTTTCAATCAATTATGTAGAGGCCATTTTTTTGGGAAGTGGGGTTTGCAGAGAAGGGTCAGACCCTCCACCAAATCTTTATTGCTGTCTCGGTCCTTGCTAGGAAGAGTCACCCTCTTTATTTGTCCTGGTGACCATTGTCACCAAGATACAACAAAAGGGGAAATCCCATAATTTGCAGTTGTCATGAGAACAAATCTTCCAGCAAGGACAAATGTTTCAATGACAACAACTGCTCACCAGTTCCATCTAGAGCCCAGGGCGAACATGCCAATGTTGTCCACCCACTCCACTCCCCCCCACCCCCCACAACATACACTATATTGTCAACAGTATTGAGACGCCTGCAAAGAATGGTCAAACATTCCCATAGACACACTCCTAAACCTTGTGGACAGCCTTCCCAGAAGAGTTGAAGCTGTTATAGCTGCAAAGGGTGGGCCAACTCAATATTGAACCCTATAGATTAAGACTGGGATGCCATTAAAGTTCATGTGCGTGTAAAGGCAGGTGTCCCAATACTTTTGATAATATAGTGTATATGAGCATTATGTGTTAGCAAAAAAAATTAAAAAATTGAGCATTAAAGCGGAGTTCCACCCAAAATTGTAACTTCCACTCATTTGTTTCCTCTCCCCCTCCAGTGCCACAATTGGCACCTTTCGGGGGGAGGGGGGACAGGATACCTGTCTGTGACAGGTATCCTATTTCCACTTCCGGGAGTCCGCTGTGGCCCGTGACATGACCCCGGGGCTCCCTCCTCCTCCTCTCCCTGTCGCCGGGCCAGTAGAACAGAGGAGTGTAGTCTCACGCATGCGCAGTAGGGTTCCCAGCGCAGTAGGGTTCCCGGCGTGAAGCCGTAAGGCTACACTGCCGGGTTCCCTTACCCGCAATGGCGGCGGTGGCAGCACCTGACTGCTGATGGAAACATCAACTGCGGTGCCGACATCGCTGGACTCCAGGACAGGTAAGTGTCCTATTGTTAAAAGCCAGCAGCTGCAGTATGTGTAGCTGCTGGCTTTTCATTTTAATTTTTTGGGAGGAACACCGCTTTAATCTTCATGCCTACCCCCAAGCATAAATTCCCCCTCCTCCCAGGGCAAATCTGCCCCCTGCTGAAATCCCCCCTCCCAGCTTAAATCCTCTCTCTCCCCAAGTCCCCCAAGCACACATTCCTCCCTCCCCCCCCCAAAAAAATCACTCCACCTCGCACAAATCCTCTACTCCTCAAATTTCCCCCCTGAGTACACATCCTCTCCCCCCACTCCAAATCCCCCCTCCCAGCACAAATCCCCCCTCCCAGCATAAATCCCCCCTCCCAGCATAAATCCCCCCTCCCAGCACAGATCCCCTCTCCTAGCACAAATACCCCCCAATCTTCCTACTGGCAAAAATCCCCCCCCCCCGAAAAAAATGTCCCCTCCTAGCACAAATCCCATCCCCTCTCTACCATATCACCTCTTCTAGCACAAACACCTCAAATCCCATTTCCTAGCACAGATCCTCTTCCCCTATCCCCCCTCCCAACACAAATCCCCCCAAGTCACCTTTCCTTGCACACCCCGTCAAATTTCTCCTCCTAGAACAATTCTTACCCCCTGCTTCCCCCAAATTCTCCCACCCGACACAAATCCCCTTCCCCCATATCTCCTTGTGGCGCCCCCCCCATCTCACATGATACCACAGTGCCAAGGGCAGACGCTCCTCCTGCCCACTCCTTGTCCCGACCCTGCTGCTCACTATAGGAATTTCCCTTCATTTGGGGAGATTTCCTTCTACTGCCTGTTGCGTCTCTAGGACTAGAGGTGAAGAGACACGCTGCATCTCCGATCAAGGTAAAGAGCCTATGATGGAGGCTCTTTACCACGTGATTAGCTGTGTCCAATCACACGTGATTAGCTGTGTCCAATCACACGTGATTAGCTGTGTCCAATCACAGCTGATCACAGTGTAAATAGGAAGTGCCGGTTATCAGCATTCCTCTACTTGCGCTGAGTGTGCGATAAGACGCTCTCCTGACAGGGGGGTCTGCACTGATAATCAGTGCATTGATTATCAGTGCAGCCCCATCAGCAATGCCTGCCAGTGCCCACCAGTGATGCCCACCTGTGCCCACCAGTGATGCCTAGCTGTACCCCACAGTGATGCCCACCAGTGATGCCTACCTGTGCCCAACAGTGATGCCAATCAGAGCCCACCATTGGTGACAATCAGTGATGCCAATCAGTGCCCATCAGTGCTGCGTTTGAGTGCCTATCAGTGATGCCTGTCAGTGCCTCCCCATCAGTGCTGCTTTTAGTGCCAGCTATCATTGCCTATCAATGCCCATAAAGGCTGCCCATCAGTGCCCATCAGTGCCACCTATCAGTGCCCATCAGTGCTGCAAATCAGTGCCACCTATCAGTGCCCATGAGTGCTGTATATCAATGCCACCTATCAGTGCCGCCTATCTATGCCCATAAAGGCTGCCCATCAGTGCCGCCTATCAGTGCCCGTCAGCGCCACCTATCAGTTCCCATCAGTGCTGTATATCAGTGCCACCCGTCAGTGGCGCATATAAATCCCACCTATCAGTGCTCATCAGTGCTGTATATCAGTGCCACCCATCAGTGCTGCATATTAGTGCCACCTCATTAGTGCCGCTTCATCAGTGCCGCCTGATCAGCGCACATCAGTGAAGGAGAAAAATTACTTATTTACAACATTTTGTAGACAGAAACTAATAAACTTTTTTTTTTTTTGGTCTTTTTTCATTTGTTTAGCAAAAAATAAAAAACCCCAGTGGTGATTACCCGTATGTACTCAAGTATAAGCCGACCCGAATATAAGCCGAGGCACCTAATTTTACCACAAAAAACTGGGAAAACTTATTGACTCGAGTATAAGCCTAGGGTGAGAATGCAGCAGCTACTGTAAGTGGAAAAGAGGGTCAACAATGCCCATTTTCAGCCTCACTGTGCCCATTTGCAGCCTTACTGTGCCCATTTGCAGCCATAGGTCCCCTGAACTTCAAACTCGGTAGTGAAGGGTTCCTAGATGGCCCCTAGCTGCAGCCAAAATTTGGGGTCTCTGGACCCAAAGGGCCCCAAAATGACATTGCTGCAGATGGACAAAGTTGACCAACTTTGGGGACCCATATCTCGGGGCCACTTAGTGCTAGGAACCCCAAACTAGCACTTTTCTGCAGCAGAGAATGACATTTTCTGAACCGATTTTGGGACCCTGTATCTCTTGGCCACTTGGTGCTAGGAACCCCAGCTTTGGATATGTTGTAGTGCTAGTTCCACTGGGTTTGCACACCAGGGGGTTCCTAGCACCAAGTGGTCCCAAATTTGGTTCGGAAAATGTCATTCTCTGCTGCAGAAAAGTGCTTGACTCGAATATAAGCCGAGGGGGGCATTTGCAGCACAAAAAAAGTGCTGAAAAACTCGGCTTATACTCGAGTATATACTGTAAATACAACCAAAAGAAAGCTCTCTACCTGTCTCAAAAAAATGATAAAATACCCATTTCATATATATGGGTACAGTGTTGTATGACCGCGCAATTGTCATTCAAAGTGTGACAGCGCTGAAAGCTGAAAATTGGCCTGGGCAGGAAGAGGGTGAAAGTGCCTGGTATTGAAGTGGTTTAAACGGTGTAAGGGCCCATAGATCTATACCTACTCTGCCTATATGGTAATCCAGCACTGACGGGGCCCTAGTATGAAAGTGCTGGCTGCCTGAGCCTCCCCAGGTGAACAGAGCGGCAGGGGAGTAAAGGGAAAGTGAGTATGTGCAACTGCAAGGCCTCATCTCTCAGGAATCCCCAGAGAGGGTGTTTTGACTGTAGAGTGGCTGTGATGGAGTTAACCGCACTTGGCCTCTCTCGCCCTTGGCCCACACGCTCGTTGTCCTGTCACTAGTGTCCTCTGGTACACAAAGTCCCAGATTTCAGAAGAAGGGAGCTTTTACTGCGAAGAATGCCTCTAATGTGCTACTCTATCTAATGTGCCATATCAGGGCCGCACAGCATCTTCATCCAACTCTGCTGACGTCATCCTGGGGGGGGGGGGGGGGGGGGTGACATTTCCTTTCACTGTCATTGTTGTCCCTTTCTGTCAGTCCTGGACATGATTGAAGAGTTTCTTTTCTCTCCGACATGCCGTGCGCAACAATAAAGATTGTATCTGGACTCTATACATCGTCCTTCAAAGCACCCTGTTCCCAGGGATACACCTCTCCTCATCGGGGCCAGAAGATCTAAACCCAATCACTAAAATCTCCTGTAAGCAATAACAGTTTAGTGCAACTTCAAAAGCAAATGAAATCTGCAGCTTTCATTAAATAATCCCTGGTGATCCTGCCATGAAGGTGTTCAACAGATTGCCAACCACCCCATTTCCTGCTACAGGATCACGTGTATATATACGTGATTCTGAACTTCAAGGTATCGGGCGCGAGTGCGTGCCCGATACCTGGAGCAGTGGATTCCACAGCCTCGATGTCCGCCTGCACCTGCTGATCGTTCGGTATACAGGCAGAACGGCAGTCTGCCTATATACAGTGCCTTGAAAAAGTATTCATACCCCTTGAAATTTTCCACATTTTGTCAATGTATTTTATTGGGATTTTATGTGATAGAACAACACACAAGTGGCACATAATTGTGAAGTGGAAGAAAAATGATAAATGGTTTTCAACATTTTTTACAAATAAATATGTGAAAAGTGAAGTGTGGGGGGCATTTGTGTTCAGCCCCCTTTACTCTGATACCCCTAACTAAAATCTAGTGGAACCGATTGCCTTCAGAGGTCACCTAATTAGTAAATAGAGTCCACCTGTGTGTCATTTAATCTCAGTATAAATACAGCTGTTCTGTGAAGCCTTCAGAGGTTTGTTAGAGAACCTTAGTGAACAAACAGCATCATGAAGGCCAAGGAACACACCAGACAGGTCAGGGATAAAGTTGTGGAGAAGTTTAAAGCAGGGTTAGGTTTAAAAAAAGATCCCAAGCTTTGAACATCTCACGGAGCACTTTCAATCCATCATCCAAAAATGGAAAGAGTATGGCACAACTGCAAACCTACCAAGACATGGCCGTCCACCTAAACTGACAGGCCGGGCAAGGAAAGCATTCATCAGAGAAGCAGCCAAGAGGTCCATGGTAACTCTGGAGGATCTGCAGAGATCAACAGCTCATGTGGGAGAATCTGTCCACAGGACAACTATTAGTCGTGTACTCCACAAATCTGGCCTTTATGGAAGAGTGGCAAGAAGAAAGCCATTGTTGGAAGAAAGCCATAAGAAGTCCTGTTTGCAGTTTGTGAGTGTCAGAAACCATGAATCAAACTGAGACAAAAGTACACTTTACTTTAAACTGAGTAAATCACACTTGTTTAATGATAATAAAAAAAGGTAAACAGAGTAAACATAGTCAAAACATAGTCAGAGTTCAGGAACCGGAACGGATAGTCAGACAAGCCAAAACATCAGGGAGCCAGAGATGAGCGTAGTAGAACAGCAAGCAGGATCTGGAGCTAGAAGGAATGTCAGACAAGCAAGTCTTTACCAGGAACACAGGAGAGCGTCTCTAAAGATGTGACCAAGGCGAAGGCAGAGATCATCTGGGCTGGACGGCTTAAGTAGGCAGGACTGACGAGCAGGATATCATTAACAGGTGAGTCACTGTGGAGAGATAGGAGCTGGCAATTAGCCGACAGCTGAGCAGCCAGCTTTAAGAAGGAAGGGCTGAGCCCAGCCCTGACAGTGAGAAGCCATGTGGAGGACACAGCAAACATGTGGAAGAAAGTGCTCTGGTCAGATGAGACCAAAATTGAACTTTTTGGCCTAAATACAAAACACTATGTGTGTTGGAAAACTAACACTGCACATCCCCCTGAACACACCATCCCCACTGTGAAACATGGTGGTGGGAGAATCATGTTGTGGGGATGCTTTTCTTCAGCAGGGACAGGGAAGCTGGTCAGAGTTGATGGGAAGATGGATGGAGCCAAATACAGGGCAATCTTAGAAAAAAACCTGTTAGAGTCTGCAAAAGACTTGAGACTGGGGCGGAGGTTCACCTTCCAGCAGGACAACAACCCTAAACATACAGCCAGACCTACAATAGAATGGTTTAGATCAAAGCATATTCATGTGTTAGAATGGCCCAGTCACAGTCCAGACCTAAATCCAATTGAGAGTCTGTGGCAAGACTTGGAAATTGCTGTTCACAGACGCTCTTCATCCAATCTGACAGAGCTTGAGATATTTTGCAAAGAAGAATGGGGAAAAATGTCCCTCTATAGATGTGCAAAGCTGGTAGAGACTTTCCCAAAAAGATTTGCAGCTGTAATTGCAGTGAAAGGTGGTCCTACAAAGTATTGACTCCGGGGGGGCTGAATACAAATGTACCCCACACTTTTCACTTATTTATTTGTAAAAAAAAATTGAAAACCATTTATAATTTTCCTTCCACTTCACAATTATGTTCCACTTTGTGTTGGTCTATCACATAAAATCCCAATAAAATACATTTATGTTTTTGGTTGTATCACAGGTATGTACTGGCCATTGGGACTACCGGGAGTTTCCCGGTGGGCCGATGGCTCAGTGGGCCGGTCAGGTGCAGTCCTGGAGCCGCTCCTCTCTGACAGCGAGTGATCGCGATTTCACTCCTGTCACCAAAGAGCAGCTGCCGACACTTGCTAGAGAGAGGATTAGGATTTCTGCTCCCTCCAGCCTGCAGCGGGAGATAGACAGCCAGCAGACTTTCCTTCCTCTCTCCCCTTATCACTTGTCACTTATCACATGACTGGAGAGAGGAACGAGATGCTGCCTTCATAACTGTGCGTATACATAAGAGGGGGAGGAGAGGGAGGACACTCTGATGTAAGAGAGCTGCTGATGGGGACACGGATGTGAAGGTGGCTGCTGATGGGGACACTGATGCAAGGGGGCTGCTGATGGGGACACTCTGATGCAAGGGGACTGCTGATGGGGACACTGATGCAAGGGGGCTGCTGATGGGGACACTCTGATGTAAGGGGACACTGATGTAAGTGGACTGCTAATGGGGACACTCTGATGTAAGGGGAATGCTGATGGGGACACTCTGATGTAAGGGGACACTGATGTAAGTGGACTGCTGATGGGGACACTCTGATGTAAGGGGACTGCTGATGGGGGCACTCTGATGTAAGGGGACTGCTGATGGGGACACTCTGCTGTAAGGGGACTGCTGATGGGGACACTCTGATGTAAGTGGACTGCTGATGGGGACACTCTGATGTAAGGGGACTGCTGATGGGGACACTCTGATGTAAGGGGACACTGATGTAAGTGGACTGCTAATGGGGACATTATGATGTAAAGGGACTGCTGATGGGGGACACTCTGATGTAAGGGGACTGCTGATGGGGACACTCTGATGTAAGGGGACACTGATGTAAGTGGACTACTGATGGGGACACTATGATGTAAGTGGACTGCTGATGTGGACATTATGATGTAAAGGGACTGCTGATGGGGACACTTTGATGTAAGGGGACTGCTGATGGGGACATTATGATGTAAAGGGACTGCTGATGGGGACACTCTGGTGTAAGGGGACTGCTGATGGGGACACTCTGATGTAAGGGGACACTGATGTAAGTGGACTGCTGATGGGGACACTCTGATGTAAGGGGACACTGATGTAAGTGGACTACTGATGGGGACACTATGATGTAAGTGGACTGCTGATGTGGACACTATGATGTAAGGGGGTGCTGATGGGGACACTCTGATGTAAGGGGGGTGCTGATGGGGACACTCAAAATTAAAGTGGGCCGGGCTGGATGAAGTTCAGGGCCAAATTTTTGTCCCAGTCCAGCCCTGTTGTATCATGACAAAATGTAGACAATTGCAAGGGGTATGAATACTTTTTCATCTATTGAGTTTACTTGTCTTCTTGATTCCCCAAAGGGCCGTGATATGAGTTATGTTATTCATTTTTATCCCCGTGTTCTGTCCCTCAAGGGAAAAGAACGTGTAGTACTTTGCTCCATCATGCTATGTGCTGTGGAAGGCTAGCTACTTGGCCAGACAGGATGTCTCCCCTTCCCACATGGCCATCCAACAACACAGCTAGCAAGGAGGGGACTGCATTGATAACTGATGCTTATCTTTGGCTCCAAGCACTTGCCCAAGACAAGTGTCGGCAAGAGCAATGCAGAGGATGAGGAGCTTGTCAATCTTCCATCCCAATGCTGTTCTCTTGATGGAGTTAGTCTCAGGAAAGTGCCTGGAGCTGCAAAAAAGCACCAGCTATCAATACAGCCATCTCCTTGCTAGCTGCGTTGTTGGATGGCCATGGAGGGAGGAGTCTGACAATGTAGCTAACTTTCCACCCACTTTAGACTTTTTTAAGTACAAATGCTCTTCAGGTGGGCTTTTGGCAAACTTCCTTCTTGCCTTTTCTAAAATAGATGTAAAGCCTATTAGGACTTTAGCTCGCTAGAGCACAGTGTATCATATTGCCATTTCTTAAAATAAAATTCTTGCTTTCAATTTTTTCTTCTTTGTTACGTCTCCGTAGACCTCCTGCCGCCTCTTTGCATCTACTTCCCATCCACCCAAGCACTCCAGGGATGGCTGCATGACATTTCTCAAGGTGGGTTTCCTGATGGTGACAACAGAGAACCATGTCTCCCAAATATGTTTTGAAACGGCAGCTTATAGTCACAATCCTAACCAGGTGACAATACATAAGCACAATTAAGCTGGCCATAGATGGTCCGAATCTTTGCCAGTTCAGCAGGAACCAACTGAGATTCCAACCATGTATGGGCAGGCATAATGTCCCCAAATTGATTGATCAATCCACTTGAGTACAACCAGCCTGCCAGGGCCGCTGATAAGGCAGTACAGCCAGTCCTCCTGTACTGGGCCCGGACCCCGGCCCCATCAGTTCAAAAGGGGGGCCCAGTCACCTGCTGACCAGGAGGGCCGACTGAACTGTCTTATTGCAGGGGGATTGATTCCAGCACATGCACCCCTTCCATCTGCTGTCCCCCCTGTGTGTCCCTTTCCCCCACAACGCTGCTGCCTTCCCTCCTCTCCTCTCCTGCCGCCAGCTGCTGCATGCACACAGAGGGATGTTTCAGGGTGGAGAGTCGGGAAAGGGGCTTGTAAATATATCATTTATTGGCCCCTTCCTTTCCTGAATGAACACAGTGAGCGATCGGTACCAATCACTCCTGTGTCCATTCATCATTGAAGCATAGAAAACTGTGTTTACAATGCTTCAGTTTGTGAATGAGCAAGAAGCTTCAGAGCACTTCCAATTCATTCATCTTTGCAACTGAGGCTGCAAAGAAAGGGACTGATAAAAGCTATGTCCTCAGTCACTTTCAGCTGGGGGGGGGGGGCTTCAGGGGGGATATCACAACACTAACTGTGTTGATGGGAGAATCGAGAAAATGTATTTCCTGCAACCTGTGGTTGCAGAAAAGAAGTTCACTCCATCTATGGCTGGCCTTAGGAGGCAGGAAAAGAGGCTTATCACTCTTTAAAAGGAAACCCCTTCACAGCAGAATCACTGGGGATAATTGTGATGAAAGCTGAAAATTTGAAAAGACTGAAAATGACTTTGGAAATTGCATTTACATGTAATGGCGTAGATGAGATTATAGAGATTGGGATTCTATGGACCTGTGGCGGGGGATTCTTTCTATGGAAAAGGCGCAATGTCTGTCGCAGACGGAGAACACACAATAGTGAATAGCTGTGTGATTTCACCCAGAAACATTCCTGCTGTCACAGGGAGAGCCCACACTCCGTCTGCCCACTCCAACCATGACAAACAAGTCTTACTGTGCTGCCAATGTCATATGACTCTTCCATCGCATTAGGGAAAAATATATCAGGAAAAAAGAAACGTGACACATCGTAATTCTACAGAATGCATTGGTAACATTGTAATTCTATATAGTGCATTGGTAACATTGTAATTCTATATAGTGCATTGGTAACATTGTAATTCTATATAGTGCATTGGTAACATTGTATTTCTGCATAGTAAAATGGTAACATTGTAACGCTGCATAGTGCATTGGTAACATTGTAATTCTACATAGTGCATTGGTAACATTGTAATTCTGCATAATAAAATGGTAACATTGTAATTCTGCATAATAAAATGGTAACATTGTAACTCTACATAGTGCATTGGTAACATTGTAACGCTGCATAGTGCATTGGTAACATTGTAACTCTGCATAGTGTATTGGTAGCATTGTAATTCTACAGACTGCGTTTGTAACATGTATTAAACATAATAAAAACCATCAAAACTAATTTTCATAATTTCTGAAATAAATAGGCTGCCCTACACCCAAGGCACAGAATCCAGCACAGGATCCTTCGCATGCTCCAGCACAAGCACAATGGTTACTCAAGTCTAAATGAGTGTGGCTGAATGTGGCTTGGGTGTGATTTACGTGTGCACTAGCGCATGCAAGTATGGTGTATAGCTGCACACAGTATAAAGCCTTTTATTACTATAGGCAGCGTACGCTGCAGCATTTTGCAACATGCTAACAAAAAGGCTGGCAGGCTGCAAGCAGGGCTGGACTGGGACAAAAATTTGGCCCTGAACTTCATCCAGCCCGGCCCACTTTAATTTTGAGTGTCCCCATCAGCGCCCCCCTTACATCAGAGTGTCCCCATCAGCACTCCCTTACATCATAGTGTCCACATCAGCAGTCCACTTACATCATAGTGTCCCCATCAGTAGTCCACTTACATCAGTGTCCCCTTACATCAGAGGGTCCCCATCAGCCGTCCACTTACATCAGTGTCCCCTTACAGCAGAGTGTCCCCATCAGCAGTCCCCTTACATCAGAGTGTCCCCATCAGCAGTCCCCTTACATTATAATGTCCCCATCAGTAGTCCACTTACATTAGTGTCCCCTTACATCAGAGTGCCCCCATCAGCAGTCCCCTTACATTAGAGTGTCCCCATCAGCAGTCCCCTTACATCAGAGTGTCCCCATCAGCAGTCCCCTTACATCAGATTGTCCCCATCAGCAGTCCCCTTACATCAGAGTGTCCCCATCAGCAGTCCCCTTACATCAGAGTGCCCCCATCAGCAGCCCTCTTACATCAGAGTGTCCCCATCAGCAGTCCACTTACATCAGTGTCCCCTTACATCAGAGTGTCCCCATCAGCATTCCCCTTACATCATAGTGTCCCCATCAGCAGTCCACTTACATCAGTGTCCCCTTACATCAGAGTGTCCCCATCAGCAGCCCCCTTGCATCAGTGTCCCCATCAGCAGTCCCCTTGCATCAGAGTGTCCCCATCAGCAGCCCCTTGCATCAGTGTCCCCATCAGCAGCCCCCTTCACATCAGTGTCCCCATCAGCACCCCCTTACATCAGAGTGTCCTCCCTCTCCTCCCCCTCCCATGTATACTCACAGTTCTGAAGGCAGCATCTCGTTCCTCTCTCTAGTCATGTGATAAGTGACAAGTGATAAGGGGAGAGAGGAAGGAAAGTCTGCTGGCTGTCTATCTCCCGCTGCAGGCTGGAGGGAGCAGAAATCCTAATCCTCTCTCTAGCAAGTGTCGGCAGCTGCTCTTTGGTGACAGGAGTGAAATCGCGATCACTCGCTGTCAGAGAGGAGCGGCTCCAGGACTGCACCTGACCGGCCCACTGAGCCATCGGCCCACCGGGAAACTCCCGGTAGTACCAATGGCCAGTACATACCTGGCTGCAAGTCCCTGCTGTAAGAGAACATTTGAGGAAAGAAGATGTGTTTTTAGTGCCTTTAGTGAGAAATTTGAAAATAAATTTTTCCGCAATGCCCACAGCTGCAAAGGTGAATGAGGAATTGTTTTTAAAGTGCTTTTACTGCTTGTTCAGTATATGAACAGCCTGCTGCTGCTCTCTCTCCTTGTGCAGGATGACTGGTCTTAGCTCCGTCCCCCTCCTGTAGCTTTCTGCAGGCAGTCTGTAGTGGGTGGAGCCTGCTGGGCCCCTCCCACAGATCTGCACTGTGCACAGGCCAAGTACAGCACAGTGGCAATGTCACTGCTACTTTTATATAGTATTAATTGGGTTTGCAAAAGCATTTGTGCACATCAAGTTAATTTATTATTTGTGGCTATTAAGGAATATATTTAAACAAAAGTTTTTTTGCCCGGAGTTGAGCGTTAAAGCCCCCATTTTCCATCCTGATAGAATTCCCTATAAGGGTCCATTGTTTTTAACTTGAATCATCTAATGATGGCACATTATAGAAGAATTTGATTCCCCGGTACTTCCAGCTGAGTCACAGATGCTTTGTCTTATTCATCTTCTCTGAAGGTTTATGTAAGGTGGTAGATGCTTCTCTGGGGGGTATACCAGATTATGTATCATCCATGGCTGCTTTGAGAGGCCATTGGACTTTATGCAGCCCTATTCATATCTGCTAATTGCAGGGAAGGCTGTTTTTCATATTGAGAAGGACAAATCCATGTTTTGGTGAATATACATACCACTGGCACTGTGAATAAAATGCAGTTTTTGAAGGCTATATTCATACCCCCCCCCCCCTCGTTCTCCCTCTTCTCCCCCCTTATCATTTTTAACCACTTAAGCTCCGGACCATTTGGCTGGCCAAAGACCAGAGCACTTTTTGCAATTCGGCACTGCGTCGCTTTAACTGACAATTGCACGGTCGTACGACGTTGCACCCAAACAAAATTGACGTTCTTTTTTCCCCACAAATAGAGCTTCCTTTTGGTGGTATTTGATCACCTCTGCGGTTTTTATTTCTTGCGCTATAAACAAAATTAGTGCGTCAATTTTCAAAAAAATGCAATATTTTTTACTTTTTGCTATAATAAATATCCCCAAAAAATATATAAAAAAACATTTTTTTCCCTCAGTTTAGGCCGAAACGTATTCTTCTACATATTTTTAGTAAAAAAAATCGCAATAAGCGTATATTGATCGGTTTGCGCAAAAGTTATAGCGTCTACAAAATAGGGGATAGTTTTATGGCTTTTTTATTATTCATTTTTCTTTTTACTAGTAATGGCGGCGATCTGCGATTTTTATCGGGACTGCAACATTATGGCAGACACGTCGGACAATATTGACACATTTTTGGGACCACTGACATTTTTACAGCAGTCAATGTTAGAAAAATTGCATTGATTACTGTAAAAATGTCACTGGCAGTGAAGGGGTTAACCACTAGGGGGCAGTGAAGGGGTTAAGTGTATCCTAGTACGTGTTCTAACTGAAGGGGGGAGTGGACAGTGTAGGGGACATGACAGATCATCTGTTCATACTCTGTATGAACAAACGATCTGTCTGTTCTCCCCTCAGAGAACCGGAAACTGTGTGTTTACACACACAGATCCCGGTTCTCGGTGTGCCCCGAGCAATCGCGGGAACCCGGCGGTGATCGCGACCGCCGGGCACTCGCTTCGGCTCCGTGGGCGAGCAGGGGGTGCGCACGCGCCCTCTAGTGGTCATCTATGGTACCAACGTACCATGACGGCGATTCGCGCAGCCGAGCCATGCTGCCGCAGTATAACTGCGGCGGATGGTCGGCATGCGGTTAAATGATATTATTGCAATATCTTTGCATGGAGTGACACTTTTGAGTTACTTACCATATGGTCACTAATATTTGGAAATTATGATACCTTATCTACATAGTGATGTTTGATGCGCAGCAGGGAGATTTCCATCTGCGGATATATTTTTATGCTGACAAGATAGTGAGACCTGTTGCCTTTCAACAACCCCTGAATGTGTCCTGACGAAGCAAAACAGCGAAACGCGTTGACCCACAGGGGCTCACTGCTGTCTATATGGTGTTAATATTTTGTTCACGCCATACACTTATCTCTATTGTGTGTTATTTGTTTTTTAACCCCTTCCGGGCCGCCCACTGTTGTTATACGTTGGTACTTTGAAGAGTAATATCATTGTTATGGTAGCAGATAGCTGCCATAACCCCAGTATCCTCTTCTTCAGCGGGTGGTCCGTTTTCAGATAAAAGTGGTCTCTGCGGCAGATTCCCCCTCCTGCCGCGCTCCGGTGCGCTCTGGTGCGCTCCGGTGCCCTCCGCCGCTTACCGGATCCATCGGCAGTGGCGGAGGCGATCGGATGTTTTCCCTAGCCTGACATGGAGACGAGTGAGGGGAAGATGGCCCCCACCCGTTTTCATATCATTGCAGGGCAGAAGCAACGTCAAAATGTCACTTCTGCCAATAGCTCTTAAAGGGACATTTTCTTTCTTTGTATTTTTTTAAATAGCAAAATTTTATTTTATTTTTGTATTGCATTTCAGTGTAAATATTTTTTGTTTTTGACCCCAGATCTCATATTTAAGAGGTCCTGTCATGCTTTTTTTCTATTACAAGAGATGTTTACATTCCTTGTAATAGGAATAAAAGTGACACATTTTTTTTTTTTTTTTTTTAAAACAGTGTAAAAATAAAAAATAAAAGGTAAAATAAATAAGAAAAAAACATTTTTTAAACGCACCCAGTCCTGACGAGCTCGCGTGCAGAAGCGAACGCATACGTAAGTGGCGCCTGCATATGAAAACGGTGTTCAAACCACACATGTGTTGCGATGGGTAGAGCGAGAGCAATAATTCTAGCCTCAGACCTCCTCTGTAACTTAAAATATGCAACCTGTAGAATTTTTCAACGTCGCCTATGGAGATTTTTAAGGGTAAACATTTGTCGTTATTTGTCGCCATTCCACGAGCGGGCGCATTTTTGAAACGTGACATGTTGGGTATCAATTTACTCGGCGTAACATTTTCTTTCACAATATTAAAAAATATGGGCTAACTTTACTCTTGTCTTATTTTTTAATTTAAAAAAAGTGTATTTTTTCCAAAAAAAGTGCGCTTGTAAGACCGCTGCGCAAATACGGTGTGACAGAAAGTATTGCAATGACCGCCATTTTATTCTCTAGGGTGTTAGGAAAAAAAATGTATAATGCAGGGCTTGACAAATTTGCTTTGAATCTAGGAGCCAGCTAAAAAAGTTAGGAGCCAGGTTTTTTTTAAACGACCGACAAAGCTTTATTTTCAATATAAAAAATAACTAATCTTAAATTTACACAGAAAGACCGCCCCGCTAGAGGCCCGAATAGCGTCACTAAAACGACGGTAAAGCAGCGCTAAAAATAGCGCCGCTTTACCGCCGACGACCCCCGCGGCTCGGTGTGAAAGGGCTCTAAGGGTCCGATCAGGTCCGCCTGAAAAACAGACAGACGAACCTGATCAGACAGCCCGTGGGAAAGGGGCCAAGCAGGGAGATAACAAATAAATTCATTTTAATTAGGAAAAAAAATAAATAAACAGTTTTGATATAAATATAAATAAATAAAAATAAAAGCTATTACGAAAAAAAAAAAATGCTATCCCCACATTCACTTCCTTCTCTTCTCCACTTTGGGAAGGAGATGGGCGGGCAGTGAAAACAGGCAGGTATTTCGCATTAGAATTGCATTAGCATTGCTGGTTGTAATACCAACGGCCACCACAAGATGGCACCAGATTCCAGAAGGACTCCAGAAGGACCGAAGAAGGCCGCAAAGCCGCGGCCTCAATTACCGGCCGGCGCGGCCCGACGCGATCGCACAGGGGGGGGGGGTCGGAGTCCGCACAGAGACAGGATACCCCCAGCTGTGCCGCCCCAGGCGCCAGGTCGCTAATTCTAGTCGCAAATGCGACCTGGCGCCCGGGGTTTGTCGAGCCCTGGTATAATGTTTGGGGGTTCTAAGTAATTTTCTAGCAAAAAAAAACAAAAAACTGTTTTTAACTTGTAAACAACACATCTCAAAAAGAGGCTCGGTCCTTAAGGCTCGATTTGCGGCAAAATCGCTGCAAAAACGCGGCAAAAACGTGGTACTTGCGTTTTGGATGCGGGTCCATTGAATTCTATTACATGCAAAACGCTGCATTTTGCATGAAAAAAGTTCCAAACCTTTTCCAAAAACGCAGAGGCACAAAAATGCATTGATGTGAACATGTTCCATAGGAACCCATGTTAAAAAATTTCTCTGCAAAATGCATCAAAAAACGCATTAGTGTGAATCGAGCCTAAGTGGTTAATTGCATGTGTATTGAATCCACCTCTAGACCATTGTGCCCGATGTTGCATTGTTGGGCATTACCGGCATAGTTGGTTTTGCTAAGCAAGGGCCAATCCCTTAATGAAAGAAATTGGCATAATATCTCATAGGGAACTTCTAACTGCTAGAACAAGAGACTTGGCTTTTTATAGTATACCCTGCCAAAATATTAGCCCTCTATGTTGGATATTTTTTGGTCAATGCACGGTTTCTCACTTGTTGAAGGACGTTTACAGTATCAAGATATCAAGTGCTTCCAGTCCAAAGTAATTTAATGAAAGTATGGTAGAACAATTGATGATTTAATTAATTTGTGTTTGTGTCTGTCATTTAATTATGCTAAATAAAGTTGTTTGCAGCATGCATTGATTGAGTGGAGTACCATATAGTGGAAGGCTAGTTCATCCTTTATGTGTTTTCCCCCCTCTTTAGTAGTGTATGGAGGAGGTTGAGGTCAAAACTAGGTGTTTTAACCTCTGTTATTTAATTTGTAGCCTTACCATTGACTCCCTTCTTTCTGATGAAATAAATTATATAATGGACAATGGGTACCTTACTGGATTCCTGGACAGGTAAGTGTCCTTATATTAAAAGATTTCATCTACAGTAATTCCCAGAGTTCAGCTTTAAAGGCAATAATAGGCTAATTAAATGTTGGTTATTGTAAATAAGTTCGGCTTAGGGGATGCCTCGCCTGTCAAGTTTCTAAGACTCCTGCTTGTAGAACTTCTGGAATGTGTTTTCACCACACTGATTTTTCCCAGATGTTGCAATACAGTGACCTGGTCTGCCATGACTAGAAAAGGACTTCTGCGCTCGACTGGTGCTGCGTCACTCGACTTTGAACTTATGTAAGTTGCAAGACAGACCTTCAAGGGAAATTCCACCTTTCCACCTCCTACCCTGTTTAACAATACAAACATGCCTGAACTGCCACACTGTAATACTATTTAAATTAAACGATCACAAAGCATATTAAACACTAATAACCCATTTGTTATGTAGAACCCTCTTAGGTAGGTGCTAGAGAGAGTATAATTTTTGGGGTTTCCCTGCCTAACAGAGGGACTGCCAGGTAAATTTAGGTGCTCTCTGCCTACCAGGGCTCATACGCTGCTCATGTTTGTTAGCCTGTTTCAAAACTCGTCCAATAGAATGGGGCTTATTGGACAGTGGGACGAAACCTGACAAATAGGAGCATAGGTGTAGGTACAGCCCTGTCCATTGGCAGAGGAAGGTGCCTCAAGACATGCTGGGTGACTGTATATATGCCTAGAGCACATGTGCTCGGGGTCTTCGGCTGGAGAGCGGGGTTCCCAGGGGGAGAGGGTTGCTGCCCCTCCTCTGTACTGGCTGCCATGCGGCCTCAGGTAGTCAACCTGAGGGCTGGAGCTGCAGAAGCTGCAACCCAGATGTCCTGTAGAGCTGACTAGGGGGGAGACGCGTCTAGATGGATCTGTTCCTGGCTACTGTGAGTACAGATCTGTGTCTAGGGGCCTGTTCTGTGAAGACCATCCTGTCACGGAATGTCCCACACTCCGCTTGAGTGCTTCCGTCAGTATACTACTTCCTTGTAGTCTGGATACAGATATCAGATATTCCAACCTCTCTGAGCACAAAACAAGGCGACACTTGCTTGTTGCTAACATGGACTGACTCTTTATTTGAGATCTCACACAAATATATACACAGCAGAATGACTAAAACCTAACCTAATTAACATGAGCTAATTAACTAATCCTTTTACCCAGACTAAGTGACTACGTCTCCTAGCTCATTGACTATTCAACACACATTACCATAAACATCAACACAGGGTTAATTAGAACAAACAACAATGAGTTGAATACCCTTAGAACCTGTGGTAAGCCAGACTAAACTCATTTACATTAAACACATTATAGCTGACATCAGACAGGTTAGTGGAGTTGATGACATTAGCATCTTCTCACAGTATGAGTCCCAACAGTATGACTCAGTCACTTTTGCTACTATGGCAAATACAAGGTCCCCAGAGTCTGTGTGTCCTGGGGGACAAGGACCCGAAGCCAAAGTAACAACACCTCAAGGGTACCCCAAATGCCAGGGCCCATAATCTGTAGCCAAGAGGCTCACATTCAGTCCCCTTCAAAAGCCTCTATCCCGGTGAGTCTGTCACACATCCCTCCTGGCTAGTGAAGTCAGTGGACAGGTATGACCTAAAGGGGATACTGGAGAGTGTCCTGAAGATGAGTGGTGCATTGAGTCTGCTGCCAGAGCGAGCAGAGGACTTATTCTTCCACGCAGCCATAGTGTGGTCCAGCAGAGAGCCTGCTATGCAATTCATATTAATGAGGTCAAGTGAGAGTTGTCCTCGTTTGTGCATAGTTCAAGTTGGAGTATCCCACTAATCGCTTCTCCTATCCAAGTTCTACCAAAAAATACCAAAAAAAACCCAAATACGTTAGACTGATTATTGGATGATGAGCAGAAGAGTGTGAGGGTGATAGTGTGAAAATACCCAAGTGTCTGGCTGCAGGATAATCAGAGGGAGGCCCTGGTCTTGTTGACCACTTTCCCAGGAGAATTGGACAGTTTTTGTAAACCAAATAATTTGGTTTGCTAGATAACACACCAGCAACAGTGTTTAATCTATGTGTCTAAACACACATAGGCGTTTAGAGGCAGAAGAAAAACTCACTGCCAGTGCGTCCAGAAGCCAGAATGCCTTTTGGCAGAAAAAAAACTCTTGAGATGAAAACTCCTTTAAAGCACACAGATATTTAATACTAGAGCGTGTGGAACTGGAATATATTCTTAAATATAACCAATCAATTAAAAAAATATAAATCTGATGTGTTTGGCCTCCAAATGAAAGCCTGGCCTCGTATTATAGCGTACCACAGAACATGTATAGCAGGTTCTTCCAGGTAGCTGAATGGGACTTTGGATTCAGAGATTAGATTCAGGACATTAGAGGGAGAAAGTCTGAAACCAAACAGCTTCTGTTGTGCTGCCCCTTTAAAAAAAAATCTATAATGTCCTCTGACTTTGGTGGCAAAGAAATACACCCTATATTAGTGGAATTGAAGCTGTGCTCAAACCTGCCTGCCAGCTCACTATATAGTTGTAGTCCTTGTAACCCAAGAAGACAAACAAACAAAGGGGGTTTTGCTGGTTACATCAATGCACTATAGAGCCAGTGACTGTTAGCATGCATAATTTACTCCCGCTGCCTCAAGCACCATGACTAACTCGACAGGCAGACTTCTTCTGCTCCAAACACAGGCATCAGACTTTTGGCCTAATCACTCAGCTGCTCCCAACACACCCACCCGAGGCCTGAGCATGAGGGAAAGACAAAGATCACTTGGCCCTCTCCAAATATTTATATTCTCCTCCAGAATGCACCAGTGGTCATAAACCCCCTACTGGTTGTCTAGGGGAAATATGAATATTTATAAGTCAGTTTTACTGCAGAGGTACCAGTAACACCTACCCTGTTTCCCCGAAAATAAGACCTAGCGTGATTGTCAGTGATGGCTGCAATATAAGCCCTACCCCCCAAATAAGCCCTACCCTGTTTCCCCAAAAATAAGCCCTACCCTGAAAATAAGACCTACAAGGATTTTGACTAGGGCTTATTTGGGGGGTAGGGCTTATATTGCAGCCATCACCGACAATCACGCTAGGTCTTATTTTCGGGGAAACAGGGTACTAGCAGAAGGAAGAAACCAAAGCTCCAATGAATTTAGAGGAAAACCCAAATGAACAAGTAGACTGTAAATCAGCTAAGTTGTCTAACACCCAGCAGAACTAACTTCGACTTGTAGCCCCTGTTAAGGACAGGGTAGCTAGAATTGTTTTGGGTTATGAATATATCTTTCACCATGGCCAGACACTGAGGTTTGTATGCTGGTGATGTGGGCTGGCTTTGTCTGGAAAAGAATGCAGTGGTGGAAGCCCCTTGCCCTCTAGGCCTGCAGAGAGGTTCTTTTGCCTTCCAGGCTCTTTGACTGGGAGAGGGGCCAAAGCCGAGAAAAGGTGTTTGTTTTCCTAACTACTCATCTAGAGCTGTGGTTCCTAACAGTTTTTCACTTGGGTACCCAGTTTCAGACCATTTCTAAAAACTGTACCCCTATCCATGGGGATAGGACAGGGTCAGAGTTTTCTAGGATCTGGGGGTCTTCTGGGGTTATGTACTTCTGTGGGATAAAGGGTTAGACATCTCTCCATGATGTGTGTCTGCGCCATGGAGGATTTAGATGGGGCAAAGGTACAGCCTGGTGGGTTGCCTGTATGGTGCAGTTCAGGGAGTGTTGTAGCAGGGCTTTCGGGACTCTGAACCCTTGACTCAGGATTCCTCTTGACCCAGGCCTCTGGAGTAGTCCTCTGGACGCAGGACACCAGACTCTGGATTTAGGACCTTGGACTCAGGACTTTGGATTAAGGACCCTGGACTCAAGACTCAGGACTCCTCTGGACTTTACTATTCTCAGGAGCCCAGACTGTAGACTCAGGACTTAGCACCCAGCACTCGGAACCCAAGAACCAGCACTCACAGACCCTGTCTATGCCTCTGTTGCCTGATTTGAGGCAGCACCACTCTTAAGGCAAGAGGAGGGCATATTCCTCCTCCAAGGACTGACTGGCAGCAACTGGAATTTTAAACTTAGTGTTGGAAAACATAACCATAAAATTACTCCACAGATGTGCTGCACATGGTATAGCCGCTGATTCCACTATGATTCCTCATGACCACATGCTATATTTTAGCATATGGTCCAATGACCTGAATCCCCACTGTGGACCAATGACCTAAATCCCCACTGCCACTGCCTTTATCCCCGTTATCAAATGTTTTTAAGTATCTCTAGGCATTCCCTAGGTTAGGAAACAAAGGTCTAGAGTGGGGGTCTCTAAACTTTCTAAGCAAAGGGCCAGTTTACTGTTCTTCAGATTTTAGGTTGACAGACTGTGGCCAGTGGCAGTAGAAAATACTCATTGGTTTTAGTGGAAGGAATATTGCCCTATTGTTGGTATCAGTGGGAGGAATAGTGCCCAATTATCGGTGTCTGTAGGAGGAAAAGTGCTCCACCACTGGTGTCAGTGGGAGGAATTGTGCCCCATCATTAGTGTCAGTCGTGGATGGAATATTGCCCCAAGGGCCAGATAGAGGCAAGCAAAGGGCCACATCCGGCAGTTTGGAGACCACTTGTCTAGAGTGTCTCAAATTGGTCCATGAGAGAGGTCTGAAGAGTCCTATCCTGGTCTGTTGTAGAGGCTGAAAATATTTAAAGGTAGGCACGTATCTGGGCCTACAGAGTTCAGTTGTGGCCAAGGAATAAGGTGGAATGTTGCAGAGATCAAAAGATACTAAAGCGTGTAGGAATTACTGAGGTTGATTTTGAGTACCCTGTACCCCTAACCCTAACATTTAAGACAATGAATTGCAAGAAAAGGACTAAAGGATCTGAAGCCTGTCTGTTTGCCCACATTGGTGGGTTGGTGAATGTTTGGGTGCAGCTAAAGATCAGGATACCAACATGAAAAGCAAGAGAGTCCATTAAAATCTACAAGCTCCTTCCGGAGTCATTGCTACACAAGAATAAAAGTTTTTTTTGCTATAGTGGTCCTTTGAATGTTTATTGATAATGATCACTACAAGTCTGTGGATCAAGTCTGGCTGGACTGAAAATAGATCTTTTATAAGGTAAATTGAGCTTTTATTAGTGATCATTAATTGAGGTTAACAATCACATTCCCTACAAAAGATTTGTAATGGCATTTACAAAAGAGACAGTCATCAAAAATAGAACTGACAGCAAGTAAAAACACAGTTTCTGTAAAAAGTATTTGCTTTTAGTTAAATTTTACATGAATAACTCAGAATGTGTACTTACTGAAAATAGACTGTAGCTTAACCAAATCATACGCAATCCTGTTTTTATTAGAACATGATTCACTGTATACCCAATTATGACGCTACTATTGATGGCACACACAGTAGCTACTTGAGGGGACTTGCAATTGGCTAGTAATGGAGCCAAAGCACATGTCACTGCCATGGTTCTGCTCCTGAAAAGTGGCCCTCCTGCTTGATGCTTTAACCCATGGCAGAGGCCTCCTCACAACATTCCTGGCCATTAACCTTTATATCCCCAAAAGAAGGAATGTCCACACAAAGTTAAGATTGCTGCACTTTACTGTTGGAAGGTGGTACAGACAGTCACATCACATCGACATACTATCTTGGGTTGCTTGACAGTTTATTTAGTGGACGGTCAGCAGTAGTCACATGCGAAAGCATCATGCAGCAATTTTAGTAAGCCATGTTCCCTTAAATAGTCTCTCTCCACCCAGGGTCTTTAGTATTCACTGAGATGGGATCTCTGCAGTCACCTCCTCCATGGGTACACCTCTCCTGGGACTCTCCATGTGGGATCGCTTCACTCCAGGGAACTCTTGGCCTGGCCTAAAAGGCCTTTTGCAACCCGCCCTAGCCCCCACCGCAATAAGGGTCAGGAAGTCTAAAGTGGACTCTTCTGAGTGAAGTTCTATCTCTCCCTGGCCTCCAGCCCTGTCCAGGGCCTCCACTTGATGGTTACATATGCATAGGTGTGGGGTTGTCTGGCTCCCATACCCCAACTGCTCTAAGGCTCCTTGCAACCTGGAGTGTATGTGGGGACTGACTCACCCATGACATCACTACAGGAGGTCTCTAACTAAAAGGGGCCTAGCACCTGATGATAATCATGTGTTTTCTACAACCAGACACTATTCTGAAGCAGAGCCACCTAGTGACAGACTAGCTAATGTCACCTTACATACTCACATGCTTTCTGAAAATTATTTTTCAATCAGCATTAAAGCCTATTTCCTGGTTAAATATTTATTTTTGTAAAATGTCCCCCGGGTGTTATTTAAATTAAAAAAACAGCTCAGGCTGCAATACCCACCTTAATCTGGAGCGGTCAGTACCTCTTCTCTGCCACAAGATGTCCTCCGGACTCTACTGTGAAAGCAGATTGTCATGGTTTTGACCCCTGAGGAGGCATCACTGCTGCACCCTATAATGATGCAGCGGGTGACATCTATATTGACCACCCAGCCTGGAGAAGAGGCAAAGATAAAGAGGACCCTGTAGCATCACGTGAACAACCATAAATATTTTGAAAAGATCATTATTAAAACAAAAAAAGCAAAAAAATTTAGCCAGTAGGGGCACATGGGGGAAGGGTGGTACATTTTTGCAAGGGAAGGGGGCATTTAAGTCTATCCTTTATCTGTTACTTGCAGAAGGTCTCGTCCTCATCTAATGTAAATCCAAACACTTAGGGGTGTATTTATAAAAACATCTGCACATGCAATTTGCTCAGCTGAATGTTTTTCATTGATTTAAAATGGGAAATACCGCATTTGGCCTCTAGATAGCACTAAGTATCATAGGAATCCCCCACGATGCTTAGTGCCATCTAGTGGCCAAATGCTGCATTTTCCATTTTAATCAGCACAGAAAATCGCCTGATAACGTTTGCCTTTTGCCCTATTTGCACAGAACGAAAGTATGTGCACTTTCCCTTGGCAAATTGCTAGGCAAATAGTTTTTTGCAGCTGCTCCTGTCTCCCGAAAATGTTCTCTGACATTTTTAAACAGCATGCACCTATTTTAATGCTATTTTACCGCCGCCGAGCCTTAGCGAGTTTTGTAAGAACCTGGCGCGTCTCCAGTTTAGTTATCGGCATCCTTTCAGGAAAAAAAAGGAACATAGTGAGCCGAGAGATATTTTTAAACTCTGCAATCAAATGCTGATCACAATAATATACAGTTGGTAAAAGCGGTTCGCTCTCAGTTCCCTTGGTAACAGAAATAAATTCTTCTGATTAGTGAATGGAATTTTATTGTATTAAAGTCTCCCTAACAAAAGACGCTGAGGCTGTAAAGCTACCGTGTGACCGTGTAGATAATGGAGACCAGAGGTCAGAAGGGAGATTGTAATTGTAGTCTTGGGTAAAATAATGATTTTAACATTTAACATATTTGATCAGACACAAGCTTTCACCTATGTTCAAAAGTGTTAAACACACAGGTGGGGAGGGCAGCCATATTGGCGTTCTGCTCAAAGTGACCCCATAAGTGGAAATGCAACACGTTAAACCAAGTGGCAGCAGGTGGGTTCTTCTTTTGGGGGGCGGCAAACAAAGAACACCCCCCCAGCGGCGTGGCACGGCACTGAAATAGCACCCCCCCTCCCCGGGCGGTCCAACACTTATCGGCGTGGCTGTAGGGTTCTCTCCTCCTCTCCTGGAGTTACCCGTCGCAGCTCCAGTGTCCGCTCCTCCAGCTTCCTCCGCTGTGTGTCTCCTCTTCCGCCAAAGCGCTAGGCATCCGATAGGAACGCCTGACGCTTTAGCCAATTGGGAAACAAGTCTCACAGACCTGCTGTCAGGGCTGGGCTCAGCCCTTCCTTCTCTGAGCTGGCCGCTCAGCTGTTGGCTAATTGCCAGCTCCTATCTCTCCACAGTTACTCAGCTGTTGATGATATCCTGCTCGTCAGTCCTGCCTACTTAAGCCGTCCAGTCCAGAGGAGCTCTGCCTTCGCCTACTGTCAGAAACAATGAAATCAGGCCGAGACAGAAGTACAGTTAAATCACACTTGTTTAATAAAAAAAGTAAAAAGAACAAACGTTACCAGAACGGATAGTCAGCCAAGCCAGAAGTCAGGGATCAATGTAGTGGAACAGCAAGCAGGATATGGAGCCAGAAGGGATGTCAGCAAAGCAAGTCTTGAACAGGATGTGACCAAGGTGAAGGCAGAGCTCCTCTGGACTGGACGGCTTAAGT
Organism: Lithobates septentrionalis; assembly: GCA_037952835.1. NCBI lineage: Eukaryota > Metazoa > Chordata > Amphibia > Anura > Ranidae > Lithobates > Lithobates septentrionalis. The sequence goes on from JBBDGP010002253.1 coordinate 375,640, forward strand.
AGGCAGGACTGACGAGCAAGATATCATCAACAGCTGAGTAACTGTGGAGAGATAGGAGCTGATAATTAGCTGAGCGGCAAGCTCAGAGAAGGAAGGGCTGAGCCCAGCCCTGACATCTGCCTCCTGATTGGCGTGGAGGAACTTTAGTGTGAAAATAGCAAAAATTAATTCGCTATGGTCACACAACTGGGTGGCCTCGAAGCGCAATGCTCTGCACTCTGAGGCCACCCTTTTTTGAAGCCTATTAGAGCGTCTGGCTCTAATAAGGAGCTTCAAAAAACACCCCCCCCCCGCTTTGGAATACATGGCCTGGTGCCACTGATATGTAGATCAGGGAACCGGACGCATGGATAGGGGAGGCGGCGCCCAAGCGCCCTCTATGGACAGGCTGCCACTGGTTAAACCCAAACTCCAGGCAAATATAAGAGGAACAAAGTGTTATCAGCTTCTATCAGCTTACTTCAGCCCCTGTACAGCAGAGCTTCAACCGGAGAAAGAGAAGCAGCACAGAGGAGCCAATCAGTTGGGCTGCAGTGGAACTAGCATGCCCTTTATAACGGAAAGAGCCAAAGCTAGATTTGCCTAACAACCTATGCTGGAAGGCTGCTACATTCACCCCCCTCTTAAAATAGGCCCTGTCCTCATGGGCCAAACAATGTGACAAAAATGGTCTTGTTTCCAAGAGTGAAGTCTTGTTAAACTCCCTCCCGCAAAAAAGTTTTATCCCTATTGTGGGGTCACCAGTACGGTATTTGTATATTCATATCATATTCTCTCCAGCGTCTCTTCTCCAGAGAGAATAAGTTCAGTGCTCGCAACCTTTCCTCATAACTAAGATCCTCCAGACCCTTTATTAGCTTTGTTGCCCTTCTCTGTACTCGCTCCATTTCCAGTACATCCTTCCTGAGGACTGGTGCCCAGAACTGGACAGCATACTACAGGTGCAGGCGGACCAGAGTCTTGTAGAGCGGGAGAATGATCTTTTTATCTCTGGAGTTGATCCCCTTTTTAATGCATGCCAATATTCTGATTGCTTTGTTAGCATCAGCTTGGCATTGCATGTCATTGCTGAGCCTATCATCTACTAGGACCCCCAGGTCCTTTTCCATCCTAAATTCCCCCAGAGGTTCTCCCCCCAATGTATAGATTGCATTCATATTTTTGCCACCCAAATGCATTATTTTACATTTTTCTACATTAAACCTCATTTGCCATGTAGTTGCCCATCCCATTCATTTGTTCGGATCTTTTTGCAAGATCTGATGTGATGTGGGGACCTCTGATGGAAAGGGGGATTCTGATAGGATGGGGTCCCCTGATATGAAGGGGGGGCACTGATATAATGGGAGGGGCTCTAATGTGAAGGGGGGACTCTGATATGATGGCAGGCCTCTGAAAAAAATTTACCAGGTTGTAGGATGTCTAGCTTACGTCCCAAAACACCAACTCACCTACATCACCTTTTCTAACTACTGACCCATTCAAATAGTATACAGTGGTTGCCCCAGATGGTTTGATCTGACCTCGAGCCACCTGATGGGTCTCCCCGGGAAGCCCTTCAGTAAATATCGATCTTAAGTTGGCCATAAATGTTAACCTAACCCCATCTGTGCCAAGCAGCATGTTGCCCAGGGCTGGGACAAGGGGTGGGCAGGAAGGTCGGCTACCCTGGGCGCAATGGTTTATTGCAGGGATGGGGATTCCTGTGCTATTTAGTTCTGTTACAAGGCTGACAGAAGTAGTAACAGCGACATGACCGCTAACCCCAACCCTAAGGAAAGGCATATTTGCCCTGGGCGCTGGATGACCTTGTTTCGCCACTGATGGTGCCAACTATTGTATTCTGACAGCCGCGGCTGTCAAAATACCCCAAAAGTGCCTGCATCTGATTGAATGCATATGCTGTTCAGCCCAGAGTTTTATGACTTTTGTTGAGCTGGGTATTGCTGACAGGGCCACCCACAAAATACATTTTGGCTGATTCAGAAGGAATCATATGAAATTTGACTGCGCATGGTCAGCTTTAGAGGTCCAGTTTTGCTTACTTTACCGGAGTGAACTGACTCGACTCGCAATCTGCAATAAATAGTCCAGTCTGCACTCCGGAACCCCTTCAGGACCATATTTAGACGCCATTATGTAACAAACACACCGCGGGGCTCTAGGAGCGGTGCGCTCAGTTCTCGCCTACGCTTTTCCCTTTCAACGTTTAACTTTCAGAACACTTTTTGTTTTTCTTTCTTTAAACGAAACAAATAAAAGTAACACTTTGAAACACCATGGAGCTCAGATTAATCCCACATACCTAGGTCTGTCTCTTTAGTACCACAATATAAAAAGCAGCAAGTGAAAAATTCTTCAATAATCCAGCCTGGTGGGTTTAATGCAACAATGTACAGAGGGAGCCGGGCTCAGATGGAAAACAAATGACATTCAATTGAAAACTCAGTGCTCCCCCCCCCCCCCCTTCTCGTCTGCTAATCTGGCTAGCTGAAGACCCTGTCACTAACCTCACAAACCGAAGGCTCAGAAAAATCAAGTATTTTAAATGCTTACCTGCAGAATTTTTCTTTGGCTTCTTTCACATTAGCGATACTGCTTACCGGGGTGGATCTCTTTTCAGAGGGAGGTATAGCAGCGGCTGACAGGTGTTCAGGAGGCGCTACTGCAGTGTTTACTTCTCAGTCTAGGAAATAGGTGCTAAACGGTGAGGGTGGTTAAACAAAGATGGCTTCCCCCAAAACTAGGAACAAGTTTGTAGTTCCACTTCTCAGCTTTCATACATACATTCATACGGTGGCTTTCATACATACAGTATCTCACAAAAGTGAGTACACCCCTCACATTTTTGTAAATATTTTATTTTATCTTTTCATGTGACAACATTGAAGAAATGACACTTTGCTACAATGTAAAGTAGTGAGTGTACAGCTTGTATAACAGTGTAAATTTGCTCTCCCCTCAAAATAACTCAACACACAGCTATTAATGTCTAAACCGCTGGCAACAAAGGTGAGTACGGTACTTTCCGTCCCCACTGTATATATATATATATTGTAGCAGGGCGGTACCTTGCTAGGATCCAGGTCTAATAAACAGCCGGTTCACTAGTGAGTCAGCTGTGTTCTGGGCTTTAAGTGATCACCAGACCAAGGCTCTAGGCTCCCAGTTGGAGACGACACTACCCTGCAGACAGGAGGTCTGTGCATGGGAGTTAGTAGGGCTTCACCTAGGAGAGAGCGTTTGGATCCAGTGTAGCACAAGGCTACTTGCTGTACGCACGGAGGTGCTGAGCGTCCGGTCTGTGGGAGACAGACCAAGGCCCTAAAGTGTAAGGCCCCTTTCACACGATCGGACTGTTCAGGTCCGCCTGTCAGTTTTGACGGTGGACCTGAACGGGCGCTCCATGTTAGTCTATGGAGCTTCGGATGTCAGCGGAGACATGTCCACTGACATCCGACCCCGTCCGATCCGCTAAAAGCAGACGGATGGCCCTACGTCCAGGTCCGTCACTGGCTGATCGGATCGGGTGAGATCTGATGAAAATGGACATGCTGTCCGTTTTCATCCGATCCCTCCATAGGCGGCAGCGGCGCCTGACAAGCCCCTCCCCGCTCAGTGAGCAGAGAGGGACCTGTCATCTGCCGGCTCAGCGGAGATCAACGGGCAGATCTCCCGCTGAGCCGGCGGACCGAGGCGGGCTCCGTAGAAACGGAGTCCGCCTCGTGTGAAAGGGGCCTAAGGCCTGAGCTGGAGAGCTGCGTTTACAAGCCAGGAGGGCTGAAAATCGTTTACTTTGGTAGCAGGACTAAAATACTGAATACCCCTTTTCTGTGTTCGTTTTCAACTTTCTTTTAAATAAAAGTGGGCAAAACCAGCCCTGAAACGGATAAAGGCGAGTGGCGGTGTCCTTAAAGCGCTACATTGGAGTGAACCCCTGACAATATAAAAATATATATTGGGATGCTGAGACCTGTGGGTCCATCTTTTAAAGCTGTTACACCAATAAAAGCTTTGCAATCTTTTAAATACATATTTCTTATTGGTTAATTTGGTGCCTTAAAGTCCTCCCCCCCCCCCCCCCCCAAAAAAATAAATCCTTGTTTGCAACTCGGGAGACGACATTCTAGGAGTCTTGTTGGGTTCTACTGGGCACACATGGACAACAAAAAGTAGACGCCGGCCACAGGATCCAAAAATTGCATTGTGTGGTGGCCAGGACTAGCCAAGTATGGAGCTGGGGAGATACAGAGCAGGTTAGATGAGCTCAATGGGGAGCAAACAAATAGGGAAATTTAAAAAAACTGTGTTTGAAAGCTTCCCTACCCTTTAAGGACTTTGAGAAAGCTGATGGAAACTTGTTAAACACCTCATAACACTGTTACTAAAACGATATCAGTATTTGTTGTTTCCACAGGTTACAAATGGCGTGATGTTTTATCTCATCCCGATTTGCTCATCTGTGCAGGGACCAGTGACTGGCACTGAGCACTCTGATAAGAGCTATCACGGTTTCTAGGCTGGACTGTTCAAATATTGTACAGGGGACGGTTACTGGAATTTGGGTAAACAGAAGATGAATATAATCCAATCTGATATCAATGGCGAACACCCATAAAGGCCATAAGCATGACTTGGTGTTAAAGTGAATTCGTCATAGAGAAACAAAGTCAAGGAGACTGAAGCAATGCTGAATCAGAGCAGTGCTGAAATTTCACGACATTATAGCGTAGCATTCTCAACCAAGGTTTCATGGAAATCTAGAGTTTCTCCAGAGCAACCTTTCTCAACTTTTTTAACCCCAGAGGAAGTCTTGAAATAATTTTCAGGTCTCGGGGAACCCCTTCTAAAACCAGTACATTGTTGGGTCAGTGGAAAAAATGCCCCTTACGTTGGTGACCATTGTGAAGAATGTCCCCTTACGGTGGTGGTCAGAATGCCATCCCTACAGACAGCTAAAAAGGTCATTGGTGTCATACAGCTGGCTTTGCCAAGTGGTGTTGGACTGGAACTATACATCAAATGGGAGGTCAGTCAGCCACAACTTAAGAAACCTCTGGACGAACCCCAGGTTTTCACAGAACCCTGGTTGAGAATGTATTTTCCAGAGGTTGCTTGGAGTTCCTTGAGCTGTGGCTGCTTGACCACCCAGTTGATAGTGCATCCCTATTTCCATTAGCAACACTACTTGCCAGAATGTAGGAGGCATTTTTCCCAATGACCCCCATGAATTGGATTTGGCAGGGGGTTCCCAAGACCTAAAGATTATGTCAGAGATTCCTCTGGGGTTAAAAGGTTGAGAAAGTCTACTATGGAATCTTTCTGCATTGTAATACATGTTGAACTGTGTTGGACCCACATGTTGTGTATATCATAGAAGTGGTGTGGGAAAGGCATTGACAGCACCACATCCCTGAGAATATGTATAATTAACCCAGAAAGAATAAAGTATGTAACTTTAGAGGGGCTATCAATCCTCAGGAATCGATAACAAACACTGATATCTTAAAAAAAAATAGCTTTTGAGAACTACCATTTTATTATCGTTCAGATGTATGATTAGGAAGAGGTGGTTTAGTTATAATGCAATGTGACACCGTTGCTTGATATTTACCTGTAAAAATTTGTACCTTATTGTCTTGTCTAAACTTTTTTTTTTTTTTTTTGATCCAAAGAAAACTTTATTAATGCCAGCCCGGTACAATATAGCCAAGCAGTACATTTCAGTTATTGTGCAAAATCAATCAAAACCAGTACATTCCCGGTCCACAAAATACATGCCAGTAAAACCAAAGTCATTACAATCAACTTATCAACCCGAATACAGACATATCGGAACATCATGAGCAATGTACCGAAGTTGAGCATCACACATTCAACTCTAACAGCCTGTCCATGACCAGATCAGCCGGGGCAAGCCCAGGGACATCCAGCCATGGAGCCCATAACTTTTGGTATTTACGTGAACATTCCCTATGTTGGTAGATAATTTTTTTCTATCCACAAGGTATTACAAACTGCAATGATCCATTTCTTGACTGTAGGAGGGTTTTCTAAAATCCAATGTACGATTATAAGCTTACGAGCTAAGAATAAAGTTCTCACAATTGCCTCTCTAGTGTGATTCTCCCAATCAAATTCATCCAGTATGCTAAGCAACCAGGGTTTGGGGTCCAAAGGGAAAGAAACCTGGTAGACCCTGTTTAAAGTGTCTACCACCCGTCTCCAATACGTGTGTAATTTTTGGGCACCTCCACAATAAGTGGATCAGATCACAGTGATCACACTTGCATCTAGAGCGCATTGAAGTAGACAGAAAACCCATAACGTGCAAGTGAAGTAGACCCTCAAAAGAATATCTAGCTGAGTCAATCTCTGTGTCACGTTCAATGAGCAGGTCACTACAGTTTTCAGGGCTTCCTCCCACTGATCCACTGTAAGCTGGCCAATGTCCCCCTCCCACTCCTCCCTCATTCTTATGCCCCGTACACACGGTCGGACTTTGTTCGGACATTCCGACAACAAAATCCTAGGATTTTTTCCGACGGATGTTGGCTCAAACTTGTTTTGCGTACACACGGTCGCACAAAGTTGTCGGAATTTCCGATCTCCAACAACGCAGTGACGTCAAGCACGTACGACGAGACTAGAAAAGGCCAGTTCAGAACCAAGAGCGGCACCCTTTGGGCTCCTTTTGCTAATCTCGTGTTAGTAAAAGTTTGGTGAGAGACGATTCGCGCTTTTTCAGACTCGTGGCTTTCAGATCGTTTTCTGCCGTTCAGTTTGTGCTTGTGGGTTTGTATCTGCTCTTCAGTGCGTGCAAGCAAGTTCCGCGTGACTGTAGGTAGTCATTGTATTCTTGTTCGTTCGTTACTGTTTTTCAGGTCGCTCTTCACAGGCCTTGCTGTTCTTCAGTGCGTTCTGTTACTTTGTTCTGAGCAGCCGACCGTTTTCTAGCCATGTTTCGTATGCGTACTCCTCGTAGAGTTCGTGCTGTGCGGGGGCTTGGTGTTGGGGTCCTGACCTTGACACAAGTCCAGTCCATGAACAGGGTGGGGAGGAGTTCATGGACCAAGAATTGGTTGCTTCAGCGTGACCAGTTCTCTCATATGCCTTTGCTCGTGAGATCCGTGAGAATAATCCTGATGATTTCAGGAACTTTCTCAGGATGACGGACCCCGTGGTTCACCGTCTGTTGGCTTCGCTGACCCCTTATATTAGCAGGCAGGATACCTGCTTGAGGCAAGCCATCACTCCGGAGCAGAGGTTGGTCGCTACCCTGCGGTATTTGGCGACAGGGAGAAGCCTGCAGGACTTGAAGTTCTCGACAGGCATCTCCCCCCAGGCTCTGGGTATCATTATCCCAGAGACCTGTTCTGCCATCATCCAGGTCCTGCAGAAGGAGTATATGAAGGTAAGATTTTTTTTCTTTTAATATCACATTTTATTGTATTGAATGTTTGATAATATATTATATTTATTTCCTTATTCCCTAATTACCATGATTGGAATATGCTGTGAATGTCCCCTTTGTCCTCATACATGCTGGATTTTTATGTAATTATTTTTTAAGGTCCTTCATACAGATTGGCCTTCAATAACCTCCCCAGCATGGTCTCTCCTGGCCCATATTCACCGCATGTAGTCACTTAACAATGTATTTTATTAGCTCCATAGTAGTGCTTTACCCCAAACACCCCCTAAAATGTTTTGAAATGTTATTTTAGGTTTAAATTCAGGCAGAGTGGCAGAGGCTTTTTTTTTGTGGTGTCCCCAAATCATTTTTAGTAACCCTCCCTCCCCCAACTGCTAAGTCACCTGATACCAATTCTCTATCCTCAATCATCTATCTGCTGACTTTGACAAACCCATACACACTATACCCATATCTTTTGTGGTCAGGTTTAGGGATGAATTCCCCAAAGCATGTAGTGCAAGGGCCTGCCTGTATACTTTCTAATGGTACTGTTTAAAGTTTATGTATCCTATTATTATCTTGACAGGTAATAGCAGAATGTCCAAATGTGCTCAAATGTGTACAGTGTGTATTTATATCTTTGTATTATGACACTTCTTACCTGTCCAGTGGGCTGCCAATAGTGTAACTAAGGAGGGGCTGTTCCAAGTAATACCCTGTATTTAGTAAAAGTATATAAAGTGTAGCGCTATGTGTGTAAATATTATAAGGTAAAATGACAATGAACTAAGCCCGAGCCATTCCTGAAGGGCCCACGAAAAAATAGAATGATTCGAAATTACATACAGATGACAAAACACAATCAAAAATGCACTGAGTGCCACAAAATGTCATATAAAATATAGTGATTATATAGTTGATACTAATAAACCAGTGAAAAGACAATGTGAAAAACAGGTATTAAAAAAGTGGAGAATTGACCAAAAACATCCATAAATGTTGAAAATTATAGTCTTAATAAAAAACAAAAACCATTCCATTTTTATACATTTTTCTTCTGTTCTGTATATGTTTCATAACTTTGTATCAATGCCAGGGAGTTTTCTGGCCATTGATACTTTCTATATTGTGATATTATATAAGCACCTCTTGTTTTTATGTACCTTGGTGGATGTCCCTTTTATTGGAATTACTGTTATTGGTAGTCCCCCTTGTATGTGATGTATTATATGGGACCTAAGGGATGTCCCCCATTGGCAGTGTCACTTTTCATTACTCCATGCTTGTGGCTAATGCCTCCATCTAATAATTTAAATTATTTTTTTAATTTTTCTAATTTTTTCATTTTTCATTTTTATCTCCAGCCCTTTGGCGTTTGAATATTACATGATTTCCAGGTTTCTATTTGTTACCACCTCTGCTGACACTTGGCTTGTGTTGTGAGATCGCCGGGACGTAGTTCCGGCCCTCTCCAGCCTATCAGGGCCCTCCTTCCTCTATACAGGAAGTGCTGGAACTGTCAGCGTGGAGGTGAGACCTGGTCCCGAGCGTCGAATGCGCGCGCGCCGCATTTGACGGAGGCGGGCCACGTCTACATATTGGATGCAGAGTCCGGGGGGTGGAGCGTGACGGCGCTCCGGCCCATGGATTCGCGGGCCGAGAGCGAGGCTTGGTGCGCAGGCGGACTTCCTTCTGTGAATTCCGCTATCATGCCCGGTGGGTGGAGCGCGAAGGCGCTCTGATTTGTGTTATTGGCCATGCTGACACTGAGGCTTGGTTGGATTTCCGAGCACTTCCGGGTCGGCCGGCCACACGATCACTATAGGTGATATTTTGGTCTAACTCTTGAATTTTAGTTACTGGTGTTAGCGGTATAATACCGCTCACTGCAACTCTACATTTTACATATATTTCACATAATTTAACATCAATCCATTAAACTGGAAGTGACATCAGTCGGGCACTTCCTGCATTGTGACACTTCCCGTGGGGGTCATTTCTAGTTTAAATAGCGGTGAGGTGGGGGGGCTCCACACCCCAGATGAAGGCTGGTTAGCCGAAACATGTTGGGTGGACCCCTTACGATCACCGCGACTGATATATATTTTGAGCTGTATTACGATCTCCTAACATGTGAGTGTTCCTTTTTATTGTTTTAATAAATCAATGTTTTTTAAACGATATCATGCCATGTGAGCTGTATTTCTCCCATGGTATGTAAATACATCCGGTTGGCCTGTTGAAAAGTTTGGACGGCTGAAGCTGTGACGAGATCTTTATTCCCCCCCCCCCCATTTGAAGTTGAGGACACCTGATGATCCATCTTGCCAGCCCTGGTGGCTAAACAAGCTTTCTGAGACTTGTAAGACGTATGTCTTCTCAAGTCACCTGGTTCCGGTAAGCCTCCTCTGATGCTCCGGTGATGGTCCTGGCACCTATTTAGACGTTTCATTCATTTGGTGTTCTATCTATCCATTTGCCAGAAGCTTTCCATTGTTGTTTTCATTATTCAACCCTCAAAGACTTTTGGTGGTGGTTTTTGATTTTTATTAAGACTATAATTTTCAACATTTATGGACGTTTTTGGTCAATTCTCCACTTTTTTAATACCTGTTTTTCACATTGTCTTTTCACTGGTTTATTAGAATCAACTATATAATCACTATATTTTATATGACATTGTGTGGCACTCAGTGCATTTTTGATTGTGTTTTGTCATCTGTATGTAATTTCGAATCATTCTATCTTTTCGTGGGCCCTTCAGGAATGGCTCGGGCTTAGTTCATTGTCTTTTTACCTTATAATATTTACACACATAGCGCTACACTTTATATACTTTTATTTTATTTTTACCTTTGTCTAAGAGGCGTGTCAGCTGCTTACTGTGTAACCATCCCCTAATAACATTGGTGCAGCGCTGTACTCATCTCCCATTGATACCCTGTATTTAGGCATTCATCTCTCAATGAAGTGAAGAGGGTTACCTGTTACCTGTCCAAGATTTCCACACACCCCATAATGTTAGAAATGGCCCATGAGAGGGGGGGGGGGGGTATGATAGGTGTACCTTATACTAAATTCCCCTTAATAAATGCTATCTGGAGGTTGCCCAGAATGTTTGTGTCTAATCTGCTTGCCATGTTTATGTGCAAAAATAGTAAATTTTGTTTTGTTTCCTCTACAGTTTCTTTCCACGCCACAGGAATGGCAGACTGTGCCTCCCACTTTGCCCAGCGGTGGGACTTTCCTAACTGCGGAGGGGCAATTGATGGGAAACACGTCCACATAGTCCCACCACCCAACTCGGGGTCGTACTATTTCAACTATAAGGGGTTCAATAGTATAGTGATGTTAGCGGTGGTGTCGGCTAATTACGACTTCTTGTATGTGGACGTGGGGAAGAATGGCCGGATGTCCGATGGTGGAGTCATCGCCCAGACGGAGTTCTACAGGCGTCTCCAGAATGGCAGCTTGGACTTGCCAGCTCCAGAGGACAATGTGGAAGGACTCCCATTCGTGTTCGTTGCTGATGAAGCGTTTGCGCTGGGGGACCACCTGATGCGGCCATTCCCGATGAGGACACTCACCCCGGAACAGAGGGTTTTTAATTACCGGCTGGCCAGAGCCCGAAGAGTGGTGGAGAACACATTTGGAATCCTGGCCAGCCGGTTCCGCCTATTTCTGACACCTATCCATATGGCAGAGTATAAACTGAACCATATTATACTGGCGTGCTGTATTCTCCATAACTTTTTAAGGAAACATTCGGCCAACTATGCTGGCTCAGTTGGGCCTGAGGCCGGAATGATACATGAAACCACACTGACGGCGCTTGAAAGCGGACGTCCTGGCTTGCCCTCCCTGAGTGCCCATGATGTCCGGTTACGATACCAGGAGTTCTTTGCGGGTAGGGGGGCCATCAATATGCCAGCAAATATGTGAAGCCTTTTTATAATAAAAAAAAAAAAAAAGAAATTCTTTGTGGACATTTACTGCTTGTGTTTGTTTTAGCTGACCCTGACAGAAATGTGTGGAGTCCAGAAAATGGCGTGATTGTGTAACCTTATACAAAGCACTGTTGGCTGTTATTTACTAAAGGCGTATACACTTTTTATACTACAAGTACTCTTGAAACTGCAATGAAAATGCTCTTGTAGTGCAAAGAGGATTTGCCCTTAGGAAATAACCCCCATTTTCGCTGAAAACAGCAATTACATCACCCCAAAAGTGTTGTTGTGTTGAGACAATAATCCACACATTCTTGATTAACAAACTTTTTTATACCTGCACAATCACATGTGCATTTACCAAAGGTTTTTAAAACAAACCAACATGTTTGTTGTATAACAATTTTTGGGGTGGCATTATCAAAAATAGAAATGTCCATTTAAGATAAAACAGGCCTGTGTAAAACCAACAAGAAAGACAAAAAACTTGAACTTACAAAGTTCACATATGGTAAAACTTGAAGGCAATATCAGACATGAGTATTTAGGAACTGTGTTTGATATTGCGTTCAGATGGGGTCAAATCACCCCAGGAAAAGCCAAATTTGGAAGATGCACACCAATTTACGAATGTAAACATGTGCTATCTGCCATCACGGGGGATCAAGGGATGTGTTTTGGGGGAGCAAGCCCTTCCTCACCGCTACTTTATAATTGAGGAAGGGGTTGCACCCCCAAAACGCGTCCATTGATCTCCCGTGATGGCAGATAGCACATGTTGGCACACTGTGTGCATCCTCCAAATTTGGCTTTTCAAAACATTGCTAAAATATTTAAAACATTGGACCACACTAAAAAAAGTGATTTTGTGGGGTTTTAAATTCGCCCCAAAACATCAATGATGTTATTATTTTTTTGAATCACATCATGTATTTTTTTCTGGATGTTTTGCAATTCTACATTACACCCCATGATCTCCCCGATCAGGATCTGGGCACTTTCAGATGTGAAAGGATCTCGATCACTAACATCACGATCACCTAAAAAGAGAGAAACCAAACAAAAACAGGTATCAAAAATCTGCCACCATCCTTCTCTTACCTGAGTCTGTGGTTGCAGACACTCACCTGTTGTGGTGCCAATTTCCACCACATCTTCTTCCTCCTCCTGCTCTTCTTGGGTTGGGGGTATTTCCCCTTCTTCCAGAGGTGGGGGGTCTCTGGTCTCCCCGGATGAGGAGTGTCCTCCGAGTCTTTTCTCCCCTATGTAAAACAAAAATGGTAGAATTAGCACACAGATATTTGATGGCAGAACTATAAATAGGAAACATTGCTTGGAAGTGGGGTACAATTGTCTATTTTAGCAGAGTTCCAAAATGTCATTTTTTTATTGGCCTTTGTCAAGCTGCAATACTTTACCTGTTTGGTACAAGCTTCACAGATGGAGTCACCCCTATAGTATACACTGGAGCACCTGTGTGGCCCCCCTAATAAAAATGGTGTTCATGTGTCCCACACTAGTGCTCCAGTGTCCAGATGTGAAAACAGCTGCTCAGTGTCCTCTCCTTACACAGAATCTAGTTTGCATTTCATTCTAGTAACAAACCCATCTACACAAACAAATATTTGGCATCCAAGTAGGCCCTAAAAAATGTCGGAAAATGCAGATGGCCTAAACAATGGTGTTTTAGAGGGGTCCAAAAAAATGTTTGATACGAACGAATAATGGGCCCATGAACATTAAAATTGACATTTTAAACTGTACAATTAAGAAAAGCATATGGAGCAGCAGGAACGTAAGAAAGACAAAAAGAATAGGAACACAGAACAACTACTTACTTTTTTGCAGCACTCTCCGGATCTTTCTGTACTGCTCTGGCTCTCGTAATTTGAGGTCCGACCACCGCTTCCGGAGCTGATCTTTCGATCGTCGTACCCCGAAATTCCTGTGAAGACTTTTGACCACTTTCGCCATGATCTTGGCCTTTCTGATATTGGGGTAAGGCCCATACTTTCCGTCATAGTCGGCCCTCTTCAGGATGTCCACCATCTCCAACATCTCCCCAAAGGACATATTTGTGGCCTTAAATCGTCTCCTTCTGGATCGGGACGTGTCCGGATCCGGGCTTTCCTCCTCCTCCTCCTCCTCGTTCCTGTAATTAGCACGCACCTGCTGTGACTCCGCCATATGCTCTTCCCCCACTGCTCTGAATGAAAAGAGCGGGGAATAGAATAGAAAGAACGTCAGGGGCGGGCGGAGTTACACGCATGCGCAGTGTATATAAAGCGTAACACACGTGCGTATTACGTACGATCTGTGAGCGGAGGAAGGAGCATTGGACGCGCTGATCGTAAGAACGAAGGTAAGAGACAAACTTGTGCCTATACTGCTTCTACATTGAGGCCTATATTGTAACACGATTAGGAGAGTTTTGTCTGACATTAGGCTTTGTCTTGTGTTGTGTCTTGCAGTGAACATGGATATGCTATTGAAAGACAATGACTTCATGTCACTATTCATTGATATGTTAAGGAAGCTGCCATGTCTGTGGGAGAATAACCACCCACATTACAAGAACCAAGCAAAGAGGAAGGCAGCACTGGAGCAATTATGTGAAATTGTGAAGCAGGTGATCCCCACGGCAGACATCACCTATTTGAAGATCTTAATTGGTGGCCTAAGGAGCACATATGTAAGGGAGCGCAAGAAAGTCCAGGATTCACAGAGATCCGGAGCAGCAGATGACATCTATGTCCCCAGGATGTTGTACTACGACAGGCTGCATTTTCTGGCAGGCCAGACTGAACCCAAGCCATCCCTCTCCAGTCTTCCTTCCACGCTTCCTTCCCCCCCGGCTGAGGCTTCTGACGCCCAACCTGGGCCTTCCAGGCAACATGTGGAGGAGCCCAGATTGAGCCAGGTATAGCATTCCTCTAAATATTTCTGCTTGTCCAATCAATGATGTTAACTAGATGTTAGTTGGGAGTACTAATTTAGGATTGGGATTGATAAAGCAAAAACTAAAACCATGTCCCTTTTTCATACACAGGGAAGTCGCAGCCAGGAGGTGGCCGGGCCGAGAAGGTTGCCTGATCTGCAGGTCCCTCCACTCCCCCTGGAAAGAGAAAGTGGCAGTAGGAGGAGTGCCCTAGAGGAGGCTGGCAGAGGACTCTTTTGGAGGGCTACAGAGGTCCTGGGAGCACCACAGACCGTGGAGGAGGACATTTCTGCCACCATTGCCTATAAAATGCAGAGGATGGAGGAGGGACAACAAGTCATGTGTGAGTCGCTCATATTGGAGGCTCTTAACAAAGGTATGAGGGGCCAAATTACAGCTCAGACACACCTTTGCTATGGTCCTCCTCCTCCTCCTGTAGGTCCTCCTCCTCCTTCTCCTCCAGGTCCTCCCAGTCCTCCTCCTCCTGCAGGTCCTCCTCCTCCTCCTGTCCTGCCACATCTCCAACAGCACAGCCACAGCCCGGAAGGAAGCGTGGAAGGAAGACCAGAAAGTGAGGACCCTGGATCCAGTCTGGTCGGCCAAAAGATGCAGCCTCTTGTGGTACCACAGCCTGGGAACACACATGTCATCTGCTGCTTTCCGGATCTCTGGGAATTCTGGACCAGACTGCCCTCCCTTACATATGGACTCCTCAGGCCACCAATTTTGATGTTCAAGAATTGATGTCTGCCGTGGGGGTCCCAGGCTTCGCTAATTTCTCATGTTGATCCAGTGTTGCCTCCCTCTTTGTTTGGTTCTGAGCCCTTAATAAAGGATTTTTTGTTTGAATTATACTTGCCTATATGTGTTTAACTTCAAAAAGGACAGTTTGTTTGTGAGGATTCAGGTACATTTCAAATATACAATGTGAAATTAACAAGGGACACCAACAACAAACAATCTCCTTGAGATTAAATAATAAAAGATATCAATGGTGTTGTGGTAACTTGACACACAAAACACACACAAAAATATTCTGGAGTCAAACTAAAAACAACATTAAACAAAGATCAGCCTTGGAAAAAATACAAACATAAAATCTAAAAATAAATGGCTGAAAATCCAAAAAAAAATAAAAAAAAATAAAAAACATTCTGTCAGATGTGACAAATAACAATATATTCAGGGAATCCCGATAAAAAACAAAAAAAAAGGTTGTGAGAAGTCTGCGTGAATATGAGCAGCAAAACTACTTAATTCTTGTCACATTATAAAGAAGAAGAGAGTGCGCTGTATTAAACCATTTTTGACATTGCAGCGTGACGAAAGTGCTGTATCCATTGAGAACGCTAAGTTTACCAGAACGAGCTGTTCCGTGTCGGAATTTCTTCTGAGCATGCGTGGCACTTTGTGCGTTGGAACAGGCCACACACGGTCGGAATTGACGCGATCGGATTTTGTTGTCAGAAAATTTTATCTCCTGCTGTCCAACTTTGTGTGTCGGAAAATCCGATGGAAAATGTCCGATGGAGCCCACACACGGTCGGAATTTCCGACAACACGCTCCGATCAGACATTTTCCATCGGAAAATCCGACCGTGTGTACGGGGCATTAGAGGGTGCTTTTTCGAGAGGGATTGAAGTAGCATGACGTAATTGTCTAAACTTCTTTAATAAATAAAATTATTGTAAAAGAAAAAAAAATTAGTATATTAGTATTTGCTTTGCTTTTTGGCTTCAGAAAGTAGGGTTCTTGAGAACTTCTCTAGGTGATTTTTGGCACTCCTTTCTTTCCTTTTATAGAGTTTTATACTTGACTTTTGGAAAATACTTATACATGGGATCTCCTGTTCAGTGGTATGTTTTTCCCTTTGTGGGATATGTACATTGGGCGCCTCTGGTATTGTCTTATTTTGGAGACCTGGCTAAGTTCCTCTCTCGTTTTGATCATAGGGTCTTAAGGTGTGATGACTTCATGGTCTAAGTCCCCCTGATGCCCGTTTGACCTCCTTTGGCCGTAATACTCCTCCCCTGGTCTGGGTTTGTACAGCGCAATTCATCTTAATCTTATTTGACCTTTGTAAGTAGGATTCAATTTTCTGAAATGCATATGACAATTATATTATGCCTATAAGTTCATTATATTATGCATTATAATCATATATATGGTTTTCAAATGTTTATGAATGTATATACAGTACTGTATATATATATATATAGCACTAGCACCTTGAAATCTCCTGAAGAAGCACAATCCATGAAACATGTTGAGACGCAATATCTTTCTGCCCCTGCTCTTCAGCAATAATATGCTATGTGATTTTTTTTTCATATTTTTGTGCAACATATGTTATTACGAAATTGGTGGTCAATTATAATATCATTGCAGTGGGAATACACAAGGTGTTTTGTCTTGTAATATGATCATTTTGCTGTATGTTAATTATATTATGCATTATAATCATATATATGGTTTTCAAATGTTTATGAATGTATAAATGTATTTTTGTCACCAGAACCTTGAAGTCTCCTGAAGAAGCACAACCCATGAAACGTTTTGAGACGTAATATCTTTCTGGTCTCGCTCTTCAGCAATAATATGCTATGTGATTTATTTTTTTATATTTTTGTGCAACATATGTTATTATGTAATTGGTGGTCAGGTCAATTATGATATCATTGCTGGGGGGATACACATGGTGTTTTGTCTTGTGATATGATCATTTTATATGGCTATTATTATTATTATACAGGATCTATATCGTGCCAACAGTTTGCACAGCGCTTTGGCTATGTATGCACATTTTAGTGTTATGACTGTATTTTGTTGGTCACCTTTTTAACATACAAATCCTAATAAAATAATGTTTTTTTTTAAGATATTAATGTTTGTTAGCCATTCTTGAGCTTTTATAGCACCTTGAAAGTCCTATACTTTTTTCTTTCTGTGTTTCTGTATTATACACGTTGTATATGTGATTTCGGCATGCTCATATTTAATGGGCACCCAATGCATATCCAAACAGTCTTCCCTGACTGTTTAATGATATCCCATTAAGTGTGTTGTGGTACGCTGGGGGGGATAAAGGGTCAAGTACCTTGTAAGGTGCTTGGATGTTCTTTGATAACCCATAGGAAATATGTCCACAGGGACTACAAGGTGCACCAGACAATGCAAGTAATAACGAATGCATATGTGTAAATGTGTTTTTTGAATGGAGTGAACCAAACCTGATGATCTACAGCATTTCATTCTGCATCCACAGCATACATGTAATCAGAAAAAATATTTCTACATTGTGTTACCCTGCTATACAGCATTCATCTTTCTTCATGTGAGTCAGCAAAAATGTAATACTGTAAATATTAACATGGCCATACTGTAATTTTGCACAAGCTATTTTCACCTACAGTGATTTAAGTTCTAAAAATGCAAATACATTCCCCTGCCACCCTATTAATTACAGTAATTAGTTGTCAATGCAAAATAAATAATAATAATAATATAATATGATTTTTTTTTAATACCGTACTTGTATCTGAAAATTACAATATTAAACAGATGGACATTGCCACCATGACGCAGCAGTATCATCTGCAGTGTCATGTGGAGGCTAAAGGCTTATTTTGTCAAAGAAGCTTCAAGTCTGAGTGTGATCACTAGATACAGGGCCACTAATAAGGCAGTACAGCCAGCCCTCCTGTACTGGGCCCAAGTCCCATCAGTTCAAAAGGGGGACCCAGGCACCTGCTGAGTAGGAGGGCTGGTTGTACTGTCTAATTGCAGACACCATGACCCTCCTTTCCTCCCCCCTGCAGCACTGCCAGCTTCTCATCATCTTTCTCCCTCCGGCTTCACTTCCGGGAGATTGGTTCTAGCACATGCATCCCTTCCATCTGCTGTCTGGCCCCCCTGTGTGCCTCTTTCCTCCGCAGTGCTGCTGGCTTCCCTCCTGCCTCTTCTGCCGACAGCTGCTGCAAGCTCACAGGTAGTTTTTTTAGGATGGAGAGCGGGGGGAGAAGGGTCAGTAAATATATAATTTATTGGCCCCTTCCTTTCCTGAATGAACACAGTGAGTGATCGGTACCAATCACTCCTGTGTCCATTCATCACTGACGCATAGTAAATGGTGTTTACTATGCTTCAGTTTGTGAATGAGCAAGAAGCCTCAGAGCGCTTTCAATTCATTCATCTGAGGCTGCAAAGAAAGGGACTGATAAATCTATTTTTCTTTGATCCTATGGGTCCCCGACAATAAGATCTCCTTATACTGGGTTTTCTGTTGCCATCATTGCATAATATAAAACTATGAAAACAGTGGAAGGTTTTGAAATGTTCATGTGGGTGTGTTCCAGTATCATAAACTATAATATTTACTTACACCTCCAATCCTGCTAATTAAACATTTCCAGATAATAGGCCCTTATCAGACGTTTTACTTTATTTGATCAAAGTGTTTGACGTAAGTCAGTGTTTTTGTTTCCACTTCACAATGCAATGACATGGCAACGAATGTCTGGACATTTTCGGAGCTCCTTGTCCAGATTCTCCTTGTGTTTATGGAAGGCTAAAACTTGTTTTTTTTGGTCTATTTTTTTCTCTGGAGATTCACAAACCTCCTTCCCACACCTAGTCCCCAATTTGGAAAAAAAAAAAACTTCTGTTGTCCTTATCCCTCATGCTGGTGCCTCTCCTGGGTGGAGAGACCAATGATCCAGTGCTGCAGTTTGTGCCCATGCCAACCAGACCCTTCCTCATGACTCCATCACATCATGCAGGGGTCTTCCAAGTTACAGCCCTTCTGGTGTTAAGGAATTGCATGTCCCATGAGGTCTTTCAAGACTCTGACAGCCACAGGCATGACTCCCATAGACATGAGGAGACTTGTAGTCCATCAACAGCTAGAGGGCCACAGTTTCGAGACCCCTGCAAGCCTTTAAAGAACCCACCACTGGACAGTCAATGGGAAGCGTCCATATCACCCAGGCAGTGATGTCTGATGACGAAAGGAAACCCGGAAACGCAAGGTGTAATGTGCCCACCCCAACCAGTCCTTTGCTCTTGGCTCCATCCGACCATGCAGGGGTCTTTAAGTTACAGCCATCTAGGTGTTGAGAAGCTGCAAGTCCCGCGAGAACACACTTGCATGATAACGACACTGCAACCCAAAGCTATATATCTGTCTAGTTGGTTATGTCAGACTAACTATGAGTAATGCCGCGTACACACGGTCGGACTTTACGGCAGACTTTGCCCGGCGGACTTTTCGACGGACTTTCTGAATGAATAGACTTGCCTACACACAATCCACCAAAGTTTGTCGAATTCGTACGTGATGACGTACGACCGGACTAAAACAAGGAAGTTCATAGCCAGTAGCCAATAGCTGCCCTAGCGTGGCTTTTTGTCCGTCTAACTAGCATACAGACGAGCGGACTTTTCGACCGGACTCGATTTCGACGGATAGATTTAAAACATGTTTCAAATCTAAGTCCGTCCAACTTTTGAGAAAACAAAGTCGGCTGGAACCCACACACGATTGAATTGTCTGACGAAATCCAGTCTGCCGTAAAGTCCGCTCGTGTGTACGCGGCATAAGGCCTTGATAGGCTGAAATGTGTTAGTGTTGGCTCTGTTTGGAACATGTGTATTCCTTGGATGAAATAAAGAGACATTTTATTCATCCTCACCTGGTTGCCGACTATTTCTACAAGTCCCGTGAGGCCTTTGAAGACTCTGACAGTCACAGGCATGATTCAGGCAGGAGCCAGATGAAACTTGTAGTTCCTCAACAGCTGGAGGGCCATAGTTCTGAGATCCCTGAGAGCCTGAGGGGAACCCACCACTGGACAGTCAATGAAAAGCATCCATATCACCCAGGTAGTGATGTGGATACCAGAAGAAAGAAAGGATACCCAAGACCCAAGGTGTCATGTGACCCTTGGATTTAGGTAAGTAAAAGGGTTTTTTTTAGCTTCAGGGGCTTTGAGTGAATAGTCAGGAAGGGGGGTAATGATGCCCATTGCTAAGTTTTATTATCTTCTTTTGAAAACCAAT
The DNA here is from genome assembly GCA_037952835.1 of Lithobates septentrionalis. NCBI lineage: Eukaryota > Metazoa > Chordata > Amphibia > Anura > Ranidae > Lithobates > Lithobates septentrionalis. The sequence continues at coordinate 396,000 of JBBDGP010002253.1, forward strand.
ATTTTTTTTAACTTAAATTTAATTAGTTTTTTTTTTGCAAGTAGTGGAACACTTCATGGAGGCAGTCCTAAAATTTTGTCCTCCAAGAAGAAACAAGTTCCCCCAATGAGACTTAAAGCGGAGTTCCACACAAAAATGGAACTTCCGCTTTTCGGAACCCTCCCCCCCTCCGGTGTCACATTTGGCACCTTTCAGGGGGGAGGGGGGTGCAGATACCTGTCAAAGACAGGTATTTGCACCCACTTCCGGCATAGACTCCCATGGGAGTCTATGCTTCTTCCTGTCCCGACCGCGCTGTCTGCTGGGAACACACAGCTCCCAGCAGAGAGCGGGGACCACTAGGGACGCGCAGCGCGACTCGCGCATGCGCAGTAGGGAACCGGGAAGTGAAGCCGCAACGCTTCACTTCCTGATTCCCTCACCCAGGATGGCGGCGGCAGCTGCCAAGAACCGAGCGGGTTCTCGGCGTCCCCTGCCGACATCGCTGGACCCTGGGACAGGTAAGTGGCCATGTATTAAAAGTCAGCAGCTGCAGTATTTGTAGCTGCTGGCTTTTAATATTTTTTTTTTTTGGCGGTGTGGGTGAACCCCCGCTTTAACACTAGTCTTGGATTTCCTTGCTCGGGCGCCTTTTGCACCAAAAGAAAACTGTACCCTGTTGGACATCATCCAAAAGGTAGTATTTTGGTGGGCAGAACATCAGGAGTTAGAGTGTTGGAACTGCAAGCTTTGAGTGTGGCAGAGCCTTATGTTCTCTTTTTCCAGACATATTCATGCTTAAACCCCTTGAGCACTTTGTAAGGTGGCTTCCATCTTTTATCTAACCAGGGAATGGGCGCTGCCCAAGCTTAATTGTCTTCTTTTGAAAACGAATGATTGGGTTTTTTTTTTTTCGCTTCAATTTTTATTTTGCAAGTAGTGGAACGCTCCATGAGGGCAGTCCTAAAACGTTGTCCTTCAAGAAGAAACCAATTCCCTTCAATAGGACTTAAAGTGTTTGTTACCCCAACATTTAATTTTCCTGATGTGTGTTTGCTGTACCATGTACTTGTATGAGAAAGTATCCTGTTCTCTTTGTATTGCTTCCTTTGTGTGAAATCCCTGGTGTTCCTGCACGTCCCTCTGCTTTCCTATTAAAAACTGACAACACTAAGCAGGAGAGTACACCGTGGTCAGTTCTATAGCTATGTTGAGAACTCGGTGTGGTCTCCTCCAATGATCAGACTTGTCCTGACATGCCCCCGCTGCACATCCTGTCACTGGCAAGCTCAGTGCACTGCTGCTTCCCCCCCCCCCCCCCCCTCAGCTCCTATGCAGCTGAGAACAGATGGAAGAAAAGGTATTTATAATGTTTTTTTTTTATATCTATACAAAAATGTTTTGCGTATCATTTCTATTTTAAACGGAATGGGTTGTTTTACAAGCTGATCGATTACAATCACTTTAACACTAGACTTGAATTTACTTGCTTGAGCGCCTTTTGCATTTATAAGGAAAAAGGTGTTTTGGGACTTTAGATGAGGCAGTGACCTGGTAGAGTCTTGTACCTCCATCCCTATCTATATGAGAAAAATAAAAAAGGGGTGGGACTTTAAATGAAGCATGCAGTTAGTTAAAAGGTCAAAGTTGATATATTGTGTGTATATCAGAGTCAAAATAGTAGTACACAATAGTATTTTATATCACAGTATAATTAATCTATATACATATAAACATATGAAACATGGTAGTACATAACAGTGGAGAGAGATTGTAGCTACACCACCTATTGGACTTCTTATTGCATATAGAAATAATTGTCATAATTTACAAAAAATTCATATAAACATAATAAAGTTGAAAATGGACACATGATCGGTTTAAACATTGCATGTACAAAGCTCGATGCGTTTCATGGCATTTTATCTACTCTTCAGGAGCAAGCCTGTGTGTTTCTGAAATTAAATGTATAAGTTTCTAAGTAACTTACTGGGCACCTTAACCCCCCTCCTGCCCAGACCAATTTTCAGCTTTTAGCGCTGTCATTTTTTGAACGACAATTGCGCAGTCATACAACACTGTGCCCAAATTTATAATTTTCCCCACAAATAGAGCTTTCTTTTGGTGGTATTTGATCACCTCTGGGTTTTTTATTTTTTGTTAAAAAAAATCAAAAAAGACCGAAATTGAAAAAAAAAATACAAAACCGTTTTATATTTTGTTAATAAATTTTGCAAACAAGTAATTTTTCTCCTTCATTGATGTACGCTGATGAGGCTGCACTGATAGGCTGCACTGATGGGCACTGATAGGCTGCATTGATGGGCACCGATAGGCGGCACTGGTGGGCACTGATGAGGTGGCACTGGTTGGCACTGATGGGTGGCACTGATGGGCGGCACTGATGGGCACTAATATGTGGCACTGATAGCTGGCAGTGATGGGCACTGATGGGTGGCAATGATGGCCACTGATTGGCATTGGTAGGTGACACTGATAGGCAGCACTGCTAAGTGGCACTGATGAGCAACTGATTGGCACCATTGGTGGGCATTGATAGGTGGCACTCTTGGGCACTGATAGGTGGCACTGATTGCTTGCACTGTTATGTACTGCTGGGCACTGATTCGCGGCACTGTGGGCACCGATTCATGGCACTGCGGGCACTGGCAGGTGGCACTGGCAGGCGTTACTGGTGGGCACAGATAAGGCGGCTTCGCCTCTTCCTCTTCAGGACCGATGTCCCTTAACAGAAGCCGGTGATCGGCTTTTTTTTCTCCTCACGCTGTCAGCGTGAGAAGAAAAAAAAAAACGATTACTGATCTTCTGTTTACATCACGTGATCAGCTGTCATTAGCTGTGGTGATCACAGCGCGCGCTGTGCGTGCCCTGCAGGGGGCGTGCAAGGGGCGAGCAAAGGGGAGGACGTCCATTGACGGCCTCCCGGCAAAGTAGATCCGCGCTGTAGGCGTCATTCGGCTATAGCGCGGATCTGAAGGGGTTAATGAGTATAAAAAAGAGGTGCCTTTTGCATTGACAGAAAACTGTAGTCTGTGGGACATCTACCAAAAAGCCAGTAAATTTATTTTACCGGATCCATCCTAGGCCAGACTTATGCCCCGTAAACACGGTCGGATTTTCCGACAGAAAATGTGTGATAGGACCTTGTTGTCGGAAATTCCGACCGTGTGTGGGCTCCATCACACATTTTCCATCGGATTTTCTGACCCACAAAGTTTGAGAGCAGGATATAAAATTTTCCGACAACAAAATCCGTTGTCGGAAATTCCGATCGTGTGTACACAAATCCGACGGACAAAGTGCCACGCATTCTCAGAATAAATAAAGGGACGAAAGCTATTGGCCACTGCCCCGTTTATAGTCCCGACGTACGTGTTTTACGTCACCGCGTTTAGAACGATCGGATTTTCCGACAACTTTGTGTGACTGTGTGTATGCAAGACAAGTTTGAGCCAACATCCGTCGGAAAAAATCCTAGGATTTTGTTGTCAGAATGTCCGAACAAAGTCCGACCGTGTGTACGGGGCATTAGACATCATGCTGCCCTAAGCACAGGTCCATGATGTCCAGGTGTTCTGCAGTCCTAACACACTTCCTAAGGTGACAACGCTACTCCTCCTCGGCTACAGTATTGTAAAAGAGTGTTTTCACCCTAGGACAGGAAGTGTGTTACTAGCAGGAACGACAGGGGGGAATGAAAGTAACAAAATCCCGAAAAAAAAAAAAAAAGAAAGCAGCCACCACATCTAAGGACTGGTAAGCTGCAATATATTACACATTTGTTTTTGAGTTTATTGTATAGAGTTTATTTTTGAGTTTATTGTATAGACCACCAAACATGAAAAAGCAGAAAAGCTTTAATGTTTCTTGAATTGTAAAGAGTCTTGCGACTACGCACGCATGACTTTCCCCTTACGATTCCCATCCGGAATTTATGATATACAATAACAGTTGGCCAGAAAAGGAAAACTGATAACACAGACAACTGTCATCTCCAGAGCCTTTTACACACTTCATTGCCTTCGGATGAAAATTGCTGAGAATGACATTAACTTTGAAGGGCGCTGTTCAAACTCCAATGTACTGAGTTCAAGTTGGTCGGGTCATGTACTGATATAGCGGCTGCTTAATGGCTCTTTAACTATGTGCTGGAGATCTTTATCGAATAACATTGCTACTTATCTGTGTGTTTTGTATTTCATTACAACATATTAAAATAACACTAAACTATACCCTTATTTTTAAAAAAATAATCCATAAATGTTCACTTTTTAATGGCCCTGTAATCTATTTTTCATTAAAGAGGTTTTCCAGCCTGGGGAAAACATTTTTTAAAGTCAGCAGCTACAAATACTGTAGCTGCTGACTTTTAATATATGGACACTTACCTTTCCTGGAATCCAGCGATGTCGGCACCGCAGCCTATCTTCAGATCGGCGGTCGGGTGCTGCCTCCGCCATCTCCACTGATGGGAAACCGGCAGTGAAGACTTTCGGCTTCACAGACGGTTCCCTACTGCGCATGCATGAAGCGAGCTGCGCTTTCTAATTGGCCCGGCGGCGGTGGAAGGAGTAGGGGGGCACCGCGTCAAAAACAGGTACCTGTTCCCCTCCCCCCCTGAAAGGTGCCAAATGTGACACTGGAGGGGAGGAGGAAGCAAATAAGCGAAAGTTCCACTTTTTGGTGGAACTCCGCTTTAAATCGTTTCTTACTGTTTTCTGCCTCCTGATAACGTCCTCCGTGAGCTCCTGAACCCCTATTTTTTTCCCCTCACATCCATTAGTTTGGAAAGAGCAATGCACGTTAGTTGTGGTCACATGCGCTGCTCTATGTGCATTACAGGTCCCATAGGGCAGCCTTGCTCAAACTTTTTTAACATAGAGGAAACCTTGAAATAACTTTCTGAGTTCAGGGAACCCCTGCTAAAAATTCTATATCTGCAGCTCTTAGAAGCTCCATGCACTGCATAATTTGTAGATCTATCCAATACTACTATACAGTCTGCTACAGCAGGATTTATGACAATACTTAGAGATATACTGTATACATTTACACTTATATTGCAGTGGTCTATGCTCTGCACAATATGTAGATTATCCATCATTATTTTACAGCCTGCTATAGCAGGAATTATGAGAATTTAGATACACATATGTATACTTACATTGCAGTGGTTAATCTTGAATACTTTGATACATCAGTGGACACACCCTTCACCCTTGAGCCATGCCTACTACCATAGCTCCCAACTGTCCCTGATTTCGAGGGACTGTCCCTGATTCGGAGCAACGTCCCTCTGTCCCTCTTTCCCCCTCATTTGTCCCTCATTTTGGTTTGATCTATATTGTTGTATATAAAATGCACTTTTTATTGTTCAGTGTTTAGCGATAGTGTTTCCCAGTGCTAAACCTTTCATCCAATTTCTAAATTGCTACATTTGTAAATTTTAAAAGCCAATATAAAGAAATAGTAGTGGTAAAAAAAAGACTTGTGGATTTGATTAACCTTTTTTTTTGGTTAATTCTTCTTTAAGGGGGCGTGACAGGGGGCGTGTCCCATGCTTACATACGTTTTCTAGTAGGTGTCCCTCATTCCCATCTCAAAATGTTGGGAGGTATGCCTACTACCCCCCCCCCCGTGTGTTCCCCCGGTTGTTTGGTGTCTTCTTCACCCCTTCAGCTCCCGGGCCAGATGCATCTCGTGGCCGCCTCCTGGGAGATCACTCTTTGAAACCTCGACTTACGCCGATTTGTAAATATGGGGCTCTATCAGGGCCTGTATTTGCAAAAAGATATTCTCTGTGACATATATTTTCATTTTATACTTTGTTTTTTTAGATATACTGCATACAAAGACCTACTCCTGAAGAAGCGAGCAGTGGCTCGCGAAACGCGTCAAGTTTTTTTGAAGCTTGTATAACTCTACAATTCTAAATAACTACACGTCATGGTTTTAATCAATCTGTCAACATGCTACCTCAATAGCTTGGCTTTCATGTTTATGTATTTACTCAGGTTTTAATAAACCATGTTACTATGTTTAACTTTACTTTGTTGGCCCCCATGCTCGCCTCATTCAAAGTCCCATGGGCTACTTTCTCTTTGTTGCATTGTTTAGGGGTGGAGGTGTGCCATGGTTAGTATCAGACCTGTGTCTTCTTTTGTATAGTTCATATGTAGGGAGCAGGCCCGAGACAAGGGGTGGGCAAGAGGGGAAGTTGCCCTGGCCGCAATAGTTTACTGGAGGGATGGGGGCCCCTTCCATCTGTTCCAAGATTCACAGGAGTAGTGATAGCAGCACCGATATTAACAAGTGAGGGACTGTTGGGTGTAGGATCCCCAAGGCTTGCACGTCATGAGTGGTGGTGGTGGGGGGGGCGCAGTTTGGCATCTTTGCCCTGGGCGGTGGATGACCTTATTCGAGCACTGGTGAGGAGGTGCAGCGTGGTGTGGCAGCAGTAAACACACAGAGTCTGGCTGCAGAGAACAGAACTAATAATAATGCAGAATCCAGTAATTCACAACAAACTTGGCGTGAAAACACCCGACCGGGAACACTCACGGTCAAATCAGCAATATGTACTGTAGCAGAGCAGGTCTCAGATATGCCTACGGCGTCTGTCTAGAAGCGGAGTTCAGCCTGCAAAAAAAAATTTTTAAGTCAGCAGCTACAAATACTGCAGCTGCTCACTTACCTGTCCGGGGCGCCCGCAATGTCCTCACCCGAAGCCGACCCGTCCCTCGGCTCTCGGGTGGAGGCGCCGCCATCTTCGGCAAAGGAATCAGGAAGTGAAGCCTGACGCCTTCAGAGCCTGGTTCCCTACTGCGAATGGGCGAATCATGCTGCACGTTCTGAGTGGTCCCTGCTGTCTTCTGACACCTGTGTGTCTCCCAGAAGACAGCGGGGGGGGGGGGGGGGGCGGAGGAGGGGTCGGACATGGCGTAGATCACCGCGGATACTGCGGCAATCTTTTGCCGGAAGTGGGAGTAAATACCTGGATTAGACAGGTATCTGCTCCCCCCTGAAAGGTGCCAAATGTGGCACCGGAGGGGAGGAGGAACAGGATAAGCGGAAGTTCCATTTTTGGGTGGAACTCCGCTTTAACCACTTGCCGACCGCCTCACGCCTATATACGTGAGCAGAATGGCACGGGCAGGCAAAATCACGTACCTGGTACGTGATTGCCTTCCCGCGGGCGGGGGGTCCGATCGGACCCCCCCCCGGTGCCAGCTGCGGTCGGCATTTGGCTGGGAGAGTTGAGAGACGAGGGGGAGGCCATCCGATCGTGGCCCCCCCCTCGCGATCGCTCCCAGCCAATGAGAAACATCCCCTGCCTCTGTATAGTACACAGAGGCAGAGGATGTGATGTCATCTCTCCTCGGCTCGGGAGTTTCCGTTGCCGCGCCGAGGGGAGAAGACATGTAAGTAAGTGCACAACACTACACAACACAGTAGAACATGCCAGGCACACTAAACACCCCGATCCCCCCCCCGATCGCCCCCCGATCCCCCCCCAATCACCCCCCCCCCTGTCACAAACTGACATCAAGCAGGTTTTTTTTTTTCCTGATTACTGCATGGTGTCAGTTTGTGACAGTTAGAAGTGGTAGGACAATTAGGGTTAGCCCCCTGTAGGTCTAGGGTACCCCCCTAACCCCCCCTAATAAAGTTTTAACCCCTTGATCACCCCCTGTCACCAGTGTCACTAAGCGATCATTTTTCTGATCGCTGTATTAGTGTCGCTAGTGACGCTAGTTAGGGAGGTAAATATTTAGGTTCGCCGTCAGCGTTTTATAGCGACAGGGACCCCCATATACTATCTAATAAATGTTTTAACCCCTTGATTGCCCCCTAGTTAACCCTTTCACCACTGATCACCGTATAAGTGTTACGGGTGACGCTGGTTAGTTCGTTTATTTTTTATAGTGTCAGGGCACCCGCCGTTTATTACCAAATAAAGGTTTAGCCCCCTGATCGCCCGGCGGTGATATGCGTCGCCCCAGGCAGCGTCAGATTAGCGCCAGTAGCGCTAACACCCACGCACGCAGCATACGCCTCCCTTAGTGGTATAGTATCTGAACGCATCAATATCTGATCCGATCAGATCTATACTAGCGTCCCCAGCAGTTTAGGGTTCCCAAAAACGCAGTGTTAGTGGGATCAGCCCAGATACCCGCTAGCACCTGCGTTTTTCCCCTCCGCCCAGCCTAGCCCAGCCCACCCAAGTGCAGTATTGATCGATCACTGACACTTACAAAACACTAAACGCATAACTGCAGCGTTCGCAGAGTCAGGCCTGATCCCTGCGATCGCTAACAGTTTTTTTGGTAGCGTTTTGGTGAACTGGTAAGCACCAGCCCCAGGCAGCGTCAGGTTAGCGCCAGTACCGCTAACACCCACGCACGCACCGTACACCTCCCTTAGTGGTATAGTATCTGAACGGATCAATATCTGATCCGATCAGATCTATACTAGCGTCCCCAGCAGTTTAGGGTTCCCAAAAACGCAGTGTTAGCGGGATCAGCCCAGATACCTGCTAGCACCTGCGTTTTGCCCCTCCGCCCGGCCCAGCCCAGCCCACCCAAGTGCAGTATCGATCGATCACTGTCACTTACAGAACACTAAACGCATAACTGCAGCGTTTGCAGAGTCAGGCCTGATCCCTGCGATCGCTAACAGTTTTTCTGGTAGCATTTTGGTGAACTGGCAAGCGCCAGCGGCCTAGTACACCCCGGTCGTAGTCAAACCAGCACTGCAGTAACACTTGGTGACGTGGCGAGTCCCATAAGTGCAGTTCAAGCTGGTGAGGTGGCAAGCACAAGTATTGTCCCGCTGCCACCAAAAAGACAAACACAGGCCCGTCGTGCCCATAGTGTCCTTCCTACTGCATTCGCCAATCCTAATTGGGAACCCACCGCTTCTGCAGCGCCCGTACTTCCCCCATTCACATCCCCAACCAAATGCAGTCGGCTGCATGAGAGGCATTTTTATGTCCTCCCGAGTACCCCTACCCAGCGAACCCCCCAAAATAGATGTCGTGTCTGCAGCAAGCGCGGATATAGACGTGACACCCGCTATTATTGTCCCTCCTGTCCTGACAATCCTGGTCTTTGCATTGGTAAATGTTTTGAACGCTACCATTCACTAGTTGAGTATTAGCGTAGGGTACAGCATTGCACAGACTAGACACACTTTCACAGGGTCTCCCAAGATGCCATCGCATTTTGAGAGACCCGAACCTGAAACCGGTTACAGTTATAAAAGTTACAAGTTTTCAAAAAAACACAAACAAAAATAAAAAAAAAATAGTTGTAGTTTTATTGTTCTCTCTCTCTCTATTCTCTCTCTGGTGTTCTGCTCTTTTTTACTGTATTCTATTCTGCAATGTTTTATTGTTATTATGTTTTATCATGTTTGCTTTTCAGGTATGCAATTTTTTATACTTTACCGTTTACTGTGCTTTATTGTTAACCATTTTTTTGTCTTCAGGTACGCCATTCACGACTTTGAGTGGTTATACCAGAATGATGCCTGCAGGTTTAGGTATCATCTTGGTATCATTCTTTTCAGCCAGCGGTCGGCTTTCATGTAAAAGCAATCCTAGCAGCTAATTAGCCTCTAGACTGCTTTTACAAGCAGTGGGAGGGAATGCCCCCCCCCCCACCGTCTTCCGTGTTTTTCTCTGGCTCTCCTGTCTCAACAGGGAACCTGAGAAAGCAGCCGGTGATTCAGCCAGCTGACCATAGAACTGATCAGAGACCAGAGTGGCTCCAAACATCTCTATGGCCTAAGAAACCGGAAGCTACGAGCATTTTATGACTTAGATTTCGCCGGATGTAAACAGCGCCATTGGGAAATTGGGGAAGCATTTTATTACACCGATCTTGGTGTGGTCAGATGCTTTGAGGGCAGAGGAGAGATCTAGGGTCTAATAGACCCCAATTTTTTCAAAAAAGAGTACCTGTCACTACTTATTGCTATCATAGGGGATATTTACATTCCCTAAGATAACAATAAAAATGATTTAAAAAAAAAAAAATGAAAGGAACAGTTTAAAAATAAGATAAAAAAGCAAAAAAATAATAAAGAAAAAAAAAAAAAAAAAAAAAAGCACCCCTGTCCCCCCTGCTCTCGCGCTAAGGCGAACGCAAGCGTCGGTCTGGCGTCAAATGTAAACAGCAATTGCACCATGCATGTGAGGTATCACCGCGAAGGTCAGATCGAGGGCAGTATTTTTAGCAGTAGACCTCCTCTGTAAATCTAAAGTGGTAACCTGTAAAGGCTTTTAAAGGCTTTTAAAAATGTATTAATTTTGTTGCCACTGCACGTTTGTGCGCAATTTTAAAGCATGTCATGTTTGGTATCCATGTACTCGGCTTAAGATCATCTTTTTTATTCCATCAAACATTTGGGCAATATAGTGTGTTTTAGTGCATTAAAATTTAAAAAAGTGTGTTTTTTTCCACAAAAAATGCGTTTGAAAAATCGCTGCGCAAATACCGTGTGAAAAAAAAAAATGAAACACTCACCATTTTAATCTGTAGGGCATTTGCTTTAAAAAAAATATATAATGTTTGGGTGTTCAAAGTAATTTTCTTGAAAAAAAAATAATTTTTTCACGTAATCAAAAAGTGTCAGAAAGGGTTTTGTCTTCAAGTGGTTAGAAGAGTGGGTGATGTGTGACATAAGCTTCTAAATGTTGTGCATAAAATGCCAGGACAGTTCAAAACCCCCCCAAATGACCCTATTTTGGAAAGTAGACACCCCAAGCTATTGGAAAGAGACAAATTTTTTTTTATTTTTTATTTTTTTTGCACAAAGTTGTCACTAAATGATATATTGCTCAAACATGCCATGGGGATATGTGAAATTACACCCCAAAATACATTCTGCTGCTTCTCCTGAGTACGGGGATACCACATGTGTGGGACTTTTTGGGAGCCTAGCCGCGCACGGGACCCCGAAAACCAAGCACCGCCTTCAGGCTTTCTAAGGGCGTAAATTTTTGATTTCACTCTTCACTGCCTATCACAGTTTCGGAGGCCATGGAATGCCCAGGTGGCACAAAACCCCCCCAAATGACCCCATTTTGGAAAGTAGACACCCCAAGCTATTTGCTGAGAGGTATAGTGAGTATTTTGCAGACCTCACTTTTTGTCACAAAGTTTTGAAAATTGAAAAAAGAAAAAAAAATTTTTTTTTTCTGGTCTTTCTTCATTTTCAAAAACAAATGAGAGCTGCAAAATACTCACCATGCCTCTCAGCAAATAGCTTGGGGTGTCTACTTTCCAAAATGGGGTCATTTGGGGGGGTTTGTGCCATCTTGGCATTTTATGGCCTTCAAAACTGTGATAGGTAGTGAGGCGTGAAATCAAAAATTTATGCCCTTAGAAATCCTGAAGGCGGTGCTTGGTTTTCGGGGCCCCGTACGCGGCTAGGCTCCCAAAAAGTTCCACACATGTGGTATCCCCATACTCAGGAGAAGCAGCTGAATGTATTTAGGGGTGCAATTCCACATATGCCCATGGCCTGTGTGAGCAATATATCATTTAGTGACAACTTTTTGTAAATTTTTTTTTTTGTCATTATTCAATCACTTGGGACAAAAAAAATAAATATTAAATGGGTTCAACATGCCTCTCAGCAATTTCCTTGGGGTGTCTACTTTCCAAAATGGGGTCATTTGGGGGGGTTTTGTACTGCCCTGCCATTTTAGCACCTCAAGAAATGACATAGGCATTCATAAACTAAAAGCTGTGTAAATTACAGAAAATTTACCCTAGTTTGTAGACGCTATAACTTTTGCGCAAACCAATAAATATACGCTTATTGCCATTTTTTTTACCAAAGACATGTGGCCGAATACATTTTGGCCTAAATGTATGACTAAAATTTGGTTTATTGGATTTTTTTATAACAAAAAGTAGAAAATATAATTTTTTTTCAAAATTTTCGGTCTTTTTCCGTTTATAGCGCAAAAAATAAAAACGGCAGAGGTGATCAAATACCATCAAAAGAAAGCTCTATTTGTGGGAAGAAAAGGACGCAAATTTCGTTTGGGTACAGCATTGCATGACCGTGCAATTAGCAGTTAAAGTGACGCAGTGCCGAATTGTAAAAAGTGCTCTGGTCAGGAAGGGGGTAAAATCTTCCGGGGCTGAAGTGGTTAAGGGGCGGAATGTGGCCATGCCCACATTAGAAGGTTTCCACAAAGATGGCATGTCCCTATTCTTTCCGTTAGAGCTGCAAGATTCTGGCCAAAATGAGAATCACGATTTTATTGCTTAGGATAAAAAGATTGCGATTCTCTCAACGTAAAATCTTTCACATTATACAAAAAAATTGGGCTAGCTTTACTGTTTTTTTTTTTTTTTTTAATTCATTAAAGTAATTTTTTCCAAAAAAAGTGCACTTGAAAGACTGCTGCACAAATACAGTGAGACATAAAATATTGCATCAACCACCATTGTATTCTCTAGGGTCTCTACTAAAAATATATATATAATGTTTGGGGGTTCTAAGTAAATTTCTAGCAAACAAAAAGATGAGTTTAACTTGAAACCAACAAATGTCAGAAAAAGGTTTAGACCCGGTTCACACAGGTGCGACTTGTCAGGCGACTTAGCTGCCTGACAAGTCGCGTTCTGTACAATGGAACCGATCTATTAGGAGCAACTCAAGTCACTCCGACTTAGAAAAAGGTTCCTGTACTACTTTTGGGGCGACTTCAGGCGACTTGCATTGACTTCTATACAGAAGTCATTTTGCAAGTCGCCGCTGAAGTCGTGTGCAGGTCGCCTCTGTGAGTCGCGCTGCAAGTCGTGCCGCCCCTGTGTGAACCGGCTCTTAATGTTTAAGTGGTTTAACTTTCCTCATTAACACACAAAGTCTATTCCTTTGACAAATTGTTACAATGTTTATACTTAAAGCGGAGTTCCACCCACTTTTACAACTCTTCAGCATCCCTCACTAAACTGTGCACTGTAAACGAATTGGATATTTAAAAAAAAAAATTTCTCAGCACCCACTGTATATCTGCTGTATTTATTTTTCACTTCCTCCTCCCTGGCCGTGGCCCATCGCATCATTTCCTGTTTGCAATGCCTTCTGGGAAGGGGGGGGGCAACTTCCTCTGACACTGCCGTTGCTATGGAAACCTAACCTGAAACCTATTACACTGCTTGTGCTGCACTGAGCATGTGCGAGATCTGCAAGGATGAGATCCAGGAAGAAATACAGTCTGGCTTCAGGTGCCCACACTTAAGATGGCCACGGCCTGCTGTAAGTTTATAAAATAACAAACTACTGCTATAAACTAACAAAACAGACCTTAGTTTACAGACTAACTTTACTAGAATACATTAAGCTTGTGTATTATAGGGGCATTTTTATTTAAAAAGTATAATTTCGGCCAGAACACCACTTTAAGTTCAACTGCTAAAGAATGTTGTGATTCTTGGCAGACCGCCCGTTTTTTTTTTTCTTCCTTTCCTTTGAGGGCTGTGGCTTCAAAAGAGCAGAGAGAATTCTTTGCATAGCAAGAATCGTGAAACACTTTTGTCAAGATCGCAACGGGGGAAAAAAATCGCGATAACGATTTTTGGCAATTAATCGTGCAGCTCTACTTTCCGTACTAGTCAAGAGCCTCTCTCTGCCGCTAATCAGTGTCCCTGTCAGATGGATGACCTTCCCCTACGCTACCTACACGCGAAGTGCCGCCAAGCCTGGGAGCCTTAAATAAGCTCTGCCTGACCCAAGAATGGCTGCCAGAGTCACATGGGGTGGCTGCATCCAATCGGATAGCTTTCCCAGTGAACCAGGAAACCATAGAGGAACTATGTTCCTCTTGACTTCCTCTCCCCCCTGCTATGCTGTTGCGGTTGAGCGCCACCTGCAGAGGAGAAAGTAGACTGCACCTGCCTACACATAGTTTATATTCCATCTTGGTAGCAAGCAGTAGAGGGTGGCTACATTCCCTACATACAGTAAGTCAATGGAGAATGAACGTAGCCACCCTCTAACAGAAAGTCAGATCACAGCAGCTGCATTGCAGTGCGTTTGTTTTTAACATGCACTTTTTTCATCACTCCCTGGAACATGCAAAGTGTCTGCAGCACAGAAGACGGGTCAATCTTGTGTCGTCTGCTGTTTTCCCTGTGCATAGAGGTGTGCTGCCCAGACATGCGTCACCATTTGTTGCGTCATGATAAAAAAAGTAGGGCTTGCCCTACTTTTATTTTAACTGCAAACCAGTGTACAGTATATGAACGCAGCACATCAGGGTAAAATCCCCCTAATCATATATACCTTTTTTTTTTTCTTTTTGTGGCCCTTTGTAAAAGCATTGAAAAAAAAAAACGTGGCAACAGGTCTGGTGTGAGTTGAACGATCATTTTCAAAACGACTGTTTAAAAAAAAAAAAAAAAAATCAAAAAATGAGTGGCCAGCTTAAAACTGAACCCTGGGCATGAAAACTTTCATTTAAATATATTCCCCAATAGTCACAAAGGAGATACACTCACCGGCCACTTTATTAGGTACACCTTGCTAGTACCGGGTTGGACCCCCTTTTGCCTCCATTCTTGGTGGCATAGATTCAACAAGGTGTTGGAAACGTTCCTCAGAGATTTTGCTCCATAGTGACATGATAAGATCACACAGTTGCTGCAGATTTGTGGGCTGCACATGCGTGATGAGAATCTCCCGTTCCCCCACATCCCAAAGGTGCTCTATTGGATGAGATGTGGTGAGTGTGGAGACCATTGGAGTACAGGGACCTCATTGTCCAGTGGTGAGATGATTGGAGCTTTGAATGAATGAATGAATGATTTGTAGAGCGCTGCAAATGCGAACTGAATCGCCTCAAGGCGCTGGATGCGTTCTCTGTTGTCAGCTTCTTAGAAAAGGAAGGTCTTTAGTTTTTTTCCTGAAGGCCTGATGGTTTTCTTCCATGCGGACGTGGGTCGGAAGAGCGTTCCATAGCCGAGGTCCTTGGACTGCGAATCTTCGTTCTCCCTTTGCAGCGGTATTTGGGAATGATGAGGAGGTTTTGGTTAGCTGATCGAAGACTGCGATTCGGTGTGTAGTGTTTTATTTTCTCATGGAGAAGGATCGTTTCCTTGTACGCATTTGTGGGTGAGGCAGAGGGTCTTGAATTTGATCTGATTCTTTACGGTTAGCCAGTGTAGGCACTTTAGGGATGGGGAAATAGATTCCCAGGGTTTTTTTCCTGTTAACAGTCTTGTTTTGGATGAGGTGCAAGCGCGCAAGCTGATATTGGGGTAGTCCTACGTAGAGCGAATTTGCG
The DNA here is from genome assembly GCA_037952835.1 of Lithobates septentrionalis. NCBI lineage: Eukaryota > Metazoa > Chordata > Amphibia > Anura > Ranidae > Lithobates > Lithobates septentrionalis. Next base: position 411,307 of record JBBDGP010002253.1, read on the forward strand.
TAGTCGAGTCGGGAATTGATGATTGTTCCCACAACTGCCGCTTTGTCCTCTTCTGGGATGAAAGGGATGAGTCTACGTAGCAGGCGCAGGAGATGGTGAGATCCGCTAACTACTGATCCTATTTGTGCATCCATTGTCATTCCTGAGCCAAAGATGACTCCGAGACTCTTGGCTTTGGTGCTCGGGGAGATGGTCTGTCCGAGGATGGTGGGAGGTGTCCACGGGGTCTTTATTTTGGAATTTTTGTTAGCTTGTAGGAGAAGAAGTTCTGTTTTTGAACCGTTGAGTTTGAGGGAGCTGATGGTCATCCAGTCATCCATTAAAGTGAGGCATTTCTCTAATTGCTGATGATGGTTTTTTTCCCCGGTGATGCGAAGCTAGAGTTGGGTGTCATCAGCGTATGAGTGGAAGCAGAGGTCCGTTTTCCTGATGATATTGAGGAGTGGGCGGATGTAGATGTTGAATAGTATTGGTGACAAGGGTGAGCCTTGAGGGACTCCACAGGAGACTGCCCGGGTTTCCGAGGTGAATGTTCCTAGTTTCACTGTCTGGGAGCGATTCTCTAAGAAGGATGTAAACCATTTTAGAGCAGAATCTGTAGCTCCTGCAACTTCTGAGAGGCGGACAAGTAGAGCCCATTCACACAGGGGTAACACGACTTGCAGGTCGCCTCAGCGAGGCGACCTGCAAACGACTTCCGCGGCGACTTGCAAAACGACTTCTGTATAGAAGTCTATGCAAGTCGCCCCAAGTCGCCCCCAAAGTCGTACAGGAACCTTTTTCTAAGTCGGAGCGACTTGCGTCGTTCCAATTAGAACGGTTCCATTGTACAGAACGGGAGGCGACTTGTCAGGCGACTAGGTCACCTGACAAGTCGTCCCTGTGTGAATGGGCTCTTAAAGTATTGTGGTCCACTGTATCGAATGCTGCGCTGAGGTCTAACAGTACCAGGAGACTCGGTTCTCCGTCATCTGCTGCTTCAAGGGCGTCGTCCCATATTTTGAGGAGTGCTGTTTCTGTGCCATGGCCCGGGTGGAAGCCTGATTGCAGAGGGTCCAGGAGTTGGCGTGTGTCCAGGTGGTGTTGTAGCTGTTGTACTACTGCTTTCTCCATAATCTTGGAGATGGCATTGAGGCTTGTTATCGGTCTGCTGGAGTTAGGGTCCTTAGGGTCGAGATTGGGTTTCTTTAGCAGGGGTTTGACGATGCCTTGCTTGAGGGAGGTTGGCACAGTCCCTTCTTTGAATGATTGATTTATGAGGTGTGTAAGAGTAGGGGCCAAGATGTCGGAACATTCTTTCAGGAGTTTTGTGGGGATGATGTCGTTTGGTGATGTGCTGTCTCGAAGGCTTCTGATGATGTTTATAGTCGTGTCCGTGGTGATTGGGGACAAAGAGAAATTCGGTGGTTGTGTGATGTTCATGTCGATATCCTCTTTTTGCTTTGGTTGAGTGAGGTTGGTTGTTCTTTTCTGATGAATTGATTTCCGAATGTTGTCGATTTTGTCGATGAAGAAATCTGATAACTCATTGCAGAATTCTTGAGTATCGTTTGCTGGGGGCTCTAAGCAAGTCGGGTTCATTGACTGAGTGACTATTTTGAAAAGTTCCCGCGGACGGTTCAGGGCAGTTGAGATGGTGTCCGAGAAATGTTCTTTTTTGGCTTTGAAGATTGCCTTGTGGTATTTCACAGTGAGTGCTTTGTAGTTAGTATGGTTTTCCTTGGTAGGATTTCTTCTCCATGCTCTTTCAGCTCTTCTACGTTCTTGCTTGAGTAGGGTGAGAGTGCCAATTAAACCATCTCGAGTTTTTATTGCGGATGGGTGTTCTGCGTTTTGGCGCCACTGAGTCTGCTTTGTGACATGGGGCATTATCCTGCTGGAAGGAGCCATCAGAAGATGGGGACACTGTAGTCATAAAGGGATGGACATGGTCAGCAACAATACTCAGGTAGGCCGTGGCATTTAAAGGATGCTCAATTGGTATTAAGGGGCCCAAAGTGTGCCAAGAAAATATCCCCCCCACACCATTACACCCCCACCACCAGCCTGAACCGGTGATACAAGGCAGGATGGATCCATGCTTTCATGTTTATGCCAAATTCTGACCCGACCATCTGAATGTCGCAGATGAAATCGAGACTCATCAGACCAGACAACGTTTTTCCAATTTTCTATTGTCCAGTTTTGGTGATCCTCTGTGAATTGTAGCCTCAGTTTCCTGTTCTTAGTTGACAGGAGTGGCACCCGGTGTGGTCTTCTGCTGCTGTAGCCCATCTGCTTCAAGGTTCGAAGTGTTGTGTGTTCAGAGACGGTATTCTGCATACCTTGGATGTAACGAGGGGTTATTTCAGTTACTGTTGCCTTTCTATCATCTGGAACCTACTCTCATCTGACCTCTGACATCAACAAGGCATTTTCCTCCACACAACTGCCGCTCACTGGATATTTTCTCTTTTTCGGACCAGATAGATGGTTGTGTGTGAAAATCCCAGTAGATCAGCAGTTTTGGAAATACTCAGATCAGTCCGTCTGGCACCAACAACCATGCCACCTTCAAAGTCACTTAAATGCCCTTTCTTCCCCATTCTGATGCTCGGTTTGAACTTCAGCAAGTCATCCTCACCACGTCTAGATGCCTAAATGCATTGAGTTTCTGCCATGTGATTGGCTGATTAGCCAATTATGTTACCAATCAAATGAACAGGTGTACCTAATAAAGTGGCCGATGAGTGTAAGTCCACTTTGTATATACCCCATGCCTTTGCACACTCAGATCTTACCTTGTAAAAGCAGGAGTGACATCATCACTGTGCTGTACATGGCCTGTGCAGAGAGCAGAGCTGTGGGAGGGACCCAACAGGCTCCACCCACCACAGGCTGCAGAAAACTACAGGAGGGGGCGGAGACAAGACCAGTCTCCCTGCACAAGGAGAGAGAGCAGCAGTGAGAGGTCTTTATTACAGGAAGTCGAACACTGGATTACTGCACAGATCTGGAAGAAATACACAAATCACACCGAGATTCAAGGAAGAATACACATGATGAATGTATTTAGTATTTGTTTGTCCCAGAGTTCACATGTAACACCTATGTAATGCAGTTCACAATGCAAAAGTGGAAATATCTCCCCAATGATTAGTGTTCACCAGAACGTAACTTTACACCGGAGAGTCTCCTTTGTGGAGGGTGACCGGTCACTGACTCTGCTTTGGGGGTCATATCACGTTGAGTTAGAATGAATGCCGCTGACTGGCAGGTGAATGACCCCCAATTCTACCTCTTGTACATTGGAGTATTTTGACTGCCGCTGCGTCTTTGATTCTGATGATGTTTGTTTCTCTTTTTTGTTTTTACCATTTTTTTCTTTTCATGAGACAAAGGTCAGAGCCCCGTAGATACAGCAGCAAAGCACAGTGTGTATTTTGACCCTGTGACCGCGCATTCAACCCTTGCTTTGGCTCTTCCAAGTAAAAAAGCAATGCATTCATGTCTGAGGAACCCAGATGTTTATGGCAGTGAAAGGAATCTGCAAGATTTATGCTTTCTCTGTTAAAGAACAACTCCGCTAAGCACTAAGGACATGGAAAAACAAAGACGCCATGATCGCAGCCTGAAGAGTATGGTTAATACACCGTGGGGGGGCGGGGGGGGGTTGCCATACGCACGTCGGCATTCGCCATTTGCGGCAAGAAGGTGCCTGGCTTTAATTGTTTTTTTTTTTAAGTGTTGTCATGCTGCTTTTAAAACATTTTTTGATACAATGAAATTTAAACCAAAAAGCTGTCTGTGTCTCCAGTGGAGGGATTTTCACTCAGTTCCTGTCCTGGTGACACCCTGGGGGGAGATTTGTAAAAACTGTCTTTTTGTTGGAGGTCCTTATTCTGTCTCTTCTTTTATCCTAAACACAATTTAGGAACAGATTTTGTTTTTGGACACATTTTGGGGCCTATATATATATATATATATATATATATATATATATATATATATATATATATTATGATATGTCTGCACAGATATCTTATACACTTGCTGTAGCGGTTTTACTGCGAACATTATGGGGCTTTCGCGGGAAATTCTAGCGCCATGGAACGCCCCATAATACACTGCAAGATCACAGTGCATTGATGTCTGATGATTGGCCAAAGCATGCACCTGACCTACATGCTTTGGCCAATCACAGCACGCTCTGCTGTGAGAGCCATGATTGGCCAAAGGCAGGGTGCCCTCAGCCAATCATGGCTCAGGGGGCTAAGCCCATGCCCCACACTATATACGGCTGCTTGCACGGCGGCTGTATATAGTGTTATGAGTGAGAGAGCTTAGCTAGTGGCATTTAGGCAGTTTAGTATATATATATATATATATATATATATATATATATATATATATATATATATATAATATGATATGTCTGCACAGATATCTTATACACTTGCTGTAGCGGTTTTACTGCTACAGGGCGGCTGCTGTTTGCAGGATCACAAATATACATCTGATCTTGCACTTTCGCCTGCAGGGGGCGCACACCGCCAGAGGGCTGCTTCTGCTGTGATTATTCACAGCAAAAGTCAATCTGCAGGTGTCGGGCACTCAACGTCCGCCAGCACCAATCGTCGGGCAGAGACTCAGAAAGAAGCTCTGTCTATGTAAACAAGGCAGAGTTCTGTTCTGATAGGGGGGGGAGGGATGGATTTTGTGATCCTGCAAAGCAGGGATTAAAATCAATTTCTTCCCCTAATAGAAGCAGCACACATAGTAAACACAAACACTGGCTAGGCACACAGTTAACACTTTGATCGCCCTAGATGTTTAACCACTTCCCATCCGGGCAATTTCTGGCACTTCTCTCCTACATGTAAAAATCATAATTTTTTTGGGGTAGAAAATTACTCAGAACCCCCAAAACATTATTTATGTATTTTTTAGCGGAGACCCTAGGGAATAAAATGGTGGTCATTGCAACCTTTTATGTCACATGTTAATTGCGCAGCAATTTTTCAAATGCGTTTTGAAAAAAAAAAACAGTTTCATGAATAAAAAATTTAAAAAAAACACACTAAAGTTAGCCCAATTTTTTTGTATGACGTGAAAGATGATGTTATGCCGAGTAAATAGATATCTAACATGTCATGCTTTAAAATTTCGCACACTCGTGGAATGGCGCCAAACTTCTGTACTCAAAAATCTCCATAGGCAACACTTTAACATTTTTACAGGTTACCTGTTTAGAGTTACAGAGGAGGTCTTGGTGTAGAATTGTTGCTCTCACTCTAACGGTCGCGGTGATACCTCACACGTGTGAACTGAATGCACTTTACATACGTGGGCGCAACTTACGTATGCGTTCTCTTCTGCCCGCGAGCTCGCGGGGACGGGGGCGCATTAAAATTATTATTTTTTTATTATTTATTTTATTTTCATTTTTTTGATTTTTACACTTTCCCTTTAAAAAAAAAATTGATCACTTTTATTCCTATTACAAGGAATGTAAACATCCCTTGTAATAGGAATAGTGCATGACAGGTCCTCTTTATGGAGCGATCTGGGGTGAATAAGACCCCACATTTCTCATCCAGGCTGGAAAGCATCAGATCATAAAACAAAAAAACAGGACAATCTCAGCTTTCCAGCCCGAGTGTATGGCAGTATTTACAACTAGCGTTATGACGTCACACCCGGGCCTCCGAGAGTCATAGATAACCGGGGGACCATCTGTGGGGGATTCTACCAATGTAATGGGGAATTTTCAATGACCACCAATGTGAGGGGGATTTACCCTGACCATCAATGTGAGGGGGAATTTGCACTGACCACCATGTAACGGGGGATTTTACGCCACCCACCAGAAAAGAGGGATTTCTACACTGACACCAATGTAATAAGAACATTTACACCAACCACCAGTGTAAGAGGGAATATACAATGACCTCCAGGTAAGGGGGAATTTACACTGACAACCATTGTCAAGGAGCTTTGTACTAACCACCAATGTTAGGTGATACTTCTACACCAACAATCAATGTTTTCGGGAGGATTTACACTGACCACCAATGTAAAGGGGGATTTACACTGACCACCAATGTAAAGGGGGATTTACACTGACCACCAGTGTAAGGGTAATTCTGCACCTACCACCAATGTAAAGGGAAATGTACGTGGAATTTTTCAACAATTACCAATATAAAGAGGAGTTTCTACACTGGCCACCAATGTACCGTATATACTCGAGTATAAGTCGAATTTTTCAGCCCTTTTTTTTGGGCTGAAAGTTTCCCTTCGACTTATACTCGAGTCCGCGCCGTCTGTCTGCATGATCAGCGTGTCATGCAGGCAGACGGCGGCCGGCGTGTGCTGATAATGCACGGAGGCTATTCCAGCTTTCAAAAGCCGCGCCTCCTGCTCTTCTGTGATAGGCTGAACAGCTGTCAGTGTACAGCCTATCACGGACATTCTCTCATCCTCGTCCGTGGTATGAGAATGAGAGAATGTCCGTGATAGGCAGTCAGCGGTCAGCCTATCACAGACGAGAAGGAGGCGCGGCTTTTGAACTGTGGAATGGCCGCCGAACAGTATCATCACACGGCCGCTGTCTGAGGATGGAGATCGCCACAGGAAGGCTACACAGGACACAGGTAGGCTGCACATGCACACAGGACACACATGCACCCATGCACACAGGACACACATGACACACATACACACATGACACACATACACACAGGACACACATGACACACATGCACACAGGACACACATGTACAGGACACACATGTACAGGACACACATGTACAGGACACACACACATGTACAGGACACACACACATGTACAGGACACACATGTACAGGACACACATGTACAGGACACACACACATGTACAGGACACACATGTACAGGGTACAGGTAGGCTGCACAGGACACAGGGAGGCAGGCAGCTGCAGATGGACATTATTGACCCTCTGCATTTCTCACCCTCGACTTATACTCGGGTCAATAAGTTTTTCCCAGTTTTTTGTGGTAAATTGGGGGTCTCGACTTATACTCGGGACGACTTATACTCGAGTATATACGGTAATTGGGATTTAGACTGACCACTAATGTATAGGAGCATTCACAGTAACCACCTATGTAAAGAGGGATTTACACTGACCACCAATGTAAGGGGGACATTCACACTGGTCACTAGTGTGAATGAAAGAATTGTACACCGAGCCCCAATGTAATGAGAAGATTTACACTGACCACCAATGTAACTGAGACATTTAGCATTCACATTTCTGTGTGTCGGGAATACATGCAAAATCGCTTTCCTGACACCACAGAAATGTGCTGCCCTTTAGCAGATACACAGCAGTGCCATTAATTTGTTAATGACACCCTCATGCATTGGCTGACATGCACCACAATTCTGGGTGCTGTGGCACCATGTTCTTTTGAAGAAGGGTTCCACCTCCAATTTGCTTACCTTTGCAGAACAGGCTGATGTTAGGCTTAATGACTATAGTTGTAGGCAGGACTTTCAAGCATGCTCCTTTACCTCCCCAGTGGGCAGCATTCAGCAGAAGTGATGGTAGATATGACCTCAGGGGGACATGATATACATATGAATGCCGCCTTTATTTACATATCAATACCACAGTCCGCGACTATTTACATATTAATGCCTCCACTATTTACATATCAATGCAGGTTATTTACATGTAAACACAGGGTCTGCAGGTGAGTCATGTGTACATGGCAATAGGGCAGAGCTGGGCAGCAGCAACAGAACTTTACACTGAGATATCAGGACACAGCACGGGACTAAAACTTTAAGGGATAAGTAGATTTAAACTGGGATAGTTGGCAAGTATGAGGCAGCTGTTTTGGGCCCCACAACAATGATGGGGCCCAGGGAAGATGTCCCTTTTGCCCTGCCTTAAAAACGGTCCTGCTTGCCTGTAAAGACCAGAAGTTCAGGGAAGCAGCACTGAGTGAGCAGCAGTGAAAGTTGTAAACTGCAGGTGCTTGGGTAGTTATTGCGCTCAATGTGTTAGGCTAAAATATGCTGAGTGTTTCATATTGCTTTACACAGGCGCTGTAAAAGATTCCCATATTGTATGTAATGTGATTATCTGTTATGATCCTCCCTCAGCTCCATCTAGTGGCCATAACGCAATATCTTTCTGAAATACCTCAGTAGAAAAAAAATACCGCCTAATATTACAAAGCCATTTATTCCAAGCTGCTTAAAACTATTTCAGACGTTTTGGCGATCATCGTTACAAACCAAGCGGACAGCATAGTTCTGGATGCGCAGTTGGCCCGGGTACAAATAAATAAATAATTTGCATCAGTCTGCCTGAAATGAATAATAAATTTCTTATTTTATGATGTGTGATGGAACTAAGGTCTGCAGATATCATCTGTTTTAGTGGGCTTCACTATATTTTAAAAGGTGGATATAGTGATATAGCAAGAGAGTGATAGCATGAGGGAGGTTTAGAACCTCTGGCAGCTTTTTATTGCTGTGTGTGCACCTGTTGGAAAGTTAAAAATATGATACGAACGAACTCCAAACAGATCAATGGTCTTAGATAATGACATGCTTCTAGCCACTGCACTCTGTATACTGGGCTTTATATGACTTAATCCTGACCACTGCACTCTGTATACTGGGCTTTATATGACTTAATCCTGACCACTGCACTCTGTATACTTGGCTGTAAGTGACATACTCCTGATCACTGAACTCTGTACACTGGGTTGAAATGACATACACCTGACCACTACACTCTTTATGCAGGCTTGAAAATTACTTAATCCTGACCACTACACCCTATATGCTGGACTGTACGTGGCTTAATCCTGACTAGGGATGAGCCCGATGTTCGAGTCGAACGTAACATCGGGTGTTCACCCGTTCGGCGAATACTGAACATTATGGGGCTTTCGCGGGAAATTCTAGCGCTGTGGAACACCCCGTAATACACTGTGAGATCGCAGTGCATTGATGTCTGATGATTGGCCAAAGCATGCACCTGACCTGCATGCTTTGGCCAATCACAGCACGCTCTGCTGTGAGAGCCATGATTGGCCAAAGGCAGGGTTCCCTTAGCCAATCATGGCTCAGGGGGCTAAGTCCATGCCCCACACTATATACGGCTGCTTGCACGGCGGCTGTATATAGTGTTATAAATGAGAGAGGTTAGCTAGAGGCAGGTTAGCCAGTGGCGTGTAGGCAGTTTAGTATATATATATATATATATATATATATATATATATATATATATACACAGTGCAGGCAGTGTAATATATATATATATATATATATACAGTACAGTCAGTGTACAGTATATAATACAGCGTATTGAAGTGGTTAAGCGGAACCCTATGACAGAATTAAAGAAAAAGAAAAAAACAGCATGGGTCCCCCCCCCCCCCCCAGTCCATACCAGGCCCTTTGGGTCTGGTATGGATTTTAAGTGGAATTCCATGCCAAAATTAAAAAAAAAATGACGTGGGGTCTCCCCCAAAACCCATACCAGGCCCTTTTGGTCTGGTATGGATTTTAAGGGAAGTCCACGCCAAAATTAAAAAAGAAATTGGCGTGGGGTCCCCCCCAAGATCCATACCAGACCCTTATCCGAGCAAGCAGCCTGGCAGCCAAGCAGCCTGGCAAGTGGCCATACCAGGCCACTTGCCATCAAAATTGGGGGGGTGCTTTGGGGTACCCCGCCAAAGCACCTTGTCCCCATGTTGATGGAGACAAGGGCCTCATCCCCCCAATCCTTGCACGGTGGTTGTGGGGGTCAGCGGTATCAGAATGTGGAAGCCCCCTTTAACCAGAGGGCCCCCAGATCCCGCCCTCCCTATGTGAATGGGTACCCTAAGCATTCACCAAAAAAAGTGTCAAAAAAGTAAAAAACCACAATTCACAGATTTTGAGAATTCCTTTATTAAAAAAGAAAAAAAGTGTCTTGCGATGTCCTTCCATTTTCAATCATGCCGCCCGACGGACAGCTGTTATATAGGCAAGGACGGACCCACCCTGTGATGTAACCAAGTGACCCCGCCCCTTTTAATCTCATCAGAGGGGGCGGGGTCATCCGGTTACGTCAGCTGGTGACCCCACCCTTGCCTATATAACAGCTGTTACAGCTAAAAGAAAGCAGTTGGCGGGACGCCTACCACGGAGGCGGAGCATTTTCGGGATTTTTTTTTCAATTTTTTGGGTCCATTGGGTGGCATGATTGACGATGGATGTACATCGCATGACACTTTTTTTTTTTTTTTTAGTAAAGGAATTTTCAAAAACTGTCTTTTGTGGTTTTTACTTTTTGACACCTTTTTCGGTGAATGGGTAGGGGTCCCCATCAACATGGGGACAAGGTGCTTCGGGGGGGGACCCCAAAGCACCCTCCCCATGTTGAGGGCAAGTGGCCTGGTATGGTTCAGGAGGATGTGGGATGGGCCCAGCAGGCTCCACCCACTACAGACTGCCTGCAGAAAGCTACAGGAGGGGGCGGAGTTAAGACCAGTCCCCCTGCACAAGGAGAGAGGTCAGCAGTGAGCGGTCTTTATTACAGGAAGTCTCACACAGGATTACTGCACAGATCTGGAAGAAATACACAAAGATCTCCAAGATTCTAGAAACAATACAGATGATAAACGGATTTAGACAATATTTGCTTATCCCAGAGTTCAGCTTTGAACCATCTTTTGACCCTTTTTTCGATTGAAAATAGCTGTGGCTGCTCGTGGAGCCGCTTTAGTAGGGAAAAGGTTAACTTTTTATATGACGATTCAATTCCCCCGGCTTACATGAAAATAGGAAATCCCTTTAATATCTGGCAGGCAAGAGCGTGCCAAAACCCTTCCATCCCACCTACAGAGGAGACGTCCTCCGGAGTCAGGAAACAGACACGCGAGGCTGGAAAAGGAAAACATTTGGACAGATTGCTTTCATTCTTCTTATGATATGATAACAGATCTGCTGTCTGATATGGTGCCGGCCTTACGGAGGGTCACACACCAGAAGGAATCAGGGCAAAATAATAATTAGGCTTTTTTGTTTGCAAGCATAAAAGGTATATCTGAAAATGTTTTCCGGAACAAATTCCTCCTCCAAAAATTCTCATTGTCATTTGGGATTCTGTTTTTGATTTTTTTAAATTGGCTGCCAGTAGATTATGTCACTAGGGCTGAAGTTAAAGTGACACTAAATGATATCCTTATTCTCCAAAATAATCATGCATACATATCGGCTACTTAATGTCCCAGTAATCTATTTCTTATGAAAATTTCGTTCTCCCTCTCACTTCCATTTGTCTGGAATGAGCTGTGCATTTTAGTTGTGCTCATGTGCTCTGCTCTCTGCACGCTACACATCTCATAGTCCAGCTGTCATTAAATGGTAGACCATGGTCCTAACACGGACTGAGCGACGCTCCTGTCCAGACTATTAGCCCACCAGTCTAACATGGCAGATCCCCGTAGCTCAGCAGTCATTGGTTGCTGGGACCGTGGGCGTCCTAGCAACCAATGACGTCACGTGTGTCCCCCGCCTCGCTATCTCTCTCTGCTTCCAGCTCTCACTCCCTGCCTGCCCGCAAGGCATGGTGTGGCACCATGCATGCGCTTTGCCCCCTTCAGCAAGGTTCCCCTTTCAGCTACCGCCCCCTGCAGCTCGCTACCTCTGTCGGCTCCCGCTTCTTGCCTGCCCTCAAGGTATGTTGTATCTGTGTGTGTATTTCACAGAGATTTACAGGGACATGCTGATGGGCACACTTTTTGATAAAGGGACACGCTGATGGGCACATTTTGTTGTGCCCACCAGAGTGCCCCTTAACATAATATGTGCCCATCAGCATTCCCTTTATTTTATCTTAATGGGCACGCTGATGGGCACATTTTATGTTAAGTGGCACTCTGATGGGCACAACAAAATGGGCCCATCAGCGTGCTCCTTAACATAAAAGGTGCCCCTCAGTGTGCCCCTTAACATAAAATGTGCCCCTCAGTGTGCCCTTTAACATAAAATATAGGGCATGCTGATGAGCACATTTTATGTTAAGGGGGCACGCTGATGGGCACATATAATGTTAAGAGGGCACTCTGATGGGGACACCTGATGTAAAGGAGCACTGTGATGGGCACACCTGAAGTGATGGGGACATCTGATGTAAGGGGGCACTCTGACGGGAATACCCGATGTAAGGTGGCAGTCTGATGGGAACGCATTACTTAGGGGGCACTCTGATGGGAACACCTGATATAAGGGGGTACTCTGCCAGTGGCAACTGATTTATCGGGGTAGTCTGATGGGGGCGCCCAATGTAAGGAATTGCTCTGGTAGGGGCACCTGATGTAAGGGGGAACACTAATGGAGACATTTACATTTACAGAGTATTACCAGAGTGTGTGGAGGAAACAGTAACTAAAAAGAAAAGAGAGTGCGGCTTGAGCTAAAAAAAAGGAAAGTAGACGAGTACAATCTTTCATGGCACAGACCGAGAGTGTGCACCCTGTATACCCAGGTACCGGCAACGCTGTATCCTGGCCTAGGCCGACAAGGCCCAGGCCTAGGGCAGCACTTTGCAGGGGGGCAGCACGGAAAGAGTCCCCACTTGCACTGTTAGTGTAGCGCCAGTTTTATGGGGTGACTGGGCTGAGAGGCAAATTAGTCTAGCGCCTCCATAAAGCGGCCGCACTGCTTCCGGTAGGCGGGCAGCTGGCATTCCGCAACTGTGGGGGGGGGGGGGGGGGGGGGGGGCGGCGCCGCTTCTAATTTTGACTGTCCTCTCATCCTGGACCACAAACCTTCCTCACTGTGTTCTATGTTTTCTGCTGCACCATTGGCATGGTTATGTGTTCTTAGTCCTCTCCATAAAATTATCAGAAAATTGTGCTTAAAGTAGAACTATAGGCAACAATTCTTTTTTTCATTTTGGATAGAGTAATGGAGGGTTTTAGCCCCTGTCAGGTTTTTTTTTTTTTTTTACCATCCCTGTCCCATTGCAGAGATTTCCCTTTACTTCCTGCCCCAAAGCCAAACAGGAAGTGAGAGAAAATCTTTGCAAATGAAGGGAATCCATTGCTTCCCCCAGGCCCTCAGAACTAGTATCCCCACTCAAAAATTTCAGGGCAGGTCTTAAACAGCAAGGGGTGGGGCCTTGACAGGAAGGGGTGGGTCATATTTAAATTAGGGGGTGCACAAGTTTAGTCAGGCCTAGGGCAGCACAAAACCTAAAAACACTACTGGGTACTGGCGGCTAATGGAAAGCTCCCGTTTGCTTCTTGCAATCAGGAGCTTTCCGATCATGTGATCACCTTGACAGCCAATCACTGCGGTCACATGATCATCAACCCCGCCCCACCTCCTGGCTTCTGAAAACTCTTAAAAGGGCTAAAGGGGGTTAAGGAGGCTTGGCAGGGGGTGTGTCTTATGCCTACATACTTTTGCTAATAGGTTTCCGCCCTTCCCATCTCAAAAAATTGGGAGGAATGCCAAAGCCAATAGTCCCTCTTGGGATTGAGCAAGAGAGGGTGGCTATGTTTCTATATACAGTGGAACCATGGAGAACAAACGTGGCCACCCTCTAAGAGAAAGTCAGATCACAGCAGCAGAGATTTGGAGGAGGCTGAGAGCGACCTTCCGGAGTTAAAAATACATACTGAATAGATTTTTATTAAACCAGAGTTTATTGTCATTGGGAAACTCCCACCCCCAAACCCTAGCTGCTATTTGCGAGACAGGGTGCACTGCGTTGTCATCCTACAACAGGAACAGGGCTGTCTTTAATATTGATTGGCAAACACTTTCTTGGGCCCTCCCAAATCCACTTATCAACTATTTCTGGCTCAAGGGGCAGCTGTTTTGGGCCCACAATAATGACTGGGCCCGGGCAGCTGCCCCTTTTGCCCTGCGTTAAAAAAAAGGCCCTGAACAGGAAGTGCTGTTTCTGGCAGGATCCCAACGTACAAAACTTTGCAACACATTCACAGAAAATGATTTCTTTAAAAGAAAAGACTGTATACATACATGATGTCTAACATGCTAAGACATGGGGTACTTTATTTTTAATTAAAATTCAATTTAAAGATTATATTTAAAAAATATATTAATCATAAAAAATGTTTTTAATATTTAATGTATAACTTTAGGGTTCTGCATCAGACCAAAGATGGTGACATGTGACGAAGACTGAAGTGCGGGAAGGATTTGGTTACAGAAGAGGACCTGTTGGCAGCGATATGACATTTACGTTCCAGAAACAAATACATTTTGGCAGCAATAATTTTCACAGGTCTCTTGGTGTAATTTAATGAGCAGACATATTTTTGTAGTCTTCATTTTCAAGTGCAAATCCACTTTCTGAGATCACTGATCTCTTTAGCATAGCAATGAAAAGAGCTTTGCAGACAGCTATGAATGCTCAACTTCTCTATGCTTACCATTTATTTGTGCTTGGTGCGTACCGCCATCTGCTGATAGATTATGCCTACTGTAACATGGGAATTACATCTAAGCTATAAACTACAATTTTACAGCTGAACTCTGGCAAAAAGCTATATTTGAACATGTGTAAAAATAAATTAGTACTAATGAAGTATATGCCATGTAAAACTTTCACTTTCATTCACTCCGTACAGTATGATAAGTGCCGAACCTCCAGTGCTGAGACTCACAGTTCCGGCTGAAGTACACTGATCATAGCAGGTCACACGTTCAGAACCTCATCGATTATCCTTAAATAAAGAGGGAATACATTTTTGGATTTGTGATGGAAATGAGCAGTCAGTCTCGCACTCAATTCCAAGTTCCAATTCTTTCATAAAATTAGGTAAACAGATTACAAGCGCCACGTGGTCAGCTTACGCATTTCAGTCCCGAGGGTTGGACATAAGACATAAAAAAATATCTTCCATTGGATGGATGCAAGGTTTTGCTTCACACAGGTTTAGTAGGGGCTTTTGGATTCCTCTTTGCCAACTTCACCATAAACCTTTACAGGTTATAATGTCTTGTTGGCCCTCAAGCTCTACTAAGACATGGCATCCATGCACTACAGCCTGAAACAGCTCTATACAGTTTAGATAAAATTAGGCTGTATCTGTACTGTAAAGTAAGGGTTCTAGTGGACTTGTGATAGAAGTGAGACGTTAAAACAACATCTCTTTAGGAAGGCTCTATTAAAAATTAGATACAGCATTACCTACTCATTCACTTCAATGGAAAGTCCAATACTGGACAGCCTGTGGGCTCCACTGTAGAATACTGGATCTTGTGGTGGTCCTGAAACCCAATAAATATATTAATTTTCCACCAAGTATCAGTATCTGTAGGCTGAAGGAAGTAAAAGCCCACCAACAATGAATTCATAACTCTATATTGGTGTAGGGATGTAATAATGGAATATATTAATATTTTTGTCGGGAACTTACTGGCTGATTGCCTCCAATAATGGGGTAAATGTCTGCTTGAGGCTCTGTTATCCATTGGGTGATTTTCTGTGGGCCAGTAATTTTTAACTGAAGACATCGGGTCATCCTTTGTTCTTTTCACTGCCCTGTTTTTTGCCTCTGGTCCTCTCTTCTCCAACCCCCTCCCACTCACCTGTTTTTTTACAACCTTGACAACTGCCCCTGTGCAATTTTTATGCTTATATTGGCACGTGTTAGTATTTGTTTAGGTTGGTTACTGGCCTATAAAGGGCATCAGAGTTTGGTTGCATAATATAGTATTTGTTTGACTCATGGCTGTGTTTCCGAACAGTCCTTGTTGCTGGCCGAGCTTGTCTGACCTCATTTGAACTCTTTGCTTTGAGCCTGCTCTTTGTTTTTGCTTTGCTTCAAGACCTATGAACTTTTGGTATTCACATCTCCCATCCACTTTTGACCTCTAACTACACTTCTGTCCATCCCTTAGTGCAATCACCACTTGGTTTGTGGACTTTCTGAAGTTGACCTCCCTCTCCCCCTGGCTAGACCTCCAAATACACTTCTGTCTATCCCTTGTTACCATCAACACTTGGTTTGTGGACCATCTGGAATTGACCTCCTTCTTCCCCTTGGCTAGATCTCCAACTACACTTCTGTCCATCCCTTAGTGCCATCATCTCTTGGTTTGTGGATCTTCTGAAATTTACATTCTTCCTCCTCCTGGCTTGACCTTTAACTACACTTCTGTCCATCCCTTGGTGCCATCACCACTTGGTTTGTGGACCTTCTGGAAATGTCCTCTTTCTCCTCCTGGCTTGACCTCTGACTACACTTCTGTCCATCCCTTGGTACCTTCACCACTTGGTTTGTGGACCTTCTGGGATTTACCTCCTTCTCCCTCTGGCTTGACCTCAGAATATACTTCTATCCATCCCTTGGCACCATCACCACTTGGTTTGTGGACCTTCTGGAATTGCCCTCTTTTTCCTCCTGGCTTGACCTCTGGCTACACTTCTGTCCATCCCTTGGCACCATCACCACTTGGTTTGTGGACCTTCTGGAGACTGGAATTGTCCTCCTCCTTCTGGCTTGACCTCTGACTACACTTTTGTCCATCCCCTGGGACCATCACCACTCAACCTGTGAACCTTCTGGTATTGACCCACTTTGAGCCCTCCCCCCCATCAATGATTCTTTTGATTTTGTAATGTTCTAAACTGTATTTGGCAATATACAATGATGTGGCCTATTCATTTATCCACAACTCCACAACCCCAGTTTACGAACTGTAAAAACCAATTGGGTGCAATATATTTGTTCTCTGAGCCACAGTTGGTGGAGGTTTTTGTGCAGGGTTCTCAGCCTGACAATAACTGAATGCTGCACTGTAAGTATACTAATACAAAAAATACAGTATCTCCTACGCTATTATCAGGAAGGACATTCCAGCAGACAGGATGGCTCTTCTAGACAGCACCCTGTGCATAGGCCCAGGCTAATTCATGTTCCTTTTCATGCTCATAAAAATTGTGCACATGCTCGTGCACACACATGCACGCGCATCTGTTGCACGCATGCACATCTGTTGCTTGCATTGGTGCCAAGCGAGATATTTAAACTGAGCCTGTTCTATGCTTCAGTGCTGTCTTGTCTACAGCATTCCCGTGCATACTTGCAACCTGTTATTCTGCATCTGACTACTGTTACCGACCCAGCTTGTCTTGACTAATCCTGAACTCTAACTGCATTGATCCCGGCTTGCCTCTGACCACGCTTCCGCCTGTTCCCCTTGCTGCTGCTCCACTGATCTGTAATTGACCCGGCCTGCATCCTGACATTGTTCCTGCCTACGCATCTGCACCTGATCCATCTGCCTGGGTATGACCCAGTTCATCTGACTCTGCTTCTGTCCCCATTGCTGCTGGACTGCCTGCTGTGAGCCTCTGCCTATATTCCACCGTTGCTGCTCGCCGCCTGTCTGCTACCAGCCCGTGCCTGTCTGCTATCTCCAGTGCCAGCCTGCTCCTGTCTCCTGCCTACTGGTGTCCATCCGGCACTCCTGCTCCACTGTGGTCTACTGACGGTCTTCCCCTGCTTGATCCTGAGAGTCCGTCCAGTCCTGCTGCTAGCAAGACCAATAGGCACTCATGCAACTCTGTACTCCTGCACTACCTGCCTTCTCTATCAGGGGTGTAAGAAAGGCCTTTCTCATCATATCAGGCTCTTCCACCAGGTAAGTGACAGCTATGCAGGATACAGAGGTAATATGGAGATCTGCTGGAAGAACAAGTGAGGTGTAGGAGACCCAGGAGATCATCAAACCTGGAAGAGTCTGTTTCCCGGTGGATCCCACAAGAAGATTTCTATTGAACAGAGTGGGCAGCAAGAAAAGTAAGTATTCCATGTCTTATTCTGCAGGTAAACTTGTTTGCACTTGTTTTTTCATGATGGGGTCGCAGACGGGGAATCGTATTTTGGAATGCAGTTAAGCAAGATATAATAATTTTATATAAAGGGCACCTTTATATTCCAAGAGTGTCCTTGGAAAGTTGCTACACTTCTTGCCAATACAAATCTGATTTCCATCAGCTTGGAAATACAGCGCATATCACGAGAGAGATATATATAATACTGGAAGACATTACTGATCATGCCAGGTGATACCCTGTTGTCAAACAATGGCAGCTCTGTCCCTTGCCAGCCAAATATTTCCATGTGCCGCCTGTAGACAAGGACATGAGCTGCTCCCCTGTCTGATTTTGTTCTCTGGACCCTCTCAAAGCCATCAAGAGATGGAGCCAGTGCCAACCACCAGTCATTTGTGCTGGGCTCAGCTGACAACTGTTAATAAAAACAGACTAGAAAAAAAATCCAAATGAGATATAGGGTTAAATAAGGCCAAACTATATATTTGCACCGAGTGTAACAGCTAAAGAATTCCCTCTGCTGCCAGCGTGTCTGCCCACACATCTCTGGGATGTCAACGGTGTCGCAGCTTACCCAGCAAAAGTGAGATTAAAAGTGTATACAGCAGTCTTAAAGTGACCCTTCCCTCTGTCAGATGCCTGTGCCCCCTGCTGTCCACTGTGGTCCCATCCTTTGACCCCATATGTCACTGCTCGTCCTGTATTGATGTAGGGGCTGGAGGAAGGAACCATAGCATGTGACAAGGGACATAGCATCCAACACTTCCACAAGTGTTGAATGCCAAGGGTACTGGAGGCTGTAGCATTGGAATGGAGGAGAGGTAGGAGACACAGACCGCAGGAGATGCCTCCAAATAGCATCCTTCAAATCTCTTAGTATGGGTCTACTGTTGTTCATAGCTACAGTATATGCGCAAGGACATGAACTGCAATACGAATCTACGCATGTTGCTCACATGTGTTTTGGAGGTCTAATGGGCTAACAATAGCCATCCTCATATCAAAAAAATGGACAAGACCCCAACGCACCATGACACGTACACCTGTAGACACCTGTAATGTGTTGTGGAGCAATGGAAAAAAAAATGAGCAATAGCTATTTTTGGTGTGTGGATGGCCCATAGGAAATGGGTGGGTGGGTGCATGCAAAAAATGCATAGGCGTGTATTAGCCCTTAAGGTGATTGGAAACAATCACCTTGTAAAACAAACCATTCAGGTTAAAATAGAAATGAAAGACAAAATATTTGTATATAGATATTTTAAAAACAGTGAATACCTTCTTTCCAGTTTTTTTTAAAAAGTGATCATTTATTCTCTGTTCTCAGCTACATATGAGCTGGGGGAGGTGAAACAGCAGCAAACTGATCTGCCCAGGCTGTGCTGGGGGGGTGTCAGGACAAGTCTGATCATTGGAGGAGAGCAGGCTGCGTTGACGCTGTTCTCTCATGCTTAGTGTGGTCAGTTTTTATTAGGAAAGCAGAGGGGCTGGCAGAAACACCAGGGATTTCCCACAAAGGAAGCAATACAAAGAGGACAGAATATATTTTACATACAAGCACATGATACAGCTGGCACATATGAAGACTATGAAATGTTGGGGTAACATATTATTTAAAGGGGATATTTATTTTGTTATTAAAGTGTATGTCCAGGCAAAACCTTTTTCTTGGGTTTGGATGGAGCGTGTAACGGTTAGAGCACCATAGGAAGCCATTTCTTCAGTTTAGCAGTCAGCTTCCGGGGTCAAAGTAATCCCCAGGTCCTGTTTCCATATTTCTAAGTAGTGTAAGGCTCCCGTAAAATAGCCCATCGGTCTCTCCCCGACAATCCTGCTCAAAGGGTGTTAGTGTGCAAGAAAATTGCAGGATCGGGTAAGGAGCGAAGGAAGTGGGTAAGCTGTAGCATCTGTAGGGTGCCAAAAGAAGAGAGCTCCTGGGAACTTGTCAGTTGGGTAGAGGACAACCATGCAGAATGGCACAAGAAGTGCTGTGCGCACCATTTTTTGGCTTGTTTGATCTGAAGAAACTGTTTGTCTTATGTACCCGGTGGAAAGCCAAGGTGATCTAGAATAGGGAGTAGGGGCGAAGGGGCTATTCCTTAGGAGTCAAAAACCTTGCAACACATCTTCCAGGTAGCCCCAGTGGTAGGTTAAGTAACTCCTGTGTGGACATTCTTGGTAACCAGAGGTGCCCATCCAAAGGCATCTATCTGGCTTTTTACTCCAGTAGGACCCAGTGTTTCAAAGAGCTATGTCTAGACCAGTCTATGACCCTTGTCAAATGTGAGGCAACGTAGTATAGTCAAATATCAGGCAGAGCCATACCCCCAGCATCTTTTGGGTTTCAAAGGATGAAATGTTTCAATTTTGCCAGTTTGTTGGACCACACAAATTTGTTTATATGGGGGTTGGAGGGATTGGAGAAATGTTCTAGATGGCCAGGTGGGTATTGTTTGAAATAGAGTATCCAGAGAAGGACATTTTGTTTTATGGCATTGCATTTGCCCAACCACTAAAGGTTCTTTGTAGACCAAGACTGCAAGTCTGTTTTTAACTTTGACAGTAAAGAGGCAAACTTAGGAGAGTATAATTTGGTCAAGTCATTGAGAAGATGGTAATGGCTAGATGACTGGGTCAGAGCAACTCCAAAATTGTAGCTCTTGTGGTATGTTCCTGGTCTGCAGTGGTCATGATCTACCAACAGTGCTCCAAGGAAGGAAAACAGGTGAACCGGCAACAGGTTCATGGGCAGCTAAGGCTGAGTGATGCATGTGGGGAGTGAAGGCATGCCTGTGTAGTCCGGTTCAATAGAAGAGCTACTGTAGCTCAAATCGCTGAATAAGTTGGTGCTCATAGACCATGGCATTAGGGTGTGCACCCAAAGCTCAAACACACGTGTGTGTGTATGTGTATGTGTATATGTATATATATATATATATATATATATATATATATATATATATTTTTTTTTTTTATTATTATTATTATTTTTATAAAAAAATATTTTATTAATTTTTTTATTATTTTTATTTTTTATTTATATTATTTTTTTATTTCTTTTTTATAATAACTTTTTTTTAAATGTTTTCTATTTTTTACAATTTTATTTAATAATATATTATTATTATACATTTTTTTAGGAGCTCCACTGGGGGGCTTTGGTGAAAAATCAGAGGTCTAAATATATTTTTTTAATTATTTTTATAAAAAAATATTTTATTATTCTTTTTATTATTTATATTTTTTATTTTTTATTTATATTATTTTTTTCAATTTTGTTTAATAATATATTATTATTATTATTACTATTATACAATTTGTTAGGAGCTCCATTGGGGGTGGCTTTGGTTTGATATCAGAGGTCTAAACAGACCCCTGATATCTCACTTTTAAGACAGAGATTCCCCAGTCCCTTCTTCTGCAGCCAAACAGCTGGGGGAATCTGTGCAGCACAGCATGATTAGGGTGTGCCCAGGCACACCTGGCACACCCTGTGCACACGCCTATGTTGGTGCTGGTTCGAACAGAAAGGTGTCAGAACACACAGAGCATCGCAGTTTGTTGTATATGGGTCTGTGTAGCCACAGACCAATCAGGGTGTCCATTCATGCTGACCTGTGACCACAGCCAAAAGCGCCTACAATTGGCATGTGGACATCAGAACTGGACAACAGAGCAATGGAAGAAGGTGGCCTGGTCTGATGAATTCAAGAATGGTTTGAGGAACACAATGAGTTTGAGATGGTGACTTTGCCTCTGAATTCTCCAAATCTCAATCCCATGAAGCATCTGTGAGATGAGCTGGAAAAACAAATCGATCCATTAAGTCCCCACCTCACAATTTACAGGACCTACTACTGACGGCTCGGTACCAGATTCCACAGTATACCTTCAGAGGTCTAGTGGAGTCCTTGCCTGAAGGGTTATGGTGGATGGTTGTAATGGTATGGCTGATTGGTGTATGCAAAAAATGCTGAGCCTAAAATTCAGTGTTAAATCCTAAAGCGGCAAGGTAAAGGCATAATGTGCTAGTATGCATTGCATACTAGCACATTATGTTAAACTTACCTTAAAACAGCTCTTCCAGCACCAGGATGTCAGCACTGCAGGCGCTCTCATCTTCACCCGTCTTGCTTCCGGGTTCACGGACTCCGGCTCTGTGATTGGACGGAGCCACAATGACGTGACTCCCGCGCATACGCACGGGCGCCACCGTTCACTGCACAGGTCTCGCCATTCACGGGTGGCCGTTCCTTCAGAGTGCATGTGCCGGTGATGTCACTGGCTGCATGTACACTAAATATTTCCTAAACGGCGCACGTTTAGGAGATATTTACACTACCTATAGGTAAGCCTTATTATGGGCTTACCTATAGGTAAAAGGAAAAGATGGACGCTTACTTCCACTTTAAAAATACTTTAGACCAAAATAGAGGGACAGAGAGATTTGGTTCCAAAGGAGGGACAGTAACTGCCCATACACAAGATAAGAAAATTGTAGGAAAATGTCCGTACGACGAACGATCGGCCGATTACCTGATCGTTAGTATAGTGCTTTCGACAGCTGATTCCGACTGTTTGGACATCAAAAACTGAAGATGCAGGCTTGAAAATGTTTATCATATGTGAACACAATGTCCGATTTTCAGTTAATTAGTACAGTTTACGTCCGGAAAAAATTGGAAGAGCAAGACTACGCATGCCCGGAAACCAAATAATGCATTACAATACAATTCAACACATGACATTACTTCCCAAGTTGTATTCTGTCGTACAAGAATTTTCGCAAGTTGAGTAACCTCTTCATTTTCGATATGAGACTAGAATGCAAAAAAATCAGATGATCATTCGTTCCAATATTCTCATTGTGTGTACGAGACATAGAGGACTTCCGCCCCCCACCACAAAAATTTTTTAAAAGTCAGCAGCTACAAATACTGTAGCTGCTGATTTCTGATATTGGGACACTTACCTGTCCAGGGTTCCCACGACGTCGGCACCCCAGACGATTTTCGGATCGG
The DNA here is from genome assembly GCA_037952835.1 of Lithobates septentrionalis. NCBI lineage: Eukaryota > Metazoa > Chordata > Amphibia > Anura > Ranidae > Lithobates > Lithobates septentrionalis. The sequence goes on from JBBDGP010002253.1 coordinate 434,178, forward strand.
CTCTCCGGTGCTGCTGTCGCCATTCATGTTAAAGAGGAACTGCAGTCTGCTCACATAATTTGTAAAAAAAACATCGTCGCCATTCTGAAGCTTCTCTCCAACCACTTTGCATATTATTTTATATATACTGTGATTCTGTACTTGCCAAATATGCTGCAGAAATCTCCCTCCAGTGAGTCTGGCTGCAACCATTTTAACTGTGGGCAGCTGAAGCTGCTGCCTGTTCACTTCCTGGATTTACACACACCTCCAGCTCTGCAGCTCTCATTGTCCCTCTTATGACTCATCCCCTCTCCCTTCCTGGCAAACTCTCATGAGAGTAAGAGAGAGCTGTGCGTGATGTCATAAGCCTAGGCTTTTTACTAGACAAAAAACAGGAAGTGGGCTGTATAAGGTATTTACTGGCAGAAAAAAAACTACTCCCTACTGCGCATGTGCGAAGCGCGCTGAGCTTTCTAACTGGCCCAGCAGCGGGGGAAGAAGTAGGGGGCTGAACTTCTGACGGACGGCGTCACGGTGCTGTTTTCCTAGAAGTGGGAAATGCTACCTGTCAAAAACAGGTACCCCCCCCCCCCCACCCCCCGAAAGGCGGCTAATGTGGCAGCAGAAGAAGGTGGGGGAAGATAGGCAGACGTTCCACTTTTGGTTGGAACTCCGCTTTAAATATGTTTACAGACTGCGATGTATCATAATAATAATAATAAAAAAGCTTTGCAGATACCTAAAATTGTTTATTGTGCATATAAATTATATATTTAGGCTTTAAATGTGTGGCTTTTGTAAAAAACTAAATCAAATAGTAGGAGATACCAAACCAAAGAAAAAATAATAATTAGCAAGCAGTGAAAGAAATTTAAAAAAAAAAAGTGAACACCCCTGCCGAAACCCGGGATCGAACCAGGGACCTTTAGATCTTCAGTCTAACGCTCTCCCAACTGAGCTATTTCGGCTGCTGTCCTAGCACCGCCATCCACGTCATACAACTTAATATAGACATGTAATGTAATTGTATTATTTAATTTAAAAATAAAATAATGATCAGTGTTCTTTAGTAGTGAAAAACGTAATAAGGAATCACTTTTTTTTTTCCTACCCCCTATAAGATCCCCAAGTTCCCCTCTTCATCCTCATTTTGTGTCTTGTTTCTTATTTCCAGTCCCTCCATGCTCCAGTCTCTCCATGCTCCAGTTCCTCTTTTCCAGCCTCGTGCTGCACTCATCATCTATCCAGACTTCCTTCTATAAATAGTAACAAAATGTTACAATGTAATACAGAACAATCTTCACCTGGAGGCAGGAGCCAATCATAGTGCAGAGAATTTACTGTGACTAGTCGAGCTCTTAGCAAATTCTGTCACGAGTCTCTGTGGCGCAATCGGTTAGCGCGTTCGGCTGTTAACCGAAAGGTTGGTGGTTCGAGCCCACCCAGGGACGAGTGAATTTTATTTCGTGCTCATGTATATATTATTAATATATATATATATGTTACGGTTTTTTTTTTTTTTTGTTGGTTTAGTCAGAGCAACAAATCCAACGTTCTTTTGTCTGCCTCTACCGAGGATAGCCTATGTAACAGTAGCACTATTGACATAAAGCTGACATTTCAAATCTGACTTTTAAGCTGCATTTTCGCATTCCCTTTCGCGATTCTGGTTGAGCGATTTGCACACACACACATAGGGAAGCCCGTTCACTTCATGGGCTGCCCTATGCGCATTCGTGGCCCATAAAGAAGCTATTGCACCATTTTGGGCGACAAGCATAATCGCATTTTCTAAAACTCGCAACAAGCGTAACATTTTTTAACCGCTTGCCTATAACTTACATATACGGCAGCTCTGCTGCTAAGGATTTACATACCTAGTACGTGATCCTGCATTTCTGAGTCTGGGGCACGCTTCGGGCAACCCAATCCTGCTGCAATTATACACAGCAGGAGCTGATCTGCAGGTGACATGGACTCGATATCCGCCGGCACCTGCCAATCATTAGGCAGAGAGCCAGAACGGCGATCTGCCTATGTAAACAAGGCAGCTTGTCGTTCTGTCAGGAGGAAAGGCATGGGTCCTGTGTTCCTGCAAAGCAGGGACTAGGATCCATGTCTTCCCCTAGTAAAAGCTCCTCCCACACAGTGCACAAACACTGGCTAGGCACACAATTAACCCTTTGATCACCTCAGCCAGTGTTATTAGTACAGTGACAGTGCATATTTTTTAGCATTGATCACTGTATTAGAGTCACTGGTCCCCAAAAAGTGTCAAAAGCGTAATTTAGTGTCCGATTTGTCCGCCGCAATATCGCAGTCCCGCTATAAGTCCCTGATCGCCGCCATCACTAGTAAAATAAAATAAAAGAATTAAAAATTCCATAAATACGCCCCTAGGACACACTTAACCCCTTCACCAGTGACATTTTTACAGTAATCAAAGCATTTTTAATCGTACTGATCGCTGTATTAGTGACAATGGTCCCAAAAATGTGTAAAAATTGTCCGACGTATCCTCCATAATGTAACAGTCACGATAAAAATCGCAGATCGCCGCCATTACTAGTAAAACAAAAAATAATAATAAAAATGCTATAAATCTATCCCCTAATTTGTAGACGCTATAACCTTTGCACAAACCAATCAATATATGCTTATTGGGATTTTTTTTACCAATAATATGTAGCAGAATAGATATTGGCCCAAATTGATGAAGAAATTTTATTTTATTTTACATTTTTTTATTGGATATGTTTTATAGCAGAAAGTAAAAAAAAACATTTTTTGTTTATAGCGCAAAAAAATAAAAACCGCAGATGTGATCAAATTCCACCAAAAGAAAGCTCTATTTGTGTGGAAAAAAAGACATCAATTGTATTTGAGTACAGCTTCGCACGACCGCGCAATTGTCAGTTAAAATAACACAGTGCCGTATCGCAAAACATGGCCGGCTCATGAAGGGGGGTAAATCTCCCAGAGTTCAAGTGGTTAAAACTCACGACAAGCGTAACGCGTTTTTTAAAACTCGTGACAAACGTGGCAGAGTTGCACCATGTTTGGGGTCTTATTAAGAATAATGGTACCCAAAAGCGTGTCTTTCGTTGTGCCACAATTTGGGATCGGAGGCAGAATTGCGGCAATTCGTGAGATTTGAACAGGTCTTTAGGTTTCATGTATACTGGAAATATTTAACACTGTTCCTAGGGGGTGTCTGGCGTTTTTCTTTTTTTGCCTCCAAGCTCCAGAAGCAGCGATTTGGCTGAAAAAAACGCTTGACGCACGTAAATGCCTAAGTTGCCAATTTAATGCTAGGCACTAGAGTTGCACCAATACCGGTGCCAATACTAAGCATTTCATTGAGTACTTGTACGCGTGCAAATGCTCCTATACCTAAAACCAATACCTTTGCAATGTGATTTGAGCCCATGCAAAATGCATGGGCTCAAATCGCACTGCAAAGAATCACATGTGATTTGAACAGGAATGCTGTGCAATTCCTGTCCGAATCACATGCGGTTTCCCGCACCACTTCTGTGTGAACTCAGGCTTGTCATAGTGACTTCAGAGCCCCCCCCCCATGCTGAGGGCATGTGGCCTGGTATGGTTCCCCCCCTTTCCTGGCTTGCCAGGCTGCACGCTTGGATAAGGGTCTGGTATAGATTTTGGGGGGGACCCCACGCCATTTTTTAAAAAAAAATTTTTTACTGGCAAATCAGTTTTTTTTTTCATTCAGCTGTCAGCGGAGAAGCCTATTGACAGCTGATGACTCATCGATCGTTAAGGATGCCGCGGCCAGCTTCCCGGCCCTGCTTCTTAACAATCAGCTTACGCTGCACCCTGATTGGGCAAAGCTTTGCCCAATTCGGGTGCAGAATGCACTGTGCAGCATGCAGTGCAGTGCATTGCAGGGCGTTCGCCGGAGTGAACATCTGCCAAACACCTTGCAAATTTGGGCGTTGCTGAACGGGGGCGAACAGCCAGTGTTCGGCCTGAACTCATGCTTGGGTCGAAGCGTTCACCCAATCTTCGAGAGAAATGCACAAAAGAAAAACGTTTTCCTGGCATAGAGCTTGAAGCGTTTTTTGTTTTTTTTACCATGTGTATTTCCTAGCCACATTTGGGTGCCATTACCAACTGATAACACAACAAGCGCGACACACCTTTTTTTTTGCAGAACGGAACACGCAGATGTGAATGGAGCCTTTCGAAAACGCGCTGGGTGTGCAATATCTGGAGCTTTATGCCTGACATTCTCCAATGGAAATCTTGTGATGTATTATTCTAATCTACGTTGAATAGCCTTTTCAGCTTTGTATAGCATGTTTTTATATTTTATAGCATAATAAAGATTTTTTTGTATATTTTTATATAAAGTACTCCGAATTACAATTCCTTATGCAATAGTACTTTTGCCATTCAAAGTCCCATTAATGGGGGTTTCTGTTCCACGTACTAGCGATTTAGGGATGTAGGCAACCATCAGCTACATTTCACTTCAAAATGTAATACAGTGGAACCTTGGATTACGAGCATAATCCGTTCCAGGAAAATGCTTGTAGTCCAAAGCACTCGCATATCAAAGCGAGTTTCCCCATAGAAGTCAATGGAAACGAAGATAATTCGTTCCGCATTGACTTCAATTACATGCAATACCGCATGTGGCCAGAGGAGGGAGGGGGGCGTCGGTGAGCCTCGGAAATACTCGGGGACAGCTCGGCTGAACTCGGAAAGCCTCGGAAACACTCGGGAACGGTGTATTTACGAGTGTTTCCGCGTATTTCTGAGTGATTCCGAGTATTTCCGAACGGCTCTGAACCACTCCGAGTGTCCCCGGCGCCCCCCGCACCTGTGGCCAAATGCGGTACTGCACACCCCATTAGCTTGAATTCTGCTTGTTTTGCGAGACAACACTCGCAAACCGAGTCAGGATTTAAAAAAAAAGTTGCTCGTCTTTCAAAATGCTCGTTAACCGCGTTACTCGTAAACCAAAGTTCCAGTTCCACTGTATTTTCATAGAGGAGAGCTGGGCTGTGTCCGGTCTGCTTAGACTTGTCATCCGCTTAGCAGGGATCAGCGGAGAGATCTTCCATTGAAAAAGCAGATTCCGCTTAGCGGAGGCGCCCGTGTGAAAGGGGCCGGCATATCTGAAAAATCCATTATTAGCTTCATGCACACTGGACCTTTTTAGCTACAAGTCCTGGACGCAGCGGCTGCGGTATTTTATCAGAAAGAACATTTGCCGTTTTTAAACGCGTGTAACGCATATAGGAATGTCGAGCGTTTGGGAATTACTTCATTTAATTGGCCAGTATAATCATTTTTTCTGGCCAATGAAATGAATTAAAGTTCAAATGCTGAATGCGCATTTAGACGTGTTTACAGGCGTCAAGTGTTTTTTTTTCCTGCCAAAACGCTGCTGCTCCTCGATGCACTGGCAGTGGGGATTTTTTTTTCTGCATCTCAATGCCTCTAAATGCCTGTGTGTGAATGGACACATAGGCTATCATGCCGGGGTGTTTAGAGGCAGAAACAAATGCACACCTCCCAACTTTTTGAGATGGGAATGAGGGACACCCATCAGCAAAAGTAGGCAGGCATAGGACACACCCCTTGCCACGCCCCCTTAAAGGAGAATTGTACAAAAAAACAAGATTGGTTAAACCCACAAGTGCTTTTTTTTACCATTACTATTCCTTTATATTGGCTTTTGAAATTTAGAAATACAGCAATTTAGAAATCAGATGAAAGATTTAGCGCAGGAAAACACTTTTTGATAGATAAAAAGTGCATTTTATATACAACTATATAGATCAGACTAAAATGAGGGACAAATGAGGAGGAATGAGGGACAGGGGGACATTGCTCCAAATCAGGGACAGTCCCTCGAAATCAGGGACAGTTGGAAGGTATGCAAATGCTAAGAGCATCATCAAGAATGTCCAATATGCATGAGGCCTTAAAGCGGACCTTCAGTAATTTTCTTCATCTTTCCATCTAATAAATCTTCTGCCCTTGCTGTTGTTTTAACTTTGGATAGTAAAACATTTTTTTTCTGCCATTAAATACCTTATACAGCCCACTTCCTGTTTCTTGTCTGGTCATTAGCCTAGGCTTATGACATCATCCACCGCTCTCTCTCTCTCCTGAGAGTTTGCCAGGATGGGAGGGGGATGAGTCATAAGAGCGCCAATGAGAGCTGCAGAGCTGGAGGTGTGTCTCTGTGTAAATCCAGGAAGTGAACAGGCAGCAGCTTCAGCTGCCCACATTTAAAACGGTTGCAGCCAGACTCGGTGGAGGGAGATTTTTGCAGCATATTTGGCAAGTACAGAATCACAGTATATATAAAATATGCAAAGTGGTTGGAGGGAAGCTTCAGAATGGCAAAGATGTTTTTATTACAAATTATGTGAGCAGACTGCAGTTCCTCTTCAACCACTAGCCGACCAGCCGCCGTGATTATACGGCGGCAGGACGGTTCGTTCCCGCAAATCACTGTAGGTGTACGTCGGCACCTTTAAGGGCGATAGCAGGCACGAGAGCCAGAACGGGGATTTGTGTGTGTAAACACACAAATCCCTGTTCTGACAGGAGAGGAGAGACAAATTGTCTGTTCCTACTAATTGGGAACAGTGATCTGTCTCCTGCTCCAGTCAGTTCCCTCCCCCCAAAATTAGAAATACACGAGGGAACACATTTAACCCCTTGATCCCCCCCCTAGCATTTTTATAGCACCGATCGCTGTATAAATGTCAATGGTCCCAAAAATGTGTCAAAAGTGTCCAATTTGTCCGACGCAATGCCGAAGTCCCACTAAAAATCGCAGATTGCCACCATTACTAGTATATATAGTTACATAGTTACATAGTAGGTGAGGTTGAAAAAAGACACAAGTCCATCAAGTCCAACCTATGTGTGTGATTATGTGTCAGTATTGCATTGTATATCCCTGTATGTTGTGGTCATTCAGGTGCTTATCTAATAGTTTCTTGAAGCTATCAATGCTCCCCGCTGAGACCACCGCCTGTGGAAGGGAATTCCACATCCTTGTCGCTCTTACAGTAAAGAACCCTCTACGTAGTTTAAGGTTAAACCTATTTTTCTTCTAATTTTAATGAGTGGCCACGAGTCTTGGTAAACTCTCTTCTGCGAAAAAGTTTTATCCCTATTGTGGGGTCACCAGTCTGGTATTTGTAAATTGAAATCATATCCCCTCTCAAGCGTCTCTTCTCCAGAGAGAATAAGTTCAGTGCTCGCAACCTTTCCTCATAACTAAGATCCTCCAGACCCTTTATTAGCTTTGTTGCCATTCTTTGTACTCGCTCCATTTCCAGTACATCCTTCCTGAGGACTGGTGCCCAGAACTGGACCGCATACTCTAGGTGCGGCCGGACCAGAGTCTTGTAGAGCGGGAGAATTATCGTTTTATCTCTGGAGTTGACCCCCCTTTTAATGCATGCCAATATTCTGTTTACTTTATTAGCAGCAGCTTGGCATTGCATGCCATTGCTGAGCCTATCATCTACTAGGACCCTCAGGTCCTTTTCCATCCTAGATTCCCCCAGAGGTTCTCCCCCCAGTGTATAGATTGCTTTCATATTTTTGCCACCCAAATGCATTATTTTACATTTTTCTACATTGAACCTCATTTGCCATGTAGTCGCCCACCCCATTAATTTGTTCAGGTCTTTTTGCAAGGTTTCCACATCTTGCGGAGAAGTTATTGCCCTGCTTAGCTTAGTATCGTCTGCAAATACAGAGATTGAGCTGTTTATCCCATCCTCCAGATCGTTTATGAACAAATTAAATAGGATTGGTCCCAGCACAGAACCCTGGGGAACCCCACTACCCACCCCTGACCATTCTGAGTACTCCCCATTTATCACCACCCTCTGAACTCGCCCTTGTAGCCAGTTTTCAATCCATGTACTCACCCTATGGTCCATGCCAACAGACCTTATTTTGTACAGTAAACGTTTATGGGGAACTGTGTCAAATGCTTTTGCAAAATCCAGATACACCACGTCTACGGGCCTTCCTTTATCTAGATGGCAACTCACCTCCTCATAGAAGGTTAATAGATTGGTTTGGCAAGAACGATTCTTCATGAATCCATGCTGATTACTGCTAATGATATTGTTCGTATTACTAAAATCCTGTATATAGTCCCTTATCATCCCCTCCAAGAGTTTACATACTATCGATGTTAGGCTAACTGGTCTGTAATTCCCAGGGATGTATTTTGGGCCCTTTTTAAATATAGGTGCTACATTGACTTTTCTCCAATCAGCTGGTACCATTCCAGTCAGTAGACTATCTGTAAAAATTAGGAACAACGGTCTGGCAATCACCTGACTGAGTTCCCTAAGTACCCTCAGATGCAAGCCATCTGGTCCCGGTGATTTATTAATGTTAAGTTTCTCAAGTCTAATTTTAATTCTGTCCTCTGTTAACCATGGAGGTGCTTCCTGTGTTGTGTCATGAGGATAAACACTGCAGTTTTGGTTACTGAAGCCCCCCGATTCACTTGTGAAGACTGAGGAGAAGAATAAATTCAATACCTTCGCCATCTCCCCATCCTTTGTAACCAGATGTCCTTGCTCATTCTTTATGGGGCCAATATGGTCTGTCCTCCCTTTTTTTACTGTTTACATATTTAAAGAATTTTTTGTGATTTTTTTTTGCTCTCCTCCGCTATGTGTCTTTCATGTTCTATCTTAGCCGTCCTAATTGCACCCTTACATTTCTTATTGCATTCTTTATAAAGTCTGAATGCTGAGGATGATCCCTCAACCTAGTATTTTTTGAAGGCCTTCTCCTTTGCTTTTATATGCATTTTTACATTGGGGTTAAGCCATCCAGGACTTTTGTTCGCTCTTTTAAATTTATTACCCAATGGGATACATTGGCTAATGCCATTATTTAATATGCTCTTGAAGCAAACCCATCTCTCCTCCGTGTTCTTTGTTCCTAATTAGTGGGACTGCTTTAGCAGTCCCACTATTGTTATTCGATTTTATTAGTGGGACTGCTTTAGCAGTCCCACTATTGTTATTCGATTTTATTTATTAGTGGGAATGCTTTAGCAGTCCCACTATTGTTATTCGATTTTATTTATTTTTTATTTTAATTCTAATAATTTTATTCCGTACGTTTTTTGGTTCTGCGTAACTTCTGCATACTTTCAGCTATTAAAACCATTCAACTATTAAAATGTTCGTCTATTTTAGCTGATGTGTGCTCTTTTTCAACTTTTTTTCTACCATTTATACTTTTTAAAATATTAAGCTTTTTAACACTTTTTTTTAACATTGAAGTCAATGGGAGCATGCTTGAAATCCTTAAATTCTTCTTCCGCTCCCAAAAGTTTCAGCTCCTTCATACTTTCACCTAGAGACACCAAACAAACTTTAAAATGTTCACAAAATATTCAGCTATCTGGCTATATCTTTTCAGTTTGATATCTTTTACAGTTTTTGAGAAAAAGCTTTTTGTTTAGAGGTCATTTCAGGAAATTTTAGCCATTAATCAGAGTGTACTGTGTTTGTTTTGTTGCCATGGTTACCAAAGCTTCTGTTATACACAGGGGGGGAGGTGGCTGGAACATCTCAGCTCTGATTACAGAGCCCGGTGGGAGGGGACAGACACACCATGTACTGATTTATAATAGAGGAATATGATGGGGCAGTTTTGATGGGGTAATTCTGATGGGGCGGTTTTGATGGTGGCAATATGATGGGGCAGTTTTGATGGGGCAATTCTGATGGGGCAGTTTTGATGGTGGCAATATGATGGGGCAGTTTTGATGGGGACAATTTTTATGGAGCAGTTTTAAAGGTGGCAATATGATGGGGCAGTTTTGATGGGGGCAGTTTTGATGGTGGCAATATGATAGGGGCAGTTTTGATGGGGCAATTATGATGGGGCAGTTTTGATGGCGGCAATATGATGGGGCAGTTTTGATAGGGCAATTCTGATGAGGCAGTTTTGATGGGGCAATTCTGATGGGGCAGTTTTGATGGGGGCAGTTTTGATGGTGGCAATATGATGGGACAGTTTTGATGGGACAATTCTGATGGGGCAGTTTTGATGGTGGCAATATGATGGGGCAGTTTTGATGGGGACAATTTTGATGGGGCAATTCTAATGGGGCAGTTTTGATGGCAATATGATGGGGGCAGTTTTGATGGTGGCAATATGATGGGGCAGTATTGATGGTGGTAATATGATGGGGCAATTCTAATAGGGCAGTTTTGAGGATGGCAATATGATGGGGCAGTTTTGATGGGGCAATTCTGATGGTGGCAATATGATGGGACAATTTTGATGGAGCAATTCTGATGGTGCAGTTTTGATGGTGGCAATATGATGGGGCAGGTTTAATGGGGACAATTTTGATGGAGCAATTCTGATGGGGCAGTTTTGATGGCAGTATGATGGGGCAGTTTTGATGGCGGCCGTCTTAGCAATTTAGCTATTCAGCATTCCCACGCATTTTCCCCAGGAAATGCATTTTTAGTGGGAATGCTTTAGCAGTCCCACTATTGTTATTCGATTTTATTTATTTTTAATCTTAATTAGTGGGAATGCTTTAGCAGTCCCACTATTGTTATTCGATTTTATTAGTGGGAATGCTTTAGCAGTCCCACTATTGTTATTCTTTTTTTATTATTAGTGGGAATGCTTTAGCAGTCCCACTATTGTTATTCGATTTTATTTATTTTTAATCTACTTAATTTTAATTTTATTCTGTACGTTTTTTGGTTCTGCGTAACTTCTGCATACTTTCAGCTATTAAAACCATTCAACTATCAAAATGTTCGTTTCTTTTAGCTGATGTGTGCTCTTTTTCAACTTTTTTTCTACCATTTATACTTTTTAAAATATTAAGCTTTTTATCACTTTTTTTTAACATTGAAGTCAATGGGAGCATGCTTGAAATTCTAAATTCTTCTTCCGCTCCCAAAAGTTTCAGCTCCTTCATACTTTCACCTAGAGACACCAAACAAACTTTAAAATGTTCACAAAATATTCAGCTATCTGGCTATATCTTTTCAGTTTGATATCTTTTACAGTTTTTGAGAAAAAGCTTTTTGTTTAGAGGTCATTTCAGGAAATTTTAGCCATTAATCAAAGTGTACTGTTTGTTTTGTTGCCATGGTTACCAAAGCTTCTGTTATACACAGGGGGGGAGGTTGCTGGAGCATCTCAGCTCTGAATACAGAGCCCGGGGGAGGGGACAGACACACCATGTACTGATTTATAATAGAGGAATATGATGGGGCAGTTTTGATAGGGCAATTCTGATGGGGCAGTTTTGATGGGGCAATTATGATGGGGCAGTTTTATTGGTGGCAATTATGATGGGTCAGTTTTGATGGTGGCAATATGATGGGCAGTTTTGATAGGGCAATTCTGATGGGGCAGTTTTGATGGTGGCAATATGATGGGGCAGTTTTGATGGGGACAATTTTAATGGAGCAGTTTTAAAGGTGGCAATATGATGGGGCAGTTTTGATGGGGACAATTTTAATGGAGCAGTTTTAAAGGTGGCAATATGATGGGGCAGTTTTGATGGGGGCAGTTTTGATGGTGGCAATATGATGGGGCAATTCTGATGGGGCAGTTTTGATGGCAGTATGATGGGGCAGTTTTGATGGCAGTATGATGGGGCAGTTTTGATGGCGGCCATTTTAGCAATTTAGCTATTCAGCATTCCCACGCATTTTCCCCAGGAAATGCATTTTCTAGTTAGTGGGAATGCTTTAGCAGTCCCACTATTGTTATTCGATTTTATTTATTTAGTGGGAATGCTTTAGCAGTCCCACTATTATTTTATTCCGTACGTTTTTTGGTTCTGCGTAACTTCTGCATACTTTCAGCTATTAAAACCATTCAACTATCAAAATGTTCGTCTCTTTTAGCTGATGTGTGCTCTTTTTCAACTTTTTATCTACCATTTATACTTTTTAAAATATTAAGCTTTTTATCACTTTTTTTTAACATTGAAGTCAATGGGAGCATGCTTCAGAAACTTAAAATCTTCTTCCGCTTCCAAAAGTTTCAGCTCCTTCATACTTTCAACTAGAGACACCAAACGAACTTTAAAATGTTCACAAAATATTCAGCTATCTGGCTATATCTTTTCAGTTTGATATCTTTTACAGTTTTTGAGAAAAAGCTTTTTGTTTAGAGGTCATTTCAGGAAATTTTAGCCATTAATCAGAGTGTACTGTTTGTTTTGTTGCCATAGTTACCAAAGCTTCTGTTATACACAGGGGGGGAGGTGGCTGGAGCATATCAGCTCTGATTACAGAGGCCGGGGGAGGGGACAGACACACCATGTACTGATTTATAATACAGGAATATGATGGGGCATTTTTGATAGGGCAATTCTGATGGGGCAGTTTTGATCGGGCAGTTATGATGGGGCAGTTTTATTGGTGGCAATTATGATGGGTCAGTTTTGATGGTGGCAATATGATGGGGCAGTTTTGATGGGACAATTCTGATGGGGCAGTTTTGATGGTGGCAATATGATGGGCAGTTTTGATAGGGCAATTCTGATGGGGCAGTTTTGATGGTGGCAATATGATGGGGCAGTTTTGATGGGGACAATTTTAATGGAGCAGTTTTAAAGGTGGCAATATGATGGGGCAGTTTTGATGGGGACAATTTTAATGGAGCAGTTTTAAAGGTGGCAATATGATGGGGCAGTTTTGATGGGGGCAGTTTTGATGGTGGCAATATGATGGGGCAATTCTGATGGGGCAGTTTTGATGGTGGCAATATGATGGGGCAGTTTTAATGGGGACAATTTTGATGGGGCAATTCTGATGGGGCAGTTTTGATGGCAGTATGATGGGGCAGTTTTGATGGCGGCCATTTTAGCAATTTAGCTATTCAGCATTCCCACGCATTTTCCCCAGGAAATGCATTTTCTATTTAGTGGGAATGCTTTAGCAGTCCCACTATTGTTATTCGTTTTTTTATTTATTAGTGGGAATGCTTTAGCAGTCCCACTATTGTTATTCGATTTTATTTATTTTTAATTTTAATTTTATTCCGTACGTTTTTCGGTAATGCGTAACTTCTGCATACTTTCAGCTATTAAAACCATTCAACTATCAAAATGTTCGTCTCTTTTAGCTGAGGTGTGCTCTTTTTCAACTTTTTTTCTACCATTTATACTTTTTAAAATATTAAGCTTTTTATCACTTTTTTTTAACATTGAAGTCAATGGGAGCATGCTTGAAATCCTTAAATTTTTCTTCCGCTCCCAAAAGTTTCAGCTCCTTCATACTTTCACCTAGAGACACCAAACAAACTTTAAAATGTTCACAAAATATTCAGCTATCTGGCTATAGCTTTTCAGTTTGATATCTTTTACAGTTTTTGAGAAAAAGCTTTTTGTTTAGAGGTCATTTCAGGAAATTTTAGCCATTAATCAGAGTGTACTGTGTGTGTTTTGTTGCCATGGTTACCAAAGCTTCTGTTATACACAGGGGGGGGGAGGTGGCTGGAGCATCTCAGCTTTAATTACAGAGCCCGGGGGGAGGGGACAGACACACCATGTACTGATTATAATAGAGGAATATGATGGGGCAGTTTTGATGGTGGCAATTCTGATGGGGCAGTTTTGATGGCGGTCATTTTAGCAATTTAGCTATTCAGCAATTATTTTTGAAAAAAAATATATATTTTTGAAAAAAAAAATATATTTCTGAAAAAAAAAAAAATTATTTTTGAAAAAAAAAAAAAATCATTTTTGAAAAAAAAAAATTATTTTTGAAAAAAAAAAAAATTATTTTTGAAAAAAAAAAATTTTTTTTTGAAAAAAAAAAAAAATATTTTTGAAAAAAAAATTATTTTTGAAAAAAAAAAAATTTTTTGAAAAAAAAAATATTTAAAAAAAAAAATTTTTGAAAAAAAAATTTTTGAAAAAAAAAAAAATTTTTGAAAAAAAAAAAATTTTTGAAAAAAAAATTATTTTTGAAAAAAAAAATATTTTTGAAAAAAAAAAATATTTTTGAAAAAAAAAAATATTTTTTGATGGGGCAGTTTTGATGGTGGCAATATGATGGTGCAGTTTTGATGGGGCAATTCTGATGGGGCAGTTTTGATGGTGGCAATATGATGGGACAGTTTTGATGGCAATATGATGGGGGCAATTTTGCTGGGGGCCGTTTTAGCAATTCAGCATTCCCACGCATTTTCCCCAGGAAATGCATTTTCTAGTTAGTGGGAATGCTTTAGCAGTCCCACTATTGTTATTCGATTTTATTTATTTTTAATTTTATTCCGTACGTTTTTCGGTAATGCGTAACTTCTGCATACTTTCAGCTATTAAAACCATTCAACTATCAAAATGTTCGTCTCTTTTAGCTGAGGTGTGCTCTTTTTCAACTTTTTTTCTACCATTTATACTTTTTAAAATATTAAGCTTTTTATCACTTTTTTTTAACATTGAAGTCAATGGGAGCATACTTGAAATGCTTAAATTTTTCTTCCGCTCCCAAAAGTTTCAGCTCCTTCATACTTTCACCTAGAGACACCAAACAAACTTTAAAATGTTCACAAAATATTCAGCTATCTGGCTATAGCTTTTCAATTTGATATCTTTTACAGTTTTTGAGAAAAAGCTTTTTGTTTAGAGGTCATTTCAGGAAATTTTAGCCATTAATCAGAGTGTACTGTGTGTGTTTTGTTGCCATGGTTACCAAAGCTTCTGTTATACACAGACGGGGGGGAGGTGGCTGGAGTATCTCAGCTTTAATTACAGAGCCCGGGGGGAGGGGACAGACACACCATGTACTGATTATAATAGAGGAATATGATGGGGCAGTTTTGTTGGTGGCAATTCTGATGGGGCAGTTTTGATGGCGGTCATTTTAGCAATTTAGCTATTCAGCAATTATTTTTGGAAAAAAAAATATATTTTTGAAAAAAAAAAAAATATTTTTTTAAAAAAATTTTTTTTGAAAAAAAAAATTATTTTTGAAAAAAAAAAATTATTTTTGAAAAAAAAAAAAAATCATTTTTGAAAAAAAAAAATATTTTTAAAAAAAAATTATTTTTGAAAAAAAAATCATTTTTGAAAAAAAAAATTTTTTTTGAAAAAAAAAATATTTTTGAAAAAAAAAATAATTTTTGAAAAAAAAATAATTTTTGAAAAAAAAAATATTTTTGAAAAAAAAAAAATATTTTTGAAAAAAAAAAATATTTTTGAAAAAAAAAAATATTTTTTGATGGGGCAGTTTTGATGGTGGCAATATGATGGTGCAGTTTTGATGGGGCAATTCTGATGGGGCAGTTTTGATGGTGGCAATATGATGGGACAGTTTTGATGGCAATATGATGGGGGCAATTTTGCTGGGGGCCGTTTTAGCAATTCAGCATTCCCACGCATTTTCCCCAGGAAATGCATTTTCTAGTTTTAAACTTAATTGTAATAATTTTATTCCGTAAGTTTTTCGGTAATGCGTAACTTCTGCATACTTTCAGCTATTAAAACCATTCAACTATCAAAATGTTCGTCTCTTTTAGCTGAGGTGTGCTCTTTTTCAACTTTTTTTCTACCATTTATACTTTTTAAAATATTAAGCTTTTTATCACTTTTTTTTAACATTGAAGTCAATGGGAGCATGCTTGAAATCCTTAAATTTTTCTTCCGCTCCCAAAAGTTTCAGCTCCTTCATACTTTCACCTAGAGACACCAAACAAACTTTAAAATGTTCACAAAATATTCAGCTATCTGGCTATAGCTTTTCAGTTTGATATCTTTTACAGTTTTTGAGAAAAAGCTTTTTGTTTAGAGGTCATTTCAGGAAATTTTAGCCATTAATCAGAGTGTACTGTGTGTGTTTTGTTGCCATGGTTACCAAAGCTTCTGTTATACACAGGGGGGGGGAGGTGGCTGGAGCATCTCAGCTTTAATTACAGAGCCCGGGGGGAGGGGACAGACACACCATGTACTGATTATAATAGAGGAATATGATGGGGCAGTTTTGATGGTGGCAATTCTGATGGGGCAGTTTTGATGGCGGTCATTTTAGCAATTTAGCTATTCAGCAATTATTTTTGAAAAAAAAATATATTTTTGAAAAAAAATATATATTTCTGAAAAAAAAAAAATTATTTTTGAAAAAAAAAAAAATAATTTTTGAAAAAAAAAAATTATTTTTGAAAAAAAAAAAAATTATTTTTGAAAAAAAAAAATTTTTTTTTGAAAAAAAAAAAATATTTTTGAAAAAAAAATTATTTTTGAAAAAAAAAAAATTTTTTGAAAAAAAAAATATTTAAAAAAAAAAAATTTTTGAAAAAAAAATTTTTGAAAAAAAAAAAAATTTTTGAAAAAAAAATTATTTTTGAAAAAAAAAATATTTTTGAAAAAAAAAAATATTTTTGAAAAAAAAAAATATTTTTTGATGGGGCAGTTTTGATGGTGGCAATATGATGGTGCAGTTTTGATGGGGCAATTCTGATGGGGCAGTTTTGATGGTGGCAATATGATGGGACAGTTTTGATGGCAATATGATGGGGGCAATTTTGCTGGGGGCCGTTTTAGCAATTCAGCATTCCCACGCATTTTCCCCAGGAAATGCATTTTCTAGTTAGTGGGAATGCTTTAGCAGTCCCACTATTGTTATTCGATTTTATTTATTTTTAATTTTATTCCGTACGTTTTTCGGTAATGCGTAACTTCTGCATACTTTCAGCTATTAAAACCATTCAACTATCAAAATGTTCGTCTCTTTTAGCTGAGGTGTGCTCTTTTTCAACTTTTTTTCTACCATTTATACTTTTTAAAATATTAAGCTTTTTATCACTTTTTTTTAACATTGAAGTCAATGGGAGCATGCTTGAAATGCTTAAATTTTTCTTCCGCTCCCAAAAGTTTCAGCTCCTTCATACTTTCACCTAGAGACACCAAACAAACTTTAAAATGTTCACAAAATATTCAGCTATCTGGCTATAGCTTTTCAATTTGATATCTTTTACAGTTTTTGAGAAAAAGCTTTTTGTTTAGAGGTCATTTCAGGAAATTTTAGCCATTAATCAGAGTGTACTGTGTGTGTTTTGTTGCCATGGTTACCAAAGCTTCTGTTATACACAGACGGGGGGGAGGTGGCTGGAGTATCTCAGCTTTAATTACAGAGCCCGGGGGGAGGGGACAGACACACCATGTACTGATTATAATAGAGGAATATGATGGGGCAGTTTTGTTGGTGGCAATTCTGATGGGGCAGTTTTGATGGCGGTCATTTTAGCAATTTAGCTATTCAGCAATTATTTTTGGAAAAAAAAATATATTTTTGAAAAAAAAAAAAATATTTTTTTAAAAAAAATTTTTTTGAAAAAAAAAATTATTTTTGAAAAAAAAAAATTATTTTTGAAAAAAAAAAAAATCATTTTTGAAAAAAAAAAATATTTTTAAAAAAAAATTATTTTTGAAAAAAAAAATCATTTTTGAAAAAAAAAATTTTTTTTGAAAAAAAAAAATATTTTTGAAAAAAAAAATAATTTTTGAAAAAAAAATTATTTTTGAAAAAAAAAATATTTTTGAAAAAAAAAAAATATTTTTGAAAAAAAAAAATATTTTTGAAAAAAAAAATATTTTTTGATGGGGCAGTTTTGATGGTGGCAATATGATGGTGCAGTTTTGATGGGGCAATTCTGATGGGGCAGTTTTGATGGTGGCAATATGATGGGACAGTTTTGATGGCAATATGATG
Organism: Lithobates septentrionalis; assembly: GCA_037952835.1. Taxonomy (NCBI): domain Eukaryota; kingdom Metazoa; phylum Chordata; class Amphibia; order Anura; family Ranidae; genus Lithobates; species Lithobates septentrionalis. The sequence continues at coordinate 451,895 of JBBDGP010002253.1, forward strand.
GGGGCAATTTTGCTGGGGGCCGTTTTAGCAATTCAGCATTCCCACGCATTTTCCCCAGGAAATGCATTTTCTAGTTTTAAACTTAATTGTAATAATTTTATTCCGTAAGTTTTTCGGTAATGCGTAACTTCTGCATACTTTCAGCTATTAAAACCATTCAACTATCAAAATGTTCGTCTCTTTTAGCTGAGGTGTGCTCTTTTTCAACTTTTTTTCTACCATTTATACTTTTTAAAATATTAAGCTTTTTATCACTTTTTTTTAACATTGAAGTCAATGGGAGCATGCTTGAAATCCTTAAATTTTTCTTCCGCTCCCAAAAGTTTCAGCTCCTTCATACTTTCACCTAGAGACACCAAACAAACTTTAAAATGTTCACAAAATATTCAGCTATCTGGCTATATCTTTTCAGTTTGATATCTTTTACAGTTTTTGAGAAAAAGCTTTTTGTTTAGAGGTCATTTCAAGAAATTTTAGCCATTAATCAGAGTGTACTGTGTGTGTTTTGTTGCCATGGTTACCAAAGCTTCTGTTATACACAGGGGGGAGGTGGCTGAAGCATTCAGCTCTGATTACAGAGCCCGGGGGGAGGGGACAAAAGCTGAAAAATCAGAACATGATTTCTAAACTCCCGCCACTCCCTCATTTTCAAGCCCACCTACACAAATCTTATATCAAAACGTTCAGCTATCCCTGCTGCCACTAAACATGTCCACGGCTAAGCCATAGTCCTGATAGTTTTCACAATATGACCATTTGTTTGCAACTCACACCGTCCATTGACATTCATTGAAACTACACTCTAGCCCCTTCAAATTTGAAGGGCAATTTCTAAACTGTGACTGTGCCTTCAATTTTAATATTTCAGAGACATACTATGTATCAAAATCTAGGTCTGGGTCTTGTGATTCTCACAATATAAAGATCTTCGCTGTAGGATGTATAGTTTTTAAAATACGGCCATTTGTTTAGAGGTCATTTCAGGAAATTTTAGCCATTAATCAGAGTGTACTGTGTTTGTTTTGTTGCCATGGTTACCAAAGCTTCTGTTATACACAGGGGGGGAGGTGGCTGGAGCATCTCAGCTTTGATTACAGAGCCCGGGGGAGGGGACAGACACACCATGTACTGATTTATAATAGAGGAATATGATGGGGCAGTTTTGATGGGGTAATTCTGATGGGGCAGTTTTGATGGTGGCAATATGATGGGGCAGTTTTGATGGTGGCAATATGATGGGGCTGTTTTGATAGGGCAATTCTGATGGGGCAGTTTTGATGGTGGCAATATGATGGGACAGTTTTGATGGCAATATGATGGGGGCAATTTTGCTGGGGGCCGTTTTAGCAATTCAGCATTCCCACGCATTTTCCCCAGGAAATGCATTTTCTAGTTTTTCTTCTTATTCCGTACGTTTTTTGGTTCTGCGTAACTTCTGCATACTTTCAGCTATTAAAACCATTCAACTATTAAAATGTTTGTCTCTTTTAGCTGAGGTGTGCTCTTTTTCAACTTATTTTCTACCATTTATACTTTTTAAAATATTAAGCTTTTTAACACTTTTTTTCACATTGAAGTCAATGGGAGCATGCTTGAAATCCTTAAATTCTTCTTCCGCTCCCAAAAGTTTCAGCTCCTTCATACTTTCACCTAGAGACACCAAACAAACTTTAATATGTTCACAAAATATTCAGCTATCTGGCTATATCTTTTCAGTTTGGTATCTTTTACAGTTTTTGAGAAAAAGCTTTTTGTTTAGAGGTCATTTCAGGAAATTTTAGCCATTAATCAGAGTGTACTGTGTTTGTTTTGTTGCCATGGTTACCAAAGCTTCACAGGGGGGGAGGTGGCTGGAGCATCTCAGCTCTGATTAAAGAGCCCGGGGGGAGGGGACAGACACACCATGTACTGATTTATAATAGAGGAATATGATGGGGCAGTTTTGATGGGGTAATTCTGATGGGGCAGTTTTGATGGTGGCAATATGATGGGGCAGTTTTGATGGGGCAATTCTGATGGGGCAGTTTTGATGGTGGCAATATGATGGGGCAGTTTTGATGGGGACAATTTTTATGGAGCAGTTTTAAAGGTGGCAATATGATGGGGCAGTTTTGATGGGGGCAGTTTTGATGGTGGCAATATGATGGGGCAGTTTTAATGGGGACAATTTTGATGGGGCAGTTTTGATGGCAGTATGATGGGGCAGCAATTATTTTTGAAAAAAAAAATATTTTTGAAAAAAAAAAATATTTTTGAAAAAAAAAAATATTTTTGAAAAAAAAAATATTTTTGAAAAAAAAAAATATTTTTGAAAAAAAAATATATATTTTTGAAAAAAATATATATATTTTTGAAAAAATATATATTTTTGAAAAAAAAAATTATTTTTGAAAAAAAAAAAATATTTTTGAAAAAAAAAATCATTTTTGAAAAAAAAAAATATTTTTGAAAAAAAAAATTATTTTTTAAAAAAAAAAAATCATTTTTGAAAAAAAAAATTATTTTTGAAAAAAAATATATATATTTTTGAAAAAAAAAATATATATTTTTGAAAAAAAATATATATATTTTTGAAAAAAAAAATTATTTTTGAAAAAAAAAAATTATTTTTGAAAAAAAAATTCATTTTTGAAAAAAAAATTACTTTTGAAAAAAAAAATACTTTTAGTTTTGATGGGGCAATTCTGATGGGGCAGTTTTGATGGGGACAATTTTGATGGGGCAATTCTAATGGGGCAGTTTTGATGGCAATATGATAGGGGCAGTTTTGATGGTGGCAATATGATGGGGCAGTTTTGATGGTGGTAATATGATGGGGCAATTCTGATGGGGCAGTTTTGATGGTGGCAATATGATGGGGCAGTTTTGATGGGGCAATTCTGATGGTGGCAATATGATGGGACAATTTTGATGGAGCAATTCTGATGGGGCAGTTTTGATGGTGGCAATATGATGGGGGAGTTTTAATGGGGACAATTTTGATGGGGCAATTCTGATGGGGCAGTTTTGATGGCGGCCGTTTTAGCAATTTAGCTATTCAGCATTCCCACGCATTTTCCCCAGGAAATGCATTTTCTAATTAGTGGGAATGCTTTAGCAGTCCCACTATTGTTATTCGATTTTATTTATTAGTGGGAATGCTTTAGCAGTCCCACTATTGTTATTCGTTTTTTTATTTATTTTTCTTATTATTATTCCGTACGTTTTTCGGTAATGCGTAACTTCTGCATACTTTCAGCTATTAAAACCATTCAGCTATCAAAATGTTCGTCTCTTTTAGCTGAGGTGTGCTCTTTTTCAACTTTTTTTCTACCATTTATACTTTTTAAAATATTAAGCTTTTTATCACTTTTTTTTAACATTGAAGTCAATGGGAGCATGCTTGAAATCCTTAAATTTTTCTTCCGCTCCCAAAAGTTTCAGCTCCTTCATACTTTCACCTAGAGACACCAAACAAACTTTTGAAAAAAAAAAATTTTTGAAAAAAAAAAAATTCTTTTTGAAAAAAAAAAAATATTTTTGAAAAAAAAATTTTTTGAAAAAAAAAAATATTTTTGAAAAAAAAAAATTTTTGAAAAAAAAAAATCATTTTTGAAAAAAAATATATATTTTTGAAAAATAAAATTATTTTTGAAAAAAAAAAATTATTTTTGAAAAAAAAAATTATTTTTGAAAAAAAAAAAATTATTTTTGAAAAAAAAAAATTACTTTTTGAAAAAAAAAATTACTTAAAAAAAAAAATTTACTTTTAGTTTTGATGGGGCAATTCTGATGGGGCAGTTTTGATGGGGACAATTTTGATGGGGCAATTCTAATGGGGCAGTTTTGATGGCAATATGATGGGGGCAGTTTTGATGGCGGCCGTTTTAGCAATTTAGCTATTCAGCATTCCCACGCATTTTCCCCAGGAAATGCATTTTCTAGTTTTTCTTCTTATTCCGTACGTTTTTTGGTTCTGCGTAACTTCTGCATACTTTCAGCTATTAAAACCATTCAACTATTAAAATGTTCGTCTCTTTTAGCTGAGGTGTGCTCTTTTTCAACTTTTTTTCTAACATTTATACTTTTTAAAATATTAAGGTTTTTAAACACTTTTTTTAACATTGAAGTCAATGGGAGCATGCTTGAAATCCTTAAATTCTTCTTCCGCTCCCAAAAGTTTCAGCTCCTTCATACTTTCACCTACAGACACCAAACAAACTTTAAAATGTTCACAAAATATTCAGCTATCTGGCTATATCTTTTCAGTTTGATATCTTTTACAGTTTTTGAGAAAAAGCTTTTTGTTTAGAGGTCATTTCAGGAAATTTTAGCCATTAATCAGAGTGTACTGTGTTTGTTTTGTTGCCATGGTTACCAAAGCTTCTGTTATACACAGGTGGGGAGGTGGCTGGAGCATCTCAGCTCTGATTACAGAGCCCAGGGGAGGGGACAGACACACCATGTACTGATTTATAATAGAGGAATATGATGGGGCAGTTTTGATGGGGCAATTCTGATGGGGCAGTTTTGATGGGGGCAGTTTTGATGGTGGCAATATGATGTGGCAATTCTGATGGTGGCAATATTATGGGACAATTTTGATGGAGCAATTCTGATGGGGCAGTTTTGATGGTGGCAATATGATGGGGCAGTTTTAATGGGGACAATTTTGATGGGGCAATTCTGATGGGGCAGTTTTGATGGCGGCCGTTTTAGCAATTTAGCTATTCAGCAATTATTTTTGAAAAAAAAAATTATTTTTGAAAAAAAAAAAATTTTTTGAAAAAAAAAAAAATTATTTTTGAAAAAAAAAAAATATTTTTGAAAAAAAATATATATATTTATATATTTTTGAAAAAAAGAAATTATTTTTGAAAAAAAAAATTATTTTTGAAAAAAAAAAAAATATTTTTGAAAAAAAAAAATATTTTTGAAAAAAAAAAATATTTTTGAAAAAAATATATATATATTTTTGAAAAAAAAAATATTTTTGAAAAAAAAAATATTTTTGAAAAAAAAAAATATTTTTGAAAAAAAAAAAATTATTTTTGAAAAAAAAAAATATATTTTTGAAAAAAAAATTCATTTTTGAAAAAAAAAATTACTTTTGAAAATAAAAATACTTTTAGTTTTGATGGGGCAATTCTGATGGGGCAGTTTTGATGGGGACAATTTTGATGGGGCAATTCTAATGGGGCAGTTTTGATGGCAATATGATGGGGGCAGTTTTGATGGTGGCAATATGATGGGGCAGTTTTGATGGTGGTAATATGATGGGGCAATTCTGATGGGGCGATTCTGATGGTGGCAATATGATGGGACAATTTTGATTGAGCAATTCTGTTGGGGCAGTTTTGATGGTGGCAATATGATGGGGCAGTTTTAATGGGGACAATTTTGATGGGGCAATTCTGATGGGGCAGTTTTGATGGCAGTATGATGGGGCAGTTTTGATGGCGGCCATTTTAGCAATTTAGCTATTCAGCATTCCCACGCATTTTCCCCAGGAAATGCATTTTCTAGTTTTTCTTCTTATTCCGTACGTTTTTTGGTTCTGCGTAACTTCTGCATACTTTCAGCTGTTAAAACCATTCAACTATTAAAATGTTTGTCTCTTTTAGCTGAGGTGTGCTCTTTTTCAACTTATTTTCTACCATTTATACTTTTTAAAATATTAAGCTTTTTAACACTTTTTTTCACATTGAAGTCAATGGGAGCATGCTTGAAATCCTTAAATTCTTCTTCCGCTCCCAAAAGTTTCAGCTCCTTCATACTTTCACCTAGAGACACCAAACAAACTTTAATATGTTCACAAAATATTCAGCTATCTGGCTATATCTTTTCAGTTTGGTATCTTTTACAGTTTTTGAGAAAAAGCTTTTTGTTTAGAGGTCATTTCAGGAAATTTTAGCCATTAATCAGAGTGTACTGTGTTTGTTTTGTTGCCATGGTTACCAAAGCTTCACAGGGGGGGAGGTGGCTGGAGCATCTCAGCTCTGATTAAAGAGCCCGGGGGGAGGGGACAGACACACCATGTACTGATTTATAATAGAGGAATATGATGGGGCAGTTTTGATGGGGTAATTCTGATGGGGCAGTTTTGATGGTGGCAATATGATGGGGCAGTTTTGATGGGGCAATTCTGATGGGGCAGTTTTGATGGTGGCAATATGATGGGGCAGTTTTGATGGGGACAATTTTTATGGAGCAGTTTTAAAGGTGGCAATATGATGGGGCAGTTTTGATGGGGGCAGTTTTGATGGTGGCAATATGATGGGGCAGTTTTAATGGGGACAATTTTGATGGGGCAGCTTTGATGGCAGTATGATGGGGCAGCAATTATTTTCGAAAAAAAAAATATTTTTGAAAAAAAAAAATATTTTTGAAAAAAAAAAATATTTTTGAAAAAAAAATATATATTTTTGAAAAAAATATATATATTTTTGAAAAAAAATATATTTTTGAAAAAAAAAAATTATTTTTGAAAAAAAAAAAAAATTTTTGAAAAAAAAAAATCATTTTTGAAAAAAAAAATATTTTTGAAAAAAAAAATTATTTTTTTAAAAAAAAAAATCATTTTTGAAAAAAAAAATTATTTTTGAAAAAAAATATATATATTTTTGAAAAAATATATATATATTTTTGAAAAAAAATATATATATTTTTGAAAAAAAAAATTATTTTTGAAAAAAAAAAAATTATTTTTGAAAAAAAAATTCATTTTTGAAAAAAAAATTACTTTTGAAAAAAAAAATACTTTTAGTTTTGATGGGGCAATTCTGATGGGGCAGTTTTGATGGCAATATGATGGGGGCAGTTTTGATGGTGGCAATATGATGGGGCAGTTTTGATGGTGGTAATATGATGGGGCAATTCTGATGGGGCAGTTTTGATGGTGGCAATATGATGGGGCAGTTTTGATGGGGAAATTCTGATGGTGGCAATATGATGGGACAATTTTGATGGAGCAATTCTGATGGGGCAGTTTTGATGGTGGCAATATGATGGGGGAGTTTTAATGGGGACAATTTTGATGGGGCAATTCTGATGGGGCAGTTTTGATGGCGGCCGTTTTAGCAATTTAGCTATTCAGCATTCCCACGCATTTTCCCCAGGAAATGCATTTTCTAATTAGTGGGAATGCTTTAGCAGTCCCACTATTGTTATTCGATTTTATTTATTAGTGGGAATGCTTTAGCAGTCCCACTATTGTTATTCGTTTTTTTATTTATTTTTCTTATTATTATTCCGTACGTTTTTCGGTAATGCGTAACTTCTGCATACTTTCAGCTATTAAAACCATTCAGCTATCAAAATGTTCGTCTCTTTTAGCTGAGGTGTGCTCTTTTTCAACTTTTTTTCTACCATTTATACTTTTTAAAATATTAAGCTTTTTATCACTTTTTTTTAACATTGAAGTCAATGGGAGCATGCTTGAAATCCTTAAATTTTTCTTCCGCTCCCAAAAGTTTCAGCTCCTTCATACTTTCACCTAGAGACACCAAACAAACTTTTGAAAAAAAAAAATTTTTGAAAAAAAAAAATTCTTTTTGAAAAAAAAAAAATATTTTTGAAAAAAAAAATTTTTTTAAAAAAAAATTATTTTTGAAAAAAAAAAATTTTTGAAAAAAAAAAAATCATTTTTGAAAAAAAATATATATTTTTGAAAAATAAAATTATTTTTGAAAAAAAAAATTATTTTTGAAAAAAAAAATTATTTTTGAAAAAAAAAATTATTTTTGAAAAAAAAAAAATTATTTTTGAAAAAAAAAAATTACTTTTTGAAAAAAAAAGTTACTTTAAAAAAAAAATGTACTTTTAGTTTTGATGGGGCAATTCTGATGGGGCAGTTTTGATGGGGACAATTTTGATGGGGCAATTCTAATGGGGCAGTTTTGATGGCAATATGATGGGGGCAGTTTTGATGGCGGCCGTTTTAGCAATTTAGCTATTCAGCATTCCCACGCATTTTCCCCAGGAAATGCATTTTCTAGTTTTTCTTCTTATTCCGTACGTTTTTTGGTTCTGCGTAACTTCTGCATACTTTCAGCTATTAAAACCATTCAACTATTAAAATGTTCGTCTCTTTTAGCTGAGGTGTGCTCTTTTTCAACTTTTTTTCTAACATTTATACTTTTTAAAATATTAAGGTTTTTAAACACTTTTTTTAACATTGAAGTCAATGGGAGCATGCTTGAAATCCTTAAATTCTTCTTCCGCTCCCAAAAGTTTCAGCTCCTTCATACTTTCACCTACAGACACCAAACAAACTTTAAAATGTTCACAAAATATTCAGCTATCTGGCTATATCTTTTCAGTTTGATATCTTTTACAGTTTTTGAGAAAAAGCTTTTTGTTTAGAGGTCATTTCAGGAAATTTTAGCCATTAATCAGAGTGTACTGTGTTTGTTTTGTTGCCATGGTTACCAACGCTTCTGTTATACACAGGTGGGGAGGTGGCTGGAGCATCTCAGCTCTGATTACAGAGCCCAGGGGAGGGGACAGACACACCATGTACTGATTTATAATAGAGGAATATGATGGGGCAGTTTTGATGGGGCAATTCTGATGGGGCAGTTTTGATGGGGGCAGTTTTGATGGTGGCAATATGATGTGGCAATTCTGATGGTGGCAATATTATGGGACAATTTTGATGGAGCAATTCTGATGGGGCAGTTTTGATGGTGGCAATATGATGGGGCAGTTTTAATGGGGACAATTTTGATGGGGCAATTCTGATGGGGCAGTTTTGATGGCGGCCGTTTTAGCAATTTAGCTATTCAGCAATTATTTTTGAAAAAAAAAATTATTTTTGAAAAAAAAAAAATTTTTTGAAAAAAAAAAAATTATTTTTGAAAAAAAAAAAAATTATTTTTGAAAAAAATATATATTTTTGAAAAAAAATATATATATTTATATATTTTTGAAAAAAAGAAATTATTTTTGAAAAAAAAAATTATTTTTGAAAAAAAAAAAATATTTTTGAAAAAAAAAAATATTTTTGAAAAAAAAAAAATATTTTTGAAAAAAATATATATATATTTTTGAAAAAAAAATATTTTTGAAAAAAAAAATATTTTTGAAAAAAAAAAAATATTTTTGAAAAAAAAAAAATTATTTTTGAAAAAAAAAATATATTTTTGAAAAAAAAATTCATTTTTGAAAAAAAAAATTACTTTTGAAAATAAAAATACTTTTAGTTTTGATGGGGCAATTCTGATGGGGCAGTTTTGATGGGGACAATTTTGATGGGGCAATTCTAATGGGGCAGTTTTGATGGCAATATGATGGGGGCAGTTTTGATGGTGGCAATATGATGGGGCAGTTTTGATGGTGGTAATATGATGGGGCAATTCTGATGGGGCAATTCTGATGGTGGCAATATGATGGGACAATTTTGATTGAGCAATTCTGTTGGGTCAGTTTTGATGGTGGCAATATGATGGGGCAGTTTTAATGGGGACAATTTTGATGGGGCAATTCTGATGGGGCAGTTTTGATGGCAGTATGATGGGGCAGTTTTGATGGCGGCCATTTTAGCAATTTAGCTATTCAGCATTCCCACGCATTTTCCCCAGGAAATGCATTTTCTAGTTTATTAGTGGGAATGCTTTAGCAGTCCCACTATTGTTATTCGTTTTTTTATTTATTTTTCTTCTTATTATTATTCCGTACGTTTTTTGGTTCTGCGTAACTTCTGCATGCTTTCAGCTATTTAGCCATTCAACTATTAAAATGTTCGTCTCTTTTAGCTGATGTGTGCTCTTTTTCAACTTTTTTTCTACCATTTATACTTTTTAAAATATTAAGCTTTTTAACACTTTTTTTTAACATTGAAGTCAATGGGAGCATGCTTCAGATGCTTAAAATCTTCTTCCGCTCCCAAAAGTTTCAGCTCCTTCATACTTTCACCTACAGACGCCAAACAAACTTTAAAATGTTCACAAAATATTCAGCTATCTGGCTATATCTTTTCAGTTTGATATCTTTTACAGTTTTTGAGAAAAAGCTTTTTGTTTAGAGGTCATTTCAAGAAATTTTAGCCATTAATCAGAGTGTACGGTGTTTGTTTTGTTGCCATGGTTACCAAAGCTTCTGTTATACACCGGGGGGGGGAGGTGGCTGGAGCATCTCAGCTTTGATTACAGAGCCCGGGGGAGGTGACAGACACACCATGTACTGATTTATAATAGAGGAATATGATGGGGCAGTTTTGATAGGGCAATTCTGATAGGGCAGTTTTGATGGGGCAATTATGATGGGGCAGTTTTGATGGTGGCAATATGATGGGGTAGTTTTGATAGGGCAATTCTGATGGGGCAGTTTTGATGGTGGCAATATGATGGGGTAGTTTTGATAGGGCAATTCTGATGGGGCAGTTTCATGGTGGCAATATTATGGGGCAGTTTTGATGTGGCAATTCTGATGGGGCAATTCTGATGGGGCAGTTTTGATGGTGGCAATATGATGGGGCAGTTTTGATGGGTCAATTCTGATGGGGCAGTTTTGATGGGGCAATTCTGATGGGGCAGTTTTGATGGGGCAATTCTCATGGGGCAGTTTTGATGGGGCAATTCTCATGGGGCAGTTTTGATGGTGGCAATATGATGGGGCAGTTTTGATGGCAATATGATGGGGCAGTTTTGCTGGGGGCCATTTTAGCAATTCAGCATTCCCACGCATTTTCCCCAGGAAATGCATTTTCTAGTTCTTCTTTTTCTTCTTATTATTCCGTACGTTTTTTGGTTCTGCGTAACTTCTGCATACTTTCAGCTATTAAAACCATTCAACTATCAAAATTGACGTCTCTTTTAGCTGATGTGTGCTCTTTTTCAACTTTTTTTCTACCATTTATGCTTTTTAAAATATTAAACTTTTTAACACTTTTTTTTAACATTGAAGTCTATGGGAACATGCTTGAAATCCTTAAATTCTTCTTCCGCTCCCAAAAGTTTCAGCTTCTTCATACTTTCACCTAGAGACGCCAAACAAACTTTAAAATGTTCACAAAATATTCAGCTATCTGGCTATATCTTTTCAGTTTGATATCTTTTACAGTTTTTGAGAAAAAGCTTTTTGTTTAGAGGTCATTTCAGGAAATTTTAGTCATTAATCAGAGTGTACTGTGTTTGTTTTGTTGCCATGGTTACCAAAGCTTCTGTTATACACAGGGGGGAGGTGGCTGGAGCATCTCAGCTCTGATTACAGAGCCCGGGGGAGGGGACAGACACACCATGTCCTGATTTATAATAGAGGAATATGATGGGGCAGTTTTGATGGGGTAATTCTGATGGGGCAGTTTTGATGGTGGCAATATCATGGGGCAGTTTTGATGGGGCAATTCTGATGGGGCAGTTTTGATGGGGACAATTTTTAAGGAGCAGCTTTAAAGGTGGCAATATGATGGGGGAGTTTTGATGGTGGCAATATGATGGGGCAGTTTTGATGGGGAAATTATGATGGGGCAGTTTTGATGGGGGCAATATGACGGGGCAGTTTTGATGGTGGCAATATGATGGGGCAGTTTTGATGGTGGCAATATGACGGGGCAGTTTTGATGGGGCAATTCTGATGGGGCAGTTTTGATGGTGGCAATATGATGGGGCAGTTTTGATAGGGCAATTCTGATGGGGCAGTTTTGATGGGGGCAGTTTATATGGTGGCAATATGATGGGGCAGTTTTGATGTGGCAATTCTGATGGGGCAGTTTTGATGGTGGCAATATGATGGGGCAGTTTTAATGGGGACAATTTTGATGGGGCAATTCTGATGGGGCAGTTTTGATGGCAGTATGATGGGGCAGTTTTGATGTCGGCCGTTTTAGCAATTTAGCTATTCAGCAATAATTTTTGAAAAAAAAAAAATTATTTTTGAAAAAAAAAATTATTTTTGAAAAAAAAAAATATATTTTTGAAAAAAAAAAATTATTTTTGAAAAAAAAAAATTATTTTTGAAAAAAAAAATATTTTTGAAAAAAAAATTACTTTTGAAAAAAAAAATTACTTTTAGTTTTGATAGGGCAATTCTGATGGGGCAGTTTTGATGGCAATATGATGGGGGCAGTTTTGATGGTGGAAATATGATGGGGCAGTTTTGATGGGGCAATTCTGACGGGGCAGTTTTGATGGTGGCAATATGATGGGGCAGTTTTAATGGGGACAATTTTGATGGGGCAATTCTGATAGGGCAGTTTTGATGGCAGTATGATGGGGCAGTTTTGATGGCGGCCATTTTAGCAATTTAGCTATTCAGCATTCCCACACATTTTCCCCAGGAAATGCATTTTCTAGTTCTTCTTTTTCTTCTTATTCCGTACGTTTTTTGGTTCTGCGTAACTTCTGCATACTTTCAGCTATTAAAACCATTCAACTATCAAAATGTTCGTCTCTTTTAGCTGATGTGTGCACTTTTTCAACTTTTTTTCTACCATTTATACTTTTTAAAATATTAAGCTTTTTATCACTTTTTTTTAACATTGAAGTCTATGGGAGCATGCTTGAAATCCTTAAATTCTTCTTCCGCTCCCAAAAGTTTCAGTTCCTTCATACTTTCACCTACAGACACCAAACTTTAAAATGTTCACAAAATATTCAGCTATCTGGCTATAGCTTTTCAGTTTGATATCTTTTACAGTTTTTGAGAAAAAGCTTTTTGTTTAGAGGTCATTTCAGGAAATTTTAGCCATTAATCAGTGTACTGTGTTTGTTTTGTTGCCATCGTTACCAAAGCTTCTGTTATACACAGGGGGGGGTGGTGGCTGGAGCATCTCAGCTCTGATTACAGAGCCCGGGGGAGGGGACAGACACACCATGTACTGATTTATAATAGAGGAATATGATGGGGCAGTTTTGATGGGGTAATTCTGATGGGGCAGTTTTGATGGTGGCAATATGATGGGGCAGTTTTGATGGGGCAATTCTGATGGGTCAGTTTTGATGGTGGCAATATGATGGGGCAGTTTTGATGGGACAATTCTGATGGGGCAGTTTTGATGGTGGCAATATGATGGGGCAGTTTTGATGGGGCAATTCTGATGGGGCAGTTTTGATGGTGGCAATATGATGGGGCAGTTTTGATGGGGACAATTTTAATGGAGTATGTTTTAAAGATGGCAATATGATGGGGCAGTTTTGATGGTGGCAATATGATGGGGCAGTTTTGATGGGGCAATTCTGATGGGGCAGTTTTGATGGTGGCAATATGATGGGGCAGTTTTAATGGGGACAATTTTGATGGGGCAATTCTGATGGGGCAGTTTTGATGGCAGTATGATGGGGCAGTTTTGATGGCGGCCATTTTAGCAATTTAGCTATTCAGCATTCCCACGCATTTTCCCCAGGAAATGCATTTTCTATTTCTTCTTTTTCTTCTGATTCCGTACTTTTTTTGGTTCTGCGTAACTTCTGCATACTTTCGGCTATTAAAAACATTCAACTATCAAAATGTTTGTCTCTTTTAGCTGATGTGTGCTCTTTTTCAACTTTTTTTCTACCATTTATACTTTTTAAAATATTAAGCTTTTTATCACTTTTTTTTAACATTGAAGTCTATGGGAGCATGCTTGAAATCCTTAAATTCTTCTTCCGCTCCCCAAAGTTTCAGCTCCTTCATACTTTCACCTACAGACACCAAACAAACTTTAAAATGTTCACAAAATATTCAGCTATCTGGCTATAGCTTTTCAGTTTGATATCTTTTACAGTTTTTGAGAAAAAGCTTTTTGTTTAGAGGTCATTTCAGGAAATTTTAGCCATTAATCAGAGTGTACTGTGTTTGTTTTGTTGCCATGGTTACCAAAGCTTCTGTTATACACAGGGGGGGAGGTGGCTGGAGCATCTCAGCTCTGATTACAGAGCCCGGGGGAGGGGACAGACACACCATGTACTGATTTATAATAGAGGAATATGATGGGGCAGTTTTGATGGGGTAATTCTGATGGGGCAGTTTTGATGGTGGCAATATGATGGGGCAGTTTTGATGGGGCAATTCTGATGGGTCAGTTTTGATGGTGGCAATATGATGGGGCAGTTTTGATGGGACAATTCTGATGGGGCAGTTTTGATGGTGGCAATATGATGGGGCAGTTTTGATGGGGCAATTCTGATGGGGCAGTTTTGATGGTGGCAATATGATGGGACAGTTTTGATGGGGACAATTTTAATGGAGCAGTTTTAAAGGTGGCAATATGATGGGGCAGTTTTGATGGTGGCAATATGATGGGGCAGTTTTTATAGGGCAATTCTGATGGGGCAGTTTTGATGGTGGCAATATGATGGGGCAGTTTTAATGGGAACAATTTTGATGGGGCAATTCTGATGGGGCAGTTTTGATGGCAGTATGATGGGGCAGTTTTGATGGCAGCCATTTTAGCAATTTAGCTATTTAGCATTCCCACGCATTTTCCCCAGGAAATGCATTTTCTAGTTTATTAGTGGGATTGCTTTAGCAGTCCCACTATTGTTATTCGATTTTATTTATTTTTAATTAGTGGGAATGCTTTAGCAGTCCCACTATTGTTATTCGTTTTTTTATTCCGTACGTTTTTTGGTTCTGCGTAACTTCTGCATACTTTCAGCTATTAAAACCATTCAACTATTAAAATGTTCGTCTCTTTTAGCTTATGTGTGCTCTTTTTCAACTTTCTTTCTACCATTTATACTTTTTAAAATATTAAGCTTTTTAACACTTTTTTTAACATTGAAGTCAATGGGAGCATGCTTGAAATCCTTAAATTATTTTTCCGCTCCCAAAAGTTTCAGCTCCTTCATACTTTCACCTAGAGACACCAAACAAACTTTAAAATGTTCACAAAATATTCAGCTATCTGGCTATATCTTTTCAGTTTGATATCTTTTACAGTTTTTGAGAAAAAGCTTTTTGTTTAGAGGTCATTTCAGGAAATTTTAGCCATTAATCAGAGTGTACTGTGTTGGTTTTGTTGCCATGGTTACCAAAGCTTCTGTTATACACAGGGGGGGAGGTGGCTGGAGCATCTCAGCTCTGATTACAGAGCCCGGGAGAGGGGACATACACACCATGTACTGATTTATAATAGAGGAATATGATGGGGCAGGTTTGATGGGGTAATTCTGATGGGGCAGTTTTGATGGTGGCAATATGATGGGGCAGTTTTGATGGGGCAATTCTGATGGGGCAGTTTTGATGGTGGCAATATGATGGGGCAGTTTTGATTGGGACAATTTTTATGGAGCAGTTTTAAAGGTGGCAATATGATGGGGCAGTTTTTATGGGGGCAGTTTTTATGGTGGCAATATGATAGGGGCAGGTTTGATGGGGCAATTCTGATGGGGCAGTTTTGATTGTGGCAATATGACGGGGCAGTTTTGATGGGGCAATTCTGATGGGGCAGTTTTGATGGTGGCAATATGATGGGGCAGTTTTGATAGGGCAATTCTGATGGGGCAGTTTTGATGGGGCAATTCTGATGGGGCAGTTTTGATGGGGGCAGTTTTGATGGTGGCAATATGATGGGGCAGTTTTGATGGGGACAATTCTAATGGGGCAGTTTTGATGGGGCAATTCTGATGGGGCAGTTTTGATGGCAGTATGATGGGGCAGTTTTGATGGCGGCCGTTTTAGCAATTTAGCTATTCAGCATTCCCACGCATTTTCCCCAGGAAATGCATTTTCTAGTTTTAATTTTAATTTTATTCCGTACATTTTTTGGTAATGCGTAACTTCTGCATACTTTCAGCTATTAAAACCATCCAACTATCAAAATGTTCGTCTCTTTTAGCTGATGTGTGCTCTTTTTCAACTTTTTTTCTACCATTTATACTTTTTAAAATATTAAGCTTTTTATCACTTTTTTAACATTGAAGTCAATGGGAGCATGCTTCAGAAACTTAAAATCTTCTTCCGCTCCCAAAAGTTTCAGCTCCTTCATACTTTCACCTACAGACGCCAAACAAACTTTAAAATGTTCACAAAATATTCAGCTATCTGGCTATATCTTTTCAGTTTGATATCTTTTACAGTTTTTGAGAAAAAGCTTTTTGTTTAGAGGTTATTTCAGGAAATTTTAGCCATTAATCAGAGTGTACTGTGTTTTGTTGCCATGGTTACCAAAGCTTCTGTTATACACAGGGGGGGAGGTGGCTGGAGCATCTCAGCTCTGATTACAGAGCCCGGGGGAGGGGACAGACACACCATGTACTGATTTATAATAGAGGAATATGATGGGGCAGTTTTGATGGGGTAATTATGATGGGGCAGTACGTTTTTTGGTTCTGCGTAACTTCTGCATACTTTCAGCTATTAAAACCATTCAACTATCAAAATGTTTGTCTCTTTTAGCTGGTGTGTGCTCTTTTTCAACTTTTTTTCTACCATTTATACTTTTTAAAATACTAAGCTTTTTATCACTTTTTTTTAACATTGAAGTCTATGGGAGCATGCTTGAAATCCTTAAATTCTTCTTCCGCTCCCAAAAGTTTCAGCTCCTTCATACTTTCACCTACAGACACCAAACAAACTTTAAAATGTTCACAAAATATTCAGCTATCTGGCTTATAGCTTTTCAGTTTGATATCTTTTACAGTTTTTGAGAAAAAGCTTTTTGTTTAGAGGTCATTTCAGGAAATTTTAGCCATTAATCAGAGTGTACTGTGTTTGTTTTGTTGCCATGGTTACCAAAGCTTCTGTTATACACAGGGGGGGAGGTGGCTGGAGCATCTCAGCTCTGATTACAGAGCCCGGGGGGAGGGGACAGACACACCATGTACTGATTTATAATAGAGGAATATGATGGGGCAGTTTTGATGGGGTAATTCTGATGGGGCAGTTTTGATGGGGCAATTCTGATGGGGCAGTTTTGATGGTGGCAATATGATGGGGCAGTTTTGATGGGGACAATTTTAAAGGAGCAGTTTTAAAGGTGGCAATATGATGGGGCAGTTTTGATGGTGGCAATATGATGGGGCAGTTTGGATGGGGCAATTCTGATGGGGCAGTTTTGATGGTGGCAATATGATGGGGCAGTTTTAATGGGGACAATTTTGATGGGGCAGTTTTGATGGCAGTATGATGGGGCAGTTTTGATGGCGGCCATTTTAGCAATTTAGCTATTCAGCATTCCCACGCATTTTCCCCAGGAAATGCATTTTCTAGTTTTTCTTTTTCTTCTTATTATTCCGTACTTTTTTGGTTCTGCATAACTTCTGCATACTTTCAGTTATTAAAACCATTCAACTATTAAAATGTTCATCTCTTTTAGCTGATGTGTGCTCTTTTTCAACTTTTTTTCTACCATTTATACTTTGTTAAAATATTAAGCTTTTTAACACTTTTTTTAACATTGAAGTCAATGGGAGCATGCTTGAAATCCTTAAATTCTTCTTCCGCTCCCAAAAGTTTCAGCTCCTTCATACTTTCACCTAGAGACACCAAACAAACTTTAAAATGTTCACAAAATATTCAGCTATATAGCTATAGCTTTTCAGTTTGATATCTTTTACAGTTTTTGAGAAAAAGCTTTTTGTTTAGAGGTCATTTCAGGAAATTTTAGCCATTAATCAGAGTGTACTGTGTTTGTTTTGTTGCCATGGTTACCAAAGCTTCTGTTATACACAGGAGGGGAGGTGGCTGGAGCATCTCAGCTCTGATTACAGAGCCCGGGGGAGGGGACAGACACACCATGTACTGATTTATAATAGAGGAATATGATGGGGCAGTTTTGATGGGGTAATTCTGATGGGGCAGTTTTGATGGTGGCAATATGATGGGGCAGTTTTGATGGGGCAATTCTGATGGGTCAGTTTTGATGGTGGCAATATGATGGGGCAGTTTTGATGGGACAATTCTGATGGGGCAGTTTTGATGGTGGCAATATGATGGGGCAGTTTTGATGGGGCAATTCTGATGGGGCAGTTTTGATGGTGGCAATATGATGGGACAGTTTTGATGGGGACAATTTTAATGGAGCAGTTTTAAAGGTGGCAATATGATGGGGCAGTTTTGATGGTGGCAATATGATGGGGCAGTTTTGATGGGGCAATTCTGATGGGGCAGTTTTGATGGTGGCAATATGATGGGGCAGTTTTAATGGGGACAATTTTGATGGGGCAATTCTGATGGGGCAGTTTTGATGGCAGTATGATGGGGCAGTTTTGATGGCGGCCATTTTAGCAATTTAGCTATTCAGCATTCCCACGCATTTTCCCCAGGAAATGCATTTTCTAGTTTATTAGTGGGAATGCTTTAGCAGTCCCACTATTGTTATTCGATTTTATTTATTTTTAATTTTAATTTTAATTTTATTCCGTACGTTTTTTGGTAATGCGTAACTTCTGCATACTTTCAGCTATTAAAACCATTCAACTATCAAAATGTTCGTCTCTTTTAGCTGATGTGTGCTCTTTTTCAACTTTTTTTTTACCATTTATACTTTTTAAAATATTAAGCTATTTATCACATTTTTTTCAACATTGAAGTCAATGGGAGCATGCTTCAGAAACTTAAAATCTTCTTCCGCTCCCAAAAGTTTCAGCTCCTTCATACTTTCACCTACAGACGCCAAACAAACTTTAAAATGTTCACAAAATATTCAGCTATCTGGCTATATCTTTTCAGTTTGATATCTTTTACAGTTTTTGAGAAAAAGCTTTTTGTTTAGAGGTCATTTCAGGAAATTTTAGCCATTAATCAGAGTGTACTGTGTTTGTTTTGTTGCCATGGTTACCAAAGCTTCTGTTATACACAGGGGGGAGGTGGCTGGAGCATCTCAGCTCTGATTACAGAGCCCGGGGGAGGGGACAGACACACCATGTACTGATTTATAATAGAGGAATATGATGGGGCAGTTTTGATGTTGTAATTCTGATGGGGCAGTTTTGATGGTGGCAATATGATGGGGCAGTTTTGATGGGGCAATTCTGATGGGGCAGTTTTGATGGTGGCAATATAATGGGGCAGTTTTGATGGGGACAATTTTGATGGGGCAATTCTAATGGGGCAGTTTTGATGGCAATATGATGGGCGCAGTTTTGATGGTGGCAATATGATGGGGCAGTTTTGATGGTGGTAATATGATGGGGCAATTCTGATGGGGCAGTTTTGATGGTGGCAATATGATGGGGCAGTTTTAATGGGGACAATTTTGATGGGGCAATTCTGATGGGGCAGTTTTGATGGCAGTATGATGGGGCAGTTTTGATGGCGGCTGTTTTACCAATTTAGCTATTCAGCATTCCCACGCATTTTCCCCAGGAAATGCATTTTCTAGTTCTTCTTTTTCTTCTTATTATTCCATACTTTTTTGGTTCTGCGTAACTTCTGCATACTTTCAGTTATTAAAACCATTCAACTATTAAAATGTTCATCTCTTTTAGCTGATGTGTGCTCTTTTTCAACTTTTTTTCTACCATTTATACTTTGTTAAAATATTAAGCTTTTTAACACTTTTTTTTAACATTGAAGTCAATGGGAGCATGCTTAAAATCCTTAAATTCTTCTTCCGCTCCCAAAAGTTTCAGCTCCTTTATACTTTCACCTAGAGACACCAAACAAACTTTAAAATGTTCACAAAATATTCAGCTATCTGGCTATAGCTTTTCAGTTTGATATCTTTTACAGTTTTTGAGAAAAAGCTTTTTGTTTAGAGGTCATTTCAGGAAATTTTAGCCATTAATCAGAGTGTACTGTGTTTTGTTGCCATGGTTACCAAAGCTTCTGTTATACACAGGGGGGGAGGTGGCTGGAGCATCTCAGCTCTGATTACAGAGCCCGGGGGAGGGGACAGACACACCATGTACTGATTTATAATAGAGGAATATGATGGGGCAGTTTTGATGGGGTAATTATGATGGGGCAGTACGTTTTTTGGTTCTGCGTAACTTCTGCATACTTTCAGCTATTTAAACCATTCAACTATCAAAATGTTTGTCTCTTTTAGCTGGTGTGTGCTCTTTTTCAACTTTTTTTCTACCATTTATACTTTTTAAAATATTAAGCTTTTTATCACTTTTTTTTAACATTGAAGTCTATGGGAGCATGCTTGAAATCCTTAAATTCTTCTTCCGCTCCCAAAAGTTTCAGCTCCTTCATACTTTCACCTACAGACACCAAACAAACTTTAAAATGTTCACAAAATATTCAGCTATCTGGCTATAGCTTTTCAGTTTGATATCTTTTACAGTTTTTGAGAAAAAGCTTTTTGTTTAGAGGTCATTTCAGGAAATTTTAGCCATTAATCAGAGTGTACTGTGTTTGTTTTGTTGCCATGGTTACCAAAGCTTCTGTTATACACAGGGGGGGAGGTGGCTGGAGCATCTCAGCTCTGATTACAGAGCCCGGGGGGAGGGGACAGACACACCATGTACTGATTTATAATAGAGGAATATGATGGGGCAGTTTTGATGGGGTAATTCTGATGGGGCAGTTTTGATGGGGCAATTCTGATGGGGCAGTTTTGATGGTGGCAATATGATGGGGCAGTTTTGATGGGGACAATTTTAAAGGAGCAGTTTTAAAGGTGGCAATATGATGGGGCAGTTTTGATGGTGGCAATATGATGGGGCAGTTTGGATGGGGCAATTCTGATGGGGCAGTTTTGATGGTGGCAATATGATGGGGCAGTTTTAATGGGGACAATTTTGATGGGGCAGTTTTGATGGCAGTATGATGGGGCAGTTTTGATGGCGGCCATTTTAGCAATTTAGCTATTCAGCATTCCCACGCATTTTCCCCAGGAAATGCATTTTCTAGTTTTTCTTTTTCTTCTTATTATTCCGTACTTTTTTGGTTCTGCATAACTTCTGCATACTTTCAGTTATTAAAACCATTCAACTATTAAAATGTTCATCTCTTTTAGCTGATGTGTGCTCTTTTTCAACTTTTTTTCTACCATTTATACTTTGTTAAAATATTAAGCTTTTTAACACTTTTTTTTAACATTGAAGTCAATGGGAGCATGCTTGAAATCCTTAAATTCTTCTTCCGCTCCCAAAAGTTTCAGCTCCTTCATACTTTCACCTAGAGACACCAAACAAACTTTAAAATGTTCACAAAATATTCAGCTATCTAGCTATAGCTTTTCAGTTTGATATCTTTTACAGTTTTTGAGAAAAAGCTTTTTGTTTAGAGGTCATTTCAGGAAATTTTAGCCATTAATCAGAGTGTACTGTGTTTGTTTTGTTGCCATGGTTACCAAAGCTTCTGTTATACACAGGAGGGGAGGTGGCTGGAGCATCTCAGCTCTGATTACAGAGCCCGGGGGAGGGGACAGACACACCATGTACTGATTTATAATAGAGGAATATGATGGGGCAGTTTTGATGGGGTAATTCTGATGGGGCAGTTTTGATGGTGGCAATATGATGGGGCAGTTTTGATGGGGCAATTCTGATGGGTCAGTTTTGATGGTGGCAATATGATGGGGCAGTTTTGATGGGACAATTCTGATGGGGCAGTTTTGATGGTGGCAATATGATGGGGCAGTTTTGATGGGGCAATTCTGATGGGGCAGTTTTGATGGTGGCAATATGATGGGACAGTTTTGATGGGGACAATTTTAATGGAGCAGTTTTAAAGGTGGCAATATGATGGGGCAGTTTTGATGGTGGCAATATGATGGGGCAGTTTTGATGGGGCAATTCTGATGGGGCAGTTTTGATGGTGGCAATATGATGGGGCAGTTTTAATGGGGACAATTTTGATGGGGCAATTCTGATGGGGCAGTTTTGATGGCAGTATGATGGGGCAGTTTTGATGGCGGCCATTTTAGCAATTTAGCTATTCAGCATTCCCACGCATTTTCCCCAGGAAATGCATTTTCTAGTTTATTAGTGGGAATGCTTTAGCAGTCCCACTATTGTTATTCGATTTTATTTATTTTTAATTTTAATTTTAATTTTATTCCGTACGTTTTTTGGTAATGCGTAACTTCTGCATACTTTCAGCTATTAAAACCATTCAACTATCAAAATGTTCGTCTCTTTTAGCTGATGTGTGCTCTTTTTCAACTTTTTTTTTACCATTTATACTTTTTAAAATATTAAGCTATTTATCACATTTTTTTCAACATTGAAGTCAATGGGAGCATGCTTCAGAAACTTAAAATCTTCTTCCGCTCCCAAAAGTTTCAGCTCCTTCATACTTTCACCTACAGACGCCAAACAAACTTTAAAATGTTCACAAAATATTCAGCTATCTGGCTATATCTTTTCAGTTTGATATCTTTTACAGTTTTTGAGAAAAAGCTTTTTGTTTAGAGGTCATTTCAGGAAATTTTAGCCATTAATCAGAGTGTACTGTGTTTGTTTTGTTGCCATGGTTACCAAAGCTTCTGTTATACACAGGGGGGAGGTGGCTGGAGCATCTCAGCTCTGATTACAGAGCCCGGGGGAGGGGACAGACACACCATGTACTGATTTATAATAGAGGAAAATGATGGGGCAGTTTTGATGTTGTAATTCTGATGGGGCAGTTTTGATGGTGGCAATATGATGGGGCAGTTTTGATGGGGCAATTCTGATGGGGCAGTTTTGATGGTGGCAATATGATGGGGCAGTTTTGATGGGGACAATTTTGATGGGGCAATTCTAATGGGGCAGTTTTGATGGCAATATGATGGGCGCAGTTTTGATGGTGGCAATATGATGGGGCAGTTTTGATGGTGGTAATATGATGGGGCAATTCTGATGGGGCAGTTTTGATGGTGGCAATATGATGGGGCAGTTTTGATGGGGCAATTCTGATGGTGGCAATATGATGGGACAATTTTGATGGAGCAATTCTGATGGTGCAGTTTTGATGGTGGCAATATGATGGGGCAGTTTTAATGGGGACAATTTTGATGGGGCAATTCTGATGGGGCAGTTTTGATGGCAGTATGATGGGGCAGTTTTGATGGCGGCTGTTTTACCAATTTAGCTATTCAGCATTCCCACGCATTTTCCCCAGGAAATGCATTTTCTAGTTTTTCTTTTTCTTCTTATTATTCCATACTTTTTTGGTTCTGCGTAACTTCTACATACTTTCAGTTATTATAACCATTCAACTATTAAAATGTTCATCTCTTTTAGCTGATGTGTGCTCTTTTTCAACTTTTTTTCTACCATTTATACTTTGTTAAAATATTAAGCTTTTTAACACTTTTTTTTAACATTGAAGTCAATGGGAGCATGCTTAAAATCCTTAAATTCTTCTTCCGCTCCCAAAAGTTTCAGCTCCTTTATACTTTCACCTAGAGACACCAAACAAACTTTAAAATGTTCACAAAATATTCAGCTATCTGGCTATAGCTTTTCAGTTTGATATCTTTTACAGTTTTTGAGAAAAAGCTTTTTGTTTAGAGGTCATTTCAGGAACTTTTAGCCATTAATCAGCGTGTACTGTGTTTGTTTTGTTGCCATGGTTACCAAAGCTTCTGTTATACACAGGGGGGAGGTGGCTGGAGCATCTCAGCTCTGATTACAGAGCCCGGGGGAGGGGACAGACACACCATGTACTGATTTATAATAGAGGAATATGATGGGGCAGTTTTGATGGGGTAATTCTGATGGGGCAGTTTTGATGGTGGCAATAAGATGGGGCAGTTTTGATGGGGCAATTCTGATGGGGCAGTTTTGATGGTGGCAATATGATGGGGCAGTTTTGATGGGGACAATTTTTATGGAGCAGTTTTAAAGATGGCAATATGATGGGGCAGTTTTGATGGTGGCAATATGATGGGGCAGTTTTGATGGGGCAATTCTGATGGGGCAGTTTTGATGGTGGCAATATGATGGGGCAGTTTTAATGGGGACAATTTTGATGGGGCAATTCTGATGGGGCAGTTTTGATGGCAGTATGATGGGGCAGTTTTGATGGCGGCCATTTTAGCAATTTAGCTATTCAGCATTCCCACGCATTTTCCCCAGGAAATGCATTTTCTAGTTCTTTTTCTTCTTATTCCGTACGTTTTTTAGTTCTGCGTAACTTCTGCATACTTTCAGCTATTAAAACCATTCAACTATCAAAATGTTCGTCTCTTTTAGCTGATGTGTGCTCTTTTTCAACTTTTTTCCTACCATTTATACTTTTTAAAATATTAAGCTTTTTATCACTTTTTTTAACATTGAAGTCTATGGGAGCATGCTTGAAATCCTTAAATTCTTCTTCCGCTCCCAAAAGTTTCAGCTCCTTCATACTTTCACCTACAGACACCAAACAAACTTTAAAATGTTCACAAAATATTCAGCTATCTGGCTATAGCTTTTCAGTTTGATATCTTTTACAGTTTTTGAGAAAAAGCTTTTTGTTTAGAGGTCATTTCAGGAAATTTTAGCCATTAATCAGAGTGTACTGTGTTTGTTTTGTTGCCATGGTTACCAAAGCTTCTGTTACACACAGGGGGGGAGGTGGCTGGAGCATCTCAGCTCTGATTACAGAGCCCGGGGGAGGGGACAGACACACCATGTACTGATTTATAATAGAGGAATATGATGGGGCAGTTTTGATGGGGTAATTCTGATGGGGCAGTTTTGATGGTGGCAATATGATGGGGCAGTTTTGATGGGGCAATTCTGATGGGTCAGTTTTGATGGTGGCAATATGATGGGGCAGTTTTGATGGGACAATTCTGATGGGGCAGTTTTGATGGTGGCAATATGATGGGGCAGTTTTGATGGGGCAATTCTGATGGGGCAGTTTTGATGGTGGCAATATGATGGGGCAGTTTTGATGGGGACAATTTTAATGGAGCAGTTTTAAAGGTGGCAATATGATGGGGCAGTTTTGATGGTGGCAATATGATGGGGCAGTTTTGATGGTGGCAATATAATGGGGCAGTTTTAATGGGGACAATTTTGATGGGGCAATTCTGATGGGGCAGTTTTGATGGCAGTATGATGGGGCAGTTTTGATGGCGGCCATTTTAGCAATTTAGCTATTCAGCATTCCCACGCATTTTCCCCAGGAAATGCATTTTCTAGTTCTTCTTTTTCTTCTTATTCCGTACGTTTTTTGGTTCTGCGTAACTTCTGCATACTTTCAGCTATTAAAACCATTGAACTATCAAAATGTTCGTCTCTTTTAGCTGATGTGTGCTCTTTTTCAACTTTTTTTCTACCATTTATACTTTTTAAAATATAAGCTTTTTATAACTTTTTTTTAACATTGAAGTCTATGGGAGCATGCTTGAAATCCTTAAATTCTTCTTCCGCTCCCAAAAGTTTCAGCTCCTTCATACTTTCACCTACAGACACCAAACAAACTTTAAAATGTTCACAAAATATTCAGCTATCTGGCTATAGCTTTTCAGTTTGATATCTTTTACAGTTTTTGAGAAAAAGCTTTTTGTTTAGAGGTCATTTCAGGAACTTTTAGCCATTAATCAGCGTGTACTGTGTTTGTTTTGTTGCCGTGGTTACCAAAGCTTCTGTTATACACAGGGGGGAGGTGGCTGGAGCATCTCAGCTCTGATTACAGAGCCCGGGGGAGGGGACAGACACACCATGTACTGATTTATAATAGAGGAATATGATGGGGCAGTTTTGATGGGGTAATTCTGATGGGGCAGTTTTGATGGTGGCAATAAGATGGGGCAGTTTTGATGGGGCAATTCTGATGGGGCAGTTTTGATGGTGGCAATATGATGGGGCAGTTTTGATGGGGACAATTTTTATGGAGCAGTTTTAAAGATGGCAATATGATGGGGCAGTTTTGATGGTGGCAATATGATGGGGCAGTTTTGATGGGGCAATTCTGATGGGGCAGTTTTGATGGTGGCAATATGATGGGGCAGTTTTAATGGGGACAATTTTGATGGGGCAATTCTGATGGGGCAGTTTTGATGGCAGTATGATGGGGCAGTTTTGATGGCGGCCATTTTAGCAATTTAGCTATTCAGCATTCCCACGCATTTTCCCCAGGAAATGCATTTTCTAGTTCTTTTTCTTCTTATTCCGTACGTTTTTTAGTTCTGCGTAACTTCTGCATACTTTCAGCTATTAAAACCATTCAACTATCAAAATGTTCGTCTCTTTTAGCTGATGTGTGCTCTTTTTCAACTTTTTTCCTACCATTTATACTTTTTAAAATATTAAGCTTTTTATCACTTTTTTTAACATTGAAGTCTATGGGAGCATGCTTGAAATCCTTAAATTCTTCTTCCGCTCCCAAAAGTTTCAGCTCCTTCATACTTTCACCTACAGACACCAAACAAACTTTAAAATGTTCACAAAATATTCAGCTATCTGGCTATAGCTTTCCAGTTTGATATCTTTTACAGTTTTTGAGAAAAAGCTTTTTGTTTAGAGGTCATTTCAGGAAATTTTAGCCATTAATCAGAGTGTACTGTGTTTGTTTTGTTGCCATGGTTACCAAAGCTTCTGTTACACACAGGGGGGGAGGTGGCTGGAGCATCTCAGCTCTGATTACAGAGCCCGGGGGAGGGGACAGACACACCATGTACTGATTTATAATAGAGGAATATGATGGGGCAGTTTTGATGGGGTAATTCTGATGGGGCAGTTTTGATGGTGGCAATATGATGGGGCAGTTTTGATGGGGCAATTCTGATGGGTCAGTTTTGATGGTGGCAATATGATGGGGCAGTTTTGATGGGACAATTCTGATGGGGCAGTTTTGATGGTGGCAATATGATGGGGCAGTTTTGATGGGGCAATTCTGATGGGGCAGTTTTGATGGTGGCAATATGATGGGGCAGTTTTGATGGGGACAATTTTAATGGAGCAGTTTTAAAGGTGGCAATATGATGGGGCAGTTTTGATGGTGGCAATATGATGGGGCAGTTTTGATGGGGCAATTCTGATGGGGCAGTTTTGATGGTGGCAATATAATGGGGCAGTTTTAATGGGGACAATTTTGATGGGGCAATTCTGATGGGGCAGTTTTGAAGGCAGTATGATGGGGCAGTTTTGATGGCGGCCATTTTAGCAATTTAGCTATTCAGCATTCCCACGCATTTTCCCCAGGAAATGCATTTTCTAGTTCTTCTTTTTCTTCTTATTCCGTACGTTTTTTGGTTCTGCGTAACTTCTGCATACTTTCAGCTATTAAAACCATTCAACTATCAAAATGTTCGTCTCTTTTAGCTGATGTGTGCTCTTTTTCAACTTTTTTTCTACCATTTATACTTTTTAAAATATTAAGCTTTTTATAACTTTTTTTTAACATTGAAGTCTATGGGAGCATGCTTGAAATCCTTAAATTCTTCTTCCGCTCCCAAAAGTTTCAGCTCCTTCATACTTTCACCTACAGACACCAAACAAACTTTAAAATGTTCACAAAATATTCAGCTATCTGGCTATAGCTTTTCAGTTTGATATCTTTTACAGTTTTTGAGAAAAAGCTTTTTGTTTAGAGGTCATTTCAGGATATTTTAGCCATTAATCAGAGTGTACTGTGTTTGTTTTGTTGCCATGGTTACCAAAGCTTCTGTTATACACAGGGGGGGGAGGTGGCTGGAGCATCTCAGCTCTGATTACAGAGCCCGGGGGAGGGGACAGACACACCATGTACTGATTTATAATAGAGGAATATGATGGGGCAGTTTTGATGGGGTAATTCTGATGGGGCAGTTTTGATGGTGGCAATATGATGGGGCAGTTTTGATGGGGCAATTCTGATGGGTCAGTTTTTATGGTGGCAATATGATGGGGCAGTTTTGATGGGACAATTCTGATGGGGCAGTTTTGATGGGGCAATTCTGATGGGGCAGTTTTGATGGTGGCAATATGATGGGACAGTTTTGATGGGGACAATTTTAATGGAGCAGTTTTAAAGGTGGCAATATGATGGGGCAGTTTTGATGGGGGCAATATGATGGGGCAGTTTTGATGGGGCAATTCTGATGGGGCAGTTTTGATGGTGGCAATATGATGAGGCAGTTTTAATGGGGACAATTTTGATGGGGCAATTCTGATGGGGCAGTTTTGATGGCAGTATGATGGGGCAGTTTTGATGGCGGCCATTTTAGCAATTTAGCTATTCAGCATTCCCACTCATTTTCCCCAGGAAATGCATTTTCTAGTTTATTAGTGGGAATGCTTTAGCAGTCCCACTATTGTTATTCGATTTTATTTATTTTTAATTTTAATTTTAATTTTATTCTGTACGTTTTTTGGTAATGCGTAACTTCTGCATACTTTCAGCTATTAAAACCATTCAACTATCAAAATGTTCGTCTCTTTTAGCTGATGTGTGCTCTTTTTCAATTTTTTTTCTACCATTTATACTTTTTAAAATATTAAGCTTTTTATCACCTTTTTTAACATTGAAGTCAATGGGAGCATGCTTCAGAAACTTAAAATCTTCTTCCGCTCCCAAAAGTTTCAGCTCCTTCATACTTTCACCTACAGACGCCAAACAAACTTTAAAATGTTCACAAAATATTCAGCTATCTGGCTATATCTTTTCAGTTTGATATCTTTTACAGTTTTTGAGAAAAAGCTTTTTGTTTAGAGGTCATTTCAGGAAATTTTAGCCATTAATCAGAGTGTACTGTGTTTGTTTTGTTGCCATGGTTACCAAAGCTTCTGTTATACACAGGGGGGGAGGTGGCTGGAGCATCTCAGCTCTGATTACAGAGCCCGGGGGAGGGGACAGACACACCATGTACTGATTTATAATAGAGGAATATGATGGGGCAGTTTTGATGGGGTAATTCTGATGGGGCAGTTTTGATGGTGGCAATATGATGGGGCAGTTTTGATGGGGCAATTCTGATGGGTCAGTTTTGATGGTGGCAATATGATGGGGCAGTTTTGATGGGACAATTCTGATGGGGCAGTTTTCATGGGGCAATTCTGATCGGGCAGTTTTGATGGTGGCAATATGATGGGACAGTTTTGATGGGGACAATTTTAATGGAGCAGTTTTAAAAGTGGCAATATGATGGGGCAGTTTTGATGGGGGCAATATGATGGGGCAGTTTTGATGGGGCAATTCTGATGGGGCAGTTTTGATGGTGGCAATATGATGAGGCAGTTTTAATGGGGACAATTTTGATGGGGCAATTCTGATGGGGCAGTTTTGATGGCAGTATGATGGGGCAGTTTTGATGGCGGCCATTTTAGCAATTTAGCTATTCAGCATTCCCACGCATTTTCCCCAGGAAATGCATTTTCTAGTTTATTAGTGGGAATGCTTTAGCAGTCCCACTATTGTTATTCGATTTTATTTATTTTTAATTAGTGGGAATGCTTTAGCAGTCCCACTATTGTTATTCGATTTTATTTATTAGTGGGAATGCTTTAGCAGTCCCACTATTGTTATTCGATTTTATTTATTATTTTTAATAATTTTAATTTTATTCCGTACGTTTTTCGGTAATGCGTAACTTCTGCATACTTTCAGCTATTAAAACCATTCAACTATCAAAATGTTCGTCTCTTTTAGCTGAGGTGTGCTCTTTTTCAACTTTTTTTCTACCATTTATACTTTTTAAAATATTAAGCTTTTTATCACTTTTTTTTAACATTGAAGTCAATGGGAGCATGCTTGAGAAACTTAAAATCTTCTTCCGCTCCCAAAAGTTTCAGCTCCTTCATACTTTCACCTAGAGACGCCAAACAAACTTTAAAATGTTCACAAAATATTCAGCTATCTGGCTATATCTTTTCAGTTTGATATCTTTTACAGTTTTTGAGAAAAAGCTTTTTGTTTAGAGGTCATTTCAGGAAATTTTAGCCATTAATCAGAGTGTACTGTGTATGTTTTGTTGCCATGGTTACCAAAGCTTCTGTTATACACAGGGGGGGAGGTGGCTGGAGCATCTCAGCTTTAATTACAGAGCCCGGGGGAGGGGACAGACACACCATGTACTGATTATAATAGAGGAATATGATGGGGCAGTTTTGATGGTGGCAATTCTGATGGGGCAGTTTTGATGGCGGTCATTTTAGCAATTTAGCTATTCAGCAATTATTTTTGAAAAAAATATATATATATTTCTGAAAAAAAAAATTATTTTTGAAAAAAAAAAAATTATTTTTGAAAAAAAAAAATATTTTTGAAAAAAAAAATCATTTTTGAAAAAAAAAAATATTTTTGAAAAAAAAATTATTTTTGAAAAAAAAAAAATATTTTTGAAAAAAAAATTATTTTTGAAAAAAAAAAAATATTTTTGAAAAAAAAAATATATTTTTGAAAAAAAATATATATATTTTTGAAAAAAAAAAAATCATTTTTGAAAAAAAAAAATTTTTGAAAAAAAAAATATTTTTGAAAAAAAAAATTATTTTTGAAAAAAAAAATATTTTTGAAAAAAAAAAATTTTTTGAAAAAAAAAATTTTTTGAAAAAAAAATTATTTTTGAAAAAAAAAATTATTTTTGAAAAAAAAAAAATATTTTTAAAAAAAAAAAATATTTTTTAATGGGGCAGTTTTGATGGTGGCAATATGATGGTGCAGTTTTGATGAGGCAATTCTGATGGGGCAGTTTTGATGGTGGCAATATGATGGGACAGTTTTGATAGGGCAATTCTGATGGGGCAGTTTTGATGGTGGCAATATGATGGGACAGTTTTGATGGCAATATGATGGGGGCAATTTTGCTGGGGGCCGTTTTAGCAATTCAGCATTCCCACGCATTTTCCCCAGGAAATGCATTTTCTAGTTATTTTTAATAATTTTAATTTTATTCCGTACGTTTTTCGGTAATGCGTAACTTCTGCATACTTTCAGCTATTAAAACCATTCAGCTATCAAAATGTTCGTCTCTTTTAGCTGAGGTGTGCTCTTTTTAAACTTTTTTTCTACCATTTATACTTTTTAAAATATTAAGCTTTTTATCACTTTTTTTTAACATTGAAGTCAATGGGAGCATGCTTGAAATCCTTAAATTTTTCTTCCGCTCCCAAAAGTTTCAGCTCCTTCATACTTTCACCTAGAGACACCAAACAAACTTTAAAATGTTCACAAAATATTCAGCTATCTGGCTATATCTTTTCAGTTTGATATCTTTTACAGTTTTTGAGAAAAAGCTTTTTGTTTAGAGGTCATTTCAAGAAATTTTAGCCATTAATCAGAGTGTACTGTGTGTGTTTTGTTGCCATGGTTACCAAAGCTTCTGTTATACACAGGGGGGGAGGTGGCTGGAGCATCTCAGCTCTGATTACAGAGCCCGGGGGGAGAGGACAAAAGCTGAAAAATCAGAACATGATTTCTAAACTGCCACCACTCCCTCATTTTCAAGCCCACCTACACAAATCTTATATCAAAACGTTCAGCTATCCCTGCTGCCACTAAACATGTCCACGGCTAAGCCATAGTCCTGATAGTTTTCACAATATGACCATTTGTTTGCAACTCACACCGTCCATTGACATTCATTGAAACTACACTCTAGCCCCTTCAAATTTGAAGGGCAATTTCTAAACTGCGACCGTGCCTTCAATTTTAATATTTCAGACACATACTATGTATCAAAATCTAGGTCTGGGTCTTGTGATTCTCACAATATAAAGATCTTCGCTGTAGGATGTATAGTTTTTAAAATACGGCCATTTGTTTAGAGGTCATTTCAGGAAATTTTAGCCATTAATCAGAGTGTACTGTTAGTGTTTGTTTTGTTGCCATGGTTACCAAAGCTTCTGTTATACACAGGGGGGGAGGTGGCTGGAGCATCTCAGCTTTGATTACAGAGCTCGGGGGAGGGGACAGACACACCATGTACTGATTTATAATAGAGGAATATGATGGGGCAGTTTTGATGGGGTAATTCTGATGGGGCAGTTTTGATGGTGGCAATATGATGGGGTAGTTTTGATGGTGGCAATATGATGGGGCTGTTTTGATAGGGCAATTCTGATGGGGCAGTTTTGATGGTGGCAATATGATGGGACAGTTTTGATGGCAATATGATGGGGGCAATTTTGCTGGGGGCCGTTTTAGCAATTCAGCATTCCCACGCATTTTCCCCAGGAAATGCATTTTCTAGTTTTAATTTTAATTTTATTCTGTACGTTTTTTGGTAATGCGTAACTTCTGCATACTTTTAGCTATTAAAACCATTCAACTATCAAAATGTTCGTCTCTTTTAGCTGATGTGTGCTCTTTTTCAACTTTTTTTCTACCATTTATACTTTTTAAAATATTAAGCTTTTTATCACTTTTTTTAACATTGAAGTCAATGGGAGCATGCTTCAGAAACTTAAAATCTTCTTCCGCTCCCAAAAGTTTCAGCTCCTTCATACTTTCACCTACAGACGCCAAACAAACTTTAAAATGTTCACAAAATATTCAGCTATCTGGCTATATCTTTTCAGTTTGATATCTTTTACAGTTTTTGAGAAAAAGCTTTTTGTTTAGAGGTCATTTCAGGAAATTTTAGCCATTAATCAGAGTGTACTGTTAGTGTTTGTTTTGTTGCCATGGTTACCAAAGCTTCTGTTATACACAGGGGGGGAGGTGGCTGGAGCATCTCAGCTTTGATTACAGAGCCCGGGGGAGGGGACAGACACACCATGTACTGATTTATAATAGAGGAATATGATGGGGCAGTTTTGATGGGGTAATTCTGATGGGGCAGTTTTGATGGTGGCAATATGATGGGGTAGTTTTGATGGTGGCAATATGATGGGGCTGTTTTGATAGGGCAATTCTGATGGGGCAGTTTTGATGGTGGCAATATGATGGGACAGTTTTGATGGCAATATGATGGGGGCAATTTTGCTGGGGGCCGTTTTAGCAATTCAGCATTCCCACGCATTTTCCCCAGGAAATGCATTTTCTAGTTTTAATTTTAATTTTATTCTGTACGTTTTTTGGTAATGCGTAACTTCTGCATACTTTTAGCTATTAAAACCATTCAACTATCAAAATGTTCGTCTCTTTTAGCTGATGTGTGCTCTTTTTCAACTTTTTTTCTACCATTTATACTTTTTAAAATATTAAGCTTTTTATCACTTTTTTTAACATTGAAGTCAATGGGAGCATGCTTCAGAAACTTAAAATCTTCTTCCGCTCCCAAAAGTTTCAGCTCCTTCATACTTTCACCTACAGACGCCAAACAAACTTTAAAATGTTCACAAAATATTCAGCTATCTGGCTATATCTTTTCAGTTTGATATCTTTTACAGTTTTTGAGAAAAAGCTTTTTGTTTAGAGGTCATTTCAGGAAATTTTAGCCATTAATCAGAGTGTACTGTGTTTGTTTTGTTGCCATGGTTACCAAAGCTTCTGTTATACACAGGGGGGAGGTGGCTGGAGCATCTCAGCTCTGATTACAGAGCCCGGGGGAGGGGACAGACACACCATGTACTGATTTATAATAGAGGAATATGATGGGGCAGTTTTGATGGGGTAATTCTGATGGGGCAGTTTTGATGGTGGCAATATGATGGGGCAGTTTTGATGGGGCAATTCTGATGGGTCAGTTTTGATGGTGGCAATATGATGGGGCAGTTTTGATGGGACAATTCTGATGGGGCAGTTTTGATGGTGGCAATATGATGGGGCAGTTTTGATGGGGCAATTCTGATGGGGCAGTTTTTATGGTGGCAATATGATGGGGCAGTTTTGATGGGGACAATTTAAATAGAGCAGTTTTAAAGGTGGCAATATGATGGGGCAGTTTTGATGGTGGCAATATGATGGGGCAGTTTTGATGGGGCAATTCTGATGGGGCAGTTTTGATGGTGGCAATATGATGGGGCAGTTTTAATGGGGACAATTTTGATGGGGCAATTCTGATGGGGCAGTTTTGATGGCAGTATGATGGGGCAGTTTTGATGGCGGCCATTTTAGCAATTTAGCTATTCAGCATTCCCACGCATTTTCCCCAGGAAATGCATTTTCTAGTTCTTCTTTTTCTTCATATTCTGTACGTTTTTTGGTTCTGCGTAACTTCTGCATACTTTCAGCTATTAAAACCATTCAACTATCAAAATGTTCGTCTCTTTTAGCTGATGTGTGCTCTTTTTCAACTTTTTTTCTACCATTTATACTTTTTAAAATATTAAGCTTTTTATCACTTTTTTTAACATTGAAGTCTATGGGAGCATGCTTGAAATCCTTAAATTCTTCTTCCGTTCCCAAAAGTTTCAGCTCCTTCATACTTTCACCTACAGACACCAAACAAACTTTAAAATGTTCACAAAATATTCAGCTATCTGGCTATAGCTTTTCAGTTTGATATCTTTTACAGTTTTTGAGAAAAAGCTTTTTGTTTAGAGGTCATTTCAGGAAATTTTAGCCATTAATCAGAGTGTACTGTGTTTGTTTTGTTGCCATGGTTACCAAAGCTTCTGTTATACACAGGGGGGGAGGTGGCTGGAGCATCTCAGCTCTGATTACAGAGCCCGGGGGAGGGGACAGACACACCATGTACTGATTTATAATAGAGGAATATGATGGGGCAGTTTTGATGGGGCAATTGTGATGGGGCAGTTTTGATGGTGGCAATATGATGGGGCAGTTTTCATAGGGCAATTCTGATGGGGCAGTTTTGATGGGGCAATTCTGATGGGGCAGTTTTGATGGGGGCAGTTTTGATGGTGGCAATATGATGGGGCAGTTTTGATGGGGCAATTCTGATGGGGCAGTTTTGATGGTGGCAATATGATGGGGCAGTTTTGATGGGACAATTCTGATGGGGCAGTTTTGATGGTGGCAATATGATGGGGCAGTTTTGATAGGGCAATTCTGATGGGGCAGTTTTGATGGGGCAATTCTGATGGGGCAGTTTTGATGGTGGCAATATGATGGGGCAGTTTTGATGGGGCAGTTTTGATGGGGCAATTCTGATGGGGCAGTTTTGATGGTGGCAATATGATGGGGCAGTTTTGATGGGGACAATTTTGATGGGGCAATTCTAATGGGGCAGTTTTGATGGCAGTATGATGGGGCAGTTTTGATGGCGGCCATTTTAGCAATTTAGCTATTCAGCATTCCCACGCATTTTCCCCAGGAAATGCATTTTCTAGTTTATTAGTGGGAATGCTTTAGCAGTCCCACTAGTGTTATTCGATTTTATTAGTGGGAATGCTTTAGCAGTCCCACTATTGTTATTCGATTTTATTTATTTTTAAACTTAATTTTAATAATTTTATTCCGTACGTTTTTCGGTAATGCGTAACTTCTGCATACTTTCAGCTATTAAAACCATTCAACTATCAAAATGTTCGTCTCTTTTAGCTGAGGTGTGCTCTTTTTCAACTTTTTTTCTACCATTTATACTTTTTAAAATATTAAGCTTTTTATCACTTTTTTTTAACATTGAAGTCAATGGGAGCATGCTTGAAATCCTTAAATTTTTCTTCCGCTCCCAAAAGTTTCAGCTCCTTCATACTTTCACCTAGAGACACCAAACAAACTTTAAAATGTTCACAAAATATTCAGCTATCTGGCTATAGCTTTTCAGTTTTATATCTTTTACAGTTTTTGAGAAAAAGCTTTTTGTTTAGAGGTCATTTCAAGAAATTTTAGCTATTAATCAGAGTGTACTGTGTGTGTTTTGTTGCCATGGTTACCAAAGCTTCTGTTATACACAGGGGGGGAGGTGGCTGGAGCATCTCAGCTCTGATTAGAGCCCAGGGGAGGGGACAAAAGCTGAAAAATCAGAACATGATTTCTAAACTTAAATTAATAAATTTCGCGCAATATTAAAATGGTAAAATAATGTCTAGATATGTTGTGGAACACTGTTGTCTCTTAACTGATGGTATATAAGTCTCTCTTTTGTACTATTAAAAGAGTGAAACTACATCACAGTAATTAATAAAATTATACTTATATAAAATGATCCTTATACCACCCTCTTTTTAGCATGCATATATAAGTGATGACATTAGCGTACAGATAAGTGCATAAAAATATGTGCATAAAATATTTCCAGTAGTGAATCGTGTGCATAAAAATAATTCCAGTAGTGTACAATCTACTTAAAAACCACAGTCATAATCTGTGCAATAAGAAATGGGTGCATCCTTTAAATAGTATGTATATAACAATCCATTAGTGTAAACAAAAAATCGTTGTGTTGCTACAATTTCTGTAGGTCTTCTATTGCCAAAGTGGTTAAAGTATAGATGAATAGATGAATCGGTGAATAAAAAAAAAATTTTAAAAATCAAAATAAAATAACTGTGAATAGTTCTTCTGGTGTTTAGAGAAAATAAATAAATAGTGAAAGTCTATCTTTCTGCTGCTGATGTTTCTCAGTGTGGTCTCTCAGAACTCTCACCTTACATTGGTGGTAATCAGGCATTCAGTATTAGGTCTTTTAAGTTAGGAGTTGGTTTCTGGTAGCTTTCTCTTTTAGTTTCTCTCCTCCAGCGTTCCCTCTCTGCTGATCCGCTCTAGTGAACTCAGTGTGGGGGAATAAAAATGGGGAGGGGGGAGAAGAAAGAGGCTCCACTAGTGCATTAAACTTTTAAAATCAAATGGGGGAATATTTATTAGCTAATGCT
Source organism: Lithobates septentrionalis (assembly GCA_037952835.1). NCBI lineage: Eukaryota > Metazoa > Chordata > Amphibia > Anura > Ranidae > Lithobates > Lithobates septentrionalis. The sequence continues at coordinate 488,251 of JBBDGP010002253.1, forward strand.
CTTACATTTCAAAAAATAAAAACAGGCAAAGTGAATAAAAACGATCTGGCGTTCTCAGCGCCCTCTCACTTGTGCTTCAGATTCAATGTATTGCTCCAGCCAATCCCTACGCGTTACGACACCGTCACGTGTCTTCATCTGGGGTGTCTGATTGGCTGTCCTATGTCTGCTTATATATGATAGAGCCGGAAGTTTCGGAGCCGCCATTTTGCTTATGGTCAATGTGATTTTTCGTTCGACGGCCATTTTTCGTTGGTTTTGGGCGGATTCGTTCTCTATAGTCTAGAATTTACTGTGTGCGGCCATATTTTTGGTGGTGTTCCTCTATATGCAAATAGATTACCGCTGTTTGATATTACACACATAATAGTATATAAGGTTTTTTGGAAAGAGTGACCAATTTTGTTACCAAGGCGTACGCTATTAGCTTATATAAGTAGGGGTTGTACACACTAAATGGTGAATTATTACAATCCCCATTTCGAATAGATTACTATATCTAATTGAATGCATACAGCAGGTGCGAGAGTGCTCTGCTAACCTTGCCAGTTAATAGGATAAAAATGCAAAAATTACAATAAATGCTAATGGGTACATACATTTTACATATCCATCACCACTACACTCATTTATAGTATCTTTCCTCTTTACTCTTTAATAATAACTTATTGTGTATAAATGGGAGATTAAAATATGTGATCTTTTTAATGGAGGATTACGTTAAAAAATATTATAAAATATATTTAAAAAATATTAAAATTCATAAAAAATTCAGGAAACTTTGTTTAAAAATATTCTGGTTCTTGTATTGATCTTGATATTTTTAAAAATCATTTAAGAAACAATTAAGATCGAATTCTACGTTGAGTCCCCCTGGCACCAAAGTACGTAAGGAGTGTATCCATTTTGATTCTTTGCGACTAATTTCTCGGACTAAGTGGCTACCTCTCCAGGGAGGTTTATATTTTTCTATACCCCAGAATTGGAGGTGTGAAGGATCTTTATTGTGTACCTGTGCGAAATGCTTTGACACATTATGTTTTGGGAAGCCCGATTTTATATTTTGTACGTGTTCCTTTATGCGTGTTTTTAATGCTCTTTTTGTTCGGCCCACGTATTGTAGGTTACAGCTACATTGTAACACATAGACTACTCCTTCTGTGTGACATCCTATAAAATCTTTAATATTAAAATTGTGTCCTGTACTGGTGGCTGTAAAATCTTTGCGCTTTCCTTGAAATTTCTTTGCATGGCGGCAGGCATAACAATTGCGGCAGGGATAAAAACCTTTTCCAGAAAAAAATGTATATTCAGGTTTTGAGGGAGGATCAATCACTGACTTTACTATTAGATCTCTTATAGTAGGTGCTCTTTTATACACTATATTTGGTTTTTCTGGTAGTATTTCTTTGAGGTCTTTGTCATTCTTTAAGATGTGCCAGTGCTTTCGAATTACTTTTGCCACATCTTTGTGCTGTATGTTGAAATCTAATATTATACTAGGTGCTTCTTGTTGGAATCTTTTTCTAGGGTGGTCTTCAAGCATTTTCTTTCTTTCAATGAGATTTACATGTTCTATTTGGTTTTGTATCCAATGGCTATCGTATCCTTTTGCTTTGAACCTTTCTCCCATCATTTGTGCTTGGTTCTGGTAGTCCTCTTCTTTAGTACAGTTCCTTCTGAGCCTTGTGAACTGGCCTTTGGGGATATTGTAAAGCCACGGTTTATAGTGGCAGCTGTCTATTGATAGATAGCTGTTGGCATCCACATTTTTAAAGTGCGTTTTGGTTATTATTTTCTGTCCCTCCAGGCTTATATTTAGATCTAAGAAGTTAATTTCTTTGTCCTCTATGTTCCATACCAGGTTTATGTTTCTGTCATTGTCGTTTAATTTATTTAGAAACATTTCTAAGTTGTGTTTGTCTCCATTCCACACTATTACGACATCATCTATAAATCTTTTGTATAATGTCAGCTCTGGAGGAGTATCTGTATATACAGCTGTTTCCTCCCATTGTGCCATAAATGCGTTTGCGACTCCTGGTGCAAATTTGGCCCCCATAGCTATACCTACTTTCTGTTTGAAGTAGGTTTGGTCGTGCCAAAAATAATTACATTTGAGGCAAAAATCTAAACATTTCATTAAATACTTTCTCTGTTTACAAATTAAGGTGCTATGTTTTCTCAAAAGCCATTTGGTTGCCGAAATCGCATCGTGGTGTTGCACTATAGTATAAAGTGATGTGACATCTGCGGTAGCCAGTAGAGTTCTCCCTTCTAGTACTGGTACTGTGTCTAGGAGTTGCAGTGTGTGCTTTGTATCTTTTAGATACGCTTGGGTTTGCTGGACCGCTGGTTGTATATAATAATCTATGTATTGTCCCATTCTTGCTGTTAGGGAATCTATACTGTTGACTATAGGTCTTCCTGGTGGATTTTCTTTATTCTTGTGGATCTTGGGGACTGTGTAGATTATGGGTATTCTACACGCTTCTGGTATTAGATATTTCATTTCTTTTGGATTCAGTATATTTTTCTTCACTCCTAGATCTACTATTGCTTCTAATTGTTTTTTATATTTTGAAGTTGGATTCCCAGATAGTTTAGTGTATGTTGTTTCATCTTGCAACTGTCTATTCAGTTCTGCAAGGTATTGTTCTTTTGACTGTAAGACTATTGCACCTCCCTTATCTGCTGGCCTGATTACAATGTCCTTCCTCTCTGTCAAGCGTTTTATGCCTTTTTTCATGTGTATAGGATCTGCCGCTTTTTTAATTTTTAAAGAATCTATATCCTGTAGGACTAGGTTTTTGAAGACTTCAATATTTTGATTGTTTGACATTTGTGGATTGAATGTTGAAGCATTTCGCAATGTACTGTGTACTTCTACTTGTGCAGTGCTTGAAGTGTTTGGTCTCCATGGATTGTTCATCACATATTTCTTAATGTTGATTTTCCTGATGTATTTTTGTATCCCTATGTAGGTATTAAATTTGTTAAGGTTGTTGGTTGGTGCATGTTTGAGGCCCTTATCAAGTACTGCCAACTCTTCTGTTGTTATTTCTTTTCCACTTATGTTCACTACGTTCTCTCCAATTGGTCTCTTTTTCTTTTGGAGTCTCTTCCCTGATCTTCGTCCTCTCTTCGTTCTGGTGTATTTCTCCTTAGTTCTTCTTGGGGTCTTCTCCTGGGTGAGTAGTGTGTTTCTTGTGGTAGTCTCCGAGGGGAGTACTCTCTCCTGTCCCTCTCTAAAAAAGGCCTTTGTGTTTTGTGATTTTGCTGGTTTTCATAATAGTATGGATTTTCATAATACTGTTCTTGATGATCCCTGATGGGATCAAATCTGTTATATGTGGGAATCGGGGGTCGTCCATATCCATCTCTATAATCGTGGTGTGGTGGTGTTCTATTTTCTCTTGGATTTCTTTCATTCTGCTGCCAATTTCTATTTCTGAATGGTTTCTTGAATGGTTTCTTTCCTCCTCTTTTGGGGGTGTATTGCCCATATCCATAATTGTTTCTTTGATTATAGTTATTTCTTGGCGTACCTCCATATGTGTCTCTTTCATCTCTTCTCATAGGGTTCGGGCCGTACGGGTTAGGTGCATCTCGGTATGGTCGTGGTGTTTCCATGCGTCTTTCTCTTTCTTCCCATCTTGGTGGGTTGAGTGCATGAGATGTTGTTGGATCCTGTATTCTAACTTCCCTTTCAGGTGTAGAATATGTGGATGTCGGAGGGGCTGGCTCTACTTTGCTTTGCCATTTAAAAACTTGGTCTGTTTTGTAATCTGTTGAATCCCTTTGATATTTTTTCTTTTTCCGGTTTTGCACTTCTAAGTCTTTGGCAATTAAATCTTTATTCAATTGGGTTGCCAATCTTTTGAATTCTGCGGTTTCTTTGTGTGGTTCCATTTTCTGTTTGATTTCTTCTATTTGTTGTTCTATTAACACAGTTTTCCTCAATTTGCGTTCTAATAGGAATTTTAAACCCTCTATACTTTTATTATTAAAAAACGCAAACCATTCTGCCACCGATTCTTTGTCGGTTAATCCATCATTCGGTGGTACTTCCCACCTTAATCTCCTAGGGACTATATTTTCTCTAATGTACCTTTCAAAAGTATTAGTGTCCCACCATAGGTTGATTTTTTTCTCCATATAGTGGCCTAGTTTCCTCGTCATGCTTTCTAAATCTGTGTTCCTTGTTCTATTTTGTGAGTTAAATACCTCATCTAGGTTCACCTTTCTCGTTTCAATATAAGTAAATACATCCATTTTAGCAGCAAAGGTATTGTGCGTCCACTCTTAGATAAAAATATAAAGTTATCCTTCGCGCTGGCGGATTTTTGATGGTGAAATGGTCAAGTGAACTAAAGTGCCGTGTAGAATAATCAATGAATAATAACTAAATATTGCCGCAAAATATGGGTGTCCACACCAAACACTTAGTGACTAAATATAAATTAATAAATTTCGCGCAATATTAAAATGGTAAAATAATGTCTAGATATGTTGTGGAACACTGTTGTCTCTTAACTGATGGTATATAAGTCTCTCTTTTGTACTATTAAAAGAGTGAAACTACATCACAGTAATTAATAAAATTATACTTATATAAAATGATCCTTATACCACCCTCTTTTTAGCATGCATATATAAGTGATGACATTAGCGTACAGATAAGTGCATAAAAATATGTGCATAAAATATTTCCAGTAGTGAATCGTGTGCATAAAAATAATTCCAGTAGTGTACAATCTACTACGGCAATATTTAGTTATTATTCATTGATTATTCTACACGGCACTTTAGTTCACTTGACCATTTCACCATCAAAAATCCGCCAGCGCGAAGGATAACTTTATATTTTTATCTATGATTTCTAAACTGCCGCCACTCCCTCATTTTCAAGCCCACCTACATAAATCTTATATCAAAACGTTCAGCTATCCCTGCTGCCACTAAACATGTCCACGGCTAAGCCATAGTCCTGATAGTTTTCACAATATGACCATTTGTTTGCAACTCACACCATCCATTGACATTCATTGAAACTACACTCTAGCCCCTTCAAATTTGAAGGGCAATTTCTAAACTGCGACCGTGCCTTCAATTTTAATATTTCAGAGACATACTATGTATCAAAATCTAGGTCTGGGTCTTGTGATTCTCACAATATAAAGATCTTCGCTGTAGGATGTATAGTTTTTAAAATACGGCCATTTGTTTAGAGGTCATTTCAGGAAATTTTAGCCATTAATCAGAGTGTACTGTTTGTTTTGTTGCCATGGTTACCAAAGCTTCTGTTATACACAGGGGGGGGGAGGTGGCTGGAGCATCTCAGCTTTGATTACAGAGCCCGGGGGAGGGGGACAGACACACCATGTACTGATTTATAATAGAGGAATATGATGGGGCAGTTTTGATGGGGTAATTCTGATGGGGCAGTTTTGATGGTGGCAATATGATGGGGCAGTTTTGATGGTGGCAATATGATGGGGCTGTTTTGATAGGGCAATTCTGATGGGGCAGTTTTGATGGTGGCAATATGATGGTGCAGTTTTGATGGGGCAATTCTGATGGGGCAGTTTTGATGGTGGCAATATGATGGGACAGTTTTGATGGCAATATGATGGGGGCAATTTTGCTGGGGGCCGTTTTAGCAATTCAGCATTCCCACGCATTTTCCCCAGGAAATGCATTTTCTAGTTATTAGTGGGAATGCTTTAGCAGTCCCACTATTGTTATTCGATTTTATTTATTAGTGGGAATGCTTTAGCAGTCCCACTATTGTTATTCGATTTTATTTATTTTTAATAACTTTAATTTTATTCCGTACGTTTTTTGGTAATGCGTAACTTCTGCATACTTTCAGCTATTAAAACCATTCAACTATCAAAATGTTCGTCTCTTTTAGCTGAGGTGTGCTCTTTTTCAACTTTTTTTCTACCATTTATACTTTTTAAAATATTAAGCTTTTTATCACTTTTTTTTAACATTGAAGTCAATGGGAGCATGCTTGAAATCCTTAAATTTTTCTTCCGCTCCCAAAAGTTTCAGCTCCTTCATACTTTCACCTAGAGACACCAAACAAACTTTAAAATGTTCACAAAATATTCAGCTATCTGGCTATAGCTTTTCAGTTTGATATCTTTTACAGTTTTTGAGAAAAAGCTTTTTGTTTAGAGGTCATTTCAGGAAATTTTAGCCATTAATCAGAGTGCACTGTGTGTGTTTTGTTGCCATGGTTACCAAAGCTTCTGTTATACACAGAGGGGGGGGGAGGTGGCTGGAGCATCTCAGCTTTAATTACAGAGCCCGGGGGGAGGGGACAGACACACCATGTACTGATTATAATAGAGGAATATGATGGGGCAGTTTTGATGGTGGCAATTCTGATGGGGCAGTTTTGATGGCGGTCATTTTAGCAATTTAGCTATTCAGCAATTATTTTTGAAAAAAAAAATATATTTTTGAAAAAAAATATATATTTCTGAAAAAAAAAAATTATTTTTGAAAAAAAAAAAAATATTTTTGAAAAAAAAAAATATTTTTGAAAAAAAAAATATTTTTGAAAAAAAAAATATTTAAAAAAAAAAAAATCATTTTTGAAAAAAAAATTTTTGAAAAAAAAAATTTTTTGAAAAAAAAATTTTTTGAAAAAAAAATAATTTTTGAAAAAAAAATTATTTTTGAAAAAAAAAATTATTTTTGAAAAAAAAAAATATTTTTTGATGGGGCAGTTTTGATGGTGGCAATATGATGGTGCAGTTTTGATGGGGCAATTCTGATGGGGCAGTTTTGATGGTGGCAATATGATGGGACAGTTTTGATGGCAATATGATGGGGGCAATTTTGCTGGGGGGCGTTTTAGCAATTCAGCATTCCCACGCATTTTCCCCAGGAAATGCATTTTCTAGTTTTTAATTTTATTCCGTACGTTTTTCGGTAATGCGTAACTTCTGCATACTTTCAGCTATTAAAACCATTCAACTATCAAAATGTTCGTCTCTTTTAGCTGAGGTGTGCTCTTTTTCAACTTTTTTTCTTCCATTCATACTTTTTAAAATATTAAGCTTTTTATCACTTTTTTTTAACATTGAAGTCAATGGGAGCATGCTTGAAATCCTTAAATTTTTCTTCCGCTCCCAAAAGTTTCAGCTCCTTCATACTTTCACCTAGAGACACCAAACAAACTTTAAAATGTTCACAAAATATTCAGCTATCTGGCTATAGCTTTTCAGTTTGATATCTTTTACAGTTTTTGAGAAAAAGCTTTTTGTTTAGAGGTCATTTCAGGAAATTTTAGCCATTAATCAGAGTGCACTGTGTGTGTTTTGTTGCCATGGTTACCAAAGCTTCTGTTATACACAGAGGGGGGGGAGGTGGCTGGAGCATCTCAGCTTTAACTACTTCCCACCCGGCCAATGTACATAAACGGCCGGGTGGGCGCTCTCTCCTTCTGAGTGGACGTTCAGGAACGTCCCTCAGAAGGAGCGGGATCGCGCGCGCGCGTGCCCGCGCAGCGGCGCGATCCCGATGCGCTCGTGTCCCCCGGACACGGCGCATCTCGGATCGGCAGGAGGGCTCTGTGATTGGCCCTCCTGATCACATGACGGCCGTGTCCAATCACAGCTGTCATGTGATGTAAACACAGCCGGTTGCTAGGCGATCAGCTCTCCTCTCCTCACACGGAAGTTGTCGCTGAGGAGGAGAGGAGAGGGGATCGCTGCAGCCGGCTGATGATCAGTGAGTATGAGCTGTTTTTTACAGCTTTTTACTCACTGATCACCAACCTAGTGTCAACACACATGTAAATACATACATGTAAAACACACACATGTCCCCACATAATGTAAAACACAAACATGTCCCCACATAATGTAAAACACACATGTCCCCAAAACACATGTCCCCAAATAATAAAAAAAGCTGTCCCCCACATATGTCACACTAAAATCACATGTCCCAATGGTAATCTGCACACATATGTACGTGATCACCTGCACACATCTGTACATGATCATTTGCGTACATATGTCCGTGATCACACAAACCAATTATTATACACTTAACAGGATTTTTTTTTATCAAAAACATGTAGCAGAATACATTTTGGCTTAAATTTATGACAAAATTCGATTTTACTGGATTTCTTTTAAAACAGAAAAAAGAAAATATTGTTTTTTTTCCAAATTTCCACTATTTTTGCGCTTATATCGCAAAAAAAAAAAAATGGAGTCGTGAATAAATACCACCAAAAGAAAGCTCTATTTGTGCGAACAAAATGATAAAAATTTCATTTGGGTACAGTGTAGCATGACCGAGTAATTGTCATTAAAAGTGCGAGAGCGCTGAAAGCTGAAAATTGGTCTGGGAAGGAAGGGGGCGAAAGTGCCCAGTATTGAGGTGGTTAATTACAGAGCCCGGGGGGAGGGGACAGACACACCATGTACTGATTATAATAGAGGAATATGATGGGGCAGTTTTGATGGTGGCAATTCTGATGGGGCAGTTTTGATGGCGGTCATTTTAGCAATTTAGCTATTCAGCAATTATTTTTGAAAAAAAAAATATATTTTTGAAAAAAAATATATATATTTTTGAAAAAAAATATATATATTTTTGAAAAAAAAAATATATTTCTGAAAAAAAAAAAATTATTTTTGAAAAAAAAAAAAAATCATTTTTGAAAAAAAATTTATTTTTGAAAAAAAAAAAAATTATTTTTGAAAAAAAAAAAATTATTTTTGAAAAAAAAAAAATTATTTTTGAAAAAAAAAAATATTTTTGAAAAAAAAATTATTTTTGAAAAAAAAAAATATTTTTGAAAAAAAAAAATATTTAAAAAAAAAATTTTTGAAAAAAAAAATTTTTGAAAAAAAAAATAATTTTTGAAAAAAAAAATAATTTTTGAAAAAAAAAATAATTTTTGAAAAAAAAATTATTTTTGAAAAAAAAAATATTTTTGAAAAAAAAAATATTTAAAAAAAAAATTTTTTGAAAAAAAAATTTTTGAAAAAAAAAATTTTTGAAAAAAAAAATAATTTTTGAAAAAAAAAATAATTTTTGAAAAAAAAATTATTTTTGAAAAAAAAAAATTATTTTTGAAAAAAAAAAATATTTTTGAAAAAAAAAAATATTTTTGAAAAAAAAAAATATTTTTTGATGGGGCAGTTTTGATGGTGGCAATATGATGGTGCAGTTTTGATGGGGCAATTCTGATGGGGCAGTTTTGATGGTGGCAATATGATGGGACAGTTTTGATGGCAATATGATGGGGGCAATTTTGCTGGGGGCCGTTTTAGCAATTCAGCATTCCCACGCATTTTCCCCAGGAAATGCATTTTCTAGTTTTTCTTCTTATTCCGTACGTTTTTCGGTAATGCGTAACTTCTGCATACTTTCAGCTATTAAAACCATTCAACTATCAAAATGTTCGTCTCTTTTAGCTGAGGTGTGCTCTTTTTCAACTTTTTTTCTACCATTTATACTTTTTAAAATATTAAGCTTTTTATCACTTTTTTTTAACATTGAAGTCAATGGGAGCATGCTTGAAATCCTTAAATTTTTCTTCCGCTCCCAAAAGTTTCAGCTCCTTCATACTTTCACCTAGAGACACCAAACAAACTTTAAAATGTTCACAAAATATTCAGCTATCTGGCTATAGCTTTTCAGTTTGATATCTTTTACAGTTTTTGAGAAAAAGCTTTTTGTTTAGAGGTCATTTCAAGAAATTTTAGCCATTAATCAGAGTGTACTGTGTGTTTTGTTGCCACGGTTACCAAAGCTTCTGTTATACACAGGGGGGGAGGTGGCTGGAGCATCTCAGCTCTGATTACAGAGCCCGGGGGGAGGGGACAGACACACCATGTACTGATTTATAATAGAGGAATATGATGGGGCAGTTTTGATGGGGCAATTCTGATGGGGCAGTTTTGATGGTGGCAATATGATGGGGCAATTCTGATGGGGCAGTTTTGATGGTGGCAATATGATGGGGCAGTATTAATGGGGACAATTTTGATGGCAGTATGATGGGGCAGTTTTGATGGCGGTCGTTTTAGCAATTTAGCTATTCAGCAATTATTTTTGAAAAAAAAAATATTTTTGAAAAAAAAAAATATATTTTTGAAAAAAAAAAAATTTTGAAAAAAAAACAATATTTTTGAAAAAAAATTATTTTTGAAAAAAAAATTATTTTTGAAAAAAAAAATTATTTTTGAAAAAAAAAAATATTTTTGAAAAAAAAAATCATTTTTGAAAAAAAAAATTATTTTTGAAAAAAAAAATATTTTTGAAAAAAAAAAATTTATTTTTGAAAAAAAAAATATATATATTTTTGAAAAAAAAATTCATTTTTGAAAAAAAAAATTACTTTTGAAAAAAAAAATTACTTTTGAAAAAAAAAATTACTTTTGAAAAAAAAATTACTTTTAGTTTTGATGGGGCAATTCTGATGGGGACAATTTTGATGGGGCAATTCTAATGGGGCAGTTTTGATGGCAATATGATGGGGGCAGTTTTGATGGTGGCAATATGATGGGGCAGTTTTGATGGTGGTAATATGATGGGGCAGTTTTGTTGGTGGCAATATGATGGGGCAGTTTTGATGGGGCATTTCTGATGGTGACAATATGATGGGACAGTTTTGATGGAGCAATTCTGATGGGGCAGTTTTGATGGTGGCAATATGATGGGGCAGTTTTAATGGGGACAATTTTGATGGGGTAATTCTGATGGGGCAGTTTTGATGGCGGCCGTTTTAGCAATTTAGCTATTCAGCATTCCCACGCATTTTCCCCAGGAAATGCATTTTCTAGTTTATTTTTAATTTTATTCCGTACGTTTTTCGGTAATGCGTAACTTCTGCATACTTTCAGCTATTAAAACCATTCAACTATCAAAATGTTCGTCTCTTTTAGCTGAGGTGTGCTCTTTTTCAACTTTTTTTCTACCATTTATACTTTTTAAAATATTAAGCTTTTTATCACTTTTTTTTAACATTGAAGTCAATGGGAGCATGCTTGAAATCCTTAAATTTTTCTTCCGCTCCCAAAAGTTTCAGCTCCTTCATACTTTCAAGAGAAAATAAATAAATCAGCGCAAATATGTAAAGAGTACACAGCAGCTGAACACCAGGGTCAACACAATCAAATCCCTCAATCAAAGTATATAAAATAAGGTGCAGCGCTCAAATAAATACAAAAGTAACAATAGCACAAATGGTCCCTCATAGGGACATGATAAACAGTCCTATAATGATTAAAGCACTATGGGTGTCCAAAAATGATAAAGTGAGTGTCCATCACACGTGACAGCATGCCAAAATATAGTGACTGATGAGTGTGCCCAGCACCGGTGAATAGGATGGCCTCTCACCTGAATAACAGGCTAATAAAGCATTCCCAACAGGGGTCAATCAGCAGGAAATCTTTATCCAGGTAGAAATCATTCCATCCGGTAAACACTAAGGTAGGTACGTCACGATGGCTCTGGGCTGAGCTGTAGGTGAGGGTGACTCTCACAAAGCATATTTAATGCAAGAAAAGGACAAAATAGTGCTCTCTTGTGATTGAAGCATGAGGCTCTGGCTGTGATGAAGCGGCCCGGCTGTCAGCTGGTCTGAGCCGTCCAATGACATGCGGAGCTCGGTGTCCGGGCAGTCGCCTATACAGCCGACTGCCCGGACACCGAGCTCCGCATGTCATTGGACGGCTCAGACCAGCTGACAGCCGGGCCGCTTCATCACAGCCAGAGCCTCATGCTTCAATCACAAGAGAGCACTATTTTGTCCTTTTCTTGCATTACATATGCTTTGTGAGAGTCACCCTCACCTACAGCTCAGCCCAGAGCCATCGTGACGTACCTACCTTAGTGTTTACCGGATGGAATGATTTCTACCTGGATAAAGATTTCCTGCTGATTGACCCCTGTTGGGAATGCTTTATTAGCCTGTTATTCAGGTGAGAGGCCATCCTATTCACCGGTGCTGGGCACACTCATCAGTCACTATATTTTGGCATGCTGTCACGTGTGATGGACACTCACTTTATCATTTTTGGACACCCATAGTGCTTTAATCATTATAGGACTGTTTATCATGTCCCTATGAGGGACCATTTGTCCTTCATACTTTCACCTAGAGACACCAAACAAACTTTAAAATGTTCACAAAATATTCAGCTATCTGGCTATATCTTTTCAGTTTGATATCTTTTACAGTTTTTGAGAAAAAGCTTTTTGTTTAGAGGTCATTTCAGGAAATTTTAGCCATTAATCAGAGTGTACTGTGTGTGTTTTGTTGCCATGGTTACCAAAGCTTCTTTTATACACAGGGGGGGAGGTGGCTGGAGCATCTCAGCTCTGATTACAGAGCCCGGGGAGGGGACAAAAGCTGAAAAATCAGAACATGATTTCTAAACTGCCGCCACTCCCTCATTTTCAAGCCCACCCAGGGGCGGACTGACCATTCGGTCGATCGGACGCCGACCGAGGGCCCGCAGCCAGTAGGGGGCCCGGGAGACATGCTCGTCGGATCTAGGGGTATGCTGCTGGGCGTGCTGCGGTGGAGCAGTTCTGCCGACTGCCGCGGGGGGGGGGGGGGTGCGGGGGGATGAGGCGGGCATCTCCTCTTTCAGTTTGGGATGCAGTGAGGGGAGTGGGAGGCGGCGATCAGCAGCTCTATGGTGCTCGAAGCATCTCCCGGGGACTTGTGTTTCTCCTCCAGATTGTAGAGTGGAAAGGGGAGGGGCCTCTGACCTGGGCAGCTACAAGTTTCACTCTCTGCTTGTACGCTGTTGCCGACTGCTGCCCGGGTCAGAGGCCCCTCCCCTATCCACTGTACAGAATCAGAAGGAAGACTACAAGCCCCAGTGAGATCCACAGGCACCATAGAACTGCCGATCGCCACCTCCCCCTTGGGTTGGAGGTGCACAGCCAGGTACAGGGGAACCTCTGGGGGGGTTAAGTCTGGGGACCCTGATGTATGGGGGGTTCTCTGGGGACCCTGATGTATGGGGGGTTCTCTGGGGACCCTGATGTATGGGGGGGGCTCTCTGGGGACCCTGATGTATGGGGGGGGCTCTCTGGGGACCCTGATGTATGGGGGGGGGGGGCTCTCTGGGGACCCTGATCTATGGGGAGGGCTCTCTGGGGACCCTGATGTATGGGGGGGCTCTCTGGGGACCCTGATGTATGGGGGGGCTCTCTGGGGACCCTGATGTATGGGGGGGCTCTCTGGGGACCCTGATGTATGGGGGGCTCTCTAGGGACCCTGATGTATGGGGGGGGCTCTCTGGGGACCCTGATGTAAGGGGGGGGGGCTCTCTGGGGACCCTGATGTATGGGGGGGGCTCTCTGGGGACCCTGATGTATGGGGGGGGCTCTCTGGGGACCTTGATGTATGGGGGGCTCTCTAGGGACCCTGATGTATGGGGGGGGGCTCTCTGGGGACCCTGATGTATGGGGGGCTCTCTGGGGACCCTGATGTATGGGGGGGCTCTCTGGGGACCCTGATGTATGGGGGGCTCTCTGGGGACCCTGATGTATGGGGGGCTCTCTGGGGACCCTGATGTATGGGGGGCTCTCTGGGGACCCTGATGTATGGGGGGGCTCTCTGGGGACCCTGATGTATGGGGGGAGGCCCTCTGGGGACCCTGATGTAAGGAGGAGGCTCTCTGGGGACCCTAATGTAAGGACGAGGCTCTCTGGGGACCCTGATGTATGGGGGAAGGCTCTCTGGGGACCCTGATGTATGGGAGGCTCTCTGGGGACCCTGATTTATGGGGGGCTCTCTGGGGACCCTGATGTATGGGGGGCTCTCTGGGGACCCTGATGTATGGGGGGGGCTCTCTGGGGACCCTGATGTATGGGGGGGCTCTCTGGGGACCCTGATGTATGGGGGGAGGCTCTCTGGGGACCCTGATGTAAGGAGGAGGCTCTCTGGGGACCCTAATGTAAGGACGAGGCTCTCTGGGGACCCTGATGTATGGGGGAAGGCTCTCTGGGGACCCTGATGTATGGGGGGCTCTCTGGGGACCCTGATGTATGGGGGGGCTCTCTGGGGACCCTGATGTATGGGGGGGAGGCTCTCTGGGGACCCTGATGTAAGGAGGAGGCTCTCTGGGGACCCTAATGTAAGGACGAGGATCTCTGGGGACCCTGATGTATGGGGGAAGGCTCTCTGGGGACCCTGATGTATGGGGGGCTCTCTGGGGACCCTGATGTAAGGACGAGGCTCTCTGGGGACCCTAATGTAAGGACGAGGCTCTCTGGGGACCCTGATGTAAGGAGGAGGCTCTCTGGGGACCCTGATGTTTGGGGGGGCTCTCTGGAGACCCTGATCTATGGGGGGGGGCTCTCTGGGGACCCTGATGTATGGGGGGGCTCTCTGGGGACCCTGATGTATGGGGGGAGGCTCTCTGGGGACCCTGATGTAAGGAGGAGGCTCTCTGGGGACCCTAATGTAAGGACGAGGCTCTCTGGGGACCCTGATGTATGGGGAAAGGCTCTCTGGGGACCCTGATGTATGGGGGGCTCTCTGGGGACCCTGATGTATGGGGGGGCTCTCTGGGGACCCTGATGTATGGGGGGAGGCTCTCTGGGGACCCTGATGTAAGGAGGAGGCTCTCTGGGGACCCTAATGTAAGGACGAGGCTCTCTGGGGACCCTGATGTATGGGGGAAGGCTCTCTGGGGACCCTGATGTATGGGGGGAGGCTCTCTGGGGACCCTGATGTATGGGGGGCTCTCTGGGGACCCTGATGTAAGGACGAGGCTCTCTGGGGACCCTAATGTAAGGACGAGGCTCTCTGGGGACCCTGATGTAAGGAGGAGGCTCTCTGGGGACCCTGATGTTTGGGGGGGCTCTCTGGAGACCCTGATGTATGGGGGGGGGCTCTCTGGGGACCCTGATGTATGGGGGGGGCTCTCTGGGGACCCTGATGTATGGGGGGGCTCTCTGGGGACGCAGATCTTTGGGGGGCTTTCTGGGGACCCAGATCTATGGGGGGCTCTCTGGGACCCTGATGTATAGGGGGGCTCTCTGGGGAGTTGACCCTGATGTATGTGGGGCTCTCTGGAGACCTTGATGTATGGGGGGGCTCTCTGGAGACCTTGATGTATGAGGGGGCTCTCTGGGGACCTTGATGTATGGGGGGGCTCTCTGGGGACCTTGATGTATGGGGGGGCTCTCTGGGGACCTTGATGTATGGGGGGGCTCTCTGGGGACCCTGATGTAAGGGGGGTTTCTCTGGGGACCCTGATGTAAGGAGGGGGCTCTCTGGGGACCCTGATGTAAGGAGGGGACTCTCTGGGGACCCTAATGTAAGGACGAGGCTCTCTGGGGACCCTGATGTAAGGAGGAGGCTCTCTGGGGACCCTGATGTTTGGGGGGGCTCTCTGGAGACCCTGATGTATGGGGGGGGCTCTCTGGGGACCGTGATGTATGGGGGGGCTCTCTGGGGACCCTGATGTATGGGGGGGCTCTCTGGGGACGCAGATCTTTGGGGGGCTTTCTGGGGACCCAGATCTATGGAGGGCTCTCTGGGACCCTGATGTATAGGGGGGCTCTCTGGGGAGTTGACCCTGATGTATGTGGGGCTCTCTGGAGACCTTGATGTATGGGGGGGCTCTCTGGGGACCTTGATGTATGGGGGGGCTCTCTGGGGACCTTGATGTATGGGGGGGCTCTCTGGGGACCCTGATGTAAGGGGGGTTTCTCTGGGGACCCTGATGTAAGGAGGGGGCTCTCTGGGGACCCTGATGTAAGGAGGGGACTCTCTGGGAACCCTGATGTAAGGAGGAGGCTCTCTGGGGACCCTGATGTAAGGAGGAGGCTCTCTGGGGAACCTGATGTTTGGGGGGGCTCTCTGGAGACCCTGATGTATGGGGGGCTCTCTGGGGACCCTGATGTATGGGGGGGGGGCTCTCTGGGGACCCAGATCTATTGGGGGCTCTCTGGGGACCCAGATCTATGGGGGGCTCTCTGGGTGACCCAGATCTATGGGGGGCTCTCTGGGACCCTGATGCATGGGGGGGCTCTCTGGGGAGTGGACCCTGATGTATGTGGGGCTCTCTGGAGACCTTGATGTATGGGGGGGCTCTCTGGGGACCTTGATGTAAGGGGGGCTCTCTGAAGACCTTGATGTAAGGGGGGGCTCTCTGAAGACCTTGATGTAAGGGGGGCTCTCTGGGGACCCTGATGTATGGGGGGTTTCTCTGGGGACCCTGATGTAAGGAGGGGGCTCTCTGGGGACCTTGATGTAAGGAGGGGGCTCTCTGGGGACCCTGATGTAAGGAGGGGGCTCTCTGGGGACCCTGATGTAAGGAGGAGGCTCTCTGGGGACCCTGATGTAAGGAGGAGGCTCTCTGGGGACCCTGATGTAAGGAGGAGGCTCTCTGGGGACCCTGATGTAAGGGGAGGCTCTCTGGGGACCCTGATGTAAGGAGGAGGCTCTCTGGGGACCCTGATGTAAGGAGGAGACTCTCTGGGGACCCTGATGTAAGGGGAGGCTCTCTGGGGACCCTGATGTAAGGAGGAGGCTCTCTGGGGATCCTGATGTAAGGGGAGGTTCTCTGGGGACCCTGATGTAAGGGGAGGCTCTCTGGGGACCCTGATGTAAGGGGAGGCTCTCTGGGGACCCTGATGTAAGGGGAGGCTCTCTGGGGACTTGTTTACATAGGCAGACCACAGTTCTGCCTCTGTTGGAAACGATCGTCGGGGCCTGGCGGACATGGGGTCCTCCGGACCCGCTGGTTAGCTCTCGGTGTGTCCAATCACAGCGGCAGCAGGTCAAACAGCATGCAGACCCGCAAGTGCAGAATCAAGTACCTGTACATGATTCTGCTCACAGGAGACGCAGCCCTGCAGTAAATGTATGTGGTTAAAGTGAGTTTATTTTTCTTTAATCTTTAAACATTTATTTTGAACATGAAGTAGAGAAATTCTGTGACCAATGCATGTAATGTAGCAGTGCAATATATACGTGGGGCTTTGTGAGGGTGTGGCTTGTGTGTGGGTGGGTGGGGACTAAGGGGGCCCCATGAGCCCCTATTGCCCGGGGGCCCCATGAGTTGTCAGTCCGCCCCTGAGCCCACCTACACAAATCTTATATCAAAACGTTCAGCTATCCCTGCTGCCACTAAACATGTCCACGGCTAAGCCATAGTCCTGATAGTTTTCACAATATGACCATTTGTTTGCAACTCACGCCGTCCATTGACATTCATTGAAACTACACTCTAGCCCCTTCAAATTTGAAGGGCAATTTCTAAACTGTGACCGTGCCTTCAATTTTAATATTTCAGAGACATACTATGTATCAAAATCTAGGTCTGGGTCTTGTGATTCTCACAATATAAAGATCTTCGCTGTAGGATGTATAGTTTTTAAAATACGGCCATTTGTTTAGAGGTCATTTCAGGAAATTTTAGCCATTAATCAGAGTGTACTGTTAGTGTTTGTTTTGTTGCCATGGTTACCAAAGCTTCTGTTATACACAGGGGGGGAGGTGGCTGGAGCATCTCAGCTCTGATTACAGAGCCCGGGGGAGGGGGACAGACACACCATGTACTGATTTATAATAGAGGAATATGATGGGGCAGTTTTGATGGGGTAATTCTGATGGGGCAGTTTTGATGGTGGCAATATGATGGGACAGTTTTGATGGCAATATGATGGGGGCAATTTTGCTGGGGGCCGTTTTAGCAATTCAGCATTCCCACGCATTTTCCCCAGGAAATGCATTTTCTAGTTAGTGGGAATGCTTTAGCAGTCCCACTATTGTTATTCGTTTTTTTATTAGTGGGAATGCTTTAGCAGTCCCACTATTGTTGTTCGATTTTATTAGTGGGAATGCTTTAGCAGTCCCACTATTGTTATTCGATTTTATTTATTAGTGGGAATGCTTTAGCAGTCCCACTATTGTTATTCGTTTTTTTATTATTTTTCTTATTCCGTACGTTTTTCGGTAATGCGTAACTTCTGCATACTTTCAGCTATTAAAACCATTCAACTATCAAAATGTTCGTCTCTTTTAGCTGAGGTGTGCTCTTTTTCAACTTTTTTTCTACCATTTATACTTTTTAAAATATTAAGCTTTTTATCACTTTTTTTTAACATTGAAGTCAATGGGAGCATGCTTGAAATCCTTAAATTTTTCTTCCGCTCCCAAAAGTTTCAGCTCCTTCATACTTTCACCTAGAGACACCAAACAAACTTTAAAATGTTCACAAAATATTCAGCTATCTGGCTATAGCTTTTCAATTTGATATCTTTTACAGTTTTTGAGAAAAAGCTTTTTGTTTAGAGGTCATTTCAAGAAATTTTAGCCATTAATCAGAGTGTACTGTGTGTGTTTTGTTGCCATGGTTACCAAAGCTTCTGTTATACACAGGGGGGGAGGTGGCTGGAGCATCTCAGCTCTGATTACAGAGCCCGGGGAGGGGACAAAAGCTGAAAAATCAGAACATGATTTCTAAACTGCCTCCACTCCCTCATTTTCAAGCCCACCTACACAAATCTTATATCAAAACGTTCAGCTATCCCTGCTGCCACTAAACATGTCCACGGCTAAGCCATAGTCCTGATAGTTTTCACAATATGACCATTTGTTTGCAACTCACACCGTCCATTGACATTCATTGAAACTACACTCTAGCTGTCATGAAGATCCTGCCAATAATCAGCGATCCAGACGCAGGGGGACACGGCCGCGGGTTCCACTGCGCATGCGCACTCGTGCACGGGTGCTGTCACGCACGGGCACGCGCGCGCGCACTCCCGCTAGTGCCAGGCGGGCTATTTAAACCGGCCTGTCACACTCCATCCCCGCTGTCTGCTCTACAGCGTTCCGTGTGCCTTAACCTGATCTGACCTGTGTACTCTGCTATCTGACCCGGCTTCCTGTTAGACCATCCTGCTATCCGCCTGCACCAGACCCTCTTGGCTTGCCTGACCATCCCTCTGTGTTGTCCCTGGTACCTCTGCTGATCGACCGATACCGATCTCCGGCTTGTTTGACCACCCTTCAGCCTGACACCTGCATCCAGCGTTCCAGTCTCCTACCTGCTGCATGTTCCTGGTTCCAGTCCAGCGTTCCAGTCTACTACCTGCTGCCTTGTTCCTGGTTCCAGTCCAGCGTTCCAGCCTACTACCTGCTGCCTTGTTCCTGGTTCCAGTCCAGCGTTCCAGTCTACTACCTGCTGCCTTGTTCCTGGTTCCAGTCCAGCGTTCCAGGCTACTACCTGCTGCCTTGTTCCAGGTTCCAGTCCAGTGTTCCAGGCTACTACTTGCTGCCTTGTTCCAGGTTCCAGTCCAGTGTTCCAGGCTACTACCTGCTGCTTGTTCCAGGTTCCAGTCCAGCGTTCCAGGCTACTACCTGCTGCTTGTTCCTGGTTCCAGTCCTGCTTACTTACCTGCTTACTTACCTGCTTCCTTATCTGCTGTGACTCCGGGACCTCTCTGCGATTCAGCATCCTCTTCAGCTTCTGGACCCAGAGGGTGTCACCATTCCTGAACTTCCGGTGACTGTCGATCCTGCCAGGCACCCATACCACTCCTCACTCCTGGCCTTCTGTCTCCATTCCAGAGGAGCAGGAGTGGGAGCTGTAAGGGAGGTCCTTCTCTGCACGTCAGGCTCACAACCCACCAGGTACGTGACAGTAGCAGACAGCCATGTCTGAGCCTGAGCAGGGAACGTCTCCCATGGAGGAACTCTGTGCACACCTGGCAGGATTGACTGAAGCAGTCAAGAATCTGCAGCAAGGATACACCAGGCTGGAGGAACGAGTGTTAACCTTGTCTAATCCCATTGGGGCTCAGGGAGTCCCTTCCGCTCCTGCTCCTTCAGTCGGGCCTTCCTCAACAGTGGTGATGCTCCCTCCTGAACCCAAGGTCCCGACGCCTGAACGTTTTTCCGGAAATCGCCTCAAATTCAGAGCCTTCCGCAACTCCTGTGAACTGTTCTTTGCTCTTCAGCCACGTACCTTTTCCCTTGAGGCTACTAAGGTGGGCTACGTAATCTCTCTGCTCTCTGGTGACCCCCAAACTTGGGCCCACCGCCTCTTGGAGCAAAAGGACGTATCATTGACTAATCTGTCTGCCTTCTTTGACGCACTAGGTCAGCTGTATGATGACCCCCAGCTGTCCGTGACTGCAGAAGCGGCTTTGCACACCCTTCAGCAGGGTCGCAGGGCTGCAGAAGACTATGTGGCGGAATTCAGAAAGTGGAGTGTAGACACGAATTGGAATGATGCGGCTCTCCGCTATCAGTTTCGAATGGGACTTTCTGACTCTCTGAAAGATGAATTGGCCAGGGTGGGTACCCCACAGACTTTGAACGCATTGATCGATCTAACCATCCAGATCGATCGACGTCTAAGAGAACGAAGGACTGAGAGAGCGATGGGAACCTCTCGCCCAACTTGGGTTATCCCTAAAGTGCCCCATCATACATCACCAGCACCACCAATGTCTTCTTTTAACCCACCTGAGCCAATGCAATTAGGGGTTCTGCGGCCTTCCCTTACTCAGGAAGAACGACAACGTCGTCGAGTGAAAGATCTGTGCCTGTATTGTGGGGAACCTGGGCACTATGTCAGGAATTGTCCCCTTAAACTCCGTAAGTGCCTATCTCTGTCCTCTGACTATGCTGTGCCTCTGGTTAAGAACACTACTCACCTTGCTCTCTCTCTCCTGTTACAGCTTCCAGGAGAGACCCTGCAAATAGCCGCCATTATTGACTCTGGAGCTTGCAGTTGTTTCATGGACTCTCTTTTTGCTACCCAACACCGGATACCTCTGTTGCCAAAAACCCATGGACTTTCCATTCATCTAGCTGATGGAACGGCCATTAAATCAGGGCCTGTTACCCAAGAGACTGTTCCAATACCCGTTTCCATCTCCAATTCTCACCAAGAACTGTTACGCCTAGATATCATCGCTTCACCTATGTTCCCCATAATCCTCGGTATGCCATGGTTACAGGCCCACAATCCTGACATTAATTGGATCACAGGTGAGGTTACCTTTTCCTCCCCATATTGCCAACAGTCTTGTAAACTTCAGGACACTCAGAAGAATCCTACCTTGCTCTGTTTAAACACAGATACTAGCCTGCACCTTTCCATCCCTTCTGCATATCATGATTTCTTAGATGTATTCAGCAAACAGGGGGCAGAGGTCTTACCCCCTCACCGGGCCTATGACTGTCCTATCGAATTACTCCCCGGTGCCGAGATACCTTTTGGAAGAATATTTCCTTTAACGGAAGTGGAACAAGGGGCTTTAAAAGAATATATCGATGAGAATCTAAAGAAAGGCTTCATTCGTCCATCCACGTCTCCAGCAGGTGCAGGTATCTTCTTCGTACAAAAGAAAGACAAGACCCTCAGACCATGTGTAGATTACCGTGAGTTGAACAAAATCACTGTAAAAAACCGTTACCCTCTTCCTCTGGTACCAGAGCTGTTCCAAAGGCTTGGGACAGCTACCATATTTACTAAGCTTGACCTCCGCGGAGCCTACAATTTGGTTCGTATTAGGGACGGAGACGAATGGAAGACCGCCTTTCGTACCCGTTATGGACATTTTGAATACCTTGTGATGCCGTTTGGGCTGTGCAATGCTCCTGCTACATTCCAGTACTTCATCAATGATGTTTTACGAGACTTTCTAGATCTGTTTGTTATCGTCTATTTAGACGACATACTAATTTTCTCTTGTTCCCTTGAATCCCATCGCAGGCACGTCAGAAGTGTATTGGCCCGGCTTCGACAACACGGTCTATATGCAAAAGCTGAGAAGTGTGAATTTGAACAGGAGAGTATTCCATTTTTGGGGTTAATCATTTCCAGCAAGGGCATTAAGATGGACCCCCAAAAGGTCACTGCAGTATTAGACTGGCCAGTCCCAACAGATAAAAAGGGGATCCAGCGATTCGTTGGATTCGCTAATTTCTACCGCAAATTTATTAAGGGGTTTTCAGCCATCATTACACCCATCACACAGCTAACTAAACAGGGTACTCGTTTCCACTGGTCCGCTGAGGCTCAAAAGGCTTTCGAGACTCTCAAGGGCCTTTTTACCTCTGCTTCCGTACTAAAACATCCAGATTCCTCTCTGCCATTTGTATTAGAGGTGGACGCATCCGAAATTGCGGTAGGGGCAGTGTTGTCCCAAAGACAGGGAACTAAGGCCCTGTTATATCCTGTGGCCTTCTTCTCTCGCAAATTGTCCACGGCAGAGAGAAATTATGATGTAGGTGACAGAGAATTATTGGCTATTAAATCCGTGCTGGAGGAGTGGCGCTATCTGCTAGAGGGTGCCGCTCATCCAGTCTTAATTTTTACAGATCATAAGAACCTGGAGTATTTGAGGTCTGCAAAAAGGTTGAAGCCACGCCAAGCCAGGTGGGCCCTCTTTTTCTCCAGGTTCTCTTTTCATGTCACTTATCGCCCTGGTTCCAAGAATACCAAGCCTGATGCCCTATCCAGGATGTTTCACAAGCCCCAAGAGGTTTCCCCTCCGGACACCATTCTGTCCCCGGGGAATTTTCTTTTGCTTCAGGGAGATTTGCTTTCCCGGATTAAGTAGGCTTCCGCGGAATTGGGGTCTTCCATTAGGCCAGAACTCCAAGTTAAGGATGGGTTATTATGGCACGAGAATAGGATTTTTATACCTGAAGAACTACGAGTTTCAGTACTAGAACTCTGTCATGATCATGCTTTTGCTGGGCATTTTGGAGTGGCTAAAACTACTGATCTGGTACAGCGTACCTTTTGGTGGCCTCAGTTACGTGACGATTGTAGGAGATTTGTTGAGTCCTGTACCACCTGTATCAGAAACAAGGGGCACAGGACCAAGGCATGGGGTTTTCTAAAGCCATTACCTGTCCCAGATAGGCCTTGGAAGATGCTTTCTATAGATTTTATTGTGGAATTACCTCCGGCTGGGGGTTTCACCTCAATTTTTGTCATAGTAGACCGGTTGTCGAAGATGGCCCACTTTGTCCCAATGAAGGGCACTCCCTCAGCTACAGAGACGGCGCAGGCATTCATTAGAGAAGTCATCAGGCTCCATGGGGTACCAGCTAATATCGTTTCAGATCGGGGGGTACAGTTTACCTCCCGATTCTGGAGGTCTCTATGCAAAACATTGAAGATTGAACTCTCATTTTCATCTGCTTACCACCCCCAGACTAATGGGCAAACAGAAAGAACAAACCAGACTCTTGAACAATATTTACGCTGTTTTTCTTCATTTGCCCAGGATGATTGGATTTCTGTTCTCCCATTGGCCGAATTTGCCTACAACAACTCTATTCATTCTGCTATCAAACAAACCCCATTTTTTGCAAATTATGGTTACCACCCTTCTTTTCTGCCTAATTCTCTTCCAGAGTGCACAGTACCTGCAGTTCAGGAGAGGCTGGATTTCTTCACTTCCAACAATCAAGTTTTGCAGGAGACCATGACCAGGACCCAGGAGTACAATAAAGCAACTTTTGATAAGAAGAGACGAGGTGAGCTGTTACTTACACCCGGGGACCAGGTATGGTTATCTACAGTAAATCTCAGGATGGTCTGTCCATCAAGGAAATTGGGTCCCAAGTTCCTTGGCCCATTCCCTGTTAAGCGAAGGATTAATGAGGTGGCATACGAACTTAAACTTCCGGAGTCATTAAAAGTGCATCCAGTATTTCATGTGTCTCTACTCAAACCTTCTGTTTCTAACCCATTTCCAGGCCGAAGTACGGATCCTCCTGATCCAATTTTGGTGGATGGGGAGGAAGAATTCGAGGTGGAGGCTATCATGGACCATAGGAGAAGAGGCAACCAAAATCAATTCTTGATAAAATGGAGAGGGTTCGGCCCAGAAGAAAATTCTTGGGAACCCGAGGATAATATTCATGCTAAAAATCTTTTACAATCTTTTAAAAGAGCCCATCCGGAGAAATTCCTTCAAAGGGGCATCCGGAGGCTGCCCCTTGGGGGGGGCAATGTCATGAAGATCCTGCCAATAATCAGCGATCCAGACGCAGGGGGACACGGCCGCGGGTTCCACTGCGCATGCGCACTCGTGCACGGGTGCTGTCACGCACGGGCACGCGCGCGCGCACTCCCGCTAGTGCCAGGCGGGCTATTTAAACCGGCCTGTCACACTCCATCCCCGCTGTCTGCTCTACAGCGTTCCGTGTGCCTTAACCTGATCTGACCTGTGTACTCTGCTATCTGACCCGGCTTCCTGTTAGACCATCCTGCTATCCACCTGCACCAGACCCTCTTGGCTTGCCTGACCATCCCTCTGTGTTGTCCCTGGTACCTCTGCTGATCGACCGATACCGACCTCCGGCTTGTTTGACCACCCTTCAGCCTGACACCTGCATCCAGCGTTCCAGTCTCCTACCTGCTGCATGTTCCTGGTTCCAGTCCAGCGTTCCAGTCTACTACCTGCTGCCTTGTTCCTGGTTCCAGTCCAGCGTTCCAGCCTACTACCTGCTGCCTTGTTCCTGGTTCCAGTCCAGCGTTCCAGTCTACTACCTGCTGCCTTGTTCCTGGTTCCAGTCCAGCGTTCCAGGCTACTACCTGCTGCCTTGTTCCAGGTTCCAGTCCAGTGTTCCAGGCTACTACTTGCTGCCTTGTTCCAGGTTCCAGTCCAGTGTTCCAGGCTACTACCTGCTGCTTGTTCCAGGTTCCAGTCCAGCGTTCCAGGCTACTACCTGCTGCTTGTTCCTGGTTCCAGTCCTGCTTACTTACCTGCTTACTTACCTGCTTCCTTATCTGCTGTGACTCCGGGACCTCTCTGCGATTCAGCATCCTCTTCAGCTTCTGGACCCAGAGGGTGTCACCATTCCTGAACTTCCGGTGACTGTCGATCCTGCCAGGCACCCATACCACTCCTCACTCCTGGCCTTCTGTCTCCATTCCAGAGGAGCAGGAGTGGGAGCTGTAAGGGAGGTCCTTCTCTGCACGTCAGGCTCACAACCCACCAGGTACGTGACACTAGCCCCTTCAAATTTGAAGGGCAATTTCTAAACTGCGACCGTGCCTTCAATTTTAATATTTCAGAGACATACTATGTATCAAAATCTAGGTCTGAGTCTTGTGATTCTCACAATATAAAGATCTTTGCTGTAGGATGTATAGTTTTTAAAATACGGCCATTTGTTTAGAGGTCATTTCAGGAAATTTTAGCCATTATTCAGAGTGTACTGTTAGTGTTTGTTTTGTTGCCATGGTTACCAAAGCTTCTGTTATACACAGGGGGGAGGGGACAGACACACCATGTACTGATTTATAATAGAGGAATATGATGGGGCAGTTTTGATGGGGTAATTCTGATGGGGCAGTTTTGATGGTGGCAATATGATGGGGCAGTTTTGATGGTGGCAATTCTGACGGGGCAGTTTTGATGGTGGCAATATGATGGGACAGTTTTGATGGCAATATGATGGGGGCAATTTTGCTGGGGGCCTTTTTAGCAATTCAGCATTCCCACGCATTTTCCCCAGGAAATGCATTTTCTAGTTAGTGGGAATGCTTTAGCAGTCCCACTATTGTTATTCGATTTTATTTATTAGTGGGAATGCTTTAGCAGTCCCACTATTGTTATTCGTTTTTTTATTTATTAGTGGGAATGCTTTAGCAGTCCCACTATTGTTATTCGATTTTATTTATTTTTAATTTTATTCCGTACGTTTTTCGGTAATGCGTAACTTCTGCATACTTTCAGCTATTAAAACCATTCAACTATCAAAATGTTCGTCTCTTTTAGCTGAGGTGTGCTCTTTTTCTACCATTTATACTTTTTAAAATATTAAGCTTTTTATCACTTTTTTTTAACATTGAAGTCAATGGGAGCATGCTTGAAATCCTTACATTTTTCTTCCGCTCCCAAAAGTTTCAGCTCCTTCATACTTTCACCTAGAGACACCAAACAAACTTTAAAATGTTCACAAAATATTCAGCTATCTGGCTATATCTTTTCAGTTTGATATCTTTTACAGTTTTTGAGAAAAAGCTTTTTGTTTAGAGGTCATTTCAGGAAATTTTAGCCATTAATCAGAGTGTACTGTGTGTGTTTTGTTGCCATGGTTACCAAAGCTTCTGTTATACACAGGGGGGGAGGTGGCTGGAGCATCTCAGCTTTAATTACAGAGCCCGGGGGGAGGGGACAGACACACCATGTACTGATTATAATAGAGGAATATGATGGGGCAGTTTTGATGGTGGCAATTCTGATGGGGCAGTTTTGATGGCGGTCATTTTAGCAATTTAGCTATTCAGCAATTATTTTTGAAAAAAAAAATATATTTTTGAAAAAAAAAAAATTATTTTTGAAAAAAAAAAAAAATTATTTTTGAAAAAAAAAAAATATTTTTGAAAAAAAATTATTTTTAAAAAAAAAAATATTTTTGAAAAAAAAAAATATTTTTGAAAAAAAAATTATTTTTGAAAAAAAAAATTATTTTTGAAAAAAAAAATATTTTTGAAAAAAAAAATTATTTTTGAAAAAAAAAAATCATTTTTGAAAAAAAATTTTTGAAAAAAAAAAAATTTTTTTGAAAAAAAAAATATTTTTGAAAAAAAAATAATTTTTGAAAAAAAAATTATTTTTGAAAAAAAAAAATATTTTTGAAAAAAAAAAAATATTTTTGAAAAAAAAAAATATTTTTGAAAAATAAAAATATTTTTTGATGGGGCAGTTTTGATGGTGGCAATATGATGGTGCAGTTTTGATGGGGCAATTCTGATGGGGCAGTTTTGATGGTGGCAATATGATGGGACAGTTTTGATGGCAATATGATGGGGGCAATTTTGCTGGGGGCCGTTTTAGCAATTCAGCATTCCCACGCATTTTCCCCAGGAAATGCATTTTCTAGTTATTTTTAATTTTATTCCGTACGTTTTTCGGTAATGCGTAACTTCTGCATACTTTCAGCTATTAAAACCATTCAACTATCAAAATGTTCGTCTCTTTTAGCTGAGGTGTGCTCTTTTTCAACTTTTTGTCTACCATTTATACTTTTTAAAATATTAAGCTTTTTATCACTTTTTTTTAACATTGAAGTCAATGGGAGCATGCTTGAAATCCTTAAATTTTTCTTCCGCTCCCAAAAGTTTCAGCTCCTTCATACTTTCACCTAGAGACACCAAACAAACTTTAAAATGTTCACAAAATATTCAGCTATCTGGCTATATCTTTTCAGTTTGATATCTTTTACACTTTTTGAGAAAAAGCTTTTTGTTTAGAGGTCATTTTAGGAAATTTTAGCCATTAATCAGAGTGTACTGTGTGTGTTTTGTTGCCATGGTTACCAAAGCTTCTGTTATACACAGAGGGGGGGGGAGGTGGCTGGAGCATCTCAGCTTTAATTACAGAGCCCGGGGGGAGGGGACAGACACACCATGTACTGATTATAATAGAGGAATATGATGGGGCAGTTTTGATGGCGGTCATTTTAGCAATTTAGCTATTCAGCAATATTTTTGAAAAAAAATATATATTTTTGAAAAAAAAAAATATTTCTGAAAAAAAAAAATTATTTTTGAAAAAAAAAATATTTTTGAAAAAAAAAAAATTATTTTTGAAAAAAAAAATTATTTTTGAAAAAAAAAAAATTATTTTTGAAAAAAAAAAAATCATTTTTGAAAAAAAAAATTATTTTTGAAAAAAAAAAAATTATTTTTGAAAAAAAAAAAATATTTTTGAAAAAAAAAATATTTTTGAAAAAAAAATTTTTGAAAAAAAAAAATTTTTTGAAAAAAAAAATATTTTTGAAAAAAAAAAATAATTTTTGAAAAAAAAATTATTTTTGAAAAAAAAAAATATTTTTGAAAAAAAAAAAATTATTTTTGAAAAAAAAAAAATATTTTTGAAAAAAAAAAATATTTTTTGATGGGGCAGTTTTGATGGTGGCAATATGATGGTGCAGTTTTGATGAGGCAATTCTGATGGGGCAGTTTTGATGGTGGCAATATGATGGGACAGTTTTGATGGCAATATGATGGGGGCAATTTTGCTGGGGGCCGTTTTAGCAATTCAGCATTCCCACGCATTTTCCCCAGGAAATGCATTTTCTAGTTATTTTTAATTTTATTCCGTACGTTTTTCGGTAATGCGTAACTTCTGCATACTTTCAGCTATTAAAACCATTCAACTATCAAAATGTTCGTCTCTTTTAGCTGAGGTGTGCTCTTTTTCAACTTTTTTTCTACCATTTATACTTTTTAAAATATTAAGCTTTTTATCACTTTTTTTTAACATTGAAGTCAATGGGAGCATGCTTGAAATCCTTAAATTTTTCTTCCGCTCCCAAAAGTTTCAGCTCCTTCATACTTTCACCTAGAGACACCAAACAAACTTTAAAATGTTCACAAAATATTCAGCTATCTGGCTATAGCTTTTCAATTTGATATCTTTTACAGTTTTTTGAGAAAAAGCTTTTTGTTTAGAGGTCATTTCAAGAAATTTTAGCCATTAATCAGAGTGTACTGTGTGTGTTTTGTTGCCATGGTTACCAAAGCTTCTGTTATACACAGGGGGGGAGGTGGCTGGAGCATCTCAGCTCTGATTAGAGCCCAGGGGAGGGGACAAAAGCTGAAAAATCAGAACATGATGTCTAAACTGCCGCCACTCCCTCATTTTCAAGCCCACCTACATAAATCTTATATCAAAACGTTCAGCTATCCCTGCTGCCACTAAACATGTCCACGGCTAAGCCATAGTCCTGATAGTTTTCACAATATGACCATTTGTTTGCAACTCACGCCGTCCATTGACATTCATTGAAACTACACTCTAGCCCCTTCAAATTTGAAGGGCAATTTCTAAACTGCGACCGTGCCTTCAATTTTAATATTTCAGAGACATACTATGTATCAAAATCTAGGTCTGGGTCTTGTGATTCTCACAATATAAAGATCTTCGCTGTAGGATGTATAGTTTTTAAAATACGGCCATTTGTTTAGAGGTCATTTCAGTAAATTTTAGCCATTAATCAGAGTGTACTGTTTGTTTTGTTGCCATGGTTACCAAAGCTTCTGTTATACACAGGGGGGGGGAGGTGGCTGGAGCATCTCAGCTTTGATTACAGAGCCCAGGGGAGGGGGACAGACACACCATGTACTGATTTATAATAGAGGAATATGATGGGGCAGTTTTGATGGGGTAATTCTGATGGGGCAGTTTTGATGGTGGCAATATGATGGGGCAGTTTTGATGGTGGCAATATGATGGGGCTGTTTTGATAGGGCAATTCTGATGGGGCAGTTTTGATGGTGGCAATATGATGGTGCAGTTTTGATGGGGCAATTCTGATGGGGCAGTTTTGATGGTGGCAATATGATGGGACAGTTTTGATGGCAATATGATGGGGGCAATTTTGCTGGGGGTCGTTTTAGCAATTCAGCATTCCCACGCATTTTCCCCAGGAAATGCATTTTCTAGTTATTTTTCTTATTCCGTACGTTTTTCGGTAATGCGTAACTTCTGCATACTTTCAGCTATTAAAACCATTCAACTATCAAAATGTTCGTCTCTTTTAGCTGAGGTGTGCTCTTTTTCAACTTTTTTTCTACCATTTATACTTTTTAAAATATTAAGCTTTTTATCACTTTTTTTTAACATTGAAGTCAATGGGAGCATGCTTGAAATCCTTAAATTTTTCTTCCGCTCCCAAAAGTTTCAGCTCCTTCATACTTTCACCTAGAGACACCAAACAAACTTTAAAATGTTCACAAAATATTCAGCTATCTGGCTATAGCTTTTCAATTTGATATCTTTTACAGTTTTTGAGAAAAAGCTTTTTGTTTAGAGGTCATTTCAAGAAATTTTAGCCATTAATCAGAGTGTACTGTGTGTGTTTTGTTGCCATGGTTACCAAAGCTTCTGTTATACACAGGGGGGGAGGTGGCTGGAGCATCTCAGCTCTGATTACAGAGCCCGGGGAGGGGACAAAAGCTGAAAAATCAGAACATGATTTCTAAACTGCCTCCACTCCCTCATTTTCAAGCCCACCTACACAAATCTTATATCAAAACGTTCAGCTATCCCTGCTGCCACTAAACATGTCCACGGCTAAGCCATAGTCCTGATAGTTTTCACAATATGACCATTTGTTTGCAACTCACACCGTCCATTGACATTCATTGAAACTACACTCTAGCTGTCATGAAGATCCTGCCAATAATCAGCGATCCAGACGCAGGGGGACACGGCCGCGGGTTCCACTGCGCATGCGCACTCGTGCACGGGTGCTGTCACGCACGGGCACGCGCGCGCGCACTCCCGCTAGTGCCAGGCGGGCTATTTAAACCGGCCTGTCACACTCCATCCCCGCTGTCTGCTCTACAGCGTTCCGTGTGCCTTAACCTGATCTGACCTGTGTACTCTGCTATCTGACCCGGCTTCCTGTTAGACCATCCTGCTATCCGCCTGCACCAGACCCTCTTGGCTTGCCTGACCATCCCTCTGTGTTGTCCCTGGTACCTCTGCTGATCGACCGATACCGACCTCCGGCTTGTTTGACCACCCTTCAGCCTGACACCTGCATCCAGCGTTCCAGTCTCCTACCTGCTGCATGTTCCTGGTTCCAGTCCAGCGTTCCAGTCTACTACCTGCTGCCTTGTTCCTGGTTCCAGTCCAGCGTTCCAGCCTACTACCTGCTGCCTTGTTCCTGGTTCCAGTCCAGCGTTCCAGTCTACTACCTGCTGCCTTGTTCCTGGTTCCAGTCCAGCGTTCCAGGCTACTACCTGCTGCCTTGTTCCAGGTTCCAGTCCAGTGTTCCAGGCTACTACTTGCTGCCTTGTTCCAGGTTCCAGTCCAGTGTTCCAGGCTACTACCTGCTGCTTGTTCCAGGTTCCAGTCCAGCGTTCCAGGCTACTACCTGCTGCTTGTTCCTGGTTCCAGTCCTGCTTACTTACCTGCTTACTTACCTGCTTCCTTATCTGCTGTGACTCCGGGACCTCTCTGCGATTCAGCATCCTCTTCAGCTTCTGGACCCAGAGGGTGTCACCATTCCTGAACTTCCGGTGACTGTCGATCCTGCCAGGCACCCATACCACTCCTCACTCCTGGCCTTCTGTCTCCATTCCAGAGGAGCAGGAGTGGGAGCTGTAAGGGAGGTCCTTCTCTGCACGTCAGGCTCACAACCCACCAGGTACGTGACAGTAGCAGACAGCCATGTCTGAGCCTGAGCAGGGAACGTCTCCCATGGAGGAACTCTGTGCACACCTGGCAGGATTGACTGAAGCAGTCAAGAATCTGCAGCAAGGATACACCAGGCTGGAGGAACGAGTGTTAACCTTGTCTAATCCCATTGGGGCTCAGGGAGTCCCTTCCGCTCCTGCTCCTTCAGTCGGGCCTTCCTCAACAGTGGTGATGCTCCCTCCTGAACCCAAGGTCCCGACGCCTGAACGTTTTTCCGGAAATCGCCTCAAATTCAGAGCCTTCCGCAACTCCTGTGAACTGTTCTTTGCTCTTCAGCCACGTACCTTTTCCCTTGAGGCTACTAAGGTGGGCTACGTAATCTCTCTGCTCTCTGGTGACCCCCAAACTTGGGCCCACCGCCTCTTGGAGCAAAAGGACGTATCATTGACTAATCTGTCTGCCTTCTTTGACGCACTAGGTCAGCTGTATGATGACCCCCAGCTGTCCGTGACTGCAGAAGCGGCTTTGCACACCCTTCAGCAGGGTCGCAGGGCTGCAGAAGACTATGTGGCGGAATTCAGAAAGTGGAGTGTAGACACGAATTGGAATGATGCGGCTCTCCGCTATCAGTTTCGAATGGGACTTTCTGACTCTCTGAAAGATGAATTGGCCAGGGTGGGTACCCCACAGACTTTGAACGCATTGATCGATCTAACCATCCAGATCGATCGACGTCTAAGAGAACGAAGGACTGAGAGAGCGATGGGAACCTCTCGCCCAACTTGGGTTATCCCTAAAGTGCCCCATCATACATCACCAGCACCACCAATGTCTTCTTTTAACCCACCTGAGCCAATGCAATTAGGGCTTCTGCGGCCTTCCCTTACTCAGGAAGAACGACAACGTCGTCGAGTGAAAGATCTGTGCCTGTATTGTGGGGAACCTGGGCACTATGTCAGGAATTGTCCCCTTAAACTCCGTAAGTGCCTATCTCTGTCCTCTGACTATGCTGTGCCTCTGGTTAAGAACACTACTCACCTTGCTCTCTCTCTCCTGTTACAGCTTCCAGGAGAGACCCTGCAAATAGCCGCCATTATTGACTCTGGAGCTTGCAGTTGTTTCATGGACTCTCTTTTTGCTACCCAACACCGGATACCTCTGTTGCCAAAAACCCATGGACTTTCCATTCATCTAGCTGATGGAACGGCCATTAAATCAGGGCCTGTTACCCAAGAGACTGTTCCAATACCCGTTTCCATCTCCAATTCTCACCAAGAACTGTTACGCCTAGATATCATCGCTTCACCTATGTTCCCCATAATCCTCGGTATGCCATGGTTACAGGCCCACAATCCTGACATTAATTGGATCACAGGTGAGGTTACCTTTTCCTCCCCATATTGCCAACAGTCTTGTAAACTTCAGGACACTCAGAAGAATCCTATCTTGCTCTGTTTAAACACAGATACTAGCCTGCACCTTTCCATCCCTTCTGCATATCATGATTTCTTAGATGTATTCAGCAAACAGGGGGCAGAGGTCTTACCCCCTCACCGGGCCTATGACTGTCCTATCGAATTACTCCCCGGTGCCGAGATACCTTTTGGAAGAATATTTCCTTTAACGGAAGTGGAACAAGGGGCTTTAAAAGAATATATCGATGAGAATCTAAAGAAAGGCTTCATTCGTCCATCCACGTCTCCAGCAGGTGCAGGTATCTTCTTCGTACAAAAGAAAGACAAGACCCTCAGACCATGTGTAGATTACCGTGAGTTGAACAAAATCACTGTAAAAAACCGTTACCCTCTTCCTCTGGTACCAGAGCTGTTCCAAAGGCTTGGGACAGCTACCATATTTACTAAGCTTGACCTCCGCGGAGCCTACAATTTGGTTCGTATTAGGGACGGAGACGAATGGAAGACCGCGTTTCGTACCCGTTATGGACATTTTGAATACCTTGTGATGCCGTTTGGGCTGTGCAATGCTCCTGCTACATTCCAGTACTTCATCAATGATGTTTTACGAGACTTTCTAGATCTGTTTGTTATCGTCTATTTAGACGACATACTAATTTTCTCTTGTTCCCTTGAATCCCATCGCAGGCACGTCAGAAGTGTATTGGCCCGGCTTCGACAACACGGTCTATATGCAAAAGCTGAGAAGTGTGAATTTGAACAGGAGAGTATTCCATTTTTGGGGTTAATCATTTCCAGCAAGGGCATTAAGATGGACCCCCAAAAGGTCACTGCAGTATTAGACTGGCCAGTCCCAACAGATAAAAAGGGGATCCAGCGATTCGTTGGATTCGCTAATTTCTACCGCAAATTTATTAAGGGGTTTTCAGCCATCATTACACCCATCACACAGCTAACTAAACAGGGTACTCGTTTCCACTGGTCCGCTGAGGCTCAAAAGGCTTTCGAGACTCTCAAGGGCCTTTTTACCTCTGCTTCCGTACTAAAACATCCAGATTCCTCTCTGCCATTTGTATTAGAGGTGGACGCATCCGAAATTGCGGTAGGGGCAGTGTTGTCCCAAAGACAGGGAACTAAGGCCCTGTTATATCCTGTGGCCTTCTTCTCTCGCAAATTGTCCACGGCAGAGAGAAATTATGATGTAGGTGACAGAGAATTATTGGCTATTAAATCCGCGCTGGAGGAGTGGCGCTATCTGCTAGAGGGTGCCGCTCATCCAGTCTTAATTTTTACAGATCATAAGAACCTGGAGTATTTGAGGTCTGCAAAAAGGTTGAAGCCACGCCAAGCCAGGTGGGCCCTCTTTTTCTCCAGGTTCTCTTTTCATGTCACTTATCGCCCTGGTTCCAAGAATACCAAGCCTGATGCCCTATCCAGGATGTTTCACAAGCCCCAAGAGGTTTCCCCTCCGGACACCATTCTGTCCCCGGGGAATTTTCTTTTGCTTCAGGGAGATTTGCTTTCCCGGATTAAGCAGGCTTCCGCGGAATTGGGGTCTTCCATTAGGCCAGAACTCCAAGTTAAGGATGGGTTATTATGGCACGAGAATAGGATTTTTATACCTGAAGAACTACGAGTTTCAGTACTAGAACTCTGTCATGATCATGCTTTTGCTGGGCATTTTGGAGTGGCTAAAACTACTGATCTGGTACAGCGTACCTTTTGGTGGCCTCAGTTACGTGACGATTGTAGGAGATTTGTAGAGTCCTGTACCACCTGTATCAGAAACAAGGGGCACAGGACCAAGGCATGGGGTTTTCTAAAGCCATTACCTGTCCCAGATAGGCCTTGGAAGATGCTTTCTATAGATTTTATTGTGGAATTACCTCCGGCTGGGGGTTTCACCTCAATTTTTGTCATAGTAGACCGGTTGTCGAAGATGGCCCACTTTGTCCCAATGAAGGGCACTCCCTCAGCTACAGAGACGGCGCAGGCATTCATTAGAGAAGTCATCAGGCTCCATGGGGTACCAGCTAATATCGTTTCAGATCGGGGGGTACAGTTTACCTCCCGATTCTGGAGGTCTCTATGCAAAACATTGAAGATTGAACTCTCATTTTCATCTGCTTACCACCCCCAGACTAATGGGCAAACAGA
Organism: Lithobates septentrionalis; assembly: GCA_037952835.1. Lineage (NCBI taxonomy): Eukaryota > Metazoa > Chordata > Amphibia > Anura > Ranidae > Lithobates > Lithobates septentrionalis. The sequence goes on from JBBDGP010002253.1 coordinate 522,975, forward strand.
AAGAACAAACCAGACTCTTGAACAATATTTACGCTGTTTTTCTTCATTTGCCCAGGATGATTGGATTTCTGTTCTCCCATTGGCCGAATTTGCCTACAACAACTCTATTCATTCTGCTATCAAACAAACCCCATTTTTTGCAAATTATGGTTACCACCCTTCTTTTCTGCCTAATTCTCTTCCAGAGTGCACAGTACCCGCAGTTCAGGAGAGGCTGGATTTCTTCACTTCCAACAATCAAGTTTTGCAGGAGACCATGACCAGGACCCAGGAGTACAATAAAGCAACTTTTGATAAGAAGAGACGAGGTGAGCTGTTACTTACACCCGGGGACCAGGTATGGTTATCTACAGTAAATCTCAGGATGGTCTGTCCATCAAGGAAATTGGGTCCCAAGTTCCTTGGCCCATTCCCTGTTAAGCGAAGGATTAATGAGGTGGCATACGAACTTGAACTTCCGGAGTCATTAAAAGTGCATCCAGTATTTCATGTGTCTCTACTCAAACCTTCTGTTTCTAACCCATTTCCAGGCCGAAGTACGGATCCTCCTGATCCAATTTTGGTGGATGGGGAGGAAGAATTCGAGGTGGAGGCTATCATGGACCATAGGAGAAGAGGCAACCAAAATCAATTCTTGATAAAATGGAGAGGGTTCGGCCCAGAAGAAAATTCTTGGGAACCCGAGGATAATATTCATGCTAAAAATCTTTTACAATCTTTTAAAAGAGCCCATCCGGAGAAATTCCTTCAAAGGGGCATCCGGAGGCTGCCCCTTGGGGGGGGGCAATGTCATGAAGATCCTGCCAATAATCAGCGATCCAGACGCAGGGGGACACGGCCGCGGGTTCCACTGCGCATGCGCACTCGTGCACGGGTGCTGTCACGCACGGGCACGCGCGCGCGCACTCCCGCTAGTGCCAGGCGGGCTATTTAAACCGGCCTGTCACACTCCATCCCCGCTGTCTGCTCTACAGCGTTCCGTGTGCCTTAACCTGATCTGACCTGTGTACTCTGCTATCTGACCCGGCTTCCTGTTAGACCATCCTGCTATCCGCCTGCACCAGACCCTCTTGGCTTGCCTGACCATCCCTCTGTGTTGTCCCTGGTACCTCTGCTGATCGACCGATACCGACCTCCGGCTTGTTTGACCACCCTTCAGCCTGACACCTGCATCCAGCGTTCCAGTCTCCTACCTGCTGCATGTTCCTGGTTCCAGTCCAGCGTTCCAGTCTACTACCTGCTGCCTTGTTCCTGGTTCCAGTCCAGCGTTCCAGCCTACTACCTGCTGCCTTGTTCCTGGTTCCAGTCCAGCGTTCCAGTCTACTACCTGCTGCCTTGTTCCTGGTTCCAGTCCAGCGTTCCAGGCTACTACCTGCTGCCTTGTTCCAGGTTCCAGTCCAGTGTTCCAGGCTACTACTTGCTGCCTTGTTCCAGGTTCCAGTCCAGTGTTCCAGGCTACTACCTGCTGCTTGTTCCAGGTTCCAGTCCAGCGTTCCAGGCTACTACCTGCTGCTTGTTCCTGGTTCCAGTCCTGCTTACTTACCTGCTTACTTACCTGCTTCCTTATCTGCTGTGACTCCGGGACCTCTCTGCGATTCAGCATCCTCTTCAGCTTCTGGACCCAGAGGGTGTCACCATTCCTGAACTTCCGGTGACTGTCGATCCTGCCAGGCACCCATACCACTCCTCACTCCTGGCCTTCTGTCTCCATTCCAGAGGAGCAGGAGTGGGAGCTGTAAGGGAGGTCCTTCTCTGCACGTCAGGCTCACAACCCACCAGGTACGTGACACTAGCCCCTTCAAATTTGAAGGGCAATTTCTAAACTGCGACTGTGCCTTCAATTTTAATATTTCAGAGACATACTATGTATCAAAATCTAGGTCTGAGTCTTGTGATTCTCACAATATAAAGATCTTTGCTGTAGGATGTATAGTTTTTAAAATACGGCCATTTGTTTAGAGGTCATTTCAGGAAATTTTAGCCATTATTCAGAGTGTACTGTTAGTGTTTGTTTTGTTGCCATGGTTACCAAAGCTTCTGTTATACACAGGGGGGAGGGGACAGACACACCATGTACTGATTTATAATAGAGGAATATGATGGGGCAGTTTTGATGGGGTAATTCTGATGGGGCAGTTTTGATGGTGGCAATATGATGGGGCAGTTTTGATGGTGGCAATTCTGACGGGGCAGTTTTGATGGTGGCAATATGATGGGACAGTTTTGATGGCAATATGATGGGGGCAATTTTGCTGGGGGCCGTTTTAGCAATTCAGCATTCCCACGCATTTTCCCCAGGAAATGCATTTTCTAGTTAGTGGGAATGCTTTAGCAGTCCCACTATTGTTATTCGATTTTATTTATTAGTGGGAATGCTTTAGCAGTCCCACTATTGTTATTCGTTTTTTTATTTATTAGTGGGAATGCTTTAGCAGTCCCACTATTGTTATTCGATTTTATTTATTTTTAATTTTATTCCGTACGTTTTTCGGTAATGCGTAACTTCTGCATACTTTCAGCTATTAAAACCATTCAACTATCAAAATGTTCGTCTCTTTTAGCTGAGGTGTGCTCTTTTTCAACTTTTTTTCTACCATTTATACTTTTTAAAATATTAAGCTTTTTATCACTTTTTTTTAACATTGAAGTCAATGGGAGCATGCTTGAAATCCTTAAATTTTTCTTCCGCTCCCAAAAGTTTCAGCTCCTTCATACTTTCACCTAGAGACACCAAACAAACTTTAAAATGTTCACAAAATATTCAGCTATCTGGCTATAGCTTTTCAGTTTGATATCTTTTACAGTTTTTGAGAAAAAGCTTTTTGTTTAGAGGTCATTTCAGGAAATTTTAGCCATTAATCAGAGTGCACTGTGTGTGTTTTGTTGCCATGGTTACCAAAGCTTCTGTTATACACAGAGGGGGGGGAGGTGGCTGGAGCATCTCAGCTTTAATTACAGAGCCCGGGGGGAGGGGACAGACACACCATGTACTGATTATAATAGAGGAATATGATGGGGCAGTTTTGATGGTGGCAATTCTGATGGGGCAGTTTTGATGGCGGTCATTTTAGCAATTTAGCTATTCAGCAATTATTTTTGAAAAAAAAAATATATTTTTGAAAAAAAAAATATATTTTTGAAAAAAAAAAAATTATTTTTGAAAAAAAAAGATTATTTTTGAAAAAAAAAAAAATATTTTTGAAAAAAAAAATTATTTTTGAAAAAAAAAAATATTTTTGAAAAAAAAAAATATTTTTGAAAAAAAAAAATATTTAAAAAAAAAAAATCATTTTTGAAAAAAAAATTTTTGAAAAAAAAAATTTTTGAAAAAAAAAATAATTTTTGAAAAAAAAATTATTTTTGAAAAAAAAAAATATTTTTGAAAAAAAAAAATATTTTTTGATGGGGCAGTTTTGATGGTGGCAATATGATGGTGCAGTTTTGATGGGGCAATTCTGATGGGGCAGTTTTGATGGTGGCAATATGATGGGACAGTTTTGATGGCAATATGATGGGGGCAATTTTGCTGGGGGCCGTTTTAGCAATTCAGCATTCCCACGCATTTTCCCCAGGAAATGCATTTTCTAGTTATTTTTAATAATTTTAATTTTATTCCGTACGTTTTTCGGTAATGCGTAACTTCTGCATACTTTCAGCTATTAAAACCATTCAACTATCAAAATGTTCGTCTCTTTTAGCTGAGGTGTGCTCTTTTTCAACTTTTTTTCTACCATTTATACTTTTTAAAATATTAAGCTTTTTATCACTTTTTTTTAACATTGAAGTCAATGGGAGCATGCTTGAAATCCTTAAATTTTTCTTCCGCTCCCAAAAGTTTCAGCTCCTTCATACTTTCACCTAGAGACACCAAACAAACTTTAAAATGTTCACAAAATATTCAGCTATCTGGCTATATCTTTTCAGTTTGATATCTTTTACAGTTTTTGAGAAAAAGCTTTTTGTTTAGAGGTCATTTCAGGAAATTTTAGCCATTAATCAGAGTGTACTGTGTGTGTTTTGTTGCCATGGTTACCAAAGCTTCTGTTATACACAGGGGGGGGAGGTGGCTGGAGCATCTCAGCTTTAATTACAGAGCCCGGGGGGAGGGGACAGACACACCATGTACTGATTATAATAGAGGAATATGATGGGGCAGTTTTGATGGTGGCAATTCTGATGGGGCAGTTTTGATGGCGGTCATTTTAGCAATTTAGCTATTCAGCAATTATTTTTGAAAAAAAAAATATATTTTTGAAAAAAAAAAAAATATTTTTGAAAAAAAAAAAATTATTTTTGAAAAAAAAAAAAAATTATTTTTGAAAAAAAAAAAATATTTTTGAAAAAAAATTATTTTTAAAAAAAAATATATTTTTGAAAAAAAAAAATATTTTTGAAAAAAAAATTATTTTTGAAAAAAAAAATTATTTTTGAAAAAAAAAATATTTTTGAAAAAAAAAATTATTTTTGAAAAAAAAAAATCATTTTTGAAAAAAAATTTTTGAAAAAAAAAAAATTTTTTTGAAAAAAAAAATATTTTTGAAAAAAAAATAGTTTTTGAAAAAAAAATTATTTTTGAAAAAAAAAAATATTTTTGAAAAAAAAAAAATATTTTTGAAAAAAAAAAATATTTTTGAAAAATAAAAATATTTTTTGATGGGGCAGTTTTGATGGTGGCAATATGATGGTGCAGTTTTTATGGGGCAATTCTGATGGGGCAGTTTTGATGGTGGCAATATGATGGGACAGTTTTGATGGCAATATGATGGGGGCAATTTTGCTGGGGGCCGTTTTAGCAATTCAGCATTCCCACGCATTTTCCCCAGGAAATGCATTTTCTAGTTATTTTTAATTTTATTCCGTACGTTTTTCGGTAATGCGTAACTTCTGCATACTTTCAGCTATTAAAACCATTCAACTATCAAAATGTTCGTCTCTTTTAGCTGAGGTGTGCTCTTTTTCAACTTTTTGTCTACCATTTATACTTTTTAAAATATTAAGCTTTTTATCACTTTTTTTTAACATTGAAGTCAATGGGAGCATGCTTGAAATCCTTAAATTTTTCTTCCGCTCCCAAAAGTTTCAGCTCCTTCATACTTTCACCTAGAGACACCAAACAAACTTTAAAATGTTCACAAAATATTCAGCTATCTGGCTATATCTTTTCAGTTTGATATCTTTTACACTTTTTGAGAAAAAGCTTTTTGTTTAGAGGTCATTTCAGGGAATTTTAGCCATTAATCAGAGTGTACTGTGTGTGTTTTGTTGCCATGGTTACCAAAGCTTCTGTTATACACAGAGGGGGGGGGAGGTGGCTGGAGCATCTCAGCTTTAATTACAGAGCCCGGGGGGAGGGGACAGACACACCATGTACTGATTATAATAGAGGAATATGATGGGGCAGTTTTGATGGCGGTCATTTTAGCAATTTAGCTATTCAGCAATATTTTTGAAAAAAAAAATATATTTTTGAAAAAAAAAAATATTTCTGAAAAAAAAAAATTATTTTTGAAAAAAAAAATATTTTTGAAAAAAAAAAAATTATTTTTGAAAAAAAAAATTATTTTTGAAAAAAAAAAATTATTTTTGAAAAAAAAAAAATCATTTTTGAAAAAAAAAATTATTTTTGAAAAAAAAAAAAATTATTTTTGAAAAAAAAAAAATATTTTTGAAAAAAAAAATATTTTTGAAAAAAAAAATTTTTGAAAAAAAAAAATTTTTTGAAAAAAAAAATATTTTTGAAAAAAAAAATAATTTTTGAAAAAAAAATTATTTTTGAAAAAAAAAATATTTTTGAAAAAAAAAAAATTATTTTTGAAAAAAAAAAAATATTTTTGAAAAAAAAAAATATTTTTTGATGGGGCAGTTTTGATGGTGGCAATATGATGGTGCAGTTTTGATGAGGCAATTCTGATGGGGCAGTTTTGATGGTGGCAATATGATGGGACAGTTTTGATGGCAATATGATGGGGGCAATTTTGCTGGGGGCCGTTTTAGCAATTCAGCATTCCCACGCATTTTCCCCAGGAAATGCATTTTCTAGTTATTTTTAATTTTATTCCGTACGTTTTTCGGTAATGCGTAACTTCTGCATACTTTCAGCTATTAAAACCATTCAACTATCAAAATGTTCGTCTCTTTTAGCTGAGGTGTGCTCTTTTTCAACTTTTTTTCTACCATTTATACTTTTTAAAATATTAAGCTTTTTATCACTTTTTTTTAACATTGAAGTCAATGGGAGCATGCTTGAAATCCTTAAATTTTTCTTCCGCTCCCAAAAGTTTCAGCTCCTTCATACTTTCACCTAGAGACACCAAACAAACTTTAAAATGTTCACAAAATATTCAGCTATCTGGCTATAGCTTTTCAATTTGATATCTTTTACAGTTTTTGAGAAAAAGCTTTTTGTTTAGAGGTCATTTCAAGAAATTTTAGCCATTAATCAGAGTGTACTGTGTGTGTGTTTTGTTGCCATGGTTACCAAAGCTTCTGTTATACACAGGGGGGGAGGTGGCTGGAGCATCTCAGCTCTGATTAGAGCCCAGGGGAGGGGACAAAAGCTGAAAAATCAGAACATGATGTCTAAACTGCCGCCACTCCCTCATTTTCAAGCCCACCTACATAAATCTTATATCAAAACGTTCAGCTATCCCTGCTGCCACTAAACATGTCCACGGCTAAGCCATAGTCCTGATAGTTTTCACAATATGACCATTTGTTTGCAACTCACGCCGTCCATTGACATTCATTGAAACTACACTCTAGCCCCTTCAAATTTGAAGGGCAATTTCTAAACTGCGACCGTGCCTTCAATTTTAATATTTCAGAGACATACTATGTATCAAAATCTAGGTCTGGGTCTTGTGATTCTCACAATATAAAGATCTTCGCTGTAGGATGTATAGTTTTTAAAATACGGCCATTTGTTTAGAGGTCATTTCAGTAAATTTTAGCCATTAATCAGAGTGTACTGTTTGTTTTGTTGCCATGGTTACCAAAGCTTCTGTTATACACAGGGGGGGGGAGGTGGCTGGAGCATCTCAGCTTTGATTACAGAGCCCAGGGGAGGGGGACAGACACACCATGTACTGATTTATAATAGAGGAATATGATGGGGCAGTTTTGATGGGGTAATTCTGATGGGGCAGTTTTGATGGTGGCAATATGATGGGGCAGTTTTGATGGTGGCAATATGATGGGGCTGTTTTGATAGGGCAATTCTGATGGGGCAGTTTTGATGGTGGCAATATGATGGTGCAGTTTTGATGGGGCAATTCTGATGGGGCAGTTTTGATGGTGGCAATATGATGGGACAGTTTTGATGGCAATATGATGGGGGCAATTTTGCTGGGGGTCGTTTTAGCAATTCAGCATTCCCACGCATTTTCCCCAGGAAATGCATTTTCTAGTTATTTTTCTTATTCCGTACGTTTTTCGGTAATGCGTAACTTCTGCATACTTTCAGCTATTAAAACCATTCAACTATCAAAATGTTCGTCTCTTTTAGCTGAGGTGTGCTCTTTTTCAACTTTTTTTCTACCATTTATACTTTTTAAAATATTAAGCTTTTTATCACTTTTTTTTAACATTGAAGTCAATGGGAGCATGCTTGAAATCCTTAAATTTTTCTTCCGCTCCCAAAAGTTTCAGCTCCTTCATACTTTCACCTAGAGACACCAAACAAACTTTAAAATGTTCACAAAATATTCAGCTATCTGGCTATAGCTTTTCAATTTGATATCTTTTACAGTTTTTGAGAAAAAGCTTTTTGTTTAGAGGTCATTTCAAGAAATTTTAGCCATTAATCAGAGTGTACTGTGTGTGTTTTGTTGCCATGGTTACCAAAGCTTCTGTTATACACAGGGGGGGAGGTGGCTGGAGCATCTCAGCTCTGATTACAGAGCCCGGGGAGGGGACAAAAGCTGAAAAATCAGAACATGATTTCTAAACTGCCTCCACTCCCTCATTTTCAAGCCCACCTACACAAATCTTATATCAAAACGTTCAGCTATCCCTGCTGCCACTAAACATGTCCACGGCTAAGCCATAGTCCTGATAGTTTTCACAATATGACCATTTGTTTGCAACTCACACCGTCCATTGACATTCATTGAAACTACACTCTAGCTGTCATGAAGATCCTGCCAATAATCAGCGATCCAGACGCAGGGGGACACGGCCGCGGGTTCCACTGCGCATGCGCACTCGTGCACGGGTGCTGTCACGCACGGGCACGCGCGCGCACACTCCCGCTAGTGCCAGGCGGGCTATATAAACCGGCCTGTCACACTCCATCCCCGCTGTCTGCTCTACAGCGTTCCGTGTGCCTTAACCTGATCTGACCTGTGTACTCTGCTATCTGACCCGGCTTCCTGTTAGACCATCCTGCTATCCGCCTGCACCAGACCCTCTTGGCTTGCCTGACCATCCCTCTGTGTTGTCCCTGGTACCTCTGCTGATCGACCGATACCGACCTCCGGCTTGTTTGACCACCCTTCAGCCTGACACCTGCATCCAGCGTTCCAGTCTCCTACCTGCTGCATGTTCCTGGTTCCAGTCCAGCGTTCCAGTCTACTACCTGCTGCCTTGTTCCTGGTTCCAGTCCAGCGTTCCAGCCTACTACCTGCTGCCTTGTTCCTGGTTCCAGTCCAGCGTTCCAGTCTACTACCTGCTGCCTTGTTCCTGGTTCCAGTCCAGCGTTCCAGGCTACTACCTGCTGCCTTGTTCCAGGTTCCAGTCCAGTGTTCCAGGCTACTACTTGCTGCCTTGTTCCAGGTTCCAGTCCAGTGTTCCAGGCTACTACCTGCTGCTTGTTCCAGGTTCCAGTCCAGCGTTCCAGGCTACTACCTGCTGCTTGTTCCTGGTTCCAGTCCTGCTTACTTACCTGCTTACTTACCTGCTTCCTTATCTGCTGTGACTCCGGGACCTCTCTGCGATTCAGCATCCTCTTCAGCTTCTGGACCCAGAGGGTGTCACCATTCCTGAACTTCCGGTGACTGTCGATCCTGCCAGGCACCCATACCACTCCTCACTCCTGGCCTTCTGTCTCCATTCCAGAGGAGCAGGAGTGGGAGCTGTAAGGGAGGTCCTTCTCTGCACGTCAGGCTCACAACCCACCAGGTACGTGACAGTAGCAGACAGCCATGTCTGAGCCTGAGCAGGGAACGTCTCCCATGGAGGAACTCTGTGCACACCTGGCAGGATTGACTGAAGCAGTCAAGAATCTGCAGCAAGGATACACCAGGCTGGAGGAACGAGTGTTAACCTTGTCTAATCCCATTGGGGCTCAGGGAGTCCCTTCCGCTCCTGCTCCTTCAGTCGGGCCTTCCTCAACAGTGGTGATGCTCCCTCCTGAACCCAAGGTCCCGACGCCTGAACGTTTTTCCGGAAATCGCCTCAAATTCAGAGCCTTCCGCAACTCCTGTGAACTGTTCTTTGCTCTTCAGCCACGTACCTTTTCCCTTGAGGCTACTAAGGTGGGCTACGTAATCTCTCTGCTCTCTGGTGACCCCCAAACTTGGGCCCACCGCCTCTTGGAGCAAAAGGACGTATCATTGACTAATCTGTCTGCCTTCTTTGACGCACTAGGTCAGCTGTATGATGACCCCCAGCTGTCCGTGACTGCAGAAGCGGCTTTGCACACCCTTCAGCAGGGTCGCAGGGCTGCAGAAGACTATGTGGCGGAATTCAGAAAGTGGAGTGTAGACACGAATTGGAATGATGCGGCTCTCCGCTATCAGTTTCGAATGGGACTTTCTGACTCTCTGAAAGATGAATTGGCCAGGGTGGGTACCCCACAGACTTTGAACGCATTGATCGATCTAACCATCCAGATCGATCGACGTCTAAGAGAACGAAGGACTGAGAGAGCGATGGGAACCTCTCGCCCAACTTGGGTTATCCCTAAAGTGCCCCATCATACATCACCAGCACCACCAATGTCTTCTTTTAACCCACCTGAGCCAATGCAATTAGGGCTTCTGCGGCCTTCCCTTACTCAGGAAGAACGACAACGTCGTCGAGTGAAAGATCTGTGCCTGTATTGTGGGGAACCTGGGCACTATGTCAGGAATTGTCCCCTTAAACTCCGTAAGTGCCTATCTCTGTCCTCTGACTATGCTGTGCCTCTGGTTAAGAACACTACTCACCTTGCTCTCTCTCTCCTGTTACAGCTTCCAGGAGAGACCCTGCAAATAGCCGCCATTATTGACTCTGGAGCTTGCAGTTGTTTCATGGACTCTCTTTTTGCTACCCAACACCGGATACCTCTGTTGCCAAAAACCCATGGACTTTCCATTCATCTAGCTGATGGAACGGCCATTAAATCAGGGCCTGTTACCCAAGAGACTGTTCCAATACCCGTTTCCATCTCCAATTCTCACCAAGAACTGTTACGCCTAGATATCATCGCTTCACCTATGTTCCCCATAATCCTCGGTATGCCATGGTTACAGGCCCACAATCCTGACATTAATTGGATCACAGGTGAGGTTACCTTTTCCTCCCCATATTGCCAACAGTCTTGTAAACTTCAGGACACTCAGAAGAATCCTACCTTGCTCTGTTTAAACACAGATACTAGCCTGCACCTTTCCATCCCTTCTGCATATCATGATTTCTTAGATGTATTCAGCAAACAGGGGGCAGAGGTCTTACCCCCTCACCGGGCCTATGACTGTCCTATCGAATTACTCCCCGGTGCCGAGATACCTTTTGGAAGAATATTTCCTTTAACGGAAGTGGAACAAGGGGCTTTAAAAGAATATATCGATGAGAATCTAAAGAAAGGCTTCATTCGTCCATCCACGTCTCCAGCAGGTGCAGGTATCTTCTTCGTACAAAAGAAAGACAAGACCCTCAGACCATGTGTAGATTACCGTGAGTTGAACAAAATCACTGTAAAAAACCGTTACCCTCTTCCTCTGGTACCAGAGCTGTTCCAAAGGCTTGGGACAGCTACCATATTTACTAAGCTTGACCTCCGCGGAGCCTACAATTTGGTTCGTATTAGGGACGGAGACGAATGGAAGACCGCCTTTCGTACCCGTTATGGACATTTTGAATACCTTGTGATGCCGTTTGGGCTGTGCAATGCTCCTGCTACATTCCAGTACTTCATCAATGATGTTTTACGAGACTTTCTAGATCTGTTTGTTATCGTCTATTTAGACGACATACTAATTTTCTCTTGTTCCCTTGAATCCCATCGCAGGCACGTCAGAAGTGTATTGGCCCGGCTTCGACAACACGGTCTATATGCAAAAGCTGAGAAGTGTGAATTTGAACAGGAGAGTATTCCATTTTTGGGGTTAATCATTTCCAGCAAGGGCATTAAGATGGACCCCCAAAAGGTCACTGCAGTATTAGACTGGCCAGTCCCAACAGATAAAAAGGGGATCCAGCGATTCGTTGGATTCGCTAATTTCTACCGCAAATTTATTAAGGGGTTTTCAGCCATCATTACACCCATCACACAGCTAACTAAACAGGGTACTCGTTTCCACTGGTCCGCTGAGGCTCAAAAGGCTTTCGAGACTCTCAAGGGCCTTTTTACCTCTGCTTCCGTACTAAAACATCCAGATTCCTCTCTGCCATTTGTATTAGAGGTGGACGCATCCGAAATTGCGGTAGGGGCAGTGTTGTCCCAAAGACAGGGAACTAAGGCCCTGTTATATCCTGTGGCCTTCTTCTCTCGCAAATTGTCCACGGCAGAGAGAAATTATGATGTAGGTGACAGAGAATTATTGGCTATTAAATCCGCGCTGGAGGAGTGGCGCTATCTGCTAGAGGGTGCCGCTCATCCAGTCTTAATTTTTACAGATCATAAGAACCTGGAGTATTTGAGGTCTGCAAAAAGGTTGAAGCCACGCCAAGCCAGGTGGGCCCTCTTTTTCTCCAGGTTCTCTTTTCATGTCACTTATCGCCCTGGTTCCAAGAATACCAAGCCTGATGCCCTATCCAGGATGTTTCACAAGCCCCAAGAGGTTTCCCCTCCGGACACCATTCTGTCCCCGGGGAATTTTCTTTTGCTTCAGGGAGATTTGCTTTCCCGGATTAAGCAGGCTTCCGCGGAATTGGGGTCTTCCATTAGGCCAGAACTCCAAGTTAAGGATGGGTTATTATGGCACGAGAATAGGATTTTTATACCTGAAGAACTACGAGTTTCAGTACTAGAACTCTGTCATGATCATGCTTTTGCTGGGCATTTTGGAGTGGCTAAAACTACTGATCTGGTACAGCGTACCTTTTGGTGGCCTCAGTTACGTGACGATTGTAGGAGATTTGTTGAGTCCTGTACCACCTGTATCAGAAACAAGGGGCACAGGACCAAGGCATGGGGTTTTCTAAAGCCATTACCTGTCCCAGATAGGCCTTGGAAGATGCTTTCTATAGATTTTATTGTGGAATTACCTCCGGCTGGGGGTTTCACCTCAATTTTTGTCATAGTAGACCGGTTGTCGAAGATGGCCCACTTTGTCCCAATGAAGGGCACTCCCTCAGCTACAGAGACGGCGCAGGCATTCATTAGAGAAGTCATCAGGCTCCATGGGGTACCAGCTAATATCGTTTCAGATCGGGGGGTACAGTTTACCTCCCGATTCTGGAGGTCTCTATGCAAAACATTGAAGATTGAACTCTCATTTTCATCTGCTTACCACCCCCAGACTAATGGGCAAACAGAAAGAACAAACCAGACTCTTGAACAATATTTACGCTGTTTTTCTTCATTTGCCCAGGATGATTGGATTTCTGTTCTCCCATTGGCCGAATTTGCCTACAACAACTCTATTCATTCTGCTATCAAACAAACCCCATTTTTTGCAAATTATGGTTACCACCCTTCTTTTCTGCCTAATTCTCTTCCAGAGTGCACAGTACCCGCAGTTCAGGAGAGGCTGGATTTCTTCACTTCCAACAATCAAGTTTTGCAGGAGACCATGACCAGGACCCAGGAGTACAATAAAGCAACTTTTGATAAGAAGAGACGAGGTGAGCTGTTACTTACACCCGGGGACCAGGTATGGTTATCTACAGTAAATCTCAGGATGGTCTGTCCATCAAGGAAATTGGGTCCCAAGTTCCTTGGCCCATTCCCTGTTAAGCGAAGGATTAATGAGGTGGCATACGAACTTGAACTTCCGGAGTCATTAAAAGTGCATCCAGTATTTCATGTGTCTCTACTCAAACCTTCTGTTTCTAACCCATTTCCAGGCCGAAGTACGGATCCTCCTGATCCAATTTTGGTGGATGGGGAGGAAGAATTCGAGGTGGAGGCTATCATGGACCATAGGAGAAGAGGCAACCAAAATCAATTCTTGATAAAATGGAGAGGGTTCGGCCCAGAAGAAAATTCTTGGGAACCCGAGGATAATATTCATGCTAAAAATCTTTTACAATCTTTTAAAAGAGCCCATCCGGAGAAATTCCTTCAAAGGGGCATCCGGAGGCTGCCCCTTGGGGGGGGGCAATGTCATGAAGATCCTGCCAATAATCAGCGATCCAGACGCAGGGGGACACGGCCGCGGGTTCCACTGCGCATGCGCACTCGTGCACGGGTGCTGTCACGCACGGGCACGCGCGCGCGCACTCCCGCTAGTGCCAGGCGGGCTATTTAAACCGGCCTGTCACACTCCATCCCCGCTGTCTGCTCTACAGCGTTCCGTGTGCCTTAACCTGATCTGACCTGTGTACTCTGCTATCTGACCCGGCTTCCTGTTAGACCATCCTGCTATCCGCCTGCACCAGACCCTCTTGGCTTGCCTGACCATCCCTCTGTGTTGTCCCTGGTACCTCTGCTGATCGACCGATACCGACCTCCGGCTTGTTTGACCACCCTTCAGCCTGACACCTGCATCCAGCGTTCCAGTCTCCTACCTGCTGCATGTTCCTGGTTCCAGTCCAGCGTTCCAGTCTACTACCTGCTGCCTTGTTCCTGGTTCCAGTCCAGCGTTCCAGCCTACTACCTGCTGCCTTGTTCCTGGTTCCAGTCCAGCGTTCCAGTCTACTACCTGCTGCCTTGTTCCTGGTTCCAGTCCAGCGTTCCAGGCTACTACCTGCTGCCTTGTTCCAGGTTCCAGTCCAGTGTTCCAGGCTACTACTTGCTGCCTTGTTCCAGGTTCCAGTCCAGTGTTCCAGGCTACTACCTGCTGCTTGTTCCAGGTTCCAGTCCAGCGTTCCAGGCTACTACCTGCTGCTTGTTCCTGGTTCCAGTCCTGCTTACTTACCTGCTTACTTACCTGCTTCCTTATCTGCTGTGACTCCGGGACCTCTCTGCGATTCAGCATCCTCTTCAGCTTCTGGACCCAGAGGGTGTCACCATTCCTGAACTTCCGGTGACTGTCGATCCTGCCAGGCACCCATACCACTCCTCACTCCTGGCCTTCTGTCTCCATTCCAGAGGAGCAGGAGTGGGAGCTGTAAGGGAGGTCCTTCTCTGCACGTCAGGCTCACAACCCACCAGGTACGTGACACTAGCCCCTTCAAATTTGAAGGGCAATTTCTAAACTGCGACCGTGCCTTCAATTTTAATATTTCAGAGACATACTATGTATCAAAATCTAGGTCTGAGTCTTGTGATTCTCACAATATAAAGATCTTTGCTGTAGGATGTATAGTTTTTAAAATACGGCCATTTGTTTAGAGGTCATTTCAGGAAATTTTAGCCATTATTCAGAGTGTACTGTTAGTGTTTGTTTTGTTGCCATGGTTACCAAAGCTTCTGTTATACACAGGGGGGAGGGGACAGACACACCATGTACTGATTTATAATAGAGGAATATGATGGGGCAGTTTTGATGGGGTAATTCTGATGGGGCAGTTTTGATGGTGGCAATATGATGGGGCAGTTTTGATGGTGGCAATTCTGACGGGGCAGTTTTGATGGTGGCAATATGATGGGACAGTTTTGATGGCAATATGATGGGGGCAATTTTGCTGGGGGCCGTTTTAGCAATTCAGCATTCCCACGCATTTTCCCCAGGAAATGCATTTTCTAGTTAGTGGGAATGCTTTAGCAGTCCCACTATTGTTATTCGATTTTATTTATTAGTGGGAATGCTTTAGCAGTCCCACTATTGTTATTCGTTTTTTTATTTATTAGTGGGAATGCTTTAGCAGTCCCACTATTGTTATTCGATTTTATTTATTTTTAATTTTATTCCGTACGTTTTTCGGTAATGCGTAACTTCTGCATACTTTCAGCTATTAAAACCATTCAACTATCAAAATGTTCGTCTCTTTTAGCTGAGGTGTGCTCTTTTTCAACTTTTTTTCTACCATTTATACTTTTTAAAATATTAAGCTTTTTATCACTTTTTTTTAACATTGAAGTCAATGGGAGCATGCTTGAAATCCTTAAATTTTTCTTCCGCTCCCAAAAGTTTCAGCTCCTTCATACTTTCACCTAGAGACACCAAACAAACTTTAAAATGTTCACAAAATATTCAGCTATCTGGCTATAGCTTTTCAGTTTGATATCTTTTACAGTTTTTGAGAAAAAGCTTTTTGTTTAGAGGTCATTTCAGGAAATTTTAGCCATTAATCAGAGTGCACTGTGTGTGTTTTGTTGCCATGGTTACCAAAGCTTCTGTTATACACAGAGGGGGGGGAGGTGGCTGGAGCATCTCAGCTTTAATTACAGAGCCCGGGGGGAGGGGACAGACACACCATGTACTGATTATAATAGAGGAATATGATGGGGCAGTTTTGATGGTGGCAATTCTGATGGGGCAGTTTTGATGGCGGTCATTTTAGCAATTTAGCTATTCAGCAATTATTTTTGAAAAAAAATATATATTTTTGAAAAAAAATATATATTTTTGAAAAAAAAAATATATTTTTGAAAAAAAAAAAATTATTTTTGAAAAAAAAAGATTATTTTTGAAAAAAAAAAAAATATTTTTGAAAAAAAAAATTATTTTTGAAAAAAAAAAATATTTTTGAAAAAAAAAAATATTTAAAAAAAAAAAATCATTTTTGAAAAAAAAATTTTTGAAAAAAAAAATTTTTGAAAAAAAAAATAATTTTTGAAAAAAAAATTATTTTTGAAAAAAAAAAATATTTTTGAAAAAAAAAAATATTTTTTGATGGGGCAGTTTTGATGGTTGCAATATGATGGTGCAGTTTTGATGGGGCAATTCTGATGGGGCAGTTTTGATGGTGGCAATATGATGGGACAGTTTTGATGGCAATATGATGGGGGCAATTTTGCTGGGGGCCGTTTTAGCAATTCAGCATTCCCACGCATTTTCCCCAGGAAATGCATTTTCTAGTTATTTTTAATAATTTTAATTTTATTCCGTACGTTTTTCGGTAATGCGTAACTTCTGCATACTTTCAGCTATTAAAACCATTCAACTATCAAAATGTTCGTCTCTTTTAGCTGAGGTGTGCTCTTTTTCAACTTTTTTTCTACCATTTATACTTTTTAAAATATTAAGCTTTTTATCACTTTTTTTTAACATTGAAGTCAATGGGAGCATGCTTGAAATCCTTACATTTTTCTTCCGCTCCCAAAAGTTTCAGCTCCTTCATACTTTCACCTAGAGACACCAAACAAACTTTAAAATGTTCACAAAATATTCAGCTATCTGGCTATATCTTTTCAGTTTGATATCTTTTACAGTTTTTGAGAAAAAGCTTTTTGTTTAGAGGTCATTTCAGGAAATTTTAGCCATTAATCAGAGTGTACTGTGTGTGTTTTGTTGCCATGGTTACCAAAGCTTCTGTTATACACAGGGGGGGGAGGTGGCTGGAGCATCTCAGCTTTAATTACAGAGCCCGGGGGGAGGGGACAGACACACCATGTACTGATTATAATAGAGGAATATGATGGGGCAGTTTTGATGGTGGCAATTCTGATGGGGCAGTTTTGATGGCGGTCATTTTAGCAATTTAGCTATTCAGCAATTATTTTTGAAAAAAAATATATATTTTTGAAAAAAAAAAAAATATTTTTGAAAAAAAAAAAATTATTTTTGAAAAAAAAAAAAAATTATTTTTGAAAAAAAAAAAATATTTTTGAAAAAAAATTATTTTTTAAAAAAAAAATATTTTTGAAAAAAAAAAATATTTTTGAAAAAAAAATTATTTTTGAAAAAAAAAATTATTTTTGAAAAAAAAAATATTTTTGAAAAAAAAAATTATTTTTGAAAAAAAAAAAATCATTTTTGAAAAAAAATTTTTGAAAAAAAAAAAATTTTTTTGAAAAAAAAAATATTTTTGAAAAAAAAATAATTTTTGAAAAAAAAATAATTTTTGAAAAAAAAATTATTTTTGAAAAAAAAAATATTTTTGAAAAAAAAAAAATATTTTTGAAAAAAAAAAATATTTTTGAAAAATAAAAATATTTTTTGATGGGGCAGTTTTGATGGTGGCAATATGATGGTGCAGTTTTGATGGGGCAATTCTGATGGGGCAGTTTTGATGGTGGCAATATGATGGGACAGTTTTGATGGCAATATGATGGGGGCAATTTTGCTGGGGGCCGTTTTAGCAATTCAGCATTCCCACGCATTTTCCCCAGGAAATGCATTTTCTAGTTATTTTTAATTTTATTCCGTACGTTTTTCGGTAATGCGTAACTTCTGCATACTTTCAGCTATTAAAACCATTCAACTATCAAAATGTTCGTCTCTTTTAGCTGAGGTGTGCTCTTTTTCAACTTTTTGTCTACCATTTATACTTTTTAAAATATTAAGCTTTTTATCACTTTTTTTTAACATTGAAGTCAATGGGAGCATGCTTGAAATCCTTAAATTTTTCTTCCGCTCCCAAAAGTTTCAGCTCCTTCATACTTTCACCTAGAGACACCAAACAAACTTTAAAATGTTCACAAAATATTCAGCTATCTGGCTATATCTTTTCAGTTTGATATCTTTTACACTTTTTGAGAAAAAGCTTTTTGTTTAGAGGTCATTTCAGGGAATTTTAGCCATTAATCAGAGTGTACTGTGTGTGTTTTGTTGCCATGGTTACCAAAGCTTCTGTTATACACAGAGGGGGGGGAGGTGGCTGGAGCATCTCAGCTTTAATTACAGAGCCCGGGGGGAGGGGACAGACACACCATGTACTGATTATAATAGAGGAATATGATGGGGCAGTTTTGATGGTGGCAATTCTGATGGGGCAGTTTTGATGGCGGTCATTTTAGCAATTTAGCTATTCAGCAATTATTTTTGAAAAAAAATATATATTTTTGAAAAAAAAAAAAAATATTTTTGAAAAAAAAAAAATTATTTTTGAAAAAAAAAAAAATTATTTTTGAAAAAAAAAAAATATTTTTGAAAAAAAATTATTTTTTAAAAAAAAAATATTTTTGAAAAAAAAAAATATTTTTGAAAAAAAAATTATTTTTGAAAAAAAAAATTATTTTTGAAAAAAAAAATATTTTTGAAAAAAAAAATTATTTTTGAAAAAAAAAAATCATTTTTGAAAAAAAATTTTTGAAAAAAAAAAAATTTTTTTGAAAAAAAAAATATTTTTGAAAAAAAAATAATTTTTGAAAAAAAAATTATTTTTGAAAAAAAAAATATTTTTGAAAAAAAAAAAATATTTTTGAAAAAAAAAAATATTTTTGAAAAATAAAAATATTTTTTGATGGGGCAGTTTTGATGGTGGCAATATGATGGTGCAGTTTTGATGGGGCAATTCTGATGGGGCAGTTTTGATGGTGGCAATATGATGGGACAGTTTTGATGGCAATATGATGGGGGCAATTTTGCTGGGGGCCGTTTTAGCAATTCAGCATTCCCACGCATTTTCCCCAGGAAATGCATTTTCTAGTTATTTTTAATTTTATTCCGTACGTTTTTCGGTAATGCGTAACTTCTGCATACTTTCAGCTATTAAAACCATTCAACTATCAAAATGTTCGTCTCTTTTAGCTGAGGTGTGCTCTTTTTCAACTTTTTGTCTACCATTTATACTTTTTAAAATATTAAGCTTTTTATCACTTTTTTTTAACATTGAAGTCAATGGGAGCATGCTTGAAATCCTTAAATTTTTCTTCCGCTCCCAAAAGTTTCAGCTCCTTCATACTTTCACCTAGAGACACCAAACAAACTTTAAAATGTTCACAAAATATTCAGCTATCTGGCTATATCTTTTCAGTTTGATATCTTTTACACTTTTTGAGAAAAAGCTTTTTGTTTAGAGGTCATTTCAGGGAATTTTAGCCATTAATCAGAGTGTACTGTGTGTGTTTTGTTGCCATGGTTACCAAAGCTTCTGTTATACACAGAGGGGGGGGAGGTGGCTGGAGCATCTCAGCTTTAATTACAGAGCCCGGGGGGAGGGGACAGACACACCATGTACTGATTATAATAGAGGAATATGATGGGGCAGTTTTGATGGCGGTCATTTTAGCAATTTAGCTATTCAGCAATATTTTTGAAAAAAAAAATATATTTTTGAAAAAAAAAAATATTTCTGAAAAAAAAAATTATTTTTGAAAAAAAAAATATTTTTGAAAAAAAAAAAATTATTTTTGAAAAAAAAAATTATTTTTGAAAAAAAAAAATTATTTTTGAAAAAAAAAAAATCATTTTTGAAAAAAAAAATTATTTTTGAAAAAAAA
The DNA here is from genome assembly GCA_037952835.1 of Lithobates septentrionalis. NCBI lineage: Eukaryota > Metazoa > Chordata > Amphibia > Anura > Ranidae > Lithobates > Lithobates septentrionalis. The sequence continues at coordinate 542,548 of JBBDGP010002253.1, forward strand.
AAAAATTATTTTTGAAAAAAAAAAAATATTTTTGAAAAAAAAAATTTTTGAAAAAAAAAAATTTTTTGAAAAAAAAAATATTTTTGAAAAAAAAAAATAATTTTTGAAAAAAAAATTATTTTTGAAAAAAAAAAATATTTTTGAAAAAAAAAAAATTATTTTTGAAAAAAAAAAAATATTTTTGAAAAAAAAAAATATTTTTTGATGGGGCAGTTTTGATGGTGGCAATATGATGGTGCAGTTTTGATGAGGCAATTCTGATGGGGCAGTTTTGATGGTGGCAATATGATGGGACAGTTTTGATGGCAATATGATGGGGGCAATTTTGCTGGGGGCCGTTTTAGCAATTCAGCATTCCCACGCATTTTCCCCAGGAAATGCATTTTCTAGTTATTTTTAATTTTATTCCGTACGTTTTTCGGTAATGCGTAACTTCTGCATACTTTCAGCTATTAAAACCATTCAACTATCAAAATGTTCGTCTCTTTTAGCTGAGGTGTGCTCTTTTTCAACTTTTTTTCTACCATTTATACTTTTTAAAATATTAAGCTTTTTATCACTTTTTTTTAACATTGAAGTCAATGGGAGCATGCTTGAAATCCTTAAATTTTTCTTCCGCTCCCAAAAGTTTCAGCTCCTTCATACTTTCACCTAGAGACACCAAACAAACTTTAAAATGTTCACAAAATATTCAGCTATCTGGCTATAGCTTTTCAATTTGATATCTTTTACAGTTTTTGAGAAAAAGCTTTTTGTTTAGAGGTCATTTCAAGAAATTTTAGCCATTAATCAGAGTGTACTGTGTGTGTTTTGTTGCCATGGTTACCAAAGCTTCTGTTATACACAGGGGGGGAGGTGGCTGGAGCATCTCAGCTCTGATTAGAGCCCAGGGGAGGGGACAAAAGCTGAAAAATCAGAACATGATGTCTAAACTGCCGCCACTCCCTCATTTTCAAGCCCACCTACATAAATCTTATATCAAAACGTTCAGCTATCCCTGCTGCCACTAAACATGTCCACGGCTAAGCCATAGTCCTGATAGTTTTCACAATATGACCATTTGTTTGCAACTCACGCCGTCCATTGACATTCATTGAAACTACACTCTAGCCCCTTCAAATTTGAAGGGCAATTTCTAAACTGCGACCGTGCCTTCAATTTTAATATTTCAGAGACATACTATGTATCAAAATCTAGGTCTGGGTCTTGTGATTCTCACAATATAAAGATCTTCGCTGTAGGATGTATAGTTTTTAAAATACGGCCATTTGTTTAGAGGTCATTTCAGTAAATTTTAGCCATTAATCAGAGTGTACTGTTTGTTTTGTTGCCATGGTTACCAAAGCTTCTGTTATACACAGGGGGGGGGGAGGTGGCTGGAGCATCTCAGCTTTGATTACAGAGCCCAGGGGAGGGGGACAGACACACCATGTACTGATTTATAATAGAGGAATATGATGGGGCAGTTTTGATGGGGTAATTCTGATGGGGCAGTTTTGATGGTGGCAATATGATGGGGCAGTTTTGATGGTGGCAATATGATGGGGCTGTTTTGATAGGGCAATTCTGATGGGGCAGTTTTGATGGTGGCAATATGATGGTGCAGTTTTGATGGGGCAATTCTGATGGGGCAGTTTTGATGGTGGCAATATGATGGGACAGTTTTGATGGCAATATGATGGGGGCAATTTTGCTGGGGGCCGTTTTAGCAATTCAGCATTCCCACGCATTTTCCCCAGGAAATGCATTTTCTAGTTATTTTTAATAATTTTAATTTTATTCCGTACGTTTTTCGGTAATGCGTAACTTCTGCATACTTTCAGCTATTAAAACCATTCAACTATCAAAATGTTCGTCTCTTTTAGCTGAGGTGTGCTCTTTTTCAACTTTTTTTCTACCATTTATACTTTTTAAAATATTAAGCTTTTTATCACTTTTTTTTAACATTGAAGTCAATGGGAGCATGCTTGAAATCCTTAAATTTTTCTTCCGCTCCCAAAAGTTTCAGCTCCTTCATACTTTCACCTAGAGACACCAAACAAACTTTAAAATGTTCACAAAATATTCAGCTATCTGGCTATAGCTTTTCAGTTTGATATCTTTTACAGTTTTTGAGAAAAAGCTTTTTGTTTAGAGGTCATTTCAGGAAATTTTAGCCATTAATCAGAGTGTACTGTGTGTGTTTTGTTGCCATGGTTACCAAAGCTTCTGTTATACACAGAGGGGGGGGAGGTGGCTGGAGCATCTCAGCTTTGATTACAGAGCCCGGGGGAGGGGACAGACACACCATGTACTGATTTATAATAGAGGAATATGATGGGGCAGTTTTGATGGTGGCAATTCTGATGGGGCCGTTTTGATGGCGGTCATTTTAGCAATTTAGCTATTCAGCAATTATTTTTGAAAAAAAAAAAATATTTTTTAAAAAAAAAAATTATCTTTTAAAAAAAAAAATTTTTGAAAAAAAAAATTATTTTTGAAAAAAAAAAAATTATTTTTGAAAAAAAAAATATTTTTGAAAAAAAAAAAAAATATTTTTTTTTAAAAAAAATCATTTTTGAAAAAAAAAAATTTTTGAAAAAAAAAATTTTTGAAAAAAAAAATTTTTGAAAAAAAAATATTTTTGAAAAAAAAATAATTTTTGAAAAAAAAATATTTTTGAAAAAAAAAAATATTTTTGAAAAAAAAAATATTTTTTGATGGGGCAGTTTTGATGGTGGCAATATGATGGTGCAGTTTTGATGAGGCAATTCTGATGGGGCAGTTTTGATGGTGGCAATATGATGGGACAGTTTTGATGGCAATATGATGGGGGCAATTTTGCTGGGGGCCGTTTTAGCAATTCAGCATTCCCACGCATTTTCCCCAGGAAATGCATTTTCTAGTTTATTTTTAATTTTATTCCATACGTTTTTCGGTAATGCGTAACTTCTGCATACTTTCAGCTATTAAAACCATTCAACTATCAAAATGTTCGTCTCTTTTAGCTGATGTGTGCTCTTTTTCAACTTTTTTTCTACCATTTATACTTTTTAAAATATTAAGCTTTTTATCACTTTTTTTTAACATTGAAGTCTATGGGAGCATGCTTGAAATCCTTAAATTCTTCTTCCGCTCCCAAACGTTTCAGCTCCTTCATACTTTCACCTACAGACACCAAACAAACTTTAAAATGTTCACAAAATATTCAGCTATCTGGCTATAGCTTTTCAGTTTGATATCTTTTACAGTTTTTGAGAAAAAGCTTTTTGTTTAGAGGTCATTTCAGGAAATTTTAGTCATTAATCAGTGTACTGTGTTTGTTTTGTTGCCATGGTTACCAAAGCTTCTGTTATACACAGGGGGGAGGTGGCTGGAGCATCTCAGCTCTGATTACAGAGCACGGGGGAGGGGACAGACACACCATGTACTGATTTATAATAGAGGAATATGATGGGGCAGTTTTGATGGGGTAATTCTGATGGGGCAGTTTTGATGGTGGCAATATGATGGGGCAGTTTTGATGGGGCAATTCTGATGGGTCAGTTTTGATGGTGGCAATATGATGGGGCAGTTTTGATGGGACAATTCTGATGGGGCAGTTTTGATGGTGACAATATGATGGGGCAGTTTTGATGGGGCAATTCTAATGGGGCAGTTTTGATGGTGGCAATATGATGGGGCAGTTTTGATGGGGACAATTTTAATGGAGCAGTTTTAAAGGTGGCAATATGATGGGGCAGTTTTGATGGTGGCAATATGATGGGGCAGTTTTGATGGGGCAATTCTGATGGGGCAGTTTTGATGGTGGCAATATGATGGGGCAGTTTTAATGGGGACAATTTTGATGGGGCAATTCTGATGGGGCAGTTTTGATGGCAGTATGATGGGGCAGTTTTGATGGCGGCCATTTTAGCAATTTAGCTATTCAGCATTCCCACGCATTTTCCCCAGGAAATGCATTTTCTAGTTCTTCTTTTTCTTCTTATTCCGTACGTTTTTTGGTTCTGCGTAACTTCTGCATACTTTCAGCTATTAAAACCATTCAACTATCAAAATGTTCGTCTCTTTTAGCTGATGTGTGCTCTTTTTCAACTTTTTTTCTACCATTTATGCTTTTTAAAATATTAAGCTTTTTATCACTTTTTTTTAACATTGAAGTCTATGGGAGCATGCTTGAAATCCTTAAATTCTTCTTCCGTTCCCAAAAGTTTCAGCTCCTTCATACTTTCACCTACAGACACCAAACAAACTTTAACATGTTCACAAAATATTCAGCTATCTGGCTATAGCTTTTCAGTTTGATATCTTTTACAGTTTTTGAGAAAAAGCTTTTTGTTTAGAGGTCATTTCAGGAAATTTTAGCCATTAATCAGAGTGTACTGTGTTTGTTTTGTTGCCATGGTTACCAAAGCTTCTGTTATACACAGGGGAGGAGGTGGCTGGAGCATCTCAGCTCTGATTACAGAGCCCAGGGGAGGTGACAGACACACCATGTACTGATTTATAATAGAGGAATATGATGGGGCAGTTTTGATGGGGTAATTCTGATGGGGCAGTTTTGATGGTGGCAATATGATGGGGCAGTTTTGATGGGGTAATTCTGATGGGTCAGTTTTTATGGTGGCAATATGATGGGGCAGTTTTGATGGGACAATTCTGATGGGGCAGTTTTGATGGGGCAATTCTGATGGGGCAGTTTTGATGGTGGCAATATGATGGGACAGTTTTGATGGGGACAATTTTAATGGAGCAGTTTTAAAGGTGGCAATATGATGGGGCAGTTTTGATGGGGGCAATATGATGGGGCAGGTTTGATGGGGCAATTCTCATGGGGCAGTTTTGATGGTGGCAATATGATGGGGCAGTTTAATGGGGACAATTTTGATGGGGCAATTCTGATGGGGCAGTTTTGATGGCAGTATGATGGGGCAGTTTTGATGGCGGCCATTTTAGCAATTTAGCTATTCAGCATTCCCACGCATTTTCCCCAGGAAATGCATTTTCTAGTTTATTAGTGGGATTGCTTTAGCAGTCCCACTATTGTTATTCGATTTTATTTATTTTTAATTTTAATTTTAATTTTATTCCGTACGTTTTTTGGTAATGCGTAACTTCTGCATACTTTCAGCTATTAAAACCATTCAACTATCAAAATGTTCGTCTCTTTTAGCTGATGTGTGCTCTTTTTCAACTTTTTTTCTACCATTTATACTTTTTAAAATATTAAGCTTTTTATCACTTTTTTTAACATTGAAGTCAATGGGAGCATGCTTCAGAAACTTAAAATCTTCTTCCGCTCCCAAAAGTTTCAGCTCCTTCATACTTTCACCTACAGACACCAAACAAACTTTAAAATGTTCACAAATTATTCAGCTATCTGGCTATAGCTTTTCAGTTTGATATCTTTTACAGTTTTTGAGAAAAAGCTTTTTGTTTAGAGGTCATTTCAGGAACTTTTAGCCATTAATCAGAGTGTACTGTGTTTGTTTTGTTGCCATGGTTACCAAAGCTTCTGTTACACACAGGGGGGGAGGTGGCTGGAGCATCTCAGCTCTGATTACAGAGCCCGGGGGAGGGGACAGACACACCATGTACTGATTTATAATAGAGGAATATGATGGGACAGTTTTGATGGGGTAATTCTGATGGGGCAGTTTTGATGGTGGCAATATGATGGGGCAGTTTTGATGGGGCAATTCTGATGGGTCAGTTTTTATGGTGGCAATATGATGGGGCAGTTTTGATGGGACAATTCTGATGGGGCAGTTTTGATGGGGCAATTCTGATGGGGCAGTTTTGATGGTGGCAATATGATGGGACAGTTTTGATGGGGACAATTTTAATGGAGCAGTTTTTAAGGTGGCAATATGATGGGGCAGTTTTGATGGGGGCAATATGATGTGGCAGTTTTGATGGTGGTAATATGATGGGACAATTTTGATGGAGCAATTCTGATGGGGCAGTTTTGATGGTGGCAATATGATGGGACAATTTTGATGGAGCAATTCTGATGGGGCAGTTTTGATGGTGGCAATATGATGGGACAATTTTAATGGGGACAATTTTGATGGGGCAATTCTGATGGGGCAGTTTTGATGGCAGTATGATGGGGCAGTTTTGATGGCGCCCGTTTTAGCAATTTAGCTATTCAGCATTCCCACGCATTTTCCCCAGGAAATGCATTTTCTAGTTTTTAATTAGTGGGAATGCTTTAGCAGTCCCACTATTGTTATTCGATTTTATTTATTTTTAAACTTAATTTTAATAATTTTATTCCGTACGTTTTTCGGTAATGCGTAACTTCTGCATACTTTCAGCTATTAAAACCATTCAACTATCAAAATGTTCGTCTCTTTTAGCTGAGGTGTGCTCTTTTTAAACTTTTTTTCTACCATTTATACTTTTTAAAATATTAAGCTTTTTATCACTTTTTTTTAACATTGAAGTCAATGGGAGCATGCTTGAAATCCTTAAATTTTTCTTCCGCTCCCAAAAGTTTCAGCTCCTTCATACTTTCACCTAGAGACACCAAACAAACTTTAAAATGTTCACAAAATATTCAGCTATCTGGCTATATCTTTTCAGTTTGATATCTTTTACAGTTTTTGAGAAAAAGCTTTTTGTTTAGAGGTCATTTCAAGAAATTTTAGCCATTAATCAGAGTGTACTGTGTGTGTTTTGTTGCCATGGTTACCAAAGCTTCTGTTATACACAGGGGGGAGGTGGCTGGAGCATCTCAGCTCTGATTACAGAGCCCGGGGGGAGGGGACAAAAGCTGAAAAATCAGAACATGATTTCTAAACTGCCGCCACTCCCTCATTTTCAAGCCCACCTACACAAATCTTATATCAAAACGTTCAGCTATCCCTGCTGCCACTAAACATGTCCACGGCTAAGCCATAGTCCTGATAGTTTTCACAATATGACCATTTGTTTGCAACTCACACCGTCCATTGACATTCATTGAAACTACACTCTAGCCCCTTCAAATTTGAAGGGCAATTTCTAAACTGCGACCGTGCCTTCAATTTTAATATTTCAGAGACATACTATGTATCAAAATCTAGGTCTGGGTCTTGTGATTCTCACAATATAAAGATCTTCGCTGTAGGATGTATAGTTTTTAAAATACGGCCATCTGTTTAGAGGTCATTTCAGGAAATTTTAGCCATTAATCAGAGTGTACTGTGTTTGTTTTGTTGCCATGGTTACCAAAGCTTCTGTTATACACAGGGGGGAGGTGGCTGGAGCATCTCAGCTTTGATTACAGAGCCCGGGGGAGGGGACAGACACACCATGTACTGATTTATAATAGAGGAATATGATGGGGCAGTTTTGATGGGGTAATTCTGATGGGGCAGTTTTGATGGTGGCAATATGATGGGGCAGTTTTGATGGTGGCAATATGATGGGGCTGTTTTGATAGGGCAATTCTGATGGGGCAGTTTTGATGGTGGCAATATGATGGGACAGTTTTGATGGCAATATGATGGGGGCAATTTTGCTGGGGGCCGTTTTAGCAATTCAGCATTCCCACGCATTTTCCCCAGGAAATGCATTTTCTAGTTTTAATTTTAATTTTATTCCGTACGTTTTTTGGTAATGCGGAACTTCTGCATACTTTCAGCTATTAAAACCATTCAACTATCAAAATGTTCGTCTCTTTTAGCTGATGTGTGCTCTTTTTCAACTTTTTTTCTACCATTTATACTTTAAAATATTAAGCTTTTTATCACTTTTTTTTAACATTGAAGTCAATGGGAGCATGCTTCAGAAACTTAAAATCTTCTTCCGCTCCCAAAAGTTTCAGCTCCTTCATACTTTCACCTACAGATGCCAAACAAACTTTAAAATGTTCACAAAATATTCAGCTATCTGGCTATATCTTTTCAGTTTGATATCTTTTACAGTTTTTGAGAAAAAGCTTTTTGTTTAGAGGTAATTTCAGGAAATTTTAGCCATTAATCAGAGTGTACTGTGTTTGTTTTGTTGCCAAGGTTACCAAAGCTTCTGTTATACACAGGGGGGGAGGTGGCTGGAGCATCTCAGCTCCGATTACAGAGCCCGGGGGAGGGGACAGACACACCATGTACTGATTTATAATAGAGGAATATGATGGGGCAGTTTTGATGGGGTAATTCTGATGGGGCAGTTTTGATGGTGGCAATATGATGGGGCAGTTTTGATGGGGCAATTCTGATGGGTCAGTTTTGATGGGGCAATTCTGATGGGGCAGTTTTGATGGTGCAATATGATGGGGGCAATTTTGCTGGGGGCCGTTTTAGCAATTCAGCATTCCCACGCATTTTCCCCAGGAAATGCATTTTCTAGTTTTAATTTTAATTTTATTCCGTACGTTTTTTGGTAATGCGTAACTTCTGCATACTTTCAGCTATTAAAACCATTCAACTATCAAAATGTTCGTCTCTTTTAGCTGATGTGTGCTCTTTTTCAACTTTTTTTCTACCATTTATACTTTAAAATATTAAGCTTTTTATCACTTTTTTTTAACATTGAAGTCAATGGGAGCATGCTTCAGAAACTTAAAATCTTCTTCCGCTCCCAAAAGTTTCAGCTCCTTCATACTTTCACCTACAGATGCCAAACAAACTTTAAAATGTTCACAAAATATTCAGCTATCTGGCTATATCTTTTCAGTTTGATATCTTTTACAGTTTTTGAGAAAAAGCTTTTTGTTTAGAGGTCATTTCAGGAAATTTTAGCCATTAATCAGAGTGTACTGTGTTTGTTTTGTTGCCATGGTTACCAAAGCTTCTGTTACACACAGGGGGGGAGGTGGCTGGAGCATCTCAGCTCCGATTACAGAGCCCGGGGGAGGGGACAGACACACCATGTACTGATTTATAATAGAGGAATATGATGCAGCAGTTTTGATGGGGTAATTCTGATGGGGCAGTTTTGATGGTGGCAATATCATGGGGCAGTTTTGATGGGGCAATTCTGATGGGTCAGTTTTGATGGGGCAATTCTGATGGGGCAGTTTTGATGGTGGCAATATGATGGGGCAGTTTTAATGGGGACAATTTTGATGGGGAAATTCTGATGGGGCAGTTTTGATGGCAGTATGATGGGGCAGTTTTGATGGCGGCCATTTTAGCAATTTAGCTATTCAGCATTCCCACGCATTTTCCCCAGGAAATGCATTTTCTAGTTCTTCTTTTTCTTCTTATTCCGTACGTTTTTTGGTTCTGCGTAACTTCTGCATACTTTCAGCTATTAAAACCATTCAACTATCAAAATGTTCGTCTCTTTTAGCTGATGTGTGCTCTTTTTCAACTTTTTTTCTACCATTTATACTTTTTAAAATATTAAGCTTTTTATCACTTTTTTTTAACATTGAAGTCTATGGGAGCATGCTTGAAATCCTTAAATTCTTCTTCCACTCCCAAACGTTTCAGCTCCTTCATACTTTCACCTACAGACACCAAACAAACTTTAAAATGTTCACAAAATATTCAGCTATCTGGCTATAGCTTTTCAGTTTGATATCTTTTACAGTTTTTGAGAAAAAGCTTTTTGTTTAGAGGTAATTTCAGGAAATTTTAGCCATTAATCAGAGTGTACTGTGTTTGTTTTGTTGCCATGGTTACCAAAGCTTCTGTTATACACAGGGGGGCTGTGGCTGGAGCATCTCAGCTCTGATTACAGAGCCCGGGGGAGGGGACAGACACACCATGTACTGATTTATAATAGAGGAATATGATGGGGCAGTTTTGATGGGGTAATTCTGATGGGGCAGTTTTGATGGTGGCAATATGATGGGGCAGTTTTGATGGGGCAATTCTGATGGGTCAGTTTTTATGGTGGCAATATGATGGGGCAGTTTTGATGGGACAATTCTGATGGGGCAGTTTTGATGGTGGCAATATGATGGGGCAGTTTTGATGGGGCAATTCTGATGGGGCAGTTTTGATGGTGGCAATATGATGGGACAGTTTTGATGGGGACAATTTTAATGGAGCAGTTTTAAAGGTGGCAATATGATGGGGCAGTTTTGATGGGGGCAATATGATGGGGCAGTTTTGATGGGGCAATTCTGATGGGGCAGTTTTGATGGTGGCAATATGATGGGGCAGTTTTAATGGGGACAATTTTGATGGGGCAATTCTGATGGGGCAGTTTTGATGGCAGTATGATGGGGCAGTTTTGATGGCGGCCATTTTAGCAATTTAGCTATTCAGCATTCCCACGCATTTTCCTCAGGAAATGCATTTTCTAGTTTTTCTTTTTCTTCTTATTATTCCGTACTTTTTTGGTTCTGCGTAACTTCTGCATACTTTCAGTTATTAAAACCATTCAACTATTAAAATGTTCATCTCTTTTAGCTGATGTGTGCTCTTTTTCAACTTTTTTTCTACCATTTATACTTTGTTAAAATATTAAGCTTTTTAACACTTTTTTTAACATTGAAGTCAATGGGAGCATGCTTGAAATCCTTAAATTCTTCTTCCGCTCCCAAAAGTTTCAGCTCCTTCATACTTTCACCTAGAGACACCAAACAAACTTTAAAATGTTCACAAAATATTCAGCTATCTGGCTATAGCTTTTCAGTTTGATATCTTTTACAGTTTTTGAGAAAAAGCTTTTTGTTTAGAGGTCATTTCAGGAACTTTTAGCCATTAATCAGAGTGTACTGTGTTTGTTTTGTTGCCATGGTTACCAAAGCTTCTGTTATACACAGGGGGGGAGGTGGCTGGAGCATCTCAGCTCTGATTACAGAGCCCGGGGGAGGGGACAGACACACCATGTACTGATTTATAATAGAGGAATATGATGGGGCAGTTTTGATGGGGTAATTCTGATGGGGCAGTTTTGATGGTGGCAATATGATGGGGCAGTTTTGATGGGGCAATTCTGATGGGGCAGTTTTGATGGTGGCAATATGATGGGGCAGTTTTGATGGGGCAATTCTGATGGGGCAGTTTTGATGGTGGCAATATGATGGGGCAGTTTTGATGGGGACAATTTTTATGGAGCAGTTTTAAAGGTGGCAATATGATGGGGCAGTTTTGATGGGGACAATTTTTATGGAGCAGTTTTAAAGGTGGCAATATGATGGGGCAGTTTTGATGGGGGCAGTTTTGATGGTGGCAATATGATGGGGGCAGTTGTGATGGGGCAGTTTTGATGGTGGCAATATGATGGGGCAGTTTTGATGGGGCAATTCTGATGGGGCAGTTTTGATGGGGCAATTCTGATGGGGCAGTTTTGATGGTGGCAATACGATGGGGCAGGTTTCATAGGGCAATTCTGATGGGGCAGTTTTGATGGGGCAATTCTGATGGGGCAGTTTTGATGGTGGCAATATGATGGGGCAGTTTTGATGGGGCAATTCTGATGGGGCAGTTTTGATGGTGGCAATATGATGGGGCAGTTTTGATGGGACAATTCTGATGGGGCAGTTTTGATGGTGGCAATATGATGGGGCAGTTTTGATAGGGCAATTCTGATGGGGCAGTTTTGATGGGGCAATTCTGATGGGGCAGTTTTGATGGTGGCAATATGATGGGGCAGTTTTGATGGGGCAGTTTTGATGGGGCAATTCTGATGGGGCAGTTTTGATGGTGGCAATATGATGGGGCAGTTTTGATGGGGACAATTTTGATGGGGCAATTCTAATGGGGCAGTTTTGATGGCAGTATGATGGGGCAGTTTTGATGGCAGCCATTTTAGCAATTTAGCTATTCAGCATTCCCACGCATTTTCCCCAGGAAATGCATTTTCTAGTTTATTAGTGTTAATGCTTTAGCAGTCCCACTATTGTTATTCGATTTTATTAGTGGGAATGCTTTAGCAGTCCCACTATTGTTATTCGATTTTATTAGTGGGAATGCTTTAGCAGTCCCACTATTGTTATTCGTTTTTTTTTATTAGTGGGAATGCTTTAGCAGTCCCACTATTGTTATTCGTTTTTTTATTATTAGTGGGAATGCTTTAGCAGTCCCACTATTGTTATTCGTTTTTTTATTATTTTTCTTCTTATTCCGTACGTTTTTCGGTAATGCGTAACTTCTGCATACTTTCAGCTATTAAAACCATTCAACTATCAAAATGTTCGTCTCTTTTAGCTGAGGTGTGCTCTTTTTCAACTTTTTTTCTACCATTTATACTTTTTAAAATATTAAGCTTTTTATCACTTTTTTTTAACATTGAAGTCAATGGGAGCATGCTTGAAATCCTTAAATTTTTCTTCCGCTCCCAAAAGTTTCAGCTCCTTCATACTTTCACCTAGAGACACCAAACAAACTTTAAAATGTTCACAAAATATTCAGCTATCTGGCTATAGCTTTTCAGTTTGATATCTTTTACAGTTTTTGAGAAAAAGCTTTTTGTTTAGAGGTCATTTCAGGAAATTTTAGCCATTAATCAGAGTGTACTGTGTGTGTTTTGTTGCCATGGTTACCAAAGCTTCTGTTATACACAGAGGGGGGGGGAGGTGGCTGGAGCATCTCAGCTTTGATTACAGAGCCCGGGGGAGGGGACAGACACACCATGTACTGATTTATAATAGAGGAATATGATGGGGCCGTTTTGATGGCGGTCATTTTAGCAATTTAGCTATTCAGCAATTATTTTTGAAAAAAAAAAAATATTTTTGAAAAAAAAAAATATTTTTGAAAAAAAAAAAATTATTTTTTAAAAAAAAAATTTTTTGAAAAAAAAAATTATTTTTGAAAAAAAAAAAATTATTTTTGAAAAAAAAAAAAAATCATTTTTGAAAAAAAATATATATTTTTGAAAAAAAAATATATTTTTGAAAAAAAAAATTATTTTTGAAAAAAAAAAAATTTTTGAAAAAAAAAATTTTTGAAAAAAAAAAATTTTTGGAAAAAAAATTTTTTTGAAAAAAAAAATAATTTTTGAAAAAAAAATTATTTTTGAAAAAAAAAAATATTTTTGAAAAAAAAAAATATTTTTTGATGGGGCAGTTTTGATGGTGGCAATATGATGGTGCAGTTTTGATGAGGCAATTCTGATGGGGCAGTTTTGATGGTGGCAATATGATGGGACAGTTTTGATGGCAATATGATGGGGGCAATTTTGCTGGGGGCCGTTTTAGCAATTCAGCATTCCCACGCATTTTCCCCAGGAAATGCATTTTCTAGTTTTTCTTCTTATTCCGTTCGTTTTTCGGTAATGCGTAACTTCTGCATACTTTCAGCTATTAAAACCATTCAACTATCAAAATGTTCGTCTCTTTTAGCTGAGGTGTGCTCTTTTTCAACTTTTTTTCTACCATTTATACTTTTTAAAATATTAAGCTTTTTATCACTTTTTTTTAACATTGAAGTCAATGGGAGCATGCTTGAAATCCTTAAATTTTTCTTCCGCTCCCAAAAGTTTCAGCTCCTTCATACTTTCACCTAGAGACACCAAACAAACTTTAAAATGTTCACAAAATATTCAGCTATCTGGCTATAGCTTTTCAGTTTGATATCTTTTACAGTTTTTGAGAAAAAGCTTTTTGTTTAGAGGTCATTTCAGGAACTTTTAGCCATTAATCAGAGTGTACTGTGTTTGTTTTGTTGCCATGGTTACCAAAGCTTCTGTTATACACAGGGGGGGAGGTGGCTGGAGCATCTCAGCTCTGATTACAGAGCCCGGGGGAGGGGACAGACACACCATGTACTGATTTATAATAGAGGAATATGATGGGGCAGTTTTGATGGGGTAATTCTGATGGGGCAGTTTTGATGGTGACAATATGATGGGGCAGTTTTGATGGGGCAATTCTGATGGGGCAGTTTTGATGGTGGCAATATGATGGGGCAGTTTTGATGGGGCAATTCTGATGGGGCAGTTTTGATGGTGGCAATATGATGGGGCAGTTTTGATGGGGACAATTTTTATGGAGCAGTTTTAAAGGTGGCAATATGATGGGGCAGTTTTGATGGGGACAATTTTTATGGAGCAGTTTTAAAGGTGGCAATATGATGGGGCAGTTTTGATGGGGGCAGTTTTGATGGTGGCAATATGATGGGGGCAGTTGTGATGGGGCAGTTTTGATGGTGGCAATATGATGGGGCAGTTTTGATGGGGCAATTCTGATGGGGCAGTTTTGATGGGGCAATTCTGATGGGGCAGTTTTGATGGTGGCAATACGATGGGGCAGGTTTCATAGGGCAATTCTGATGGGGCAGTTTTGATGGGGCAATTCTGATGGGGCAGTTTTGATGGTGGCAATATGATGGGGCAGTTTTGATGGGGCAATTCTGATGGGGCAGTTTTGATGGTGGCAATATGATGGGGCAGTTTTGATGGGACAATTCTGATGGGGCAGTTTTGATGGTGGCAATATGATGGGGCAGTTTTGATAGGGCAATTCTGATGGGGCAGTTTTGATGGGGCAATTCTGATGGGGCAGTTTTGATGGTGGCAATATGATGGGGCAGTTTTGATGGGGCAGTTTTGATGGGGCAATTCTGATGGGGCAGTTTTGATGGTGGCAATATGATGGGGCAGTTTTGATGGGGACAATTTTGATGGGGCAATTCTAATGGGGCAGTTTTGATGGCAGTATGATGGGGCAGTTTTGATGGCAGCCATTTTAGCAATTTAGCTATTCAGCATTCCCACGCATTTTCCCCAGGAAATGCATTTTCTAGTTTATTAGTGTTAATGCTTTAGCAGTCCCACTATTGTTATTCGATTTTATTAGTGGGAATGCTTTAGCAGTCCCACTATTGTTATTCGATTTTATTAGTGGGACTGCTTTAGCAGTCCCACTATTGTTATTCGTTTTTTTTTTATTAGTGGGAATGCTTTAGCAGTCCCACTATTGTTATTCGTTTTTTTATTATTAGTGGGAATGCTTTAGCAGTCCCACTATTGTTATTCGTTTTTTTATTATTTTTCTTCTTATTCCGTACGTTTTTCGGTAATGCGTAACTTCTGCATACTTTCAGCTATTAAAACCATTCAACTATCAAAATGTTCGTCTCTTTTAGCTGAGGTGTGCTCTTTTTCAACTTTTTTTCTACCATTTATACTTTTTAAAATATTAAGCTTTTTATCACTTTTTTTTAACATTGAAGTCAATGGGAGCATGCTTGAAATCCTTAAATTTTTCTTCCGCTCCCAAAAGTTTCAGCTCCTTCATACTTTCACCTAGAGACACCAAACAAACTTTAAAATGTTCACAAAATATTCAGCTATCTGGCTATAGCTTTTCAGTTTGATATCTTTTACAGTTTTTGAGAAAAAGCTTTTTGTTTAGAGGTCATTTCAGGAAATTTTAGCCATTAATCAGAGTGTACTGTGTGTGTTTTGTTGCCATGGTTACCAAAGCTTCTGTTATACACAGAGGGGGGGGAGGTGGCTGGAGCATCTCAGCTTTGATTACAGAGCCCGGGGGAGGGGACAGACACACCATGTACTGATTTATAATAGAGGAATATGATGGGGCCGTTTTGATGGCGGTCATTTTAGCAATTTAGCTATTCAGCAATTATTTTTGAAAAAAAAAAAATATTTTTGAAAAAAAAAATATTTTTGAAAAAAAAAAAATTATTTTTTAAAAAAAAAAAATTTTGAAAAAAAAAATTATTTTTGAAAAAAAAAAAATTATTTTTGAAAAAAAAAAAATCATTTTTGAAAAAAAATATATATTTTTGAAAAAAAAATATATTTTTGAAAAAAAAATATATTTTTGAAAAAAAAAAAATTATTTTTGAAAAAAAAATATATTTTTGAAAAAAAAAAAATCATTTTTGAAAAAAAATATATATTTTTGAAAAAAAAATATATTTTTGAAAAAAAAATATATTTTTGAAAAAAAAAAAATTATTTTTGAAAAAAAAAATTATTTTTGAAAAAAAAAAAATTTTTGAAAAAAAAAATTTTTCAAAAAAAAAAATTTTTGAAAAAAAAATATTTTTGAAAAAAAAAAATAATTTTTGAAAAAAAAATTATTTTTGAAAAAAAAAAATATTTTTGAAAAAAAAAAATATTTTTTGATGGGGCAGTTTTGATGGTGGCAATATGATGGTGCAGTTTTGATGAGGCAATTCTGATGGGGCAGTTTTGATGGTGGCAATATGATGGGACAGTTTTGATGGCAATATGATGGGGGCAATTTTGCTGGGGGCCGTTTTAGCAATTCAGCATTCCCACGCATTTTCCCCAGGAAATGCATTTTCTAGTTTTTCTTCTTATTCCGTTCGTTTTTCGGTAATGCGTAACTTCTGCATACTTTCAGCTATTAAAACCATTCAACTATCAAAATGTTCGTCTCTTTTAGCTGAGGTGTGCTCTTTTTCAACTTTTTTTCTACCATTTATACTTTTTAAAATATTAAGCTTTTTATCACTTTTTTTTAACATTGAAGTCAATGGGAGCATGCTTGAAATCCTTAAATTTTTCTTCCGCTCCCAAAAGTTTCAGCTCCTTCATACTTTCACCTAGAGACACCAAACAAACTTTAAACTGTTCACAAAATATTCAGCTATCTGGCTATAGCTTTTCAGGTTTATATCTTTTACAGTTTTTGAGAAAAAGCTTTTTGTTTAGAGGTCATTTCAAGAAATTTTAGCCATTAATCAGAGTGTACTGTGTGTGTTTTGTTGCCATGGTTACCAAAGCTTCTGTTATACACAGGGGGGGGGGGGTGGCTGGAGCATCTCAGCTCTGATTAGAGCCCAGGGGAGGGGACAAAAGCTGAAAAATCAGAACATGATTTCTAAACTGCCGCCGCTCCCTCATTTTCAAGCCCACCTACATAAATCTTATATCAAAACGTTCAGCTATCCCTGCTGCCACTAAACATGTCCACGGCTAAGCCATAGTCCTGATAGTTTTCACAATATGACCATTTGTTTGCAACTCACGCCGTCCATTGACATTCATTGAAACTACACTCTAGCCCCTTCAAATTTGAAGGGCAATTTCTAAACTGCGACCGTGCCTTCAATTTTAATATTTCAGAGACATACTATGTATCAAAATCTAGGTCTGGGTCTTGTGATTCTCACAATATAAAGATCTTTGCTGTAGGATGTATAGTTTTTAAAATACGGCCATTTGTTTAGAGGTCATTTCAGGAAATTTTAGCCATTAATCAGAGTGTACTGTTTGTTTTGTTGCCATGGTTACCAAAGCTTCTGTTATACACAGGGGGGAGGGGACAGACACACCATGTACTGATTTATAATAGAGGAATATGATGGGGCAGTTTTGATGGGGTAATTCTGATGGGGCAGTTTTGATGGTGGCAATATGATGGGGCAGTTTTGATGGTGGCAATATGATGGGGCTGTTTTGATAGGGCAATTCTGATGGGGCAGTTTTGATGGTGGCAATATGATGGTGCAGTTTTGATGGGGCAATTCTGATGGGGCAGTTTTGATGGTGGCAATATGATGGGACAGTTTTGATGGCAATATGATGGGGGCAATTTTGCTGGGGGCCGTTTTAGCAATTCAGCATTCCCACGCATTTTCCCCAGGAAATGCATTTTCTAGTTTTAATTTTATTCCGTACGTTTTTTGGTTCTGCGTAACTTCTGCATACTTTCAGCTATTAAAACCATTCAACTATCAAAATGTTCGTCTCTTTTAGCTGATGTGTGCTCTTTTTCAACTTTTTTTCTACCATTTATACTTTTTAAAATATTAAGCTTTTTATCACTTTTTTTAACATTGAAGTCAATGGGAGCATGCTTGAAATCCTTAAATTCTTCTTCCGCTCCCAAAAGTTTCAGCTCCTTCATACTTTCACCTAGAGACACCAAACAAACTTTAAAATGTTCACAAAATATTCAGCCATCTGGCTATATCTTTTCAGATTGATATCTTTTACAGTTTTTGAGAAAAAGCTTTTTGTTTAGAGGTCATTTCAGGAAATTTTAGCCATTAATCAGAGTGTACTGTGTTTGTTTTGTTGCCATGGTTACCAAAGCTTCTGTTATACACAGGGGGGAGGTGGCTGGAGCATCTCAGCTCTGAATACAGAGCCCGGGGGAGGGGACAGACACACGATGTACTGATTTATAATAGAGGAATATGATGGGGCAGTTTTGATAGGGCAATTCTGATGGGGCAGTTTTGATGGGGCAATTATGATGGGGCAGTTTTATTGGTGGCAATTATGATAGGTCAGTTTTGATGGTGGCAATATAATGGGGCAGTTTTGATGGGACAATTCTGATGGGGCAGTTTTGATGGTGGCAATTATGATGGGGCAGTTTTGATGGTGGCAATATGATGGGGCAGTTTTGATGGTGGCAATATGATGGGGCAGTTTTGATAGGGCAATTTTCATGGTGGCAATATGATGGGGCAGTTTTGATGGAGCAATTCTGATGGGGCAGTTTTGATGGTGGCAATATGATGGGGCAGTTTTGATGGGGACAATTTTAATGGAGCAGTTTTAACGGTGGCAATATGATGGTGCAGTTTTGATGGTGGCAATATGATGGGGCAGTTTTGATGGGGCAATTCTGATGGGGCAGTTTTGATGGTGGCAATATGATGGGGCAGTTTTAATGGTGAAAATTTTGATGGGGCAATTCTGATGGGGCAGTTTTGATGGCAGTATGATGGGGCAGTTTTGATGGCGGCCATTTTAGCAATTTAGCTATTCAGCATTCCCACGCATTTTCCCCAGGAAATGCATTTTCTAGTTTATTTTTAATTTTAATTTTAATTTTATTCCGTACGTTTTTTGGTAATGCGTAACTTCTGCATACTTTCAGCTATTAAAACCATTCAACTATCAAAATGTTTGTCTCTTTTAGCTGATGTGTGCACTTTTTCAACTTTTTTTCTACCATTTATACTTTTTAAAATATTAAGCTTTTTATCACTGTTTTTTTAACATTGAAATCAATGGGAGCATGCTTCAGAAACTTAAAATCTTCTTCCGCTCCCAAAAGTTTCAGCTCCTTCATACTTTCACCTACAGATGCCAAACAAACTTTAAAATGTTCACAAAATATTCAGCTATCTGGCTATATCTTTTCAGTTTGATATCTTTTACAGTTTTTGAGAAAAAGCTTTTTGTTTAGAGGTCATTTCAGGAAATTTTAGCCATTAATCAGAGTGTACTGTGTTTGTTTTGTTGCCATGGTTACCAAAGCTTCTGTTATACACAGGGGGGGAGGTGGCTGGAGCATCTCAGCTCTGATTACAGAGCCCGGGGGAGGGGACAGACACACCATGTACTGATTTATAATAGAGGAATATGATGGGGCAGTTTTGATGGGGTAATTCTGATGGGGCAGTTTTGATGGTGGCAATATGATGGGGCAGTTTTGATGGGGCAATTCTGATGGGGCAGTTTTGATGGTGGCAATATGATGGGGCCGTTTTGATGGGGACAATTTTGATGGGGCAATTCTAATGGGGCAGTTTTGATGGCAATATGATGGGGGCAGTTTTGATGGTGGCAATATGATGGGGCAGTTTTGATGGTGGTAATATGATGGGGCAATTCTGATGGGGCAGTTTTGATGGTGGCAATATGATGGGGCAGTTTTGATGGGGCAATTCTGATGGTGGCAATATGATGGGACAATTTTGATGGAGCAATTCTGATGGTGCAGTTTTGATGGTGGCAATATGATGGGGCAGTTTTAATGGGGACAATTTTGATGGGGCAATTCTGATGGGGCAGTTTTGATGGCAGTATGATGGGGCAGTTTTGATGGCGGCTGTTTTACCAATTTAGCTATTCAGCATTCCCACGCATTTTCCCCAGGAAATGCATTTTCTAGTTTTTCTTTTTCTTCTTTTTATTCCGTACGTTTTTTGGTTCTGCGTAACTTCTGCATACTTTCAGTTATTAAAACCATTCAACTATTAAAATGTTCATCTCTTTTAGCTGATGTGTGCTCTTTTTCAACTTTTTTTCTACCATTTATACTTTGTTAAAATATTAAGCTTTTTAACACTTTTTTTTAACATTGAAGTCAATGGGAGTATGCTTGAAATCCTTAAATTCTTCTTCCGCTCCCAAACGTTTCAGCTCCTTCATACTTTCACCTAGAGACACCAAACAAACTTTAAAATGTTCACAAAATATTCAGCTATCTGGCTATATCTTTTCAGTTTGATATCTTTTACAGTTTTTGAGAAAAAGCTTTTTGTTTAGAGGTCATTTCAGGAAATTTTAGCCATTAATCAGAGTGTACTGTGTTTGTTTTGTTGCCATGGTTACCAAAGTTTCTGTTATACACAGGGGGGGAGGTGGCTGGAGCATCTCAGCTCTGCTTACAGAGCCCGGGGGAGGGGACAGACACACCATGTACTGATTTATAATAGAGGAATATGATGGGGCAGTTTTGATGGGGTAATTCTGATGGGGCAGTTTTGATGGTGGCAATATGATGGGGCAGTTTTGATGGGGCAATTCTGATGGGGCAGTTTTGATGGTGGCAATATGATGGGGCAGTTTTGATGGGGACAATTTTTATGGAGCAGTTTTAAAGGTGGCAATATGATGGGGCAGTTTTGATGGGGACAATTTTTATGGAGCAGTTTTAAAGGTGGCAATATGATGGGGCAGTTTTGATGGGGGCAGTTTTGATGGTGGCAATATGATGGGGGCAGTTGTGATGGGGCAATTCTGATGGGGCAGTTTTGATGGTGGCAATATGACAGGGCAGTTTTGATGGGGCAATTCTGATGGGGCAGTGTTGATGGGGTAATTCTGATGGGGCAGTTTTGATGGTGGCAATATGATGGGGCAGTTTTGATAGGGCAATTCTGATGGGGCAGTTTTGATGGGGCAATTCTGATGGGGCAGTTTTGATGGGGGCAGTTTTGATGGTGGCAATATGATGGGGCAGTTTTGATGGGGCAATTCTGATGGGGCAGTTTTGATGGTGGCAATATGATGGGGCAGTTTTGATGGGACAATTCTGATGGGACAGTTTTGATGGTGGCAATATGATGGGGCAGTTTTGATAGGGCAATTCTGATGGGGCAGTTTTGATGGGGCAATTCTGATGGGGCAGTTTTGATGGTGGCAATATGATGGGGCAGTTTTGATGGGGCAGTTTTGATGGGGCAATTCTGATGGGGCAGTTTTGATGGTGGCAATATGATGGGGCAGTTTTGATGGGGACAATTTTGATGGGGCAATTCTAATGGGGCAGTTTTGATGGCAATATGATGGGGGCAGTTTTGATGGTGGCAATATGATGGGGCAGTTTTGATGGTGGTAATATGATGGGGCAATTCTGATGGGGCAGTTTTGATGGTGGCAATATGATGGGGCAGTTTTGATGGAGCAATTCTGATGGGGCAGTTTTGATGGTGGCAATATGATGGGGCAGTTTTAATGGGGACAATTTTGATGGGGCAATTCTGATGGGGCAGTTTTGATGGCAGTATGATGGGGCAGTTTTGATGGCTGCCGTTTTAGCAATTTAGCTATTCAGCATTCCCACGCATTTTCCCCAGGAAATGCATTTTCTAGTATTTTATCCCAGTTTATGCCTTTTAGCAAGGTTTGTAGTTTAGGGAAGTTGGCTCTTTTGAAAGTCAGTGTCTTTGTATTCCCTTTATGTTTCCTATTTGTGTGATTTATACTGAAACGAATTGACCTATGATCGCTGTTACCTAAATTGCCCCGCATTTCCACATCCGTGATCAGGTCTGTATTGTTGGTAATCAGTAGATCCAGTAATGTTTTATTTCTAGTTGGTGCGTCTACCATCTGACCCATAAAATTGTCCTGCAAGACATTAAGGAACTGGCGAGCCTTAAATGAATGCGCGGTTCCCTCCGCCCAGTCCTTGTCTGGATAATTAAAATCCCCCATTATGATAACACTTCCAATCCTTGCTGCTACTCAAATTTGTGATAGGAGATCCGTCTCCACTTCCTCCCTCAGGTTAGGGGGCCTATAGCATACTCCCAGTATTATTTTCCCCTTAGCTTTATCCCTTTGGAGCTCTACCCATAAGGTTTCCACCTCCTCTCTAGCTCCCTGAGTGATGTCATCTCTCACATTCACTTGTACATTATTCTTGATATATAGGCATACCCCTCCCCCTTTTTTACCCTCTCTATCCTTGCGGTATAGGGTATACCCTTGAATGTTTGCCAGCCAATCATGAGAGCTGTTGAACCAGGTCTCTAGTAAAAAAATAAATAATAATAAAAATGCTATAAATCTATCCCGTAGTTTGTAAATGGTATAACTTTAGAGCAAACCAATCAATATACGCTTATTGCGATTTTTTTTTACCAAAAATATGTAGAATACATATTGGCCTAAACAGATGAAGAAACTTCTTTTTTTACTTTTTTCTGGATATTTATTATAGAAAAAAGTATAAAATATTGTGTTTTTCGCAATTTTTTTTGTTTATAGCGCAAAAAATAAAAGCCGCAGAGGTGATCAAATACCTCCAAAAGAAAGCTCTATTTGTGGGGGAAAAAAAGGACGTTAATCTTGTTTGGGTACAGCGTCACACGACCGCGCAATTGTCAGTTAAAGCGACACAGTGCCGTATCGCAAAAAAAAAATGGCCCGGTCATTAAGAGGGAAAATCTTCCAGGGCTGAAGGGGTTAACTTAATGGTCATCTGAATGTGCAGTGTGAATATATGGAAGGTGTAATTTATCAATGCTGCCACTTGGTGGCGCTGTGGTCACACACAAATAGGCTGAGAGCTGAAGGCTTTACCATTTACTTCCAGGAATTTGGGTGAGGTTGATCATGATTGTACATCAGTGTGCTGCACAGCTGGGTGCTATTAGATGGACTTTTATTGGTAAGGAAGCAGCAGAGTTTGAAGACCTGTGTCAGCCCATATTGTCTATATTCTATGCTTAGGCTCAATTTGTTTCAGGCTGGGTTCACATATGAGCAGGCAGCGGATCACAGCAGGAGTTCGGTGCGTCCTCGGCACCTGTAGCACGGGTGCGAATCACATGCGATCTCAGATCGCAGCAGTGTGAATCCAGGCTTAATGTGTAATATAGGTTCCAAGCGTTTTTTTAAATGATCATTAATGTGACGAATATTCAAATTATTAAATTTGCAGTGGCATCTTTAAAAGCATTTTCCACTTTAAAAAAATAAAATAAATAATGGCGCTCATGATGATAAAAAAAAAAGCGCATTTATTAAATGTTTGCAGTTAAGCCTGCAAAGCATCACAACTGCGCTCACTGCATCGCAGGGGCAATGCACAGGCTCCTGCAGACTATTCATGTAGCCCCAGGTCTGCACCAAGGTACAGACCCTCAGTTACGAAGCTAAAGGAAGTATTAATGAGCTACGAATGCGGAGACGTCACCACGCTTGTGCTCCATTGAGAAC
This sequence comes from Lithobates septentrionalis, assembly GCA_037952835.1. Taxonomy (NCBI): domain Eukaryota; kingdom Metazoa; phylum Chordata; class Amphibia; order Anura; family Ranidae; genus Lithobates; species Lithobates septentrionalis. The sequence continues at coordinate 565,822 of JBBDGP010002253.1, forward strand.
TATTAGTTCCTCTGTCACAGTGGCAGATGGAACTTGTAGTCTCTCCATTTACAGATCACTATGAATGGAAGATGTGACTCTGCAGTGTATTCTACATGAGATGTTCAGAGACTAGAGATAATGTATTACATACATAAAATGGTCAGAGACTTGGGACTTTCTACATAGAATGGTCGGAGGCTAAGGACATTCTATGGTCAGGGGCTGGGGACAATTTTCATAGAATGGGGACTGGGGACATTCTACGTGATATGTTCAGAGACCGGGGGTACAGGAAAAGTTTAGAAACTGAGGACATTCTACAAGACAATGTCAGAAACTGGAGGCATTGCACGTGAGATGGTCAGACATTGGGGGAAATTCTACATAGAATGGTCAGACACTGGGGAGATACTAAAGGCAAAGGTCAGAAACCGGGAGCATGCTGCAGGAGATGGTTACAGTTTGAGGATATTCTACAGGAGATAGACAGAGACTGAAAACATTTGACAGAAGAAGGTCAAAGACTGGGGACATTCTAAATGAAATGGTCAGAGACTGAGTATATTCTACAAAAAAGGTCAGAGACTGGAGACATGCTACAAGAAATGGTCAGAGACAGAGGATATCCTACAGGAGAAGGACTGAGACTGCGGACATTATAGAGGAGAAGGTTAGAGACTGAGGATATTCTTGAGGAGAAGGTCTGAAACTGAGGGCATTCTAGAGGAGAAGGTCGGAGATTGGGAACATGCTATAGGAGATAGTCAAAGACATAGGACATTCTAGAGGAGGAGGTAAGAGACTGGGAACAATCTATAGGAGATGGTCAGAGACTGAGGATAATCTATAGGACATAGACAGGAACTGAAAACATTTTACAGGAGAGGGTCAAAGACTGTGGACATTCTACATGGAACAGTCAGAGACTGAGAATATTCTACAGAAGAAGGTTAGAGGCCGCTGGGGACATTCTATATGGAATGGTCAGAGACTAAGGACATTCTACAGAAGAAGGTTAGAGACTGGGGACATGTTGCAAGCGATGGTCAAAGACTAATGATTCTGTACAGGAGGATGGAGACTGTGGACATTATACAGGAGACAGTCAGAGACTGACATTGTAGAGAAGAAAGTCAGAGACTGGGAACATGCTATAGGAGATGGTCAAAGACTGTGGATAATCTATAGGTGATAGACAGAAACTGAAAACATTCTACAGGAGAAAGTCAAAGACTGTGGACATTCTACATGGAACGGTCAGAGACTGAGGACATATTACGGAAAAAGGTTAGAGACTGGGTACCTGCTACAATAGATGATCAGAGACTAAGGATTTTGTACAGGAGAATGACAGAGACTGGAAACAGGCTACAGGAGATGGTCGGTGACTGAGGATAATCTATAGGAGATAGACAGAATTGGAAATAGACATGTGCACAGCCAAAAAATTCGTTCATTTTCGTTTTCGTTTCATTAGTTTATTATATTTTTCGTTTTTCGGGTCATTCGTTATGATCGCGATTCGTAAATTTGTTTATTCGTAAATTCGTAAATGCGTTCATTCGTACATTCGTAAATTCGAACATTCGTTCATTCGTACATTCGTTCATTCGTACATTCGTACATTTTTACATTCGTACATTTGTAAATTCGTAAAATCGTACATTTGTAAATTAGAAAATTCGGAAATTTGTAAATTCGAGGTTTGAAAATTCAAAAACCCGAAAATTCAAAAATCTGAAATAGTAACTAACTATTAAATTATAGGTATTGTAATTTCCTTTCAAATTTGACTGTCAGTGAACGTAACAAATACGAATTTATCCGAAGTTACGAATTATCCAAAACAAATGCTGCATCTAAACAAATGGAACAGAACAAATTAATAATAAATAATAATAATAAAACGTTGTTATTATTATTATTGTTATTTATTATTATTAATTCATTACGTTCCATTCTGGTTTTTCGGATCATTCATAATTTTGGATAAATTTGTATGTGTTACATTCACTAACAGCCAAATTTGAAAGGAAATTACAATACCTATAATTTAAAAGTTACTAGTAATTACTAATAGTTAAAGAGGAGTGGGGGGGGCATAAAAAAAAAAAAATTAAAAGTCAGCAGCTACAAATACTGCAGCTGCTGACTTTTAATTGGACACTTACCTGTCCTGGAGTCCAGCGATGCGGGGGATCGAAGCCCCGCTCGTCTCCCCCTCCGTTCAGCGGCGCCGGCATTGCAACTGTGGGCGCCGGGCTGTGGCTTCACAGCCTGGCACCCACTGCACATGCGCGAGCGGCGCCGCTCGCCGTGATTGGCCGCTCAGTCACCTGGGACCTGTAATGGGTCCCAGATGATTGACAGGAGGGAGGGAGCAGAGCGGAGCCCTTCCTGTGCCGAGGAGGAAGTGATGTCACCAGCCCAGGCTAAGGAACAGGCAGACTACGGGGGACCACCTAGCAACAGGCATTTAGAGGTAAGTGAAAAAAAAAAATATCCAAATGTTTTTTTGTTTTATTTTTTAGGATTTTTTATGTATGTTTGTTTTTTTGGGTGGAACCCCACTTTAAGTTATTATTAGTTAACTATTATTTCAGATTTTCGAATTTTCGAATTTACAAATTTACGAATTCAATAATTTACTAATGTACAAATGTACATTCGTAAATTGCGAATGTACGAATGCCCGAATTTACGAATGTCCAATTTTATCGAATTTACGAATTTCGTTAATTCGGATATTCCCGAATTAACGGAATTCGTTCAAAACGAATTCGGAACGAAACGAATTGCACATGCCTAATTAGAAAACATTTTACAGGAGAAGGTCAAAGACTGGGGACATTCTACAAGAAATGGTCAGAGACTTCCCTATAAATGCTGCTAAATTCCTGTAGGAGAAAAAAACATCTTTAAGCTTATAGTGTACAAGAGGCCTAAAGATTTTCTACAGGAGAAGGACAGAGAATGTGGACGTTATACAGGAGAAGGTCAAAGACTTGGGACAAGCTACAGAAGATGGTCAGAGACTGAGGATAAATCTATAGGAGATAGACAGAAACTGAAAACATTCTACAGAGAAGGTGAAAGACTGGGGACATTCTACATGGAATGGTCAGAGACTGAGGATATTCTACAGAAGGTGGTTAGAGGCTGGGGACCTGCTACAAGAGATGGTCAGAGACTTAGGATTTTCTACATGAAAAAGGACAGAGACAGACTGAAGATATTTTACAGGAGATAGAAAGAAACTGATAACATTCAACAAGAGAAGGTCAAAGACTGAGGACATTATACAGGAGAAGGTTAGAATCCAAGGACATTCTACAGAAGAAGGACAAAGACTGGGGACATTATACAGTGAAAGCTCAGAGACTGAATATTCTACATAAATATTGTTGGTTGAAATCTATTGTTGGCTAAACTGGATTGACCAGTGTCTGTCTTTTCTCAACCAGATTAACTATTAACTATAAAAGGTCAGAGACTGAGGACATTACAGAAGAGAAGGTCAGAAACTGGGGATAGTTTACAGGAGACAGTTAGAGACTAGAGCCATTTTTTCCGGCCCCTTTCCCATCGGGGGGGGGGGGGTCAACATCAATCATGGTGGCAGCTGTTCTCTGCACCAGAGGGCACAAATGGGTGACAGCTTACAGCTGCTGCAACACTGTAGGATAAACCAGAGTTTATTTACTTTGTTTTTTGGAGCATAGCAAGAGACAGCTACTTCAATTTCTCAGGGACTTTTTTAGTGAGCTCTTTGCTTTGAATTTCCGCGAGGAGACTGAGGACTTGCTACAAGAAAAGGTCAAAGACTAAGGATATTTTACAGGAGATGGTCAGAGACTGAGGATATTCTACAGGAGGACAAAGACTGGGGCAATATACAAACATGGAACACAGACATGCTCAGAGACTGAGGTCACTCTGCAAGAGAAGTTCAGAAACTAGGGACATTCTACAGGAAATGGTTAGAGACTGAGGATATTCTGCAAGGAAAGGTCAGAACTGTTTAGAGACTGAGGATATTCTAGAAAAGAAGAACAGAGATTAGAGACATACTACAGGACATGGTTGGAGACTGGGGCATTCTACAAGAGATGGTCAGAAACTAGGGGCATTTTAGAGGTCAGGGAATGAAGATTTTCTTCAAAAAAAGGTCCAAAACTGGGGACAGTCTACAAGAGATAGTCAGAGGCTGGTGACGTTCTACAAAAGATGGTCAGAGACAGAGGATAATCTATAGGAAAAGCACAGAGACTGGGGATATTCTACAGAAGGTCAGAGACTGTGAATGTTCTACATGAGAAAGTCAGAGACTGGGGGAATTCTACATGAGATGGTCAGCGACTGGGGCTTTCTACATGAGATGGTAAGAGACTGGTGACATTATACGTAAGATACATGAGATGGTCAGAGACAGAGGATATTCTATAGGAAAAGCACAGAGACTGGGGATATTCTACAGAAGGTCAGAGACTGTGAATGTTCTACATGAAAAAGTCAGAGACTGGGGGAATTCTACATGAGATGATCAGCGACTGGGGCGTTCTATATGAGGTGGTAAGAGACTGGTGACATTATACGTAAGATACATGAGATGGTCAGAGACAGAGGATATTCTATAGGAAAAGCACAGAGACTGGGGATATTCTACAGAAGGTCAGAGACTGTGAATGTTCTACATGAAAAAGTCAGAGACTGGCTTTCTCCATGAGATGATAAGAGACTGGTGACATTATACATGAGATACATGAGATGGTCAGAGATTCGGGATATTCTATATAGCATGGTCAGAGACTGGGGACATTCACCAGAGATAATCAGAGACTGGGGGCATTCTTCATGAGATGGTTAGAGGCTGGGGACATTATACAAAGAATGGTAAGAGACTGGGGACCTTCCACATGAAATGGTCAGACTGGGGACATTCTACTTGAGATGGTCAAAGACTTGGAAAATTCTACAAAAGAAGGTCAGAGACAGAGGATATTCTATAGGAGAAGCACTGAGACTGGGGATATTCTACGGAGGGTCAGAGAGTGTGAATATTCCAGATGAAAAGATCAGGGACTGGAGACATTCCCCATGAGATGGTCAGGGACTGGGGACATTCTACAAGAGAAGGACAAACACTGAGAACATTCTACAGGGGAAGGTCAAAGACTGGGGTTATTTTACTGCATATGGTCAGGGACTGAGAAATTCTACTGGAGATGGTCAGGGACTGGGGGCATCCCTTATGAGAAGGTCAGAGGCTGGTACATACTACATGAGATGGTCAGAGACAGGGGACATTTTACATGAAGTGTTTAGAGACTGAGGACATTGTAAAAAACTGTAGATGTTTTACAGGAAATAGTAACAGACTAAGGATATTATACAGGAGAAGGATAGAGACTGAATACATTCTACACAAGCTGGTCAAAGACTCAGGGCATTATACAGGACAAGAATGGTCAGAGACTGGGAATGTTCTATATGAGAAGGTCGGAGACTGGGGGGTTCTACATGAGATGGTCAGCGACTGGGGCTTTCTATATGAAAGGGATATGCAATTAGCAGACCTCCAGCTGTTGCAGAACTACAAAGCCCATGAGGCATAGCAAGACTCTGACAGCCACAAGCATGACACCCAGAGGCAGAGGCACAATGGGACTTGTAGTCTTGCAAAAGCTGGAGGTCCGCTATTTGCATATCCCTGCTATATGAGATGGTAAGAGACTGGTGACATTATACATGAGATACATGAGATGGTCAGAGATTCGGGATATTCTATATAGCATGGTCAGAGACTGGGGACATTCACCAGAGATAATCAGAGACTGGGGGCATTCTTCATGAGAGGGTTAGAGGCTAGGGACATTATATAAAGAATGGTAAGAGACTGGGGACCTTCCACATGAGATGGTCAGGGACTGGGGACATTCTACAAGAGAAGGACAAACACTGAGAACATTCTACAGGAGAAGGTCAAAGACTGGGGTCATTTTACTGCATATGGTCAGGGACTGAGAAATTCTACTGGAGATGGTCAGGGACTGGGGGCATCCCTTATGAGAAGATCAGAGGCTGGGACATACTACATGAGATGATCAGAGACAGGGGACATTTTACATGAAGTGTTTAGAGACTGAGGACATTGTAAAAAACTGTAGATGTTTTACAGGAAATAGTAACAGACTAAGGATATTATACAGGAGAAGGATAGAGACTAAATACATTCTAAACAAGCTGGTCAAAGACTCAGGGCATTATACAGGACAAGAATGGTCAGAGACTGGGAATGTTCTATATGAGAAGGTCGGAGACTGTGGACATTCTACAGGAGATCGCTAGATACTCGGGACATTCTACATGAGATGGTCAGAGATTGAAGACATTCTACTGGAGATGCACAGTCAATTAAAAACACAAAAAAAACAAAGACACTCTAATCTCTAACTTTATTACCTTTATTGCTTCGTGAATACTTAACAGCCAGCCAAAATTCTCCTTGACGCATTTCAATCCAAAGCAGAACATATTTGTAGACTTGTATGTCTTGGCGGCCAGCAGAGGCAATCCCACCGCCCATGTTACACATAGCTCCATATGCTGAAGTTAGAGCAATCATTCTAGGCCCATCATTCACAGTTAACTCCAAAATAACCTGATGACCTGTAGGGGCTTTTAAATCTTTTCCCATGGCAAATATAGGGTACTGAAGTCTGTCACCATTTCACGGTGTGCGTAAATTTAAATCTCCACATGTTGGGTATCTATTTACTCACTGCCACCTTATCTTTTATTTCCTGGCTCCATCATAGCAGCATACACATGGTAGACATGTAGTAGTATACTACCATGGATTAACACCAGGAAAGGAAAATTATGGTAAGCATTTGTTACTATTTTCCATTTTCTTTGCGCCAACATGGCGCCATATGACCACATTGTCTGCCACATGCATGTTTCCATGGTTGGCGTCAGCAAAGGAAAATTAAAGGTAAGTATTTGATAAAATTTTCTGTCATTTTGGAAACTTCACATTGGACCTCATACAACTTGGATTCTGTGTCTCTCCACTCTTCCTCCAGACTCTGGGACCTTGGTTTCCAAAAGAAATGCAAAATTTACTTTCATCCAAAAAAATGACTTTGGACCACTGAGCAACAGTCCGGTCCTTTTTCTCCTTAGCTCAGGTAAGACGCTTCTGACGTTGTTTCTGGTTCAGGAGAGGCTTGACACAAGGAATGCGACAGTTGTAGCCCATGTCCTGGATACTTGTGTGTGTGTGGTGGCTCTTGAAGCACTGACACCAGCCGTAGTCCACTCCTTGTGAATCTCCCCCAAATTCCTGAATGGGCTTTACTTCACAATCCTCTCAAGGCTGCAGTTATCCCTGTTGCCTGTGCACCTTTTTCTGCCTCACTTTTTCCTTCCACTCAACTTTCCATTTATCTGCTTGGATGCAGCACTCTGTGAACTGCTTTAGCAATGACCTTTTGTGACTTACCCTCCTTGTGGAAAGTGTCAATGGCTGTCTTCTGGACAACTGTCGGGTCAGCAGTCTTTCCCATGATTGTGTAACCTACTGAACTAGACTTGAGAGACCATTTGAAGGCTCAGGAAACCTTTACAGGTGTTTTGAGTTAATTACCTGATTAGAGTGTCACACCATGAGTCTACAATATTCAACTTTTTCACAATAGTCAAATTTTCGGAGATAATTAGTTTTGGGTTTTCACTAGCTGTAGGCCATAATCCTCAAAACTAAATGCAATACATGCTTGAAATATATCACTCAGTGTGTAATGAATCTATATAAAATATATGAGTTTCACTTTTTGAATTGAATTACTGAAATAAATTACATTTTGATGGTATTCAAATTTCTTTGAGATGCACCTGTATATATATATATATATATATATATATATATATATATATATATATATATATATATATATACACACACACACACACACACCTTGGTTTGAGAGCGTTTTGCAAGACAAGCAAAAATTTTAAATACATTTTGACTTGATATACAAGCATAGCTCCCAACTGTCCCTGATTTCGAGGGACTGTCCCTGATTTGGAGCAATGTCCCTCTGTCCCTCATTCCTCCTCATTTGTACCTCATTTTGGTCTGATCTATATAGCTGTATATAAAATGCACTTTTTCTCTATCAAAAAGTGTTTCCCAGCGCTAAACCTTTCATCTGATTTCTAAATTGCTGCATTTGTAAATTCCAAAAGCCAATATAAAAGAATAGTAGTGGTAAAAAAAAAGCACTTGTGGATTTAACCAATCTTGTTGTTTTGTACAATTCTCCTTTAAGCGGGCGTGGCCAGGGGTGTGTCCTATGCCTGCCTACTTTTGCTGATAGGTGTCCCTCATTCCCATCTCAAAAAGTTGGGAGGTATGTACAAGGGATGTCTTGATATACAAGTAGAGTCATGTCATAACCAGGTATAAAAGAGAAGAGAGGCGCCTCTAAGTGTAGCAATATGGTTACATTTAATGAAGGTACAACATTTAGCAACTCACATGGTTGATGATTAAAAGAGGCACATCTAAGTATGCAGGCATCCGGGGTAAAGCTGTCCACATAGACCGTCCTCCACACCTCCATCAACGTCATCCTTTCCACGTGCGCTTCGAAAGTCGCTTTCAGATTGCTTTACTGCAGGGTAGTCTTCCCGATTACGATTGCAGACTGACAGCGGTGAGAGCCGGCGGTGCGGGGGGATAGTCTATGTGGACATCTTTACCCCGGATCCCTGCATACTTAGATGTGCCTCTTTTAATCATGAATCATGTGAGTTGCTGAATGTTGTACCCTCATTAAATGTAACCATATTGCTACACTTAGAGGCGCCTCTCTTCTCTTTTATACTCTGGAGCTCCTGCTGGATTTTGTTTCTAATCCCCTTGTGGAGACTTCCATTTGTGGATGGATATTTTATAGTTACACAACCGATCACATTGCTATAATCTTTTTATATGGACTATAAACTGAAGGACTTATGAATAAATGGTTGTGGAACGAATCATTTGAGTTTCCATTATTTCTTATGGGGAAATTCGCTTTGATATACAAGTGCTTTGGATTACAAGCATGTTTCCGGAACGAATTATGCTCGCAATCCAAGGTTTTACCTGTATATTATTACTATTATTATACAGGATTTATATATCGCCAACAGCTTGCGCAGCGCTTTACAAAATGAAGGCAGCCATTACAGTTTGATACAAGAAGAATTTATTTTATTTATTTCAGGTACTTAGATAGCGCCGTCAATTTTACACAGCGCCATTGTACATTCACATTCAGGAATCAGAGAGCCCGGCCCGTTAGAACTCTCAATATATATTTAAAATCGATGTAACTGATCCCTGGTTCCGGTCTTGGACATTTTCTGGAGCAGAAGATTTCCCAAAGTCAGGTTTTCCAGCCCCTTCTGACATCACACACACAGGCCAGAGAGCTGTTTTGTCTCTTTTTGTCTGTGTCAATAAAGTTGTCTCGGCCGTAAGAGAAAGGGAAAAAAAAAAAAGAAAACAACAAGCGTCCAGCGCGCGTACCCTGCGCAGTAAAGAGGGGTGCCGTCGGGAGCGCGCGGCACACGTGACCGCCAGACTCCGCTCGGGAACGCGCTCAGTCAGACAAGCGGGGCGAGAGAAAATAAAAGGAGTCCCCGCGGTGGAGCCCCTCCCCCTCCCGTAACCGGACGCCGCCGCCATGTACCGAGCCCTGTACGCCTTCCGCTCCCCGGAGCCCAACTCGCTGCCCTTCTCGGCCGGGGAGAGCTTCCTCATCGTGGAGAGGACTAACCAGCACTGGTGGCTGGCCAGCCGCTGCATCAGCGGGGACACGGGCTACGTACCGGCCTCCTACCTGGAGAGGATCAAGGTGAGGGGGCGGGGGCACGGTGACGTCACTGGCAGCAGCTCAGCTCTTCCTGGCCTCGGTGACGTCAGCTGCTCCTGGGACATGTGACGTCAGTGTTGGGGGTGGGGGTGTGTGACAACGGGGTTGTCGTAGAAATGTCATGATTATGCCGTCTCCATGGTTACCAAAAATTTAAAGGAGGCGTACACCCCGTCAACAAACACGACCCTATCGCAGCTTCCGAGCCCCCAGGCGTGGCGGCTGCGCTCCTTTTTCATTTTTTTTTCCCACAAACCTCATTGTTTATCCTGCCACAAATCCAGCATCCTGTGAACTATAGAACACCCCCCCCCCATAGGTTATAATAAGAGGAGGAGGTGTTAGTAATTCAAACCAGGAGAGCAGCCCGGGGGTGACAACGCCTCTATAGGTACAGAACGATAGGTTGTCATCAACAATGCCTCTATAGGTAGAGAACGATAGGTTGTCACCAACAATGCTTCTATAGATACAGAACGATAGGTTGTCACCAACAACGCCTCTATAGGTACAGAACGATAGGTTGTCACCAACCACGCCTCTATAGGTAGAGAACGATAGGTTGTCACCAACAACGCCTCTATAGATACAGAACGATAGGGTGTCACCAACAATGCCTCTATAGATACAGAACGATAGGTTGTCACCAACAACGCCTCTATAGGTACAGAACGATGGGTTGTCACCAACAACACCTCTATAGATACAGAACGATAGGTTGTCACCAACAACGCCTCTATAGGTACAGAACGATAGGTTGTCACCAACAACGCCTCTATAGGTACAGAACGATAGGTTGTCACCAACCACGCCTCTATAGGTAGAGAACGATAGGTTGTCACCAACAATGCCTCTATAGATACAGAACGATAGGTTGTCACCAACAACGCCTCTATAGGTACAGAACGATGGGTTGTTACCAACAACACCTCTATAGATACAGAACGATGGGTTGTCACCAACAACGCCTCTATAGGTACAGAACGATAGGTTGTCACCAACAACGCCTCTATAGATACAGAACGATGGGTTGTCACCAACAACGCCTCTATAGGTACAGAACGATGGGTTGTCACCAACAACGCCTCTATAGGTACAGAACGATGGGTTGTCACCAACAACGCCTCTATAGGTACAGAACGATAGGTTGTCACCAACAACGCCTCTATAGGTACAGAACGATAGGTTGTCACCAACAACGCCTCTATAGGTACAGAACGATGGGTTGTCACCAACAACGCCTCTATAGATACAGAACGATGGGTTGTCACCAACAACGCCTCTATAGATACAGAACGATGGGTTGTCACCAACAACGCCTCTATAGATACAGAACGATAGGTTGTCACCAACAACGCCTCTATAGGTACAGAACGATAGGTTGTCACCAACAACGCCTCTATAGGTACAGAACGATGGGTTGTCACCAACAACGCCTCTATAGATACAGAACGATGGGTTGTCACCAACAACGCCTCTATAGATACAGAACGATAGGTTGTCACCAACAACGCCTCTATAGATACAGAACGATAGGTTGTCGCCAACAACGCCTCTATAGATGCAGAACGATAGGTTGTCACCAACAACGCCTCTATAGATGCAGAACGATAGGTTGTCACCAACAACGCCTCTATAGATGCAGAACGATAGGTTGTCACCAACAACGCCTCTATAGATGCAGAACGATAGGTTGTCACCAACAACGCCTCTATAGATGCAGAACGATAGGTTGTCACCAACAACGCCTCTATAGATGCAGAACGATAGGTTGTCACCAACAACGCCTCTATAGATGCAGAACGATAGGTTGTCACCAACAACGCCTCTATAGATGCAGAACGATAGGTTGTCACCAACAACGCCTCTATAGATGCAGAACGATAGGTTGTCACCAACAACGCCTCTATAGATGCAGAACGATAGGTTGTCACCAACAACGCCTCTATAGATGCAGAACGATAGGTTGTCACCAACAACGCCTCTATAGATGCAGAACGATAGGTTGTCACCAACAACGCCTCTATAGATGCAGAACGATAGGTTGTCACCAACAACGCCTCTATAGATGCAGAACGATAGGTTGTCACCAACAACGCCTCTATAGATGCAGAACGATAGGTTGTCACCAACAACGCCTCTATAGATGCAGAACGATAGGTTGTCACCAACAACGCCTCTATAGATGCAGAACGATAGGTTGTCACCAACAACGCCTCTATAGATGCAGAACGATAGGTTGTCACCAACAACGCCTCTATAGATGCAGAACGATAGGTTGTCACCAACAACGCCTCTATAGATGCAGAACGATAGGTTGTCACCAACAACGCCTCTATAGATGCAGAACGATAGGTTGTCACCAACAACGCCTCTATAGATACAGAACGATAGGTTGTCACTCTAGGACGGGGAGAGTGTTCGGCCTCCATACACACCTGAGTTTAAAATTCAGATTTTTAACATATTGCTGGCTATGTAATGCGACGTGGGCGGGGCTTAACAGGTGCAAGTGACACATAGGCATCCGTGGGTAGCAGAACGTTGACTGAGTCGTCTAAGGCGGCATGCACACCTACGCGTCACGCTAACGCACGTTTTTTTGACGCAATTGTTTTTTTGACGCAATTATTTCAATGGGCAGCCCTATGTGCAAGAAATGCACAAAAGATGTCCTTGACCCTTTTGCAAAATCATGCCACACCAAACCACATGGCGTTGCGGCACCATGCATTTTAGGGTGCATGAAAATATGCACATTAGTGGATGTGTGGGGATGCCATTAAGAATTAATGACACTGATGCACGTCTGCTAAAGGACAGCGCACATCTTTGTGTGTCGGGGAAAGTGTTTAAAGTGGTGGAAAGGCAGAAGGTTTTTTATCTTAATACATTCTTTGCATTAAGATAAAAAAAAAACCTTCAGTGTGCAGCAGCCCCCCTAATACTTACCTGAGCCCCATCTCGATCCAGCGATATTGCCCGAGAGACTGAGGCTGTCCAGGACTCTTCCCTCCTTGGCAGCAGCGAAGTGCCATTGGCTCCCCAGCTGCTGCCAATCAACATCAGTGAGCCAATGAGCAGAGAGGGGAGGCAAGGCTGGGCCGCTGCTCCGTATCTGATGCACCAAAATTTCGGCTGCTGAAACCAATCAGCTGAAAGTGGTGTTAACGGCATTTTGCCCATAAGAGAAAAAGGTGGCGATAATGGCACTAAAAAACGCATGCCATTTTACCATGTAGGTCATGTGACCTCAAAAACCGCATCACAAATGTAACATGGGTGCGTTATTGATTATTCTTATCATTATTATTATACACGATTTATATAGCGCCAACATTTTACGCAGCGCTTTACAATGTAGAGGGGAGGACAGCACAATGACAGTTCAATACAGAAGGGACAGGAGGGTCCGGCATTCTTGATGCATCAAAATTTTGATTCTTGATGCATTCTTGCTGTGTTTTCAATTTGGTGAGGTGCCTTTTTGGTGCAGGTTTTTTTTTTTTTTTTTTTTTTTTTTAATTGAGCAAAATTGCTGCAAGAAAGATTTGTAACACCACAATGGAAGCACAACGGACCAGTGTAAAGACATCCATAGAATTTTTAAAGGGCGATATTTCCTTGCTCTGTCGGAGTTGCCTGCTAGTCCCGGGGTGAATACTGTATTAATGTGGTTGTAAAGTGTGATGTTTTATTGCTATGATGAGTTGCAGCCTAATCCCGGGGTGAATATTCATGTGGTTGTCACCATTAATCCCGGTTGGTCAGTTTGATGTATGCGGTCGCTTACAGGCGATATCACGGGTGATCTAGCATTGTTATGACAACACGTGTTCGTGGTTTTGGAAGTTTGCTAATCTTTGGAGCCGGTATTTTGTAGATTCGTATCCTACAGCATGGATTGGACGGACATAAAACTCCGCTGTGGGAAATACAGACGTAACCCGCAGACCTGGGACTGGTATTTCACATCCAAATATAAAATCTAGACAATCCTAATGTACTCTCTATTGACACGGCCGTGCAGATTCAGCACCATTCCTCCCTGTGTCAGTATAGGAACAGATAAGACCTTCCCATTGTGCAACATCCGTGTGCACAGAAAGGAGACCAGTGTCCTCTATAATGGTGCTATATGATGCCAAAAAATACCGATACAAGGTTACATTGGGGTTGATTTACTAAAACGAGAGTGCAAAATCTGGTACAGCTGTGCAAGGTAGCCAATCGGCTTCTAACTTTAGCTTGTTCAATTAACTACTTCCTGCCCACGCTATAGCCGAAAGACTGCCCACTGCGTCTGCTTAGTTTGCCGGGAGGGCGTCCATGGACGTCCTCCTGTGATTGCGCTGTCCATGCACCCCCTGCGGCACGCAGACAGCTCACTCTGTGATTGCCAATGGACTCAGCTGATCACAGATTGAGGTAAAGTGACAATCGCAGCGGCCCTTTGCCATGTGATCAGCTGTCAGCCAATGACAGCTGATCACAGGATGTAAACTCAAGCCGGCTGACAGCATGAGGAGAGAAGAAGAAAGCTGATAACCGGCTTACGTTAAAGGGACGTCGGCACTGATTATCAGTGTAGTCCTGTCAGTGCTGCCCATCAATGCCGCCTCATTAGTGCCCATCAGTGCCGCCTCATTAGTGTCCATTAGTGCCCATCAGTGCCGCCTCATTAGTGCCCATCAGTGCCGCCTCATTAGTGCCCATCAGTGCCGCCTCATTAGTGCCCATCAGTGCCGCCTCATTAGTGCCCATCAGTGCTGCCTCATTATTGCCCATTAGTGCCGCCTCATTAGTGCCCATCAGTGCCGCCTCATTAGTGCCCATCAGTGCCGCCTCAGTGCTGCCTCATTAGTGCCCATCAGTGCCGCCTCATTAGTGCCCATCAGTGCCGCCTCATTAGTGCCCATCAGTGCCGCCTCATTGGTGCCCATCAGTGCCGCCTCATTGGTGCCCATCAGTGCCGCCTCATTGGTGCCCATCAGTGCCGCCTCATTGGTGCCCATCAGTTCCGCCTCATTGGTGCCCATCAGTGCCGCCTCATTGGTGCCCATCAGTGCCGCCTCATTGGTGCCCATCAGTGCCGCCTCATTGGTGCCCATCAGTGCCGCCTCATTGGTGCCCATCAGTGCCGCCTCATTAGTGCCCATCAGTGCCGCCTCATTAGTGCCCATCAGTGCCGCCTCATTAGTGCCCATCAGTGCCGCCTCATTAGTGCCCATTAGTGCCCATCAGTGCCGCCTCATTGGTGCCCATCAGTGCCGCCTCATTAGTGCCCATCAGTGCCGCCTCATTGGTGCCCATCAGTGCCGCCTCATTGGTGCCCATCAGTTCCGCCTCATTGGTGCCCATCAGTGCCGCCTCATTGGTGCCCATCAGTGCCGCCTCATTGGTGCCCATCAGTGCCGCCTCATTGGTGCCCATCAGTGCCGCCTCATTAGTGCCCATCAGTGCCGCCTCATTAGTGCCCATCAGTGCCGCCTCATTAGTGCCCATCAGTGCCGCCTCATTAGTGCCCATCAGTGCCGCCTCATTAGTGCCCATTAGTGCCCATCAGTGCCGCCTCATTAGTGCCCATCAGTGCCGCCTCATTAGTGCCCATCAGTGCCGCCTCATTGGTGCCCATCAGTGCCGCCTCATTAGTGCCCATCAGTGCCGCCTCATTAGTGCCCATCAGTGCCGCCTCATTAGTGCCCATCAGTGCTGCCTCATTATTGCCCATTAGTGCCGCCTCATTAGTGCCCATCAGTGCCGCCTCATTAGTGCCCATCAGTGCCGCCTCAGTGCTGCCTCATTAGTGCCCATCAGTGCCGCCTCATTAGTGCCCATCAGTGCCGCCTCATTGGTGCCCATCAGTGCCGCCTCATTGGTGCCCATCAGTGCCGCCTCATTGGTGCCCATCAGTGCCGCCTCATTGGTGCCCATCAGTGCCGCCTCATTGGTGCCCATCAGTGCCGCCTCATTGGTGCCCATCAGTGCCGCCTCATTGGTGCCCATCAGTGCCGCCTCATTGGTGCCCATCAGTGCCGCCTCATTGGTGCCCATCAGTGCCGCCTCAGTGCCCATCAGTGCCGCCTCATTAATGCCGCCTCATTAGTGCCCATCAGTGCATAGCTTTTAAAACTTTCGTTGAAGCAACAGCAGTAAATTTTTAAGACCGTTTGCTTGGCGCTCGCAGTTCACCCAGGTGTGTTAGAAAAGTGAAATGAATATTCGCTTTCCTAACACTGCATCGCCTCTCCGCCAATCAGGTGCTCGGGTCTGTTACCCGTCACCTGCTTGGCTGAAATGACAGGCCCTGTGATTGGATGCCCATCAGGCATCCAATCGCCTATAGGAGAAGACATGGAGGAGCATGGAGGACACCGCATGCCGCCGTCACCTGCTACCCCACCGAGACAGGGTAAATGCCGGGCAGACGGCTGGCACGGGGGGGGGGGGGGTCTCAATTGGGAGCATTTGATGGGAACAGTGAGGCTGCAATTGATGTGTTTTTTTGAATAATTTTTCAGTTTGTTTTGCCCTCCCCCCCCCAAAAAATTTTTTTGAGCACCAGCCACCACTGTGTACACTATGACAGACTGTGTCAGTACAGTGCCAGTGCATATTTTTAGCACTGATCACTGTATTAGTTTCACTGGTCTCCAAAAAGTGTCAAAAGTGGCAGTAAATGACCGATTTTGTCCTCCTCAATATCGCAGCCCCGCTGTGTCGCTGATCACTGCCATTAATAGTAAATAAAAATAAAAATATCCCATAGTTTGTAGGCACTATAACTTTTGCGCAAACCAATCAATATACGCTTTTTGGGATTTTTTTTACCAAAAATATGTAGCAGAATACATATTGGCCTAAATTTATGAAGACATTTAGATTTAAAGAAAAAAAAAATATTGGATATGTTTTATAGCATAAAGTAAAAAATATTGTTTCATTTTTAATTGTAGGTCTTTTTTTTTTTTGTTTGTTTATAGCGCAAAAAATAAAAACTGCAGAGGTGATCAAATCCCACCAAAAGAAAGCTCTATTTGTGGGAAAAAAAAGGACAAACATTTTATTTATGTACAGCGTCGCACGACCGCGCAATTGTCAATTAAAGTAATGCACTGCAGTAGTCATGAAGAGGGGTAAATCTACTGAAGCTGAAGTGGTTTAAAAAAAAAAAAAAGAGGAGGCAACCTCTGCATCAAGCGCTGCCACGTGTGTAAACCCAGCCTTGATTCTGCCAGAAATCTAGTAAGTTGATACCTTCCTGCCCCTGCTGACTGTTATCAGCACTGAACACCTCCACCCTTGTGTTAAAACTGAGTTCCACTCAAAAGTGGAACTTCTGCTTATCCGTCCCCCCTCCGGTGCCACAATTGGCACCTTTCAGGGGGGGAACGGGGACCTGTTTTTGACAGGTACCATCCCCCACGTCCAGGAGGTGGGGCCGCAGCCCGGTCTCTCGGGAAGTTCTGCCCTCCTCCTTCCTCCCCCGCCGGACCAATTAGAAAGCGCAGCGTGCTTCATGCATGCGCAGTAAGGAGCCGGATATGAAGCCGAAAGTCTTCACTGCCAGGTTCCACTACCAGAAATGGCAGCGGCTGCACCCCGCAGCCGATCCGAAGATCGGCTGGGGTGCCAAAATTTTGGGCTGTCTGGACAGGTAAGTGTCCATATATTAAAAGTCAGCAGCTGCAGTATTTGTAGCTGCTGACTTTTAATTTTTCGTGGCGGGGGGGGGGGGGGGGGTGGGGTGGGCTGAACCTCCTCTTTAAGGGGAAGAGGAAAGTTGAAGGTGTTCTTTCGCCTTCCTAGGTTGACAAAGCGGCTAGTGATTTTAATTACAAGCAGTGTAAACACCTGAATCTGACCTCATATCCACCCGTTGCAATCCCTGTACAGCAGGGCTGAAATGTAAGGAGGAGGCAACGCCAGGAGCCAATCGGTTCATTGTGCTGACAAGGAGCATGCTGATAGGAGGAAAAAACAGAGTGAGGGAGAGAGATGAGCTCATTGCTGTTTCTTCTCCTTCCAGTGACAGGCTGGGGGTGGGTCTAGGATAACCTGGGCTCAGAAATGGGTTGAATGTTGCTGACCATCAGACTTGAGGACATCTAGTAGCAGAAAAAGTGTTTTTTTTTTTATTTTGTTTTTTAACCTTTTAATGGGCTGTTTATTATTATTTTTATCTTTGTGTTTTTTGGATGGAGTTCAGCTTTAAAGGTAATTTTTTTAAGTGTCTGTGTGATGAAGGATAGTTTCAGTTCCATCACTCGAGTCAACTTAGTTTTGTTTTTACTGTTCACATTCACTGCTCCGCCCAATACCAGTTATATTTATAGGAGTGTAAAAATGATTTTTTTTTTCTTTCCTGTGATCAGGGAAGTGCAAGTAAAGGGGATTTCAGTATGACTCCCTTGTCTATTTATGTTCTGTAATTTATTTTTTTCTTCCCGGAGATATTAAAGTGGATTGTTTTTTATATCATTTCCTGACAGCGGTTCATGCAGCATTTTTTTTTTTTTTAAGCAGTATGTTATTTTAAAGCAGATTTGAACCACTGAATATTTAGTTACTGAAGCAATGTGTATTGTCAACAATTGGCATCTATCTTTTATGCCTCATGTACATGAGTGTTAGCTCCTGTGTCCTCAATCATAAAATCCCTGGTGCTTTCCTGTGCCCGGGGTGCCACGTACAGCCACCAATACAAGTGAATAGCTGTGGGTGGCCATACTCGGGCAAACTCTGATCGCTTCTGCATCAGCATTTACAGTTGTACTGCAGGTTTTAACAAACATGAAAGTGGTACGTTTGGGGAAATACGCAGAATGCACGTGGTACTTACAGCCATTCACTTGCAATAATGGCTGTAGTGCAGAACCTGCATTTCCCCAGGTGCAGGAAAGTGCCAGAGATGTTTGAGGACCCCGGTGCTAATAAAGCTTCATAAACAAAAGCCTTATAAGAATTCAGTGCTGTATCTCAGTTTAGAGATGGGCTTTTCAGGTTCCCTTTGTACTGCCTCACGGCAACCTCCGCTGGTTGTACCGTTCCCCTGGACTCAAGCCCTACATCAGGAATATTTTACAAATATTGCCTGCGTGCATCCAGGCCGTGGCCGTCGGGAGTGCCTGCTTGCATCCAGGCCGTGGCCGTCGGGAGTGCCTGCTTGCATCCAGGCCGTGGCCGTCGGGAGTGCCTGCTTGCATCCAGGCCGTGGCCGTCGGGAGTGCCTGCTTGCATCCAGGCCGTGGCCGTCGGGAGTGCCTGCTTGCATCCAGGCCGTGGCCGTCGGGAGTGCCTGCTTGCATCCAGGCCGTGGCCGTCGGGAGTGCCTGCTTGCATCCAGGCCGTGGCCGTCGGGAGTGCCTGCTTGCATCCAGGCCGTGGCCGTCGGGAGTGCCTGCTTGCATCCAGGCCGTGGCCGTCGGGAGTGCCTGCTTGCATCCAGGCCGTGGCCGTCGGGAGTGCCTGCTTGCATCCAGGCCGTGGCCGTCGGGAGTGCCTGCTTGCATCCAGGCCGTGGCCGTCGGGAGTGCCTGCTTGCATCCAGGCCGTGGCCGTCGGGAGTGCCTGCTTGCATCCAGGCCGTGGCCGTCGGGAGTGCCTGCTTGCATCCAGGCCGTGGCCGTCGGGAGTGCCTGCTTGCATCCAGGCCGTGGCCGTCGGGAGTGCCTGCTTGCATCCAGGCCGTGGCCGTCGGGAGTGCCTGCTTGCATCCAGGCCGTGGCCGTCGGGAGTGCCTGCTTGCATCCAGGCCGTGGCCGTCGGGAGTGCCTGCTTGCATCCAGGCCGTGGCCGTCGGGAGTGCCTGCTTGCATCCAGGCCGTGGCCGTCGGGAGTGCCTGCTTGCATCCAGGCCGTGGCCGTCGGGAGTGCCTGCTTGCATCCAGGCCGTGGCCGTCGGGAGTGCCTGCTTGCATCCAGGCCGTGGCCGTCGGGAGTGCCTGCTTGCATCCAGGCCGTGGCCGTCGGGAGTGCCTGCTTGCATCCAGGCCGTGGCCGTCGGGAGTGCCTGCTTGCATCCAGGCCGTGGCCGTCGGGAGTGCCCGCTTGCATCCAGGCCGTGGCCGTCGGGAGTGCCCGCTTGCATCCAGGCCGTGGCCGTCGGGAGTGCCCGCTTGCATCCCCCCCTTTACATTCAGGCGTGCCCTTTGGAGTTGCCCAACCCCCCCTCTTTAAATTTAGGAGTGCCCTGTGGAGTTGCCCTACCGCCCCCCCCCCCCCCTTACATTTAGGAGTGCCCTGTGGAGTTGCCCTACCGCCCCCCCCCCCTTACATTTAGGAGTGCCATTTGGAGTTGCCCTACCCATCCACCCTTTTATATTCAGGAGGGCCCTCTGGCGTACAATTCTTAAGCCATCATTGGATTCAGCACTGTGCATGTCTGCAGCTCATTTCTCCCCCCCACCTCTGGGTCTCACTGGCTTTGCTGAGGCATCGGGAGCCATTGATTCCTGCTGCTGTCAATCAAAGCCAGTGACTAGGGAGCTGGAGGCAGGGCTGAGTCCCACTGTCTATATAAATGGGCGCAGCTGCGGGGCTCGGGTGCGTGCATGCATGAGTGCCCCCATGGGAAGCGGCTTCCTGTGGGGGCACTGGACAAGGAGGAGGAGCCAGGAGTGCCAGCGGGGGACCCGAGATGGAGGTTCAGGGTCGTTCTGTGCAATTCCTTTGCACAGAGCAGGTAAGTGTAGAGATGTTTGTTATTTAAAAAAATAAACAATAAATGTCCCTTTACAGTTGCTTTAAGGGCCTATTTACTTTCATATGGTGTGTTGACATGCGTTGCATCAAAGTGGATCTCCAGCCTTACACTAACTATTTTTACAAAATTCCCCCTCACCCCTCCTGCTACTTATCTTGCCTACCCTATGCAAAAAAAGATCTGTATACTTCCCTTTGTTTCAGGCCGGTCTGGTCCGGCTCAAGAAATTCTTAACGGCTGGAGATTTCAGGAGCCGTGAGTCACCCTTAAACAATATGTACATGTGAGCGCTGCAATCAACCAATATAAAACAGTTGGAACCCCAAAAAACATATATATATATATATATATATATATATATATATATATATATATATATAGCTATATTACAGAGAGGATAACTGCTGAAAGGTATTTTCACAAAAAAAATTATATTAATTGGTAAAAGCTATAAACAAGCAGACTCTGAACTGCTAAAGTCCAAATAAAACTAAATTGAGTGAGTTAAAATAAAAGTCCATGAGAAGCAACTGTAGAAGGCAGCCCTGTGGATAAGGATGAAGCAATCCTCTGGATGCTGGAGAAAAAGAACAACAGTGGCGCCACTCTAAGTGCAGTATTAAAAACGAATTTTAATATATCTTTAAAATCTGGTACTCACAAAGGTACATGTAAACAAGCGTATAGAGTAAAGTTGATAGTGCCAGGTGTCCCAAATGAGTTGTCCAGTCATATCATGCGGTGGCGTTCTGACAGGCTGCACTGCAGGATGTTCGCTGTGTCCTGCCGCTGGAACGCACTGTTTCCGATCCGGGGGACGGAGTCACTTCCGGGTCCGTGCAGGGATAAACTTGATTGGCAGACTGATAGGCATAGGCGACGCGTTTGCGGAGCTACGCTCCTTCCTCAGGCCCGACACAGCGAACATCCTGCAGTGCAGCCTGTCAGAACGCCACCGCATGATATGACTGGACAACTCATTTGGGACACCTGGCACTATCAACTTTACTCTATACGCTTGTTTACATGTACCTTTGTGAGTACCAGATTTTAAAGATATATTAAAATTCGTTTTTAATACTGCACTTAGAGTGGCGCCACTGTTGTTCTTTTTCTCCAGCATCGTGAGTCACCCTTAAAGTGGTGTTCCACCCTAAGAAAAAAAAATGCATGAATGTGCCTAAAAAAAAAAAAACATTTGGAATTTTTTTTTTTTTTTTTTTTTTAACTTACCTCTAAATGTCTGTTGCTAGGTGGTCCCTCGTAGTCTGCCTCTTCCAGTGCCTGGGCTGGTGACATCACTTCCCCTCGGCACAGGAAGGGCTCAGCTCTGCTCCCTCCCTCTTGTCAATCATCTGGGACCCATTACAGGTCCCAGATGACTGAGCGGCCAATCACGGCGAGCGGCGCTGCTCACGCATGCGCAGTGGGTGCCCGACTGTGAAGCCACAGCCCGGCGCCCACAGTAGCAATGCCGGCGCCGCCGAGCGGAGGGGGAGACGAGCGGGGCTTCGATCCCCTGCATTGCTGGACCCTGGGACAAGTAAGTGTCCAATTAAAAGTCAGCAGCTGCAGTATTTGTAGCTGCTGACTTTTATTTTTTTATTTTTTTTTAAATGGGAACCCCACTTTAAGCTCCCATAGACCAACTGTTGTCGGTGCTCCCTCCTCTCCCCTGCAGCTGCTGCCCACTGACACAGGGGAACCAAAGCTTCTGGATCACGTGATTGGACTGGAGTGCAATGAAAAAAGGTAAGTATAAAGATCTTTTTTTGCATAGGGTAGGCAGGATAGGTAGCAGAAGGGGGGGGGGGGGAGGGGGTGATATTTTTAAGAATAGTTGATGTAAGACAAGAATTCTACTTTAAGGCAGCTCATTGAAATGAATGGGCTGCTAACACCCCAAACTGTCCCAAAAATTGAGCAAGCCCCAAATGTTAATACCTCAGACAACAAGGCACTATGGTACATTGGAGGGCAGTGCGAGGCATGTGTGTTTGCAGTTTGCATTGAGGTAATACAGACCACGTCAAAATCATATGAAGAGTTCAATAGAGGAAGCTTCTACCGCCCCGGCCTATTTTTCCTGATTCTGACCCGACCTTCTTTGGCATGCAGGCGAAGAAGAGCCGACACACCGATCCTAATGTTGTATATTTTCTCCACAGATTCCCCCTTAACATTAGTGCCCCCCCTCTTTTCAAAGATAATGTTATTGTTTGCCTGAGATGACATCTTTGTTATTTGCGCCAATTTAGATGCAAATAGTGCTTGGCGGAGAGCCTCTTTAATACAAACCGTTGTGCTATGCAGATACAGTGAGCTCTCTTTTACATTGTGCTGGAATAAATATGGCCTTTGTGCGCTGTATTTGAAGTGCTTGGCTCGGTATGTGAGCTTTATTGTTGGTGAATCTGTGAATAGAGATACTCATACAAGAGGATTCGCTGTCATTTGTTAGATGGAGAGCGTGTGACAGCGCGGCCGATGTAGTCACACAGAGGAAGGCGCTGGGCTCGGGGGCTCAGGTGGTTGTTCATCATTGTCTTGTGCAATCAAAGATCTCTCATGAACATCTGTAGAGATGCGTGCTATCGGTTGTAGAAAGCTGGTCATACATTATACAATTATCTTATTCAATTTCCTTTAGATTTACCTTCAACTACCCTGTTTCCCCGAAAATAAGACCTAGCATGATTGTCGGTGATGGCTGCAATATAAGCCCTACCCCCCAAATAAGCCCTACCCTGTTTCCCCGAAAATAAGCCCTACCCTGAAAATAAGACCTACAAGGACTTTAACTAGGGCTTATTTGGGGGGGTAGAGCTTATATTGCAGCCATCACCGACAATCACGCTAGGTCTTATTTTCGGGGAAACAAGGTATGTAGTGCAAGGGCCCACCTGACTGCATACAAATAAAAATTTATATGGTTTTTGTAAATCTAAAGTAAAGTTGTAGAATTGTATGGCCAGCCTAAAGAAAGAAAAGCTTTTATGACCGTCTGGTGATCACAAATTTATTATTATCGGCTTTCTCAGTTTATAGTGTTATTTAGGGCATGCGCGGTGCAGGAATGCATGCCAAGTTGTGCGATTTTCCTGCACCGAACCAAAATGTACTTCCCTTTTTCAGACGTGCACGGGTCCCAATAATTCTTAACAGGGTGGATAAAAATCAATGATTTTTATTTTATTTTTATTTATTTTTTTAAAGATTTTTTTTCGATTTAAATAGATTTTTTTTTTTTTTTTTTAAGATTTAAATCTGATTTTTTTTTTTTTTTGATTTTTTTTAATAAAAATGTATTTTAATAAAATGCTTTTGGAGTAAAAATACTATCTAAAAATAGTTTTCTATTTAAGACACATCAATAATTTAGTTTATTCAGCTTGAAATGGAGCTTGGTTATGTAGCATGAGGCTGTATATTCTGCAATATTTACATTTTTGTTAAACTTATTCAATGAATCCAAGCTCTGCAAGCTGAGATGACATGCACTGTATTGATGTATTCACACAATTTCACAGTAACCATGAGATAAAACATACAAAGCCATTCACAACTCTGCCCCGAGCTACATCACCAATCTTGTCTCCAAATATCACCCAAATCGTCCTCTCCGCTCTTTTTAAGACCTCCTACTCTCAAGCTCTCTCGTCTCCTCCTCCAATGCTCGTCTCCAGGATTTCTCCAGAGCCTCTCCCATCCTCTGGAACTCGCTACCTCCACCTGTCCGGCTATCCCCAACTCTTGCTACCTTCAGGAGATCCCTGAAAACTCATCTCTTCAGGAAAGCCTATCACATCTCCAACTAATCTTTTACCACTTCCATCAGATCATTCCCCGCAGTTACAACCTTTTGTACCACCTGCCCCACCCTATTAGATTGTAAGCTCTTCTGAGCAGGGCCCTCTTAATCCTCTTGTATCTTATTGTATTATAACTGTATTGTCTCCCTTTTATGTTATAAAGAGCTGCGTAAACTGTTACATAGTTACATAGTAGGTGAGGTTGAAAAAAGACACAAGTCCATCAAGTCCAACCTATGTGTGTGATAATGTGTCAGTATTACATTGTATATCCCTGTATGTTGCGGTCATTCAGGTGCTTATCTAATAGTTATTTTAAACTATCGATGCTCCCCGCTGAGACCACCGCCTGTGGAAGGGAATTCTACATCCTTGCCGCTCTTACAGTAAAGAACCCTCTACGTAGTTTAAGGTTAAACCTCTTTTCTTCGAATTGTAATGAGTGGCCACGAGTCTTATTAAACTCTATTCTGCGAAAAAGTTTTATCCCTATTGTGGGGTCACCAGTACGGTATTTATTAATTGAAATCATATCCCCTCTCAAGCGTCTCTTCTCCAGAGAGAATCAGTTCAGTACTCGCAACCTTTCCTCATAACTAAGATCCTCCAGACCCTTTATTAGCTTTGTTGCCCTTCTTTGTACTCGCTCCATTTCCAGTACATCCTTCCTGAGGACTGGTGCCCAGAACTGGACAGCATACTCCAGGTGCGGCCGGACCAGAGTCTTGTAGAGCGGGAGAATTATCTTTTTATCTCTGGAGTTGGTCCCCCTTTTAATGCCAATATTCTGTTTGCTTTATTAGCAGCAGCTTGGCATTGCATGTTGGCGCTATATAAATCCTGTATAATAATAATAATAATAAAACAAAGTTCAGGAATATTCCTTTATCCCATTTTTTTGCAAATCTATGTACACTACAAACTGTATGATTGAATCGGTTCTGATATCGCTGTTTTACTAACCTGACAGCTTATTATTCTAAATAGGAAACCTTCATTTTGTTTGCAAATATTAAAGATTCCAACTACCAGCAAGAATGGAGTCCTTACATTTAAAGAGCACCTGTCATTTCAGATCCATCATGGCAGCGCCTGTTAGCGGCATCCACTCACCTGCTGCCGTCACGTCCCTCAGCTTGTTGTGTCACTGCCCCATCACCAGCCGTCCCATTAAAGTGAATGGAACTGTCGGTGAGTCAACAGCGGGTTGGAGGAGCCGCTGCGGGACAGAGATGACAGTTGCTCTTTAAAAATGATGATTTAAATCAAGCCTTTTTACTAGTGATTTAAATCAAATCCACCCTGATTGTTAAAGGGGTTGTAAACCCTGGAGTTTTTTCACCTTAATGCATTCTATGCATTAAGGTGAAAAACCTTCTGTAGTGTAGCTCACCCCCAGAGCCCCCCTTTTACTTACCTGAACCCGATCTTTCCAGCAATGAGCACGAGCCCAGCAGCTTCAGCCCCTGTCTCGGGTCCTCATTGGATAGATTGATAGCAGCAGGAGCCATTGGCTTCCTCAACAAAATCCAGTGACATAGCAGCCAGGGGGCGGGGCCAAGTCTTGCTGTCAAATCCAGTGACATGGGAGCTGGGGGGCGGGGCCGAGTCTTGCTGTAAAATCCAGTGACATGAGAGCCAGGGGGCCGGGCCGAGTCTTGCTGTCAAATCCAGTGACATGGGAGCCAGGGGGTGGGGCCGAGTCTTGCTGTCAAATCCAGTGACATGGGAGCTGGGGGGCGGGGCTGAGTCTTTCTGTCAAATCCAGTGACATGGGAGCTGGGGGGCGGGGCCGAGTCTTGCTGTCAAATCCAGTGACATGGGGGGCGGGGCCGAGTCTTGCTGTCAAATCCAGTGACATGGGGGGCGGGGCCGAGTCTTGCTGTCAAATCCAGTGACATGGGGGGCGGGGCCGAGTCTTGCTGTCAAATCCAGTGACATGGGAGCCAGAGGGGGGGGCCGAGTCTTGCTGTCAAATCCAGTGACATGGGAGCTGGGGGGCGGGGCCGAGTCTTGCTGTCAAATCTAGTGACATGGGAGCTCGGGGGCGGGGCCGAGTCTTGCTGTCAAATCCAGTGACATGGGAGCCGGGGGGCGGGGCCGAGTCTTGCTGTCAAATCCAGTGACATGGGAGCCAGGGGGCGGGGCCGAGTCTTGCTGTCAAATCCAGTGACATGGGAGCCAGGGGGCGAGGCCGAGTCTTGCTGTCAAATCCAGTGACATGGGAGCTGGGGGGCGGGGCCGAGTCTTGCTGTCAAATCCAGTGACATGGGAGCCAGGGGGCGAGGCCGAGTCTTGCTGTCAAATCCAGTGACATGGGAGCTGGGGGGCGGGGCCGAGTCTTGCTGTCAAATCCTGTGACATGGGAGCCAGGGGGCGAGGCCGAGTCTTGTCTGTGTCAATGGATGCAGCAGCAGGACTCAGGAGCACGCCCCCATGGAAATCTGCTCACCGTGGGGGCACTCAAGAGGAGGAGCCAGGAGTGCCGCTGGGGGGGACTCCAGAAGAGGAGGATCGTGGCTGCTCTGTGCAACACCCTTGCACAGAGAAGGTAAGTAATAACATTGTTATTTAAAAAACAAAACAAAAAAAAAAACAAACCTTTTACATCCCCTTTAAGCACCTCGTTACCGGCTATAGCCAAAAGATAGCTACAGTACGGCTCTCTAGTTCTGGGAGGGCGTCCATAGATATTTGGACATATCACTCTCTAAAAAAAAAAAAAATTTTCATCTGGCGATGGGTTTTCTAGGGCCGTGTTATATAGAATTGCAAGAAAGCATTATTTGTACACAACTTTCATTTATCTGACCTCAAGGATATTCAATTACTAGAACAAATTTCTCATCGTCTTATGTAAAATGTCTCATTTAACGCAACAGCAAGTCATTTCCACGCTTTATAAGCTGCACATTAGCCGTCTAATCACCGCATTTCATAAATTAAGGTCAAATCTGCTTACATTGAAGAAATGTCACTTGGAAAATGAAGGCAGGAAGTGTACAATAAATTGTAACAAGAAAAGATTACAGGAAAAAAATGATCTACTAAAATAAAACTGTTCAGTGAGTGGTACCCAGGCCACAAGAGGCATGGAGGAGCTCCGCTATGAGGAAAGATTAGAGGAACAGGATTTATTCTCTCTTGAAAAGAGGAGATCAAGGGGGGGATATGATCAACATATCAAAGTACATCAACGTACAAAGACATAAGGGGTCCATATAGTGGACTTGGTATTGAGTTATTCACTTTACGGTCATCACAGAGGACAAGGGGGGCACTCTTTATTTACGTCTAGGGGGAAAGATTTCATCTCCAAATATGGAAAGGTTTCTTCACAGTAAGAGCTGTGAAAATGAGGAATAGATTCCCTCCAGAGGTGGTTCTGGCCAGCTCAGTAGATTGCTTTAAAAAGCCCTGGATTCTTTCCTAAATGTACATAATATAACTGGGTACTAACATTTTTATAGGTAAAGTTGATCCAGGGAAAATCCAATTGCCTCTTGGGGGATCAGGGAATAATTTTTTCCCCTGCTGTAGCAGATTGGATCATGCGTTGCTGGGGTTTTTCACCTTCCTCTGGATCAACTGTGGGTGAAGGATTGGGTATATGGGATTGTATTTTTTTTATTTTTGATTGAACTAAATGGACTTGTGTCTTTTTTCAACCTGACTAACTATGTAACATGTTAGCTATTGACTCCAATGCTCCCAGTAACTCAGCTGCCAGTCCACAAGTCATCTGGTGACTGCAGTGCATCCAGTGACTCTAAGTACGCTCTCGGTCCACATGTCCTCTAGTGACTCTATAGCAGGGGTCTCAAACTGGCGGCCCTCCAGCTGTTGCGAAACTACAAGTCCCATCATGCCTCTGCCTGTGGGAGTCAGGCTTGTAACTGTCAGCTTTGCAATGCCTCATGGGACTTGTAGTTTTGCATCAGCCGGAGGGCCGCCAGTTTGAGACCCCTGCTCTACAGCCTCCTGCATCACCTGGACGATCCCTAGCTCAGTGGATACATAAAGCATGTCAACTGCGGCTTATGTACTTCTATCATTACAAACCATGAAAAAAAATATTTTAAAAGATTTACGCCTACTGATAAGAATATTAACATCCTGCTTATCTCATTTACATGTATAGCTAAAAATCTATGAAAAATACAATTTATTCCCCTTAAAGTGAAGTGATTCTAAACTTTAATATTTTTAGGAAAAAAAAAAAAACTTTTAATACTTGCCTGCTTTGTGTAATGGTTTTGCACAGCCTGATCCTCCTCTTCTGGGGCCCTCACTGGCACGTATGGCTCCTCCTCTTCGGCTCCATCTAGATCCAGTGATGTTGTAAAAGTGTCCTGGCTGGCCGGGACTCCACCCCCCCCCCCCCCCCCCCATTTGGCTGAGACAGCAGTGTGGTGCTATTGGCTCCCTCTGCTGTCACTCAGTCAGTCAGCCAATGAGGAGAGAAAGGGTATGGGTTTTAGCAAGCTGCTTGCTGTGGGGGAACTCAACAGGAGGGAGGGGCCAGCAGCACCGAAGAGGGACCCAAGAAGAGGAGGATCTGGGCTACTCTGTGCAAAACCAACTGCACAGAGTAGGTAAGTATAACATGTTTGTTATTTTTAACAAAAAAAAAACAAAACAAGACTTTAGTATCACTTTAAGGCTTTAGAACCACTTTAAAGTTCAGTACCAGTCTCCCCTCTGCCATGCTTCTCGGTTCTCCACTTAACACCCCCAGAGAACAGGGTCCTTGACCCTCTACTCCCAGGTCAAGGAGCTGCACCAGACTACAGAGCTGTAAGTCTTCATGAGACAGCTCTGTGTGAGTTGTAATAGCTGGAGCTGAAGTAGCTGGCCTACTAATTAAATACAATTAAAAAAAATAAATACTGAAATTGAATATCGTATGTATTTCTATTGACAACCTTCAGATTCTTCCTTCTAGTCTCTCTGTAGTTTGGGTGTCTAATGGGCTGTTATGAGGAACACCGTTCCTCATAACACACAGCTTCTTGTTTCAGAAAGTTTGAGTTATAACCTTGCTGGTATTGATTATTCTATTGATGGAGAATTGGGTCCAGGGTCATCCCTTGATGGAGAATTGGGTCTGTGCTCTTGCATTGACGGTGGTTTGGGACTGCAGTCTAGCATTGAATGTGAATTTTTATCTGCGGTCTTCCGTTGATGGAGAATTGGGTCGGTGCTCTTCTGTTGATGGGGAATTGGGTCGGTGCTCTTCTGTTGATGGGGAATTGGGTCGGTGCTCTTCTGTTGATGGAGAATTGGCTCTGTGGTCTTCCGTTGATGGGGAATTGGGTCCGTGCTCTTCCATTGATGGGGAATTGGGTCCGTGCTCTTCCGTTGATGGAGAATTGGCTCCGTGGTCTTCCGTTGATGGAGAATTGGCTCTGTGCTCTTCCGTTGATGGGGAATTGGGTCCCGGATCTTCCGTTGATGGGGAATTGGGTCCGTGCTCTTCCGTTGATGGGGAATTGGGTCCGTGCTCTTCCGTTGATGGGGAATTGGGTCCGTGCTCTTCCGTTGATGGGGAATTGGGTCCGTGCTCTTCCGTTGATGGAGAATTGGCTCCGTGGTCTTCCGTTGATGGAGAATTGGCTCTGTGCTCTTCCGTTGATGGGGAATTGGGTCCCGGCTCTTCCGTTGATGGGGAATTGGGTCCCGGCTCTTCCGTTGATGGGGAATTGGGTCCGTGCTCTTCCGTTGATGGGGAATTGGGTCCGTGCTCTTCCGTTGATGGGGAATTGGGTCCGTGCTCTTCCGTTGATGGGGAATTGGGTCCGTGCTCTTCCGTTGATGGGGAATTGGGTCCGTGCTCTTCCGTTGATGGGGAATTGGGTCCGTGCTCTTCCGTTGATGGGGAATTGGCTCCGTGGTCTTCCGTTGATGGAGAATTGGGTCTGTGGTCTTTCGTTGATGGAGAATTGGCTCCGTGGTCTTCCGTTGATGGAGAATTGGGTCGGTGCTCTTCCGTTGATGGAGAATTGGGTCTGTGCTCTTCCGTTGATGGAGAATTGGGTCTGTGGTCTTCTGTTGATGGAGAATTGGGTCGGTGCACTTCTGGTGATGGAGTATTGGGTCGGTGCACTTCTGGTGATGGAGAATTGGGTCGGTGCACTTCTGGTGCTGGAGAATTGGATCAGTGCTTTTCTGGTGATTGAGAATTGGGTCTGCACTGTTCTGGTGAGGCACAATTGGGTCTGCGCTCTTGCATTGACGGTGATTTGGGTCTGCAGTCTAGCATTGATAGAGAATTGGGTCCATGGTCTTCCTTTGGCAGGGAATCTTCTATGGAGAATTGGGTCTGCGATCTTCCATTCCTTCAATCCTCATCACCTGATTCTGTCACACGGCTATTATTTAGCCTCCAGGCTCCTCATTAACTTGTAATGTAATGTTCTCTGTGCGGAGATAAGTCATCCTAAAATAACTTTGTTGAAATGTTTCTAATTATGAAAGAATGCTAAAATAGCAGCCACAAATCAGAGCGCTGATAGCAGCTGTTTACTTTTCATTTACAAGGCCTTGTTGCATACATAATTTACAGTGTTGTGGTAGCGATGAAGCACGGGTCGGGTCCCTGTGGGCTTCTGCCATGCATTATTAAAATCCGGGAGTCGTGCTCAGCAGGGCCGCTCCCTGGAGGCTCATTAAGGTTGCTGTGCTATATAGACTGTAGATGTTTATGCTCTTCCCTGGTGGGTATGTGTTAGTACGTTTTAATTTGCCATCGTCTTTCCTCGTTGAACACGGCTCACGCTGGACTTTGACTCTAAAGGGCAGTGTTATAGTTACAGGTCTTTACAGCAGCCGGGACTGCAGGCAGATGTATCAAAATAAACACCTTTTAATTAAATTATATTATCATTAAAATAAGTAATGACTTGTAATTTTAAATGTAGATTCTATAGGTAACTTAAAGTGTTCTTAAACCCAGGACCCTGCAGTCACTATATCTGGTCTCCCACAGTACACAGAACATGGAAACGCAATTATTTTAGTAAATATAAACAGCTAAATACCTTTTTCTCATCAGCAGTCTTGTGACTTCTATCGGTGTCTGCTTAAAGTGGTAGTAAACTTGGTTCTTACAAAACTCGCTGTCAGGTAGGGTTTTTATTACAGAATAGAACCTAAAGGTCTCTTCTGTCATAAATCTCCCCCCTGAACTGCACATTCGCAGCTCAGACCACATTTACGGCCTGCTGTGTGCCACTGCGATGTGTCTCCCGTGCGCATGCGTGGGAGTGACGTCACCCCGGCACAGCCAATCAAGCTGCCAAAGATCGTAAACCCGGAAGAAAGACCGGGCGATGGTGGAAGCGGCCAGGGACAAGGTAGAGCAGTGAGAGCTCGGCGCTGGAGGGCTGCATTTGGAGGCAAGTCTGTCATAATGTACTAATATGCAGTGCATACTAGTACATTATGGGTTAAAGCGGGGGTTCACCCACACCGCCAAAAAAAAAAAATATTAAAAGCCAGCAGCTACAGATCTTGCAGCTGCTGACTTTTAATAAATGGCCACTTACCTGTCGCAGGGTCCAGCGATGTCGGCAGGGGACGCTGAGAACCCGCTCTGTTCTCGGCAGCTGCCGCTGCCATCCTAGGTGAGGGAATCAGGAAGTGAAGCGTTGCGGCTTCACTTCCCGGTCCCCTACTGCGCATGCGCGAGTCGCGCTGCGCGTCCCTAGTGGTCCCCGCTCTCTCCTGGGAGCTGTGTGTTCCCAGCAGACAGCGCGGTCGGGACGGGAAGAGGCATAGACTCCCATGGGAGTCTATGCCGGAAGTGGGTGCAAATACCTGTCTTAGACAGGTATCTGCACCCCCCTCCCCCCTGAAAGGTGCCAAATGTGACACCGGAGGGGGGGAGGGTTCCGAAAAGCGGAAGTTCCATTTTTGTGTGGAACTCCGCTTTAATGTTGCTGGGGGACCCATTTAAAAATGATTATAGACTTTATTACCGCTTTAAAGCTTGCAGGAGGGAGTTTTCATTCTCCTCTGACTGTTCTATGAGGCTGCATGACCCCTGACCCTCTGTCTGGACAGTGCTGATTGGCCCGGTGCTGATCACGTGCACTCAACCAAAAACAAAAAATTACTCTAGCAATACAAACCAAACTGAGCATGTGCAGAGTGCCTCCTAGGACTCTGTATTATCGGGAGATGAATTGGGGACAGTAAAAGGGGAGGATCAAAGAAGACAGGATCAAACAGCCTGTTTACACAATGAGGAGGATTCACCCCTTAGGTTCCACAGTGAGTATAACAAGCATGCGTTACTGCATATACAGACTGATTTTACTGCTGTGGGTTTAGTAACACTTTAATCTGTCTTTATTTTAGCTTCCTGTAATTACCTGTTCAGCAGCACTAAGGGCTCTTTCACACTTGTGGATCCGTATTCATACATCCGCTTGCTTAGCAGGGAGCGATCTGTTGATCCCCGCTAAGCCGGTGGATGACAAGTCCGGCTCTGCACACTGTGCAGGGACGGACCTGTCAGATCTCTGCTCTCCTCTATGGGCGGATCGGATGATTACGGACCGCCTGTCCGTTTTCCTCCGATCCTCCAGACGGATGGAAAATAGGGTTTCCATCCGTCTGGAATTTGCGGATCGGATGTCAGCGGACGTGTCACCGCTGACATCCGTCGCTCCATAGAGATGTATGGAGTGACCGTTCAGATCCACTGAAAAAACTGACAGGCGGATCTGAACGGTCCGCACCTGTGAAAGAGCCCTAAGGCTGAGAAACGGGGAAATCTGTCTAATAGGGCGTACACACGGTCAGACTTTGTTCGGACATTCCGACAACAAAATCCTAGGATTTTTTCCGACGGATGTTGGCTCAAACTTGTCTTGCATACACACAGTCACACAAAGTTGTCAGAAAATCCGATCGTTCTGAACGCGGTGACGTAAAACACATACGTCGGGACTATAAACGGGGCAGTGGCCAATAGCTTTCATCTCTTTATTTATTCTGAGCATGCGTGGCACTTTGTGCGTCGGATTTGTGTACACACGATCGGAATTTCCAACAACGGATTTTGTTGTCGGAAAATTTTATCTCCTGCTCTCCAACTTTGTGTGTCGGAAAATCCGATGGAAAATGTCCGATGGAGCCCACACACGGTCGGAATTTCCGACAACACGCTCCGATCGGACATTTTCGGCATAACACTGTGAACATACTTACAGAGGAGAAAGTTGCAGGGATCAGCTTGTTGGCATTCTGCTGCCCGTTCTTTGTCCTGTCAGATGAAGGTGGCATGACCTTGGCCAAGGTGTGTACTGGTCGGCTAGTGTGTCTGTAGGCAAAGTTTGCTGTGCAGAATTTTGTTCTGTCAGGCATCCCTGCAAACTTCTTAATGGAACAGAATTACTGGTACTGCAAATAAATACTGTTACCTAGCTGTTTGGGAGAGGGGAGACTGAGCAATAAAAGTACCAATATCCCTTAACCACCAGCTATCTACAAGTACAAAGTGGCAGAGCAGGTGGGTATTAATCCCCAGCCTTTGCCCATGTGCATTCATGGGGGAACTGCCATTACTGCACAGTGACCTTAGATGTTGCAGACAGATCCCAGTCATTGTTTTCGATTGGGAGTTTCCAATCATGGTGGCCCCTCAGTCTGGAAACCTGCTTCCTGGCATTAAGACCTTTTTGTAAAGGGCCGAGGCAAGGGGGTTAAAGTGAACTTCCAGTAACTTTCCTAACCTACATGAATATATTCCTAACATGTCACAATATACAGGAACAGTAGAGTGTGTATGTATATGTGTGTGTGTATATATATATATGTATATATATATATGTGTGTGTGTGTATATATATATATATGTATGTGTGTGTGTGTGTATATATATATATGTATGTGTGTGTGTGTGTGTGTGTGTGTGTATATATATGTGTGTGTGTGTGCGTGTGTGTGTGTGTGTATATATATATATATATATATATATATATATATATATATATATATATAATATTATAAAATTTTCTTTTTTATTAAAGCTGTTCACTTTACACTGCATTCACACTTGTGCGCTGTGGGAGTTTTCCGGTAATACACAAAAACTCAGCTCTTTTGCAGATGTGTGGCGGTACCATTAATTTTTAGTTGCACCCCTCTTGCTAACGCATGCACCAAATGCATGGTAACAAAGTACTATAGCTTTGGTGTGGCGCATTTTTTAAAAGCGGGATTCAAAAGAAAATAAAACTACATACATACTCGCCTAGATGGCTACAGCTGTCCTCTGCTGCCTCTACACTGAGAACTGAGCGATCAAAGACCCTGCGCTGCCCATCTAGCACTCACTGGAGTGCTTGACTGTAGAGGGGGCGGGAGCAGCAGGCTCTGGCTTTCAGCAGCACGCTGATAGTCTGAGCCAGCTGTAGGTCAGGAATCGGGGTGGATCCTGACATTATTGTCTGGATCCCTGCAGAGCCTGGACCAGATCTGTGACCTCAGTTGACAGCAGGCTAAAGCCCACTGTTGGCTGAATCTGGATCACAAGAGTGCAATGCCAGGACAAGGTCATTCAGTGCCCAGGGCAAAGACGCTAGACTTGCCCCCCCACAATGTGCAAGCTTAGGGAATCCTACGCCGGGCAGTCGCTTGCCAAAATCACTGCCGCTGTCACTACTCCTGTCAGCCTTGTAACAGAAGGAGGGTGCCCCCATCTCTATAGTAAACCACTGAGCCCAGGGCAGCCGTTCCTCCTGCCCGCCCCTTGTCTTGGCCCTCTTCCTGTAACCCACAGAGGTAGGGCTTTGGCCATACTTCTCTTTTTAAATAGGGTCAGGCAATTTTTTTGCGTGTTTCTTGCATATTGAAGTGAATGGGCTGTTCTAAATGCAACACACAGGAGTGTGCATGTGCTCCGACACACATTGCATAGGTGTAAATGGAGCCCTAAAGTGATACTAAAGTCGTTTTTTGATATTTTTAACAAAAAAAAAAAAATTTTATTTACCTGCTCTGTTTTGCACAGAGCGGCCCCATTCCTCCTCTTCTCGGGTCCCTCTTTGGCGCTCCTGGCCCCTCCCTTCCTGTCGAGTGCCCCCCACAGCAAGCCGCTTTCTATGGGGGCACTGAGCCGAGTCACAGCTCCCTGGTGTCCATTCAGACACGGAGCCTCCTCCCTCTCTCCTCATTGTTCACTGACTTTAATTGACAGCAGTGGAAGCTAATGGCATTTTGCTGCTGTCTCAGCCAATGAGGAGGGAGAATCCCAGACAGCTGAGTCTCTCGTGCAACATCGCTGGATCGAGATGGGGCTCAGGTAAGTGTTAGGGGGACTGGGGGGGGGGGGGCTGCTGCACACAAAAGGGTTTTTATCTTCATGCATAGAATGCAAGATTAAGATAAAAAACTTTCTGCCTTTACAACCACTTTAATATGCACCCCTTGAGCTCTGGTCCAGTGACATTGCCTTGACTGGGATGATGTCATCTGTAAGGCCCATTTCACACTGGGGCGGTGGGGCGTCGGCGGTAAAACAGCGCTATTTTTAGCCCTGTTTTACCGTAGTTTTTGCGGCGGTATTCGGCCGCTAGCGGTGCGGTTTTAACCCCCGCTGGCGGCCGAAAAAGGGCTAAAACCGCTCGCATAGCGCGGCTATAGCCGCGGTATAGCCGCGCTGCCCCATTGATTTCAATGGGCAGGAGCGGTGAATACACCGCTCCTTCACCACTCCAAAGATGCGGCTTGCAGGAGTTTTTTTCTTCTCCTGTCGGCACACCGCTTCAGTGTGAAAGCCCTCGGGCTTTCACACTGAACAAACAGCAGCGGCTGTTTTGGGTCGGTTTGCAGGCGGTATTTTTAGCGCAATAACGCCTGCAAACCGCCCCAGTGTGAAAGGGCTCTAAGGCCCATTTCACACTTGTGCGATTTGTCCTGCGACTGTAAAGTCGCATGACAAGTCATACCCCGTGATTTCCAATGAGTACCATTCATATCTGTGTGACTTCAAAGTAGTCCCTGTACTACTTTGGTCTGACTTTGATGCAACTTGAGGTCCATAGACCTCAAGATTACACAGGCATTGCTTCAAGTTGCATCAAAGTGGCGGGGCCAAGTGTGAAGGGGGGGCCTAAGCTGCAGGCAGGAGGAAGCATTTTCTCAGACTGCAACATTTGTAACTTCGTAGCAAGGTGAGGGGGGTGAGCTGCGTCAGACGTTTGTTAGCACAGCCAAGAACTGCCCAGGTACCAGGATTTACATGATTCTGTCATCTCTGAACCAGCATCTTCATCCTGGATGACGACTGAGAGAAGATGACCCCCCCAGCAAATGGATGAAGGCATTGTCAGGGGGGAGTACTGTGATCTCTGTGAGAGGTAATAAATACCTGGAAGTGTTTCTATTAGCATGCATGTACATTATCACAATAAATCCTATCTGATGGAAGGTCCACTTTCAAGTTAGATTGAGTGGACTTTGTGAAGTAGGAATTGCAGTGCCCAAAGGCTCATGCGTTTTTTTGTTTTAGTATTCCTGTTGGGTTTCATGCTCTTTACTTTTAATCAGTTGAACTCTTGTATTAGCATTCCATTCTCATGAAATGTGAGGATAATTTAATCAAGCTTTCCTGCGTAAAATTAATAGTACAAATTAGATTAGGCCTCTTTGTGTGATGTTATTGATGGCATTTAATATGTGATTTCACATGGTTTTAGAAGGTTTATGTGCTTGTCTATCTGCGTCTGTCAGCTGTAATTCCCGTGTTTAATCATACTGCCCCTCTTCTTCCTTTTTTTTTTTCTTCGTTCTATTTTTTATTTTTTTTGAGAAATCTTTTCACAAAGATTTAAAACTTTCTCCTATAGTGGTTAAGAAATAGCTATTGTTGGTGTGGCTGGAATAGATTGGATACGTAAGTATTCTCCATTCGCCTGCACATTTCTTTAAGGCCCCATTAACATTATGACCTTCGGCGCCAGGCGTTGCGCTACATGCAAAGGACAGCCTTCCCGTTAGTGGGCTGCCCAATGAGTGGCAAACGTGGCGTAGTAGTTCATGCACCTTTTTTGAGCTTCAAGCTTCCTGCATTTTTTATTTTTTTTTAACCGCGTGTCTGCTTGCCAGGTTTGGGGTGCCCTTCCCAATGAATGAGCAGTTTGTGAATGCGGGAAAGTTCGCACAATTTTGCACACATTTTTAAAAAACGCTATAGTCAGAATGCAGCCTTAGGGCTGATTCACGCTGCCTGCATGCTAAATGCTCAATTTTAGTGTGCAGGCAGCATTCAGTTTTCAGTTGCGGTGAGATGTATGTTTTTTGTTTTGTTTTTTTTAAACTTCATTTGAAGTGCACAAAATGACATTTTACTCATGTTTCTGCACAGTAGTGTGCACTGTGGTAAAATGCTCATGTCGGCATTTTACTGCAACTTACTGCACCTTCTGGCTGCTATGCAGTGTGAACAGGGCACCTAAAAAAAACAAAAAAACAAACAATTGCTTTCTATGTGCCTTAGCGGTGACTGGCATTTATCCAGTGTGGGAAAACACCAGTCACTGCCCCTTAAAGCGGAGTTCCACCCAAAAATGAAACTTCTGCTTTAAGTGCTGGTGATCCCCTGACATGCCACATTTGGCATGTCATTTTTTTTTGGGGGGGGGAGGGGGGTTCAGCAGGGACCAGCTGGTTAAGCAGGGACCAGCTGAGATTCAATTCATACATGGGCACGTGATTGTACCCAAGTGGATCCATCCATTGACTTGGGTACAACCACCATGTCAGATTTCTAGCATGTGATTTAGTGCCAGGAGCTATAGCCACTAACAATAATCGCTGTGTTCTCCCTGCAGGGACGGCTTCCCGCGTTCCACTGCTTGGAGAACACAATAGCTCATTGGGAGGGATTCTCCCGTCAACATTGACTGTGTTGATGGGGAATCCTTCGCTTTCCACTGGTTGCCGGAAAGAAAATGGCAGCATCTATGGCCTGCCTTAGGGCACGTTCGCACAAGGTGCCATGGAGCTGCATTGATCAACACACGGACATATAGAAAACCATTCTTCTCTGTGTGCCCTGTTCACTCCAGTCAGGTGCCGCATGCATAGTTAAATTTTTTTTTTTTTTTTTTTGTGCACCACACAGCAAATGTGTTACAATGCACATCAGTGTGTCACAACGTGCTGTTCTGCATAGACTGCAATGATCTGTTTAGTTAACATTCAAAAAAGGTAGGAATAAGTAAACTCTGATGTGGTGTTACAAGGCATTACAGAGCAGAGGCACAGTGCATACCAGCGCATGCATTATGCTCACCAAAACACATTCCTGTTGGTGTGTATGGTCCCTAGGATCCAGCAAAGTTTTGTCTGGAAATCAATACAAATTGTCCCTTGGAGAAACCATTCACCTTATTGTTTTGTTGGTTGAATCCGCAGTAGTGATGATCTTGGGCATGTTCGGACTAGTATCCAAACTCAGACGTGCAAGACCACTGAGAAGCGGTCCTCTGCGTGCCAGGACCTGGATCACCTGCTGGTTCCCTGGGTGGAGGGTTGTAGTTCCAGTATCCTCCAGCAGGTGTCCCCCAGCAGATCCCAGTAATCAGTCTCCACCTTGTGCTGGCTACTGGGAAGGTATTTAATTCCTCTTTTACTAGTGCCTTGCACTTCAGTGTTATGCTCTGCTTCCCAGATACTGCTAGCGATTTGTCCTGACCCTGATCCTTTTTTTTTGTCTTGTACCTCAGTGCCTTGTACCTACTCCCCCTTGTACCTGGTCCCAGTCCTGGTTCCCTCCTTCCTTGCATCTCCAGTTTACCCCTGTGACCTGTGTTCCCCACTTTGTATATATTGTATTATAGTTTGTTAAGCATTTTGTCTTTGGGTTATGATTCACTTGTATCTTCAAGTTTGCTATGTTTTCTGTTTGCTGGTGTTTGAGCTTTGGCATGCATGGTGACGAATGTGTGTCCTAGCTCCATCTAACGCGTTTTGTCATATGTGACGTCATCAGGGACAAGGCTATATTGAAAAGCAGAATAAAATAAAGCTGCAACTTATTACATTTTAATTATTATAGTGCAGCTTTATTTTATTCTGCATAGCTATATAACCTTGCTTCTGATGTTGCATGTGACGAAATGCGCTCGGAGCTAGGACACTTTCACATGGGACTCCAGTTCGCAGTAAAAACAGGTGGTTGAGCCGCAGTTTTACCCCCCTCAAACACTCATCTAAAACCTAACATGCAGGCTGTACAGATGTTGCAATGCTTTGCCTCACAGTTGCATCAAATTTAATGCAGCTTATCTTGACAGATGGCACCATCTGATAAGTTCACCCATTCAAGTCAACGTGACTGCGCCACAGCCACAAGCCAAACGCTCGGCTTGTGGCGGTGGAAAAAAGGAAACTATAATTCAATTTTAATTGCTGTTTTTGCAAAGAAAAAACAAGCAGCAGCTGGAAGTCTTAGTTTAAATGTGTTTAGCTTGTTTCCTTTTTTCCCTAGTCGATAAGGGATGCTGTTGTCGCATTCTAGCGGTACGTATAGCTTGTTAGGTTGGAGCTCTCCTTTAAAGCTACCTCTGTACAGCTTGAGAACGAAGCACCGCTGAGCCGCCTTGC
Organism: Lithobates septentrionalis; assembly: GCA_037952835.1. Taxonomy (NCBI): domain Eukaryota; kingdom Metazoa; phylum Chordata; class Amphibia; order Anura; family Ranidae; genus Lithobates; species Lithobates septentrionalis. The sequence continues at coordinate 605,868 of JBBDGP010002253.1, forward strand.
TGTCTCTTGAATGTCAGGATTCCAATTCTGGAAACACTGGGAGGCCTACTTGCCGGGTAAATTATTAGCAAGGGAAGTTAATCCTGCCCAAGGTTTCTGCATAAATAAGAGGTTTCATTTTAAAGAACAATTCCAAAACCAGTCAGCGAACCACAAAAATACTACCCAGAAAGATCTGCAGCTGTGCTAAAATCAGCGTGCTCACTCAATTTTCCTTAGGCACATACTGTATGTTCAATTCTGATTTGTATAATCTCCCCTATAGGTTTAGCAGCAACTACTTAGGCTGAGACACAGCCTACATGTTCTATTCACCTTATACTCTACCAGGCAGGCCCTGGCATTGCACCATTGTTGGTAAATCTAAAGGATTCTCTGTAGCCATTGAACTCTTCACATGTGGGATATACACTGATTAACCATAACTATAGGACCACCCACCATAATCCGTTTAGGCATGGACTCCACTAGACCTCAGAAGGTAAGCTGTGTTGTCTGTCACCAAGCTGTCAGTAGCAGATCCTTTAAGTCCTGTAAGTTGTTAGGTGGGACCTCCATGGATCGGACTTTTCCAGCACATCCCTCAGATGCTCGATTTGGATTGAGATCTGGAGAATTTGGGGACTAAGTCAAAATCTTGAACTCGTGTCCCTCAAACCATTTTTGAATTCATCATACCAGGCCACCTTTTTCCAAAGCTTTGTGGTCCAGTTCTGATGCTCACGTTGACCATTGTAGGTGTTTTTGGCTTACTGGTATGCGGCTACACGGGCAACCAACTGCGAAGCTCTGTGTGTTCTAAACGCCTTATCAGAACCATCATTCACTTTTTCAGCAACTTGAGCTCCAGTACTTTTCTATTGGATAGCACTACGCAGGCCAGCCCTTTCTCCCCATTAATGAGCCTGTCGTCGGTTAGCTGGTTTTCCTTCCTTGGACCACTTTCCACTGCAGACCAGAAACATCCCACAAGAGCTGCAGTTTTGGAGTTGCTCTGACCTAGTCATCCAGTCATTACAATTTGACCCTCGTCAAAGTCGCTCAAATCCTTACACTTGCCCATTTTTTTTTTTTTTTTCTGCATTCACACCAACTTTGAAGACATGTTCACTTGTTTCCTAGTGCATCCTACCCACATTCAGGTGCCATTGTAATGAGATAATGAATGTTTTTGCTTTACCTGTCAGTGATCATAATATTATGGCTGATCGGTGTATAGTTTAGCGTCCTACACTCTGCTCTGTTTAACTTTCCCTCTCAGTGAGAGATGTATGACCAGTCCTATTCTGACTTCCAAAGTGGGTCCAAATCGGATTGGTAGTTGATGTCTGATATGGCAATGAGCCTATCCCCTTCAGACTTGCTACAAAGTTAGAGTTGCAGTCTGATCATCTTGGATGTGATGTTGGCAGATTCAGAGCTGTCATTCAAATGACACTATATAGCAGGGGTCTCCAATGTCCATTTAATTGCAAGCTGTATTTGCAGGCTTCGGGAGTGTGTGTTGCGTGCGGGCTTCGGGAGTGTGTGTTGTGTGCAGGCTGCGGGAGTGTGTGTTGTGTGCAGGCTGCGGGAGTGTGTGTTGCGTGCGGGCTTCGGGAGTGTGTGTTGCGTGCGGGCTTCGGGAGTGTGTGTTGCGTGCGGGCTTCGGGAGTGTGTGTTGCGTGCGGGCTTCGGGAGTGTGTGTTGCGTGCGGGCTTCGGGAGTGTGTGTTGCGTGCGGGCTTCGGGAGTGTGTGTTGCGTGCGGGCTTCGGGAGTGTGTGTTGCGTGCGGGCTTCGGGAGTGTGTGTTGCGTGCGGGCTTCGGGAGTGTGTGTTGCGTGCGGGCTTCGGGAGTGTGTGTTGCGTGCGGGCTTCGGGAGTGTGTGTTGCGTGCGGGCTTCGGGAGTGTGTGTTGCGTGCGGGCTTCGGGAGTGTGTGTTGCGTGCGGGCTTCGGGAGTGTGTGTTGCGTGCGGGCTTCGGGAGTGTGTGTTGCGTGCGGGCTTCGGGAGTGTGTGTTGCGTGCGGGCTTCGGGAGTGTGTGTTGCGTGCGGGCTTCGGGAGTGTGTGTTGCGTGCGGGCTTCGGGAGTGTGTGTTGCGTGCGGGCTTCGGGAGTGTGTGTGTTGCGTGCGGGCTGCGGGAGTGTGTGTGTGTTGCGTGCGGGCTGCGGGAGTGTGTGTGTGTTGCGTGCGGGCTGCGAGAGTGTGTGTGTTGCGTGCGGGCTGCGGGAGTGTGTGTGTGTGGCGTGCGGGCTGCGGGAGTGTGTGTGTGGCGTGCAGGCTGCGGGAGTGTGTGTGTGGCGTGCAGGCTGCGGGAGTGTGTGTGTGTGGCGTGCAGGCTGCGGGAGTGTGTGTGTGTTGCGTGCAGGCTGCGGGAGTGTGTGTGTTGCGTGCAGGCTGCGGGAGTGTGTGTGTTGCGTGCAGGCTGCGGGAGTGTGTGTGTTGCGTGCAGGCTGCGGGAGTGTGTGTGTTGCGTGCAGGCTGCGGGAGTGTGTGTGTTGCGGGCAGGCTGCGGGAGTGTGTGTGTTGCGGGCAGGCTGCGGGAGTGTGTGTGTTGCGGGCAGGCTGCGGGAGTGTGTGTGTTGCGGGCAGGCTGCGGGAGTGTGTGTGCTGCGGGCAGGCTGCGGGAGTGTGCGCTGCGGGCAGGCTGCGTTTACAAGTGATAGTGGCAAGTGGGGAGCAGAGGGTGAGAGGTGGAGCTGGCGGAATGGGTTTCCGCTTCATGCCGGCTGCAAAATTGGGTGCCAAATGAGAAGGCCTGGCAGGCTGGATTCAGCCCGCAGGCCGGACGTGTGTTTGACATATGTGCTCTATAGTATTCTTGGCTGCTATGCATAAGGTTGTGTAGGAAAGTGAGAGTGGAGGAGCTGGACCAGCATAGATAGTAATTAGACACTTTGCGAATAAGAGAGGGCTGGAACGTGCAGGATGGGAGGGGGTTGTGCTAGGACAGTGATGGGGAACCTTGGCACCCCAGATGTTTTTGGAACTACATTTCCCATGATGCTCATGCACTCTGCAGTGTAGCTGAGCATCATGGGAAAGTAGTTCCAAAACATCTGGGGTGCCAAGGTTTGCCATCACTCTGCTTAGGGCATTGACACTTTCTAATGTGTCTGTTCCCCAGCAACTTCAGGGGCACATTGTAAATCTTGGATGGAAAGGAAAGACGTTGCTAGTTAGCATTTAACATATTTATTTGCTTTTTCTGTGTTATTACTTGTTGTTTTTTTAGTTGGTGACAAGATCTCTTTAAGGATCATTTACAGCCGTTGGTGTTTTATTTGTGTCCTGTACTGCCCTTGCAGCTTGTTGCCCTTTCGTTGAGTATCCTATTTTCTTCTGCATGTTCTTGCTGTCTTATCAGTGGCTCATTTTGCCATCTGCTGGCATTCAGGAGAACTGCAGCCGCGGCAGGACATGGCCACTAACTTTACAGTGATTTATATTTGGCACTAGGCACCCCGGCCTGCTTGTTGAAACCTTGCCAGCTCCTGATTTTGCTCTGCTGGAATTAAAAACACAGATCACTTTCCACCTTTCCTGGGTCTGGAAATGTAATTGTACGGCCAGACTGTAAAATTGCCATTTGTTTTGCAATTCTTAAGCTTTGTTGGTGGGAGGTTGTGGTTCCAGTTATGTGTTTCTGGCAAAACTTTAGTAAAAAAAAAAAAAGGGATGTTTTGTGGTTTAGTAAATGCGGCTTTTGTCATCCGCTGACAAACGTGACTCCATGTTTTAATGATTGACTTGTAATGTATTGCATATTCTTGGACCTTGGCCACATTTCTGTAGCTCAGCTGTTGACTTAGATTTCCTTAATGTGGCTGGAAATTTGTTGCAGGGACATGAGCAATTTATTTGTTATTTAGACCCTTGTTCACTTGGGACATTTTAATTCATGCCCTGTGCAGGGCCGTGTTTTACCGGCACAAGGATGCACGGGATTGGCCAAATTTCAGCCTATTGCCGACAATGACACTGTCCGAATCAGTGCGACACCATCTTTGCAGCGCCGCACCGATTCCTAAAAGTAGTTTCTGCACTACTTTTGGCGAATTTGGAGGCAATTTTCAATAGACATCTGTGTATGAACCCACACAGATGTCTCTCAAATCACCCCCAAAGTTGGACTGAAATGCCGGTTTGAGTTCAGCTGAACCTGCACGATTTTAAACCCGCATTCAGTGTGAACCTGAGTTTAATGATGTTTTTGTTGCAGGGGATGCCTGAAATCTGTATCATTAGTGCAGACTTCTGGGAAAATCAGTGAGCCAATCACACAAGGAGGAAATGTTTCTGGGGGGGCGTTCTGTATACCATCTGTGTACAGAACGCCTTCAGGTAGCCATATTGCATTTTACAGAAATATACAGAGCTGCAGATTGAAAAGGTCATTCTCAATAACCTTTAATTAGTGGGACTGCTTCAGCAGTCCCACTATTCTTGTTCATTTTTATTTATTTTTAATTTTAATTTTATTATTATTCTGTACGTTTTTTGGCTCTGCGTAACTTCTGCATACTTTCAGCTATTAAAGAGGAAGTAAACTCTGATGGGTTTACATCCTCTGTTTCCCTGCAAAGGTAAAGCATAATGGGCTACTATGCATTGCATAGAAGCCCATTATGTGTCACCTGACACAGGAGCCTGCGATGTCACCGCTGTCCCCTCTTCCATGAAGCGTCCATCTTCTTTCCGGGTATCGCAGCTCCGTCACTGTGATTGGCCGGAGCCGCGATGACGTCACTCCCGCACTTATTAAGGCTTGTTTGAAAGGTTCTCTCACACTGTCTCTCACTCATTAGGTGTGGGGATTAATGATCAATAAGCTTTTAAAAAAAACCTTTAAATAATAATTCCACATCTTTCATACATTAGTGGTGTTAAACTTTTTTAAGGAAATGTATTACGGATTTAAGCTATTCATCCAGTTAGCTTTAGCTATTCAGCATTCCCACTCATTTTCACCAGGAAATGAATTTTCTAGTTACAATATGACTTGTGTCACAATTGATTACGCTTTTATATTTTTTATATCTCTCTCTCTCTATCTCTCTCTATCTCTCTCTATCTCTCTCTATCTCTCTCTATCTCTCTCTATCTCTCTCTATCTCTCTCTATCTCTCTCTATCTCTCTCTATCTCTCTCTATCTCTCTATATTTCTCTATATCTCTCTCTCTCTATCTCTCTCTCTCTCTCTATCTCTCTCTCTATCTCTCTCTCGCGCTCTCTCTCGCGCTCTCTCTCTCGCGCTCTCTCTCGCGCTCTCTCTCTCTCTCTCTCTCGCTCTCTCTCTCGCTCTCTCTCTCGCTCTCTCTCTCGCTCTCTCTCTCGCTCTCTCTCTCTCTCGCTCTCTCTCTCGCTCTCTCTCTCGCTCTCTCTCTCGCTCGCTCGCTCTCTCTCTCGCTCGCTCGCTCTCTCTCTCGCTCTCTCTCTCTCTCGCTCTCTCTCTCGCTCTCTCTCTCGCTCTCTCTCTCTCTCGCTCTCGCTCTCGCTCTCGCTCTCTCTCTCTCTCTCTCTCTCTCTCTCTCTCTCTCTCTCTCTCTCTCTCTCTCTCTCTCTCTCTCTATATATATATATATATATATATATATATATATATATATATATATATATATATATATATATATAAATTTTGTTTTGCTATTTTTCCCCCCCCCCATGAAAATGGGGTTACCCTTTTAAAAGTGATTGTAAAGGTCGGGTTTTTGTTATATTAAAATAACAAACATGTCATACTTACTCGCTCTGCAATGGTTTTGCACAGAGCGGTCCCAAACCTCTTCTGGGGTCCACTGCCGGCGATCTTGACTCCTCCTCCTGTCCTGTGTCTGCTCCCATAGCAAACTGCTTGCTATGGGAACAGACTTGCAGGCTTGATCCCGAGCCAGACTGTGTGTGTCTATAGTTACACACAGCGAGGCTCACCCCGCATCCCCTTCCTCTTCCTCTTCACTGGCTTTGATAGCAGCAGGAACCAATGGCTCTTGCTGCTCTTAGTCTGTCCTGTGAGAAGGGGAACAGAGACCAACGCTGCTGCAGATGGGCGCAGTGCTGGATCAAGAGAGGGCTCGGGTAAATATTTAGGGGGAGGGGGAAGGCATGGACACATGAAGGTTTTTTTTTTTTTTTTTTTATCTTAAAGCAAAGCGGACGCGGAGCCGGCAGGGTTCTATGCCTGGAAGTGGGAGCAAATACCTGGATTATACAGGTATATGCTCCCCGCTCCCCCCTGAAAGGTGCCAAATGTGACACCAGAGGGGGGGGGGGGGGAATCCGATCAGCGGAAGTTCAATTTTTGGGTGGAACTCCGCTTTAACAGCAGGAAGATCAATGACCTATGAGAGCGCTCACCAGCGCCCCCTGCAGTTCAGTGAGAACTGCAAGCTGTCAGCCGCAATGGCTGACAGTACTTGTAGTCTATTCATTCACAGGATACTGTAAATGAATGATGCAGCCATGTGGGCAGAGCCCTGCACTGCTGTGCTGTTTTCAAATTGCGGGTGCGGAGAGAAGTTCCCCTGCCCGTTGTCACAGGGTGGGGGAGGAGAGGATACGTAACATTTCATGTTACACCCTAAATACAGGTTCAGTCGTAGGCTGGGGGAGGGCAAGACCTGTATGTGTTGCAGAACTACACGTGAGTAAAAGCAGACAGGGCTGTACTGTGTGGCAGAGCTGTGTAAATCTCAGTGCTGAATGTACAGATATGCAAATCCTTTGGCATGTAATATAGCTCCCATATGCATTTAGCAACACCAAGTGCCAAACCTGAAGGATTTCCCATGCTAGTTATTTGACAATGGCAGAGTAAATTTTTAGTATAACATAATTTTCCACCATACTTCTTTGTTTGAATTAATAATAAAAAGCAGATGAATGTTACTGTTTTTCACTGTTTGCGCTGAGACAACAAGACGCATTCCTCGCAGCCCCTCTCTTCCGCCAGTCTTCTATAATTCATTTTTTTTTTTTGCACTCTTGTATGCGCTTAAAAAAAAAAATCAATATGGCAATCATGAAAATCATGGCAGCTACCGCTCACGGTGCTCATAAAATGACACGAGCGACAATTGCATTAAAAAGAGATTTTCGCTGCCCTTTACCTCGGAATTGCATCGAGCGAACTTGTCACCCGGATCCTACCTTGCGCTTTGATGCGTTTTGTCTAGGGAACAGCTGGCGCTATTTTTAGTCTCCGCAGACGGCCTTCATGTTTTTTTTTTTGTTTTTTTTTCTTTATACCTCTGCCGGTGCATGCGAGGACGACAGTTATTGTAGTCAATTATTCTAACCCTGGAGTGAATGTTGAATTTCCCGTGGCATGAAGATGTTCAGCTGCTTGACAGGCGGGCGTACAACCTGCGCCAAAACCCCAGATAATAAAAGAAGAGGGAACAGAGAGACGGCATCTAATCATTCATAGCCAGAGAACAACTGTGCTTCTGATGTAATAAATTTATTGTTACAACCTCTCGGAGAAGGTAGGGGAAGATGAAATGTCAGTTAGAGACGAATACAAGGGAATTCGGCTGCACGCAGGATCGCCACAAACGGCTTTTATTAACGTGTAAGGAAACCCAGAATAAAAGTTATCAGTGGTCAGTATTATATACAGTCATGTGGAAAAGTAGGGGCACCCCATGGAAACTATTGACTTAAACAGTGGGGGGAAATAATGTATTTGATCTCCTGCAGATTTTGTAAGTTTGCCCGATTACAAAGAAATGAAGGGTCTATAATTTTTTTATCATAGGTGTATTTTAAATGATAGAGACAGAATATCAACCAAAAATCCAGAAAAAACACACAATACAAATGTTATAATTTGAGTTGCAGTTCAGTGAATAAAATAAGTATTTGATCCCCAAGCAAAACATGACTTAGTAGTTGGTGAAAAAACCCTTGTTGGCAAGCACAGAGGTAAGATGTTTCTTTTAGTTGGTGATCAGGTTTGCAGACATTTCAGGGGGGGGGGCTTTTGGCCCACTCTTGTTTACGAATCTTCTCTGAATCCTTAAGGTTTCTTGGCTGTCACTTGGCATCTCAGTTTCAGCTCCCTCCATACATTTTCTAAAGGATTAAGGTCTGGAGACTGGCTAGGCCATTATGACCTTAATGTGCTTCTTCTTGAGCCATTCCTTGGTTGCCTTGGCGGTATGTTTTGGGTCATTGTCATGCTGGAAGACCCATCCATAACCCATCTTCTATTCTGGCTGAGGGAAGAAGGTTTTCATCCAAGCCTTTACAATACATGGCCCGTCCATTGGCCCCTCAATACGGCAAAGTTGGCCTGTACCTTTATCAGAGAAACAGCCCCAATGCACAACGTTTTCACCTCCGTACTTGACTGTAGGGATGATATTCTTAGGGTCATAGTCAGCATTTTTCTTCCTCCAAACTCGGCGAGTCGAGTTAATGCCAAAGAGCTCAATTTTGGTCTCATCTGACCACAGCACTTTCTCTTAATCCTTCTCTGAATCACTTAGAGCCCTTTCACACTGGGGCCGTTTGTAGGCGCTATTGCGCTAATAATAGCGCCTGCAAACCGACCCGAAACAGCCGCTGCTGTCTCTCCATGGTAAAAGCCCTTGGGCTTTCACACTGGAGCGGTGTGTTAGCAGGACAGGAAAAAAAAGTCCTGCTAGCAGCATCTTGGGAGCGGTGAAGGAGCGGAGTATACATCGCTCCTGCCCATTGAAATCAATGGGACAGCGCGGCTATACTGCCGGCAAAGCTTTGCGGTGGTTGTTAACCCTTTCTTGGCCGCTAGCGGGGGGTAAAATCGCCCCGCTAGCGGCCGAATACCGACGGTAAAGCGCCGCTTACAAAAGCGGCGCTTTACCGCCGACGCCACCCCCGCCCCAGTGTGAAAGGGGCCTTAGATGTTCATTGGCAAACTTCTGACAGGCCTGTACATGTGCCTTCTTGAGGAGGGGGACCTTGTGGGCACTGCAGGATTTCAGTCCATGGCGGTGTATTGTGTTACCAATGGTTTGTTTGGTGACTGTGGTCCCAACCGCCTTGAGGTCATTCACAAGCTCCTCCCGTGTAGTTCTGGGCTGATCCCTCACTTTTCTCGTGATCATCCTCACCCCATGAGGCAAAATCTTGCATGGCGCTCCAGGCCGAGGGCGATTGATGGTTATTTTTGTATTTGTTCCATTTGCAACTAATCGTTCCAACAGTTGTCTTCTTCTCACCAAGCTTCTTGCTGATGGTCTTGTAGCTCATTCCAGCCTTGTGCAGGTCTACAATCATGTCCCTGATGTCCTTGGACAGCTCTTTGGTCTTGCCCATGATGGTGAGGTTTGAATGGAATGAAGAGATTCTGTGGACAGGTGTCTTTTTTTTTTTTTTTTTTCTTCTTTTTTTTTATACACATAACGAGTTGTCGTTAGGATCACCTTCTTAAAGCGGATGTTCACTGACGGTTTGTATTTTTTTTTTTTTTTTTTTTCAAACACTTAAAACATCACATAATGACAATGGCACACTCACGTTTTGCGTTAATTTCCTCCCCAGATGTCCGGTTTCGTTGCAAATAATACGTTTTTAAAAATGTGGACGGCCGTTTTCATCTTGCTTGTGGGTATTTGAAGCCCACAAGCATTCACTTCCTAGTTCCAGTGATGCTGAGCTACCAGCATTCCTTGCTGGTTCCCGCGCATGCTCAGTTGTAACGGCGCGGAGCGTCGTAAGCATCCTGGTTGCCATCACAACGGGCGGCGTCCTAGGAAGTTCCCGCCTCGTTGCGATGTCTAACGTCACTTCTTCTGTTTAAATCCCGCGAGATTTCGTGGCGGGCCTCCGCACTGACTCCTGGGAACAATGACACTAGCTCCCAGGAGACAGTGCGGCGCGGCGGAAATTACGACAATACCCGCAAAATACCCCCCCATAGCCGCAGGGAAAAAAAAGACTGAAGCACATATACACAGGTACACCCGAAAAAAAAAAAAAAAAATTCAGTTTTGCATTCTATGCTGTTGTCTAATATGAATAAGCTAAACTTTGAAAATTGAGTGAACATCCGCTTTAAATTGACAGGACTAATCTGTGTACCACGTGAGCACCTACTGTAGCCAGTCTGTGGAAGCCAGAATTATTGTTGGTTGGTAGGGGATCAAATGCTTATTTTACTCACTGACCTTCAACAAAATTGATAACATTTGTATTTCTCAAGGGAATCGCTTGAGAAAGTGGAGTGTGGGTGTGGCGCTGTTCCTTTTTAGTGATCTATAGTGTCTTATTATTTGAGTGGGTAGTGGTAGTGTTGCCCAGATCTATCGTAGTGTAAAATAAACCAAAATTAAAATTTAATAAAGTAAAACCCTGAAATGTAGGAGGGGGTCAACCAAAATCGCATCAGCTTGCGGTTATTGTGACCCTATATAAATGTTGAATGTGCTTATGTGATACACTTTTAAAATATTTTGAGCGATAAACCAAAAATTGGAACCCTTACATAAAAAGTGCACATGTGCATCTGCTGAAAAAAAAAAATATTCAATCGACGTGAAAAGTTCTAATTGTCCCACAATTAAATTCAGTGCAATAGACTTTATTCTTGTTTTCTTGATAGTGATGTTCTTAATTTCATTAGTGCCAGTGCTATTTGGATCTTGTGCTCTTAATGTGCAGACACTCACCAGCTGTCTTCACCCCTGCTGGGGTATCAGGCAGTCACAGTCTTTGCCACTGTGTGGCAGCTCTTGGCGATCTCAGGATCGTGGTGGTATTTCACATAAAAAGAGAAGGGATGCCCATAGCGTGAAACCATTTAAAAGAATTTTATTTCAAGAATGAACAGTGGTACTCACATTTTAAAAGGTTCATATGTGCAAAAAAAGTAAAATCCAAGTCGTTTGCTAGCAAACCTATGTTGTTTTGGGAGACGCAGATTAGGCCACGCCCTACGTGTTTCATCATCGGACGTCTACGGGAGCGTGATGCAACGCGTCGGAAGGAGCCGGTGATGTCACCCCAGTGCTCGGAATAGCACGGAGGTGAAGTGAGGAGGAGTATGCTTGTGAGCCTACGTGCCTGACTGATTACACACGCTCAGTTGAAGCTGGATACATGTGAGTGGATCTGTTGATACTTACCCAAACAGTTTGTTTTATACAGTGTTGCGCGATGAGTTTTTTGTTTCCTTTTTCTCGTTTGAGATCGGTATCCTGGGAAAATATTAACAGCTACCAGATTCTGTGGATTGAGAAAAGGACATTCTAGGAGCGAACAAAACACCTGAAGGGTGGAGGTTTTTCTTGCTACCTAATCCACTGATTGAAACAACTGATCGGCATATGTATGTGCAGTATATAGAGATTTCCTACATAGAGATTTCTTGTGCCAAGTTTATTTGGAAGTGCACATTAAGATCCAAAGCCGTGTGTTTTTATTGTATTTGACATCTTCTCAGTTGACACATTTGGAGGTTACTACCCATTTTTTTTTTTTTTTTTTTGCTATTTAATTCATATATGGAGGTGTCTGTTTAACACATTGTATTTATTTATTTTCACATTGCACTTGTTTATTTACATCAATTTGTTTATTTAAACGGCACTGTGCATTTAATTAAGGTTTGATAGTAGCGCACCATTTGTTCACATTTAATTGTTTACATTTTTAGCTACACTACTTTAAGCATTGCCTGTGTAATCTTGAGGTCTATGGACCTCAAGTCGCATCAAAGTCGGACCAAAGTAGTGCAGGGACCACTTTGCAGTCGCACAGATATGAACGGTACTCATTGGAAATCATGGGGTACGACTTGCCATGCAACTTTGCAGTCCCAGGGCAAGTTGCACTAGTGTGAAAGGGACCTTTTTTGAGGGGGTGATCCTTTTTCCAACTTGGTAATCCTGTTTTTTATTTTTATTTTTATTTTTTTTGACATGTTGGTGTTCTATCTTTCACTTGGATGCTATAAGTTACACGAAATACAGCTGGATAAAACAAAAACTGTGCCTGTCTTAATTTCAGGCTGCAAAACAACAAAATGGGCTTTTTTTTTTTAAAGGAGGGTGATACTTTTCTATACCCACTGTAATATATTACAGCTCGCCAATCGGGTGTGGTTTTTGCATTTGTGTAGTTAAAATCTTAAAGACAGAAAAATCCATTGTAATTGCTTGAAAATGTGTTTTATTTTTTAATTTTTTTTTTATTTTTGTCTATAAAGTCGATCTGGAAACGTCACCTAATCCATTTAGCATTTGAACATTCTTGTAGCACAAGCGAATAGCATGTCTCCTCCCGCTGTCCCTGACCCGCTGCGTCACCCAACATCGTGCAAACAAGCCGCTCAAGCACGGCCATGCAGAACTCTCTGATTAATCTCTGACATTAATTAGCACTTCACGGGACCGTTACATTCGTTTTGGCAGAGAGGCAAATTAAGCCGGATTAATAGAATATGGAAGATCCACTGCTTATCGAAATCAAACCAATGAAGATTTAATCATTGTAATTAATGTTAGCGTAGGTACTTTTTTTCTCCATTCATTAGTGTGGAATGGAAGCACAATGGCAGGAAATCTAAAAGAAAAACCTCATTTATTGCTGCAGGACCTCTGTCTGTCATCTGTCGATCGTGACGTGAAAAGATTGGGAGGAAGATGGCAAGAACAAGGAGAGTATAGAACTCTAGTACCAAAAATTTTTTTTTTTGACTGTTCTTTATTGGGTACAAAAATACTTTTTTGTTTCCAGGTAGCTTCAGCAGTGACACATGGGGGGGGATTTACTAAAACTGGAGCCCTCAGAATCTGGTGCTACTCTACATGGTATCCAATCGGCTTCTAACTTCATCTTGTTCAGTTTAAACTTTGACAATAAAACCTAGAAACTGATTGGTTACTATGCAGGGCTCGGCAAATCCCAGACGCCAGGTCGCCATGGTGACTAAAAATTGTGTCCTGGCGCCTGCGTTCACATTTTATGTGTACTGAAATCCCAATGTTCCGTGCTAAATTCTTCCTCTGACACCATTAATGGGGCACTATTCCTTCCACTGATACCAATGATGGGGCACTATTCCTTCCACTGATACCAATGATGGGGCACTATTCCTTCCACTGATACCAATGATGGGGCACTATTCCTTCCACTGATACCAATGATGGGGTACTATTCCTTCCACTGATACCGATGATGGGGCACTATTCCTCCCATTGACGCAAATAATGGGGCACTATTCCTTGCACTATTTCTCCCATTTATACCAATGATGGGGCACTATTTATACCAATGATGGGGCACTATTCCTTCCACTGATACCAATGATGGGGCACTATTCCTTCCACTGATACCAATGATGGGGCACTATTCCTTCCACTGATACCAATGATGGGGCACTATTCCTTCCACTGATACCAATGATGGGGCACTATTCCTCCCATTGACACAAATAATGGGGCACTATTCCTTCCACTAATACCAATGATGGGGCACTATTCCTCCCATTGACACAAATAATGGGGCACTATTCCTTCCACTAATACCAATGATGGGGCACTATTCCTCCCATTGACACAAATAATGGGGCACTATTCCTTCCACTAATACCAATGATGGGGCACTATTCCTCCCATTGACACAAATAATGGGGCACTATTCCTTCCACTAATACCAATGATGGGGCACTATTTCTCCCATTTATACCAATGATGGGGTACTATTCCTTCCACTGATACCAATGATGGGGCACTATTTCTCCCATTTATACCAATGATGGGGCACTATTCCTCCCACCAATACCAATTACGGGACACTGTTTCTGCCACTGACGCCAATAATGGGGCACTATTCATCCCAACGATACCAATAATGGGGCAATATTTCTTTCTCTGACACTGATAGGGCACTATTCCTCCCCAATAATACCAATAATGGGGCACTATTCCTCCCAATAATACCAATAATGGGGCACTATTCCTCCCAATGATACCAATAAAGGGGCACTGTTTCTCCCACTGAAGCCAACGAATGGGCACTGTTTCTTCCCACTGACGCCAACGATGGGGCACTATTTCTTCCCACTGACGCCAACGATGGGGCACGGTTTCTTCCCACTGACGCCAACGATGAGGCACGGTTTCTTCCCACTGACGCCAACGATGGGGCACGGTTTCTTCCCACTGACGCCAACGATGAGGCACGGTTTCTTCCCACTGACGCCAACGATGGGGCACTGTTTCTTCCCACTGACGCCAACGATGGGGCACGGTTTCTTCCCACTGACGCCAACGATGAGGCACGGTTTCTTCCCACTGACGCCAACAATGGGGCACTATTCCTCCACTATTGCCTGTATGCGGATGGATGCATTTTTTTTTTTTATTTAAAAAAAAGCCACTAAACTCAACTGCCTCTAAATGACTAGAAACTACTCAGTGTATTGTATGTACAGATAATATAACAGAGGAGAGTTCAGGGACTGCTGAAAAAAAACGCCCAACTGCTCCTAAACGCCTGTTTATCAGCAGCATTGTACATGAGGCCTTAAAGCGGAATTAAACCCTCCCATCCTTTACAGCCAAGGAAGCTGCTTCATTTTGCCATGGTGCTGCACATGTGATCAGTTATGACACCATAACTGGTTTGAGAGTTTGGTTGAGGACACAATCAAATGTGACAGTTAGCAATCCCAACTGGTTTTTAAAACCATCAAATCGATGGGGTTAAAGTGGTTCTAAAAGCAGAAGGTTGTTTTATCTTGATGCATTAAGATAAAAAAACCTTCATATTTTTTTTTGGGGGGGGGGAACCTGTGTGCAGCAGCCCCCCTCAACCCTCCTTATACTTACCTGAGCCCCATCTCGATCCAGCGATGTTGCACGAGAGTCTCGGCTGTCCGGGACTCTCCCTCATTGGCTGAGACACAGCAGTGGGTGCCATTGGTGTCATGCACAAAGCGCGCTAGTTATTGTAATTGGCCCGGCGGCGGGAAGGAGGAGGGGGAGGTGCCGCGGCGCTGTCTCCCGGAAGTGGGGAAAGGTATCTGTCATTAACAGGTACCCGTTTCCCCCCTCCCCCCTCAAAGGTGCCAAATGTAGCACCGGAGGGGGGGGGGGGCGGTTAAGTTAAGCTGAAGTTCCTCTTTTATGATTTACGGCTGTTCCAGGGCTTCAGCAAAATGGCAGCCTCCAGCAAAAAGAACGGGAGAAATGCTGGAGGTAGTTTACAGAACACACACTCATTTTGGTAGCATAATTATTAATGTGGAATGTATGTTCCTTGCTAAAAAAAAACATTATTCCACAGATCTAAAACCCACGGTAGAGCAAACCTGAACCTCATCCCTCCTCGTGTTCTACTTGTCGCTTTTTATGTCCCATGTCTACATTTCCTGATATTCTTTCACATTGTGACACACAGATAATGATGTCTCCTGGAATGCAATAATAATCTTTTGTCTGCAGATAGATGTATAGCTCTCCTTCATTTCCCCTGTGTTTCTTTTTTTCTATTTTTCCTCTTCAGAATGCTGAGAGCGAGCCCTCCCAGCAGTGCATAGACCCGAGAACCGCTGGAGGCAGCTTGTGTGCCGTGCCTTCTGCGGTGCGTTATCGATCCTCTGCCAAGACCTGCTGTAAAGGGGAAATAGATTGAGATCCCTTGCCAGAGATGGCGGCTTCCTCAGCATTAACATTCCTTCATAATTGGGCTCTAAATTATATTTTACGTTTCTAATTTCATACATTTTTATGCACGTGCAAACATTGTCTTCAAAGGTTGTTTGTTAAAGAGGAAGTAAAGCCTCTTAAAAAAAAAATACAATAAAGCATTGTTTGTTGTAAACGTTTTAAAAATATAATGATGAGTGCCTCCAGCTATCATAGATTCTCAATATGGCTTCCTAGGAGACTGAAGGGGCCCCAACGGTTGCCGGCTCGAAACGGATATTGGGGAATCAATGGCAAGCTTAAAGGGCATGTCCACTGAACCAGTTCTGCTCTCACCTGTGGACCTGAGTAACTTTTTTACATTTCTGCTATGACCGGTTTATTCGACAATAACTTTGTTCCCCTTTACAGAATTTTTTTTTTTTTTTTAAAAAGGTGAATAGTGGAAATCTCCCCACAAGCCCCTGGCACCCGCTCTACTTGCCTCAGGGGTTGCCGAGGAGGTGTCAGCACCCCTGTAGCTAAGTCCAGAGGTCTAGGGATTTGAAATCCCTGATCTTCTTCCTCGGCTTCATTCTCATTGGTCCTTGATAATTGGGCTCTAAATTTATATTTTACGTTTCTAATTTCATACATTTTTATGCACGTGCAAACATTGTCTTGAAAGGTTGTTTGTTAAAGAGGGAGTAAAGCCTCTTAAAAAAAAAAAAAATACACCCTGCAAGGCAAAGGCATAATGAGCTAGTATGCATAGCATACTAGCTTATTATGAATTACTTACCTGAGATCGAAGACCCGGCATCGGCCCTCATTGGCCCCCTCCGACGCCGCCATCTATCCCGGAGTGACTACCGGGTATCGCGGCTCCGGCGCGGTGACTGGCCGGAGCCGCGATGATGTCACTCCCGCGCATGCGCGCTGGTGCCTCCACTAACGGCATGATCACCGTTAGAAATGACACGCTCAGTGCGCCTGCGCCCGATGTCTACGGCACATGCGCCGTAGACATCGGTGCCGCTATTTCTGCAAATATCTCATAAACCTTTTAGGTTTGGGAGATATTTCTTGCACCTACAGGTAAGCCTTAATCTAGGCTTACCTGTAGGTTAAAGTGGTTGTAATAAGTTTACAACCACTTTTAAAGAGGAGGGCCAGTCAAAAAAAAAAGCAGCTGCTGACTTTTAATTGGACACTTACCTGTCCCAGGGTCCAGCGATGCGGGGGTTCGAAGCCCCGCTCGGCTCCCCCTCTGTTCAGCGGTGCCGGCATTGCAAATGTGGGCGCCGGGCTGTGGCTTTACAGCCTGGCACCCACTGCGCATGCGCGAGCGGCGCCGCGCGCCGTGATTGGCCGCTCAGTCACCTGGGACCTGTAATGGGTCCCAGATGATTGACAGGAGGGAGGGAGCAGAGCTGAGCCCTTCCTGTGCCGAGGGGGAAGTGATGTCACCAGCCCAGGCACTGAAAGAGGAAGACTACGAGGGACCCCCTAGCAACAGGCATTTAGAGGTAAGTAAAAAAAAAAAAAAATATTCCACCCTCTGAATAGCAGTCGACTGAACATCACTTTTCAGGGGGGGGGTTGTGATGAGGGCTGCCACAAGTGTGAATGAGCTCCAAATGCAGGCATGCATACACCGTTGAAAAATACATATGTAAACTATTTTACCAGATAGAATTTTTATTTTGTTCATCAGATCGTGTGACATACAGTGAAGTGTTTACCCCCTTCCTTCGGTTTTGTGTTAAGTCAGCAGCTACAAAAATTGTAGCTGCTGACTTTTTTTTAATAAACAGACACTCACCTATCCCACGATCCAGAGATGCGGCTGCCCAAACACTCAGGCTCTCTCTTAGTGCCGGCATCGCAAGTGTGGGGACCCGGCTGTGACAGCTTCACAGCCGGGTGCGCAATGCTCATGCGCGAGTCGCGATGCGCCTTCATAATGGCCGGCAATCTTCTGAGACCTGTGACGTGTCCCAGAAGATTGCCGGGATTGGGGGGGGGGAGAACTTTTTGCTCGAATCGCCTTGGCGCCCCGAGCGCAAGTGAAAGCTGGGTTACCCCCCCCCCCCCCCAAAAAAAAATTACATTCCAAATGTGGCATATCAGGGGGTTAGGAGTCCTTTAAAGCGGAAGTTCCACTTTTGGGTGGAACTCCGCTTTAAGGGTAAAAATCTCTCCAAACCTGCCTGGCCCTGCCTGTTAAGTGATTGCCCCCTTAACCTAATAACTGGTTGTTCCACCCTTGGCGGCAACAACTGCTATCAAGTGCTTGCGATAACTGGCAATGAGGCTTTGACATTGCTGTGGAGGAAATTTGGCCCAGAATTGTTTTAATTCAGCCACATTGGAGGGTTTTCCAGCATGGACGGCCTGTTTAAGGTCATACAAGAGGATTTATGCATTAAGATAAAAAGCCTTCTGTGTGCAGCAGCCCCCCTAATATTTACCTGAGGTCCATCTCGATCCAGTGATCTTGCACGAGACACTCGGCTGTCCGGGACTCCCCTCCTCATTGGCTGTGACAGCAGCATGGCGCCATTGGCTCCCGCTGCTGTCAGTCAGTGAGCCAATGAGAAGAGAAAGGGGGCTGGGCTGGGCTGGGCCATGGCTCTGTGTTTGAATGGACACACTGAGCTGCAGGACGGCTCGGGTGCCCCCATTGCAAGCTGCTTGCTGTGGGAGCACTCAACAGGAGGGAGGGGCCAGGAGCACAGAAGAGGGACCCGAGAAGAGGAGGATCCGGGCTGCTCTGTGCAAACCCAGAGCAGGGAAGTATAACATGTTTGTCTTTTAACGAAAAAAAAAAAAACTTTAGTATCACTTTAAAGAAAAAATAGGGTGTGGTGGTGGTTTAATTATATCTTGACTAGGAATGAGCACAGGTGTGTTTGGATCCTAGTCTCATGTGGATAAGCTTGCAATCTGCAGCTAGGGCAATTGTTCTTTGAATATTGAACTATCACTGGACACCCCCCAGTCACTGCCGTACTTGCCTTAAAGCGGTTGTATAGTCAATTTTTTAACTTTTACCTATAGGTAAGCCTATAATAAGGCTTATCTGTAGGTAAAAAAAATATCTCCTAAACCTGTACGGTTTAGGAGATATTCCCCTTGCTATGAGCCGCTGACTGCAGCGGGGCATTCGCACAGGGGATTCTCGGCTGAAGGCTTGGCAGATGCCGGACCTTGCCGGGAAAGAAATCTCCCGCGCGCATGACATCGCGGCTCCAGCCATTCACAGCGCTGGAGCTGCAATACCCGGAAGACACGTCAGCTAACTCGGCGTAGACCAGGTAAGATACCGACGCCTCGTTCTAAGGTAAGTATTTCATAATGAGCTAGTATGCGGTGCATACTAGCTCATTATGCCTTTTGCCTTACAGGGGTATAAAAAAAAAGTGTCAGCGGGTATACAACCGCTTTAATGGTTGTTGAGCTTTCTGCACCCCTTCAGCTGATCCCGCGATTAAGGGTTCTGAAACCCTCGCTCTTCTCCGTCAGCACTTCGGGGACCAATGAGAATGAAGCTGAGGGAGAAGATCAGGGATTTCAAATCCATCTCTAGACCTCTGGACTTGGCTACAGGGGTGCTGACAGCTCGGCAACCCCTGAGGCAAGTAGAGCGGGAGCCAGGGGGTTGTGGGGAGGTTTCCACTATTCACCTTTTTAAAAAAAAAAAAAAAATTCTGTTAAGGGGAACAAAGTTATTGTCAAATAAACCGGTCATAGCAGAAATGTAAAAGTTGCTCAGGTCCACAGGTGAGAGCAGAACTGGTTCAGTGGACATGCCCTTTAAGCTTGCCATCGATTCCCCAATATCCGTTTCGAGCCGGCAACCGTTGGGGCCCCTTCTGTCTCCTAGGAAGCCATATTGAGAATCTATGATGGCTGGAGGCACTCATCATTACATTTTAAAAACGTTTACAACAAACAATTCTTTATTTTTCTTTTATTGAGGGATTGCGGAAAAGCAGGCACCATCTCTTGTTCTCGGGGAGTTGTTTGCCATCAGATGTCACCCTTAGGAAATAATGTTCATGGTGTGTAGTGGCTAGTACATCATCCTGAACATGCAGACACAGGATGTTTTCGGATTCGCCCATTATTTATTTCTTTTTTTTTTCCCTCCCAAATGGCGCCCGAACAAACAAAAAACAGACACAAGTAATTAGGTCTCTGCCTTTACAGGTTATTGAATTTTGTGCGCTCACTTAGAATGCTGTAGAAAATAAACCGTCCTCCAGATAGCTCTGGCAGAGAATTTGTACTTCTGTGCTGGCCCTAAATTGAAGAGCTGCATGTCACCCGCGCTGACAGGTTATCAAATACAAGCAGACTCTCCCCAGCCTTGCAGAATTCTGTGGACAGAACCTCGGAGATTCCTCCAGTCTGTGCAGATTGCCTCTAGCTGTGTTCTCCTTGTCTCTCCCATTGTGATATTATTATATCTCCAGTCTTCTTCTTTTTTTTTTTTTTTTTCCTTCGTTCCGACGTTTATCACCAATCTCTTGCCCGTCACCAGCTCTGGGACCGAGTGGCTGCATTATTTTTTTTAAAAAGACAAGTTTATTTTCAAATCATGTCTGAACATATTCACATATTGGAGGCTGCTGCTTTCTCTAGAATGTCTGCGTGTGTAACAGAGATACAATCCAAATGGAAAACGTATTCTGTGTCTTCCAGTGTTACAAGTGATAAGCAATAAAGCAAGATGATCGTGTTTTGTCATGCATGTGTACCTCTCGCCTTCCATAGATTGCATTCACAGGGAAAGAGGGGTTTTAAGGGATAAAATAATTTATATTATTTTAACCTTCAGTACTGGTAGTGTAGATTGCTTGGTATGTGCCAAAAAAAAATAAAAAATCTTGTGTGCGTGTATAAAATAAAGTGTGTGTGTGTGCGCACCCCTCACATTTTTGTAAATATTTTATTCTATCTTTTCATGTGACAACACTGAACAAATGACACTTTGCTACAATGTAAAGTAGTGAGTGTACAGCTTGTCTAATGCCCCGTACACACGGTCGGACTTTCCGATGGAAAATGTGTGATAGGACCTTCTTGTCGGAAATTCCGACCGTGTGTGGGCTCCATCACACATTTTCCATAGGAATTTCCGACACACAAAGTTTGAGAGCAGGATATAAAATTTTCCGACGACAAAATCCGTTGTCGGAAATTCCGTTCGTGTGTACACAAATCCGACACACAAAGTGCCACGCATGCTCAGAATAAATTAGGAAACGAAAGCTATTGGCTGCTGCCCCGTTTATAGTCTCGACGTACGTGTTTTACGTCACAACGATCGGATTTTCCGACAACTTTGTGTGACCGTGTGTATGCAAGACAAGTTCGAGCCAACATCCGTCGGAAAAAATCCATGGATTTTGTTGTCGGAATGTCCGATCAATGTCCGACCGTGTGTACGGGGCATTACAGTGTAAATTTGCTGTCCCCTCAAAATAACTCAACACACAGCCAATAATGTCTAAACCGCTGGCAACAAAAGTGAGTACACCCCTAAGTGAAAATGTCCAAATTGGGCCCAATGAGCCATTTTCCCTCCCCCTGTTGTCATGTGACTCTGTGTTACAAGGTCTCAGGTGTGACTGGCGAGCAGGTGTGTTAAATTTGCTCTCACTCTCTCATACTGGTCACTGGAAGTTCAACATGGCACCTCATGGTAAAGAACTCTCTGAGGATCTGAAAGAAAGAATTGTTGCTCTACATAAAGATGGCCTAGGCTATAAGAAGATTGCCAAGACCCTGAAACTGAGCTGCAGCACGGTGGCCAAGACCATACAGCGGTTTAACAGGACAGGTTCCACTCAGAACAGGCCTCACCATGGTCCACCAAAGAAGTTGAGTGCACGTGCTCAGCGTCATATCCAGAGGTTGTCTTTGGGAAATAGACGTATGAGTGCTGCCAGCATTGCTGCAGAGGGTGTTTTTCATTCGGGTTAGAGTTCAGTTTAGGTTAGGGTTTATTTATTTATTTATTTATTTAATTATAATATTATTTATTATTATTACTACTACTACTACTACTACATGTAACATAAATACACAAAAATCATCAAAAAAAATGTAATCAATAAGTTACAATAAATAATTAACCCTTAAAGTGGAATTTCACCCAGAAATGGAATTTCCACAGATCAGATTTCTCCCCCCACCTCTGGTGTCACATTTGGCACATTCAGGGGGGAGCGGATACCTGTCAAATCCAGGTGTCTGCTCCCACTTTCGGGGAGGGACCGCCGTAATCTATGCGGTGAACTGAATGTCCGGCCCCTCCCCCCCTCCCCCCCCGCATTTTTTAAGGTTAGGGGCTAATTATTATTTCTTCATGTATTATTAGATTATTTATGAAGATTTTTAGCTATTTGTGTATTTTACATTTATTTATTCATATATTACTATTTTTTATTTTTTCATTTTTTTTTTTCATTTGAGCAGAAAAGAAATGAGATAAAACAAATCCTCCTATATAACTTGCACCTGTCCATCTGCAGTCTTCTCTTTTCTACAGCCATTCAAAATCCAGAATTTATAAAGCTTGTCTAGGCTGTCAGAAAACGGGGTGGAGAGCTGAGATTACACACTGCAGAGCTCAGTATGGAGAAAAATTCTGCCGCAGATATCCTTCTGCTTGGAGACCCTGAGAGATGTTGCTCAACTTGCCATTAGTAATGCAAAATGTAAAGCTGAACCCAGGGATAAGCAAATATCATCTAAATACAAAAGTCGTGCGTATTCTTCCTTGAATCTTAAGCCTCTTACACACGGTACGATTGTTGGCAGTAGGGCTGCAACTAACGATTATTTTCATAATCGATTAGTTGGCCGATTATTGTTTCGATTAATCGATTATTTGGTTAATAACCTTAAAAAAAAAAAGTGTGGTGTATAATTTAGTTGATGTGTACAGTTTTTAAAAAAAGGTAATTTATTCTTAAATATCTCTATGCAGTGGTAAATATAAATAACCAACTATATGGATAGGGAGCAAAATATCGAATCCACTCTGAGAATAACAGACATAAGAGATATACTGTATATACTATTAGAGCAGATATACTATATATACTATTAGAGGAGATATACTGTATAAACTATTAGAGGAGAGATATACTGTATATACTATTAGAGGAGATATACTGTATAAACTATTAGAGGAGAGATATACTGTATATACTATTAAAGGGTGAATCTGGTAAATATCATCAGACTCGGAGATCAAATTTT
Source organism: Lithobates septentrionalis (assembly GCA_037952835.1). Classification (NCBI taxonomy): domain Eukaryota; kingdom Metazoa; phylum Chordata; class Amphibia; order Anura; family Ranidae; genus Lithobates; species Lithobates septentrionalis. The sequence continues at coordinate 628,744 of JBBDGP010002253.1, forward strand.
TTGTATTAAAAACAAAAACAATGTCCTTCCTTATGAAAATTGATCCGTGTGGCCAGCATAAGGCTCGGTACACACCGATGCAGTTTGCTTTTCATCTATTTCTGCAGTGCTCTTTGCTGTGCGTTTTTGATTTTTGTGCATGTGATTTTGCTGCGATTTGCGTTTTTTGCATTTTTTTTTTTTGGCCAATTTGTTGTTGGGCAGATTAAAAAACACATATTGCTGCAAAAAACGCATTACATGCTTTTCTGCAGCTTCTCTATTGAAGTATATTGAACCAAAAAAGCACCATTTTGCGTGAACGTGTCCCATAGGAAACCATGTGAATGAACTGTAGTGCGTTTCTGCAAAAAGCACCAAAACACACATAGATGTGAACCAGGTCTATGACGTTTAGTAACATAATGGGGTGAAAAAAAACTAAAATTAGCTCTTTATAGTACAAAAAAAAGCAGATAATCACTACTGTAAGGGATTTTTTTTTTTTTTAGTGTAGAACTGTGAAAGTAATATTTGCAGTAGCGATTATTTGCTTTTTGTACTATAAAGGGCTCATTTTAGGTTTTTTTTAACCCCATTATGTTACTGGCCGATTAATCGATTATGAAAATAGTAATCGATTAATTTCATAATCGATTAGTTGTCGATTAATCGATTAGTTGTTTCAGCCCTAGTTGGCAGGGGATTGTCTGTTGTCCTAAAATCTGACCGTTGGTACGCTCCTTTTGACAATTGTTGTCCAACTTTCGGCCAATAAATGTTGAATGACAGGCTAGTAAATTTTCGGCGGACAACGGTTTGATGTCAGATTTTCGGATGGTCAGTACACAAATCTGTTACATAAATGTCAGAATCAATGCTCACCAAACATGAAATTAGCAGAAGGGGCCCAAAGGGTGGCGCTCAAGAGCTGAAATTCCACGTAGTACGTCACAACGTTCGTGTTTGTTGCACGACAATTGTGTACCATTTGTAAGCAAGACAAGATCCTGGCACACGCCCTTTTGACAAAAACCAGACGCTCGGTTGGCCAACAATCGTACCGCATGTACGAGGCTTAAGTGTGATTTGTGTATTTCTTCCAGATCTGTGCAGTAATCCAGTGTGAAACTTCCTGTAATAAAGACCGCTCACTGCTGCTGTCGTCTTGTGCAGGGTGACTGGTCATGTCTCCGCCCCTATAGGAAGAGAGACCACCGCTCAGGTAGGTCTGCCGAAACAAAAACTTTTCTTTTCCTCTAGACCTGGGCTATGAGTAAGCACTTTCTGTAGTGTGAAACGCGTTAGCTCTTCTTTGTATCACTTTGCTGTGGCTTGTACAGTGCGATCCCAATTTTTTCAATAAAAGGCACAAGAAATTTTCTTTTGGAGTGCGGCTGTCCAGAGTTTTTCGTTCACCTTCATGTCTCCGCCCCTTCTGTCGTTTTCTGCAGGCAGCCTGTAGTGGGTGGAGTCTGCTGGGCCCCTCCCACAGCTCTGCTCTCTGGTACAGGTTATGTACAGCACAGTGATGATGTCACTGCTACTTTTACAAGGTAATAATCTGGGCGTGCACAGGCATTTGGGGCAAACAAAGTGGATTCCCATCCTTTTGGGGGTATTAAGGAAAATACTTAAATAAAAGTTTCTGTTCCTAAAGTTCAGCTTTAAAAAAAAATCAGTTTGGGCAGCGCTGACCTTTTTAAATGTCATCTTTCACATGAGGACGTGCATGCAATGTGCCAGGCTTCCTTTATTTGCCTTGCTGTGTAAAAAAAAAAAAAAAAAAAGAAAGGAAAACCATGAGCAGCTTGGAGTAATTCAGCACTAACGGTACTACAAAGTAACTTGTTGCCACAGTTACCTAAAAAGCACAACTGTGACTTAAATGTCACTGCATGCACTAACCTCTGCGGCGGCCATCGTTCCATTTATCTGCTTTGTGCTCAAAGAAAACAGAGCTTTTGATTGCTACATTGAAAGGTCTCGTGTGTCTTCTTGCTCTTCTAAAGGGGGCGGTGGGGGAGGGGTCAGACAATTTCCACAGGGGAAAAAAAGCAAACCGGCTTCAGAGTTTTTTTGTATATCCCTTCCAAAAATGACCAAAAACTGCCAATAAATGTTGCCAATAGTCACTTCACCAAGAGTTGGTATTTGGGGTAGAATCGATGTCTCTGTAGCAATACAAATACTATTGATTTCCTTGAAAGTGGTTGTAAACTATTACATATACCCAGTGAAGTGACTGGCCCCCGGGTGATGCACATAGATTAAACAAATCCTCCTACATAAGTTGTACATGATTATCTGCAGCCCGCTCTCCTCTACAGCCTCCTAAAACACAAAGATCAAAGGATTTCTCAGCTCCAGAAGGCAGGGGGCAGGGATCTGATCTCACACACTGCACAGCATAGAGCAGGGAGCTGAGTGTAATCTGAGTCCTGAGTGGAGAAAGAAGACCCCCACCCCCTTCCAACCTATACACAGCCTCATAGGGAAACATGCACAGCTGAGGCTGTCAATCACCACCTGTGTTCTGGAGAGGGGGTCAGGGCCATCTCTTGAAATTCAGTCGTGTCCAGATAACACAAATGCAGATGGCACACTGTATAAGGATATGTGCTGTTCATCTTTAATTTAAAAGGTTTAGGACACTTTAAAGAGGGGTGCTTCATGGAAGTAGTTCTCAGTCACTGATTTGTAGATTTGATGTCATGTCCAGCCAGTCCAGCATCCACTAATGATGTAATAGCGACTAAACCCCATTGGGAGGAGCCCCGATCACTACGTCATTTCCGGTATGTCACTTCTGGTGATGCATTTCTGGTTGCCGCGGAGCGTGCGGCCATCTTGTTGGTTGGAATACTGTTTAGCGTGTGGACTGTTACATAGACTGGCATTTTAAATGTTCCTAATGGTTTAAAAATAAAAGTAATTAAACTGGATTGCTCTATTGTGAGCCCCCCTTCTTCTTTTTATGGTGGTGTTGCCTGGCAGAAGTAGACCGGAGGAGTGAAGAATATACAGCAGCAAAGCGCACATTGACCACCCTATGTACACTGGGTATAGAAAATAACACCCCCCCCCCCCCCCCTTTAAAATAATCACATTTTGTTGCATTGCAGCCTGAAATTAAGACAGATACAGTTTTTGTTTTATCCAGCTGTACCTACTAATACTATATATAACATCCAAGTGAAAGATTGAACACCAACATGTAAAAAAAAAATTAAAATAAAAAAAAAAACAGAATCACTGAGTTGGAAAAAAGATCAAGCCCCCCCCCATTTAGTCTGGTCTGTTGGGATATTTCTCTACTAACTTTGCACATCTAGACTTTGCAATATTTGCCCGCTCTTCTTTGCAGAACTGCTAAAGTTCAGTTACATTTGCTGGTGACCATTTGTGGACTGCAGGCTTCTTCAGTAAGTCCTTCCACAGATTTGCAATGGGGCTTAAGTCTGGGCTCTGAAGGAGAAAAAGGTGAATGTCCTTGCATGGCTTAATCAACTACTGTGCGCTCATTGTTGCTGCGTGCTTTGGGTCATTGTCCTGTTGGAAGGTAAAACCCTCTTCCCATTGACAACTTTCTGGCAGAGGGCAGCAGATTTTCCTCAAGAATTTGGTATTTTGCCCCATCCATTTTTTCCTTCTATCCTGACAAGTGCTCCAGTCCCTGCTGCAGAGAAACACCCCCATAACAGGATATTACCACCCCCCATAACAGGAGATTACCGCCCCCCATAACAGGAGAATACCACCCCCCATAACAGGATATTACCACCCCCCCCCCCAAAACAGGATATTACCCCCCCCCAAAACAGGATATTACCCCCCCCCCATAACAGGATATTACCACCCCCCCATAACAGGATATTACCACCCCCCCTAATAGGATATTACCCCCCCCCCCAATAACAGGATATTACCACCACCCCCCCCCCATAACAGGATATTACCACCCCCCCCCCATAACAGGATATTACCACCCCCCTATAACAGGATATTACCACCCCCCCCAAAACAGGATATTACCACCCCCCCCAAAACAGGATATTACCCCCCCCCCATAACAGGATATTACCTACCACCCCCCATAACAGGATATTACCACCCCCCCATAACAGGATATTACCACCCCCCCATAACAGGATATTACCACCCCCCCATAACAGGATATTACCACCCCCCCATAACAGGATATTACCACCCCCCCATAACAGGATATTACCACCCCCCATAACAGGATATTACCACCACCCCCCCATAACAGGATATTACCACCCCCCATAACAGGATATTACCACCACCCCCCCATAACAGGATATTACCACCCCCCATAACAGGATATTACCACCCCCCCCCCCCATAACAGGATATTACCACCACCCCCCCCATAACAGGATATTACCCCCCCCTATAACAGGATATTACCACCCCCCCAATAACAGGATATTACCACCTCCCCCCCCATAACAGGATATTACCACCTCCCCCCCCATAACAGGATATTACCACCTCCACGCTTTACTGTAGGAATGGTGTTATTTGAATGCCAGACATATCGTTTGGCCAAATAATTAAATTTTAGTCTCATCTGACCCTAACACCTCTTTCCATGTGGCCTCAGAATCTTCAGGCTGCGTTTTAAAGGTGGTCAGATGAGACTAACATTGAATTCTAATTGAGGTGGTCATAAGCAGGGGTGGAAAAGAGTGGAAGAGCACCAACAGCACAGCAAATGTATTTATTTTTTAGCGGATGCACTTTATTCCATGTCTGGGTGCACATTTGATGAACTGGGAATGCACCTTAGAGGAGAAGTGATTGAAAAGGACAACAAACTGTATTATGGCAATTTGATATTCAAGTCGTATTCACATTTGTCTATTGGATTTATGCATATGGGTTATTTCCTTATTTTGGATATTGCACTGAAATGTAATCTATGGTGTAATAGAAAATAAACAAGCTTCACATATTGTAGAGTTTTTTATATTTTAGACTGTATTGCGGAGCACCAGGTTTATTCAATTTAGTATCGTGTCCAGCCAGTGTATGCTGCAGGGTGGTTTAGGTGCAGGCCGAGGCCCTGAAGTTCCACTGGCACTAAGCCCCCCACCCTTATCTGCATTGGAGTCAGTGCACATAGGGACCTTGCAAGGAACCACATCTGTTTGTCCCACTGTTTAGTATTGATTGCGGTAAAAAAAGTGGACCTTTTTACAAGCCTGTATTGTACAGTGCCTTGCAAAAAGTATTCATACCCCTTGACATGTCATGTTACAACCAAAAACGTAAATGTATTTTATTGGGATTTTATGTGATAGACCAACACAAAGTGGCACATAATTGTGAAGTGGAAGGAAAATGATAAATGGTTTCCAATCTTTTTTTTTTACAAATATGTGAAAAGTGTGTGGGGTACATTTTGTATGGCGCCCCCCTGACTTTGTAGAACCTCCTTTCACTGCAATTTCAGCTGCAAGTCTTTTTGGGGATGTCTCTACCAGCTTTGCACATCTAGAGAGGGACATTTTTGCCCATTCTTCTTTGCAAAATATCTCAAGCTCTGTCAGATTGGATGGAGAGCGTCTGTGAACAGCAATTTTCAAGTCTTGCCACAGATTCTCAATTGGATTTAGGTCTGGACTTTGACTGGGCCATTCTAACACATGAATATGCTTTGATCTAAACCATTCCATTGTAGCTCTGGCTGTATGTTTAGGGTCGTTGTCCTGCTGGAAGGTGAACCTCCACCCCAGTCTCAAGTCTTTTGCAGACTCTAACAGGTTTTCTTCTAAGATTGCCCTGTATTTGGCTCCATCCATCTTCCCATCAACTCTGACCAGCTTCCCTGTCCCCGCTGAAGAAAAGCATCCCCACAACATGATGCTGCCACCACCATGTTTCACAGTGGGGATGGTGTGTTCAGGGTGATGTGCAGTGTTAGTTTTCTGCCACACATAGTTTTGCTTATAGACCAAAAAGTTTTATATAAAAAAACTTTGGTCTCATCTGACCAGAGCACCTTCTTCCACATATTTTCTGTGTCCCCCACATGGCTTCCTTGCAAACTGCAAACAGTACTTCTCGCTTTCTTTCAACAATGTCTTTCTTCTTGCCACTCTTCTATAAAGGTCAGATTTGTGGAGAACACGACTAATAGTTGTCCTGTGGACAGATTCTCCCACCTGAGCTGTGGATCTCTGCAGCTCCTCCATAGTTACCATGGACCTCTTGGCTTCTTCTCTGATGAATGCTCTCCTTGCAAGGCCTGTCAGTTTAGATGGACGGCCATGTCTTGGTAGGTTTGCAGTTGTGCCATACTCGAGCTCTGTGAGATGTTCAAAGCTTGGGATATTTTTTTTTTTTTATAACCTAACCCTGCTTTAACCAGTAAGCCACCGCCCACCCGTCATATGACGGCTGGACGAGGCTCCTCTTGTTCTGGGCGGACGTCATATGACGTGATCGCCCTCCCGAGCCACTAAGGGGCGCGCGCGCCCGCTGCGTCGCTCGGGACCCGGTGCGCGTGCCCGGCGGCCGCGATGTCCGCCGGGCACCCGCGATTACCGGGTAACAGAGCAGGACCGTGGATCTGTGCATGTAAACACAGATCCACATCCTGTCAGAGAGGAGAGGAGACCGATGGCGTGTCCCTTGTACATAGGAACACCGGATCGGTCACCTCCCCCAGTCAGTCCCCTCCCCCCACAGTTAGAATCACCTCCCTAGGTCATACATTAACCCCTCGAGCGCCCCCTAGTGTTAACCCCTTCCCTGCCAGTCACATTTACACAGTAATCAATGCAATTTTATAGCATTGATCACTGTATAAATGTGACTGGTCCCAAAAATGTGTCAAAAGTGTCCGATATGTCCGCCGCAATATCGCAGTCACAATAAAAATCGCATATCGCCGCCATTACTAGTAATAAATAAATAAATTAAAATGCTATAAATCTATCCCCTATTTTGTAGACGCTATAACTTTTGCGCAAACCAATCAATATACGCTTATCGCGATTTTTTTTTAACCAAAAATATGTAGAAGAATATATATCGGCCTAATCTGAGGAAAAAATTTGTTAAAAAAAAAAAATTGGATATTTATTATAGCAAAAAGTAAAAAATATTGTGTTTTTTCAAACTTGTCCCTCTTCTTTTGTTTATAGCGCAAAAAATAAAAACCGCAGAGGTGATCAAATACCACCAAAAGAAAGCTCTATTTGTGGGGAAAAAATGATAAAAATTTCATTAGGGTGCAGTGTAACATGACCGCGCAATTGTCATTCAAAGGGCGAGAGCGCTGAAAACTGAAAAATGGCTTGGGCAGGAAAGTGCCCTGTATTGAGGTGGTTAAACTTCTCCACAACTTTATAACCCTGACCTGTCTGATGTGTCCCTTGGCCTTCATGATGCTGTTTGTTCACCAAGGTTCTCTAACAAACCTCTGAGGGCTTCACAAAACAGCTGTATTTATACTGAGATTAAATTACACACAGGTGGACTCTATTTACTAATTAGGTGACTTTTGAAGGCAATTTGTTCCACTAGATTTTAGTCAGGGGTATCGGAGTAAAGGGGGCTGAATACAAATGTGCGCCACGCGTTTCAGATATTTATTTGTGAAAAATGCTGAAAACCATTTATCATTTTTCTTCCACTTCACAATTATGTGCCACTTTGTGTTGGTCTATCACATAAAATCCCAATAAAATACATTTACGTTTTTGGTTGTAACATGACGAAATGTGGAAAATTTTAAGGCGTATGAATACTTTTTCAAGGCACTAAATTAACATTGCTGAAATCTCAAAATTTACAGCAGCTGTATCACTGAAAAAAAAAAAAAAGCTCCACCTTTCATAACAAAAAAGCCATCATTTCGCTCTAATCAGGTGACTTTTTTGGAAGTCTGAGGATGATATCTTTCGTTTGCTGCAGGCAGGAGGAAGCATTTTCCTCAGTCTTCTCTTCCCCAGTGATCACATTGCTACAAAGTCATAATGTTGCAATGTGAGAGTGACTGATGATTGTGTCATCTGTGAGCCTAAGAAGTAGACTCTATAAGATGCCTGAACAAAGGTAGCTCCATCCTTCCGGAGAGAAAAGCAGATAAATGCATTGTTAGGAGGGAGTTCTGTGATCTCTGAGAAGTAATACATTCCTGGGGGTGCTACACTTACACAATACTTAGACTTGGACTTGACTAGAAAGAACTATATCTGATGCTAGGTCCACTATTATGTGCCATTGTGGATAGCAATGCTTTTGCCATTATACTTTTTTTTTTTTGCAACAATATTTCGACTGTCGATCTTTTCACAGAAACCACTGAGCATTGTCTGTCTGTGGTGAGTAGCGCACGTTCCTGTTAACAAGGCCTTTCTTCGTTTCCAGGTGCAGGAACAAGATGTGGTTCTCCAGTCCATCGATCGTGCCATCGAGGCCATTCACAATGCCGCCATGAAGAACGGGGGCAAATACAACCTGGAGCAAAGAGATGTCCTACAGTAAGTGCAGCAAACACCGGCATGATAAGGAGAAGCTCAGAACAGCCACTAATGCCCCTCAATTCTACAATACAAATTAAATTAGTTCCAAAGTCAAAACATTTTGTACCTTAATGCATTCCCTGCATTAAGGTAAAAAGTGCCCCATTAATTGTATCGCCCCCCCCCCCCCCCCACCCCCTATATACTTACCTTTAGTCCTCTCTCCATCCAGTACTGCCCCATCCGCAGCAGCGCTACTCTCTCTTCCTCTTCTCTTGGGACACACAGGCAGCAGCTGGAGTCATAGGCTCCTGCTGCTGTCAGTAAAATACATGGGGGGGGGGGGGGGGGGCATTGTGTATGCCTATGCAGGCACCAAGCCCCACTTGAGAGCACGCTTGCACGAGTGCTCCCTTAGCACAGGACTTGCTATGGCGGCACTTGGAGAGAAGTAGCGGAGAGCGCCAGTAAGGGACACTAGAATAGGTGGTAAGGATTCCTTCTATGCAATACCATAGCAGGTAAGTATATCATTGTTTTTATTTTAGGGAAAAAATATCCTTTAGAAGCACTTTAAGATAGAACTGTAAAAGCCGATGACGTTGGGGGACAAAAATAAAAAGCATTACTGATTAAATCACGGGTAGGCAAAATTTGGCCTTCTAGCTGTTGCGGATCTTCAAGTCCCGTGAGGCATTGCAGCACTGACGGCCACAAACATGACTCCAAGAGGAAGAGGCATGATGGGACTTGTAGTTATGCAACAGCTAAAGCATTAGTACACAGAGAACGTATACACCAGGGATATGCAATTAGCGGACCTCCAGCTGTTGCAGAACTACAAGTCCCATGAGGCATAGCAAGACTCTGACAGCCACAAGCATGACACCCAGAGGCAGAGGCATGATGGGACTTGTAGTTTTGCAACAGCTGGAGGTCCGCTAATTGCATATCCCTGGTATACACAGTATCATTGTTTGGTAGATACTGAACAGTGAAGGGGTGGTTGTAAAGTCACATTATTGTCTTACTGCTATCCCCTCTGGTTTATAAAGACATAAACTACAGTGTGTGTTTTTTAAAAATGATAATGCTAAATACCTTTTCTAACAGCGCTGCTGTGTGGTCACGTGATCCCCCCCCCCCTGCTCTCCTTTCTCGATCTAAGGAGAACAGTGGGAAAGGCTGAGATTCCCCTCTGATGTCGGCCAGCAGAGGGAGAGCACATGACCGCACAGCCGCGCTGTGAGAAGGTATTTAGCATTATCATTTTCAAAAACGCACACACTGTAGTTTGTCTTTATAAACCAGAGAGCATACAAGTGATTGTGTTACATATTGCAGCAGAATAGCAGCAGGAGGGGAGGGGCAGGGAGGAGATCGGCTCTCACACTGACTAGGAATTGGCAGGGATGTAGGGGGAGGGGGGAGAGACTCTGAACACACAGCAGAATGACAGAGGCACGTAAAGATCACAGTATTATGGATCAGCAGCCATGATTACCTTGGTTAGCACACACACGGGGACACAGGAACAGGCAGGATCAACCAGGAATTTTACAGCATAGAATGGGACAAATTACACCTCAGAAACACTATGCTATTTATCAGGGTTTAAAGGAACTGGAGCATTTTTAAAAAAAATTTTTTTTAGGGTTACAACCGCTTTAAACCTCCAGATTGTTCCTCTGTTCCTTAGGGACTCCCTTAGTAAAATTTTTGCGCTGAGTTCTTGGGTCCACTCAAAGATCAGGCAGAAGGCAGGCCTGTGATACAGAGTCTGCAGAGGTGCAAGCTGGGAAAAGTAGCTTTAACCTTCCTATACTACAGGGAATTGCAATTAGCGGACCTCCAGCTGTTGCAAAACTACAAGTCCCATGAGGCATAGCAAGACTCTGATGGTCACAAGCATGACACACAGAGGCAGAGGCATGATGGGACTTGTAGTTTTGCAACAGCTGGAGGTCTGCTAATTGCATATCCCTGGTATACTATGACAAAATGATGTGCAGCGTGGTTGTCGCATGTGGCCCTTTGGCACCTATTGTGAGGCATTTGAGACCCCTGAAGACTTTGTATTTCTTACTTGGGTAGTCTGGGTTTTAGTAGTTTTTTAATTGGTTTGGTTTATTTTTTTTCTTTCACACTATCTTGCTTTTTTTTGTGATGTCCACCCATTTTCTTTTTATGTTTGTTTTTTTTTTTAAACTGATCTTTTATAATTCATTGTGTGGTAACAAAAACATCAAATGTGGTGCAAGTAATTTTAAGGGGGCTGTAGGGAGCACAAATGTGGAAGCACTAATTAGTGAAGGGGCGGTAATAGTGATTTCTAGCAGCCTCGTGTAACCTATCTTAAGTTTGACTGATTTTATGTCTCAGATACTAAGCCCAAAAAGATTTCTGCAGTCTGTGGCCAAGACTACAAGAGCTAGTCATTTATTGTTGCATGTGCTGTAGTCCTCAACAGCTTTCTGAAGCATTACATTTGCTCAATAATATGTGCCTCACTTTAGTGATTCCGGGGGGCTGCCCTTGTGGCCCTTGTTGCCCCCTATAATAGGAAAGCTGATCACCACTGGTTTAGCTGTTTGGCTATGACTACCCCTAACTGTATAACTTGCATATACGGTGTCAAGGCGGCTCTTGCATACTAGGTACGTGATCTGGCACATTCGGGTAGGGGGTGCACATGTGTGCCGCCGGCAACCTGGCTGTGCTGTTTAATATACAAAGCAGATGATGATCAGCGGGTGCTGGCCAATGGATGACCGCCGGAACCCGCTAATCGTCGGGAAGACACGCAGGACAGAGCCCTGCCTATGGAAACAGGACAGGGCTCTGTCCTGTCAGCGGGGAAGTAATGGATTTTCTTTCCCTGCAAAGCAGGGAATAAAATCAAATTACTTCCCCTAGTAAAAGCACCACACATAGTACACTAAAACATTGGCAAGGCACACATTTAACTCTTTGATCACCCTAGATGTTTAACCCCTTCCCAGTCAGTGTCATTAGTACAGTGACAATGCATATTTTTAGCACTGAACACTGTATTAGTGTCACTAGTTCCCAAAAAGTGTCAGTGTCAGATTGTTTGCTGCAATATCGCAGTTCCGCTATAAGTCGCTGATTGTCTCCAATACTAGTAAAAATACAAATACATTAAAATTTCAGTATATATCCCATAATTTGTAGTCACTGTAACTTTTGTGCAAACAAATCAATATATGCTTATTGGGAATTTTTTTTTTTTTTTTACCAAAAATATGTAGCAGAATACTAGAGCTGCACGATTCTGGCCAAAATTTTAATTTGTTTTGCTTAGAATAAAAAGATCACGATTCTCGTGGCGTAAAATCTTTCACATTATACAAAAAAAAAAAATTGCGCTAACTTTACTGGCTAGTTTTTTTGTTTTTTTTTATTCATTAAAGTATAATGTAAAGTGCATTTTATTCTCTAGGGTCTCTACTAAATATATGTATGTGTGTGTGTGTGTATGTGTATGTATATATATATATATGTGTGTGTGTGTGTGTATATATATATGTATGTGTGTGTGTGTGTGTGTGTGTATATGTATGTATGTATATATATATATATATATATATATATATATATATATATATATATATATATATACCGTATATTATATGTGTGTATATATATTGTGTGTTTGGGAGGTCTAAGTAATTTTCTGTCAGAAAAAGGTTTAGTGTTTTAAGTGGTTAAACTTCCCTCATTTACGGTGTTTTCCTTTGATCTAAAAGACAAATCGTTACAATGTTTATACTTAAGTTCCACTGCTAAAGAATGTTGTGATTCTTGGCAGACTGCCTGTGTTTTTTTTTTTTTTTTTTTTTTTTTATTCCTTTCTTTTGACAGCTGTAGGCTTTAGCAGAGCAGAGAGAAAATTTCTCTGCACAGAAAGAATCGGGTAATACTTTTGTCAAGATCACAACGGGGAAAAATCGCGATAACGATTCTTAACGATTGATCATGCAGCTCTACAGAATACATATTGGCCTAAATTTATGAAAAAAAATAGTTTTTTTTAACATATTTATATTGGATATGTTTTATAGCAGAAAGAAAAATATATATATTTTTTTCAAAAATGTCTGTCTTTTTTTGTTTATAGCACAAAAAAAAAAATTATATAGTGGTGATCAAATACCACCAAAAGAAAGCTCTATTTGTGGGAGAAAAGGACAACAATTTTATTTGTGCACAGCGTTGCATGACTGCGCAATTGTCATTTAAAATAATGCAGTGCCGTATCGCAAAAAATGGGCTATTCATGGGGGGGTAAATATTCTGGAGGTCAAGTGGTTAAAGCAGAGCTTTAGTCTCAAGTGGAAATTAAAAGTCAGTTACAAAACTTGTAGCTGCTGACTTTTAATAAACAGTCACTCGCCTGCCCCATCATCCAGCGGTATGCTCACCCCAGCCGTTTTCTCCCTCGGTGGCGCCAGCATCTTTACTATGGGCAAACACAGCGCCGCCGCCTAAGGTGATCAAAGCGAAAGTGGAAGTGGGTGCCTGTAAAAATCTGTTATCTGCCACCCACCCCCCCTTAAAAGCTCAATTTCACAAACAGGAGCTGGAAAGGGAGGCCTTAAAGTGGAACTTCCCTTTTGGGTGGAGCTCCGCTTTAAGAAATACTTGTGGAAATTGGGAATGGGATCCTTGTATTTATGCATCCAGTCGTCCTTTCTTTTGAATATTAGACCTTTCAGTGTTTTATTTCAATGTGTACCTAAATATATGCACTATGGTTGTGGCATGGTTGTAAGTCTTTATGCTTTGACAGTTTTTTTTTATATTTTTCTTTTATAGAAAACTTATCCATCACAGGAAGGAAACTCAGTCTCGAAAGACCCACTCACCAACCGGCCATTCAAACTCCTTGAACGCCTCGTCTAGTGACCACCACTTGGATTCTGGCCGACAGCCTAATGGTATTTGCCGGAGTGGTTTTGACCGTCACATGAGTTTGCCCAACTCAGAGGTGACGTCTGAGGAAGACACCACCTACCAGGTATGTTAAAGCTTGTATTGACTATGAGCTGCATTCCAGTAAAGCATGATGGTGTCACATTTAACCTGTGGCAAGGAAATTATTAAACGACAGCAGCCCACTGACGTTGAACCATAGAGTGGCTATATTTGGAGCCTTAAAACACCAAAGCACGCTCTGTTTGTCTGAAACCCAAGGCACACTCCTAGAACGGGCCTCAGCTTCGAATCAGCTTTGACGCACTTCTTCTTACCATCTCATCCCTTAGGTCCCTACCCATTACAGAGTGGGTAGTGGGGCAGCATTGGAGAGGTCTCACCAAGGGTCTAAAGTCCCTGTTCGTGCCAGTAGGCACTGAATCTGAGTGGGAAACTTGTGGGTGTGATGGTAGACCTGTCTTGTGAATGGCCTTTAAAGCGGAGTTCCACACAAAAATGGAACTTCCGCTTTTCAGAACCCTCCCCCCCTCCGGTGTCACATTTGGCACCTTTCAGGGGGGAGGAGGGTGCAGATACCTGTCTAAGACAGGTATTTGCACCCACTTCCGGCATAGACTCCCATGGGAGTCTACGCCTCTTCCCGTCCCCACCGCGCTGTCTCCTGGGAAACACACAGCTCCCAGGAGAGAGCGGGGACCACTTGGGACGCGCAGCGTGACTCGCGCATGCGTAGTAGGGAACCGGGAAGTGAAGCCGCAGCGCTTCACTTCCTGATTCCCTCACCTAGGATGGCGGCGGCAGCTGCCGAGAACCGAGCGGGTTCTCGGCGTCGCCTGCCGACATCGCTGGACCCTGGGACAGGTAAGTGGCCATGTATTAAAAGTCAGCAGCTGCAGTATTTGTAGCTGCTGGCTTTTAATATTTTTTTTTTTTTTTTTTTGGCGGTGTGGGTGAACCCCCGCTTTAAGATTAGTGGAGAAAGATCCGGCCATGTTAAATCTGGAAACTTAGGGAAAGTCTGGACCACTTTATGGGTTTTGGACAGGACTCGCCAAGGTGCTGAAATTTCTGTAAGTGTAGCCAGGCTTGCCTTATGAATGGCCTTGAAGCTGATTGGAGAATGTCGGGGCACATTGAACTTGACTGGTGAAAGAGCAGGATGCAATAACTTGAAGTAGGAAAAGTGTGGTTCACTTATTTTTACCATGCGTTTTTGAAGAGGACTCACCAAGGTGCTGAAATTTCCGCAAGTGCCAGTAGACCTGACTTCAGAATGGCCTTAAACCTGAGTGGAGAAAGAGCAGGCCAAGTTGAACGTGAGTGGGAAAAGAGTGGGTTAAATGTGAATATGGAAAGTGTGGGACACTTTTTTTTTTTTTTGACCTGGGTTTTGAACAGGACTTACCAAGGTGCTGAAAGTTCAAGGAGTGCTGCTAGGCCTGTTTTAGAAGTGGCCTTGAAACTGGTTGAGGAAAGTCAGACCTTGAGTGTGGAAAGAGCAGGCCAATTTGAACCTGGATGGTGAAAAAGAGGCCACATTGAATCAAAGTAGGGAAAGTATAGGCCACCTAATTACAATGCGTTTTGGAGAGGATTCACTGAGGTTCTGACATTTCTGCAAGTGCCAGTAGGCCTGTCTTATGAATTTCCTTGAAGCTGAATGGGGGAAGCCAGGCCACTTTGAACCTAAAAAGGAAATAAGCAGGCCAATTTGAGTGGAGATAGAGCAGACCACATTGAATCTGATTAGAGAAAGTGTGGACCACTTTTTTACAATGGATTTTGGACAAGGCTCTCAAAGATGCTAAAGTCTCTAAGTGCAGAGAGTCCTGTCTTTTAAATGGCCTTAAAGTCGACATGCCACATTGGGGAAAGGGCTGGTCACTTTAAACCTGAGCAAAGAAAGGCATATCGTGGTGAACCTGAGTTGGAAAAGAGGATGCATTGTGCATTGGTTCAAACATTGCTCTTTCTTTCTGGCTCTGCTGCAAGCCTGATGATGCATTATAGAATGAGATGAAGCATCTAAAGACTTTTGAAACAAAAAGCTACACCATGGCGATGTTCCATAAACAGCAATAGCAGTTCGTCAATTGGCTTTACTCTTTGCTTGTGGTTGCTTTTTAACATTCTCTTCTTGTAGAGTACTGAGGTTTTATTTTCACCGTCTCTTTGTAGGTTCCCCCTCAGGCCCGTCGTGCTGCTCCTACCACACCACCTCCCCCAGAGAAACTCAGAAGTGCCCAGACAAAGCAGACTACTAAAAGTAAGCCATAAACTTCACTTGTCTAGTCTGTCATTGCAGTCACCTGTTTTGGATAACAACTGGAGAAAATCTATATTAGAACATGCCCCTAAGGGTGCATTCAAACCTGCGAATGCACCCTGCCTCTGATTAGATGCGTGAACACTAGCAGGGGTTCACACGACTAGCTGTGGGATGTAGCCCCATTGAAAGCAACAGGATGCTACTGGCTCCTGCAGCTCCTAACAGCTATTCACTTATGCAGTGATCACATGCAAGTGATCAGCCCTGGACGCAGACTGCCTTGCACCCAGGGCTGATCGCTCGCATGTGATCGCTGCATGAGCGATTACATGCACTTGGCTGCAGGAGGCCGCAGCCTCACATTGCTTTCAGTTGGGGCTGCCTCCAGCTAATCGTAGGAACCCCCGCTGGGGTTCTTGCATTTTTTCAATAGCAGGGTGCATTCTTGCGTGTGACTAGGAATGTATCCTTAAACTCAGTACAGCTTAAGCTAGAAAGTCAAAACTCAACACCCTCAGGGAACATTCACTTCCTGAGCCACCTGTAGTTTTGTTACGAGACGAGACACAGGCAAACCTCTTTTCTGTTATCCTGTGTAAAGTACTTTTAGGCCAGCCATAGACTGTTCGCATCCCGGCTGGTTCATCAGGAACCAGACAAGATTCAAACCGTTAATGGGCAGGCTGAATGTACCAAGTTGATCGATTGATCAACTTTGGTACAACCAACCAGCCTGTCGGATTCTGTTACGATTATCGCTAGCAATATTCACTGTCTTCTCCTGCCAGGGACGGCTTCCCCTGCCTCGCCCCGCGCCGGGAGTAGGGAGCAGACAATAATAGCTCAGCAGGAGGGATTCTCCTGTCAGCACTGTATGTGTTCATAGGGGAATCATGCAAATTTTCTTTCCTGCAACCCGTGATTGCAGATAAGAAATTTTGCACCGTGTATGGCTGGCCTTAGACTACTCATTGGTGGTTATAAGGCATATGTTTTATATATTTTTTTCCTAAAAAAAAAAGACTAAAACCTCATTTAAGCAAGACAGTATCGTAATGTGCTAGTATGCACCGCAAACTGGCACATTATGAGAAACGTACCTTGAAACAAAGCCCTCCAGCAGCGTGCTGTCGCCGCTGCAGAGGCATACATCTTCACCCGGTCTTCCTTCCAGGTTCGTGAGCTGCCAAGGCTTGAATGGCTGAGCCGCTTCTGCGTCACTCCTGTGCATGCATGTGTCACTCCTGGCACGGCACACAGCTCTGATGGAGCGTTATGGGTATGCCGTTGCTTCAGGGCGCATGTATCGACGTCACCGGCTGCTGCTCACTAGAATATCTCCTAAACGGTGCACGGGCTGGAGAGCTTCATTCTAAAATAAGTATTACATAATGTGCTAGTAGTATGCGATGCATACTAGCACGTTATGCCATTTGTCTTACAGGGTTTTTTTTTTTTTTTTGTGTGGTTTACTACCGCTTGAAAACATAGTATAGGCTGGAAATTGCTTTTCATTGTCTCTCACTACACTACCACTACTACACCAACACATGTTCCTTTCAATGTGTAAATGGAAGAGGGAAAATATTCTTAAAGGAACACTTAGCCACAGATGAGGACCCCAGTGCCCTGACTTCCTGAGCGAGATATTTATGGAGTAGTAGAAATTGTATCTTTGTCTCCGGAGAATGTACAGCCTATATACAGCTCAGATGACCTGACAGCTGTTTGTATTATTTGTGGTGGTGAGATTGCTTGTGTAGGGCAGGAATGGTTCTAAAACCTGGACCCCCTGTGTTCAGTGGGGGCCAGGGGATAGAAAGCGGACTATTTCATCGCTTTCCGCTGATTAATCTGCAGCAGTGCACTACACAGTTGAAGGCCAGCCTGTGATATATCAGTACATTATAAGAAGGAAAAAACAAAATTAAAAGCTGCGCTCAGGGTTAAAATTAAGTAAAATGTGTTGTGAAACCAAAGCAGCCTGCACCAAGATCTAGTCTCCAAATCTTATCATAGAAAATAATAAAAAAGATGCGGCGCTAAAATACAATCGAACAAAACACTAAATAGATTAATAAATGTGAAGTGGATATACGTAGGGATATATGCAAAATTATACACTAATATCCAATATAAACCAATATGAGGTGAGTAAACATAGGATATATGCAAAATCATACACTGATATCCAAAAATTGGTAATAATTAATAGCCAAATGTGAAAATAAGTGAAAACATCCCAAAAATATTAGTTAAAGGGGTTGTAAAGGTAATTCTGTTTTTTTTTTTAAATAACAAACATGTTATACTTACCTTCACTGTGCAGCTCGTTCTGCACAGAGTGGCCCCGAACCTGGTCTTCTGGGGTCCCTCGGCGGCTGTTTTAGCTCCTCCCCGCAAGCATTTACCACCTTAATGCGAGCTCCCTCGCATGGTGGTGAGTGCTTGCGGGCGCGCTCCCGTGATACAGCCGGCGGCTATAGCCGCTCGCTGTATCACTCGGCCCCGCCCCCCGGCGCGCCGCGTCATCGGATGTGATTGACAGCAGCGCGAGCCAATGGCTGCGCTGCTTCCAATCCATCCATTGTAGCCAATCAGCGACCAGGCTGAGCTGCAATGAAGATGACGAGGACGAGCAGCGAAGATTCGAGGTGTCAGGTAAGTAAAATGGGGGGGCTGGGGGCGGCGGTACTGTCAAAAGTTTTTTCACCTTAATGCATAGAATGCATTAAGGTGAAAACATTTTTACCTTTACAACCCCTTTAAAGTCCAAAAAACCAAATGAACCAAAAAAGAAGTCCGTGATAGAAAAGAAAGGTGCCAAAAAGAAGGTAAAGATGCAGATGGGGAAATCTTCTATGACTCTTCACACCCAAGGTGGAATATCAGATGCGCTTACCAGATCGCGGTGACTGCTATTACGGCAGTCATAAACAGCACAGGGAATTTAGGTCTCCCCACAACCTCAGCATAAGGTACCCGTAAGCGGCAGATGGTATCGCTCAGGGGGTGTCTCGGAGATCGGTCATACTTTGCAGGTGTAGGGGACAGGCAGGCTTCAGTGTTCCCAATCCAAGTGCAGAGGGCTCGGGACTTGGCAGCGCTGCCTCCGCTCTCTGTTTACTTTGCTTATTGCATGGCCCTCCCCGCTGCGGTCTCTGCGTCTCCCAGCCTGGCGGCTGCTGCTGGAATACGTCACGCTATGTGTAGGCTCACCTTGCTATTCACCAACACGGCGTACGTACTCTGCGCACCCAGCAGCTTGGTGCACAGAGTACGTACGCCGTGTTGGTGAATAGCAAGGTGAGCCTACACATAGCGTGACGTATTCCAGCAGCAGCCGCCAGGCCGGGAGACGCAGAGACCGCAGCGGGGAGGGCCATGCAATAAGCAAAGTAAACAGAGAGCGGAGGCAGCGCTGCCGAGTCCCGAGCCCTCTGCACTTGGATTGGGAACACTGAAGCCTGCCTGTCCCCTACACCTGCAAAGTATGACCGATCTCCGAGACACCCCCTGAGCGATACCATCTGCCGCTTACGGGTACCTTATGCTGAGGTTGTGGGGAGACCTAAATTCCCTGTGCTGTTTATGACTGCCGTAATAGCAGTCACCGCGATCTGGTAAGCGCATCTGATATTCCACCTTGGGTGTGAAGAGTCATAGAAGATTTCCCCATCTGCATCTTTACCTTCTTTTTGGCACCTTTCTTTTCTATCACGGACTTCTTTTTTGGTTCATTTGGTTTTTTGGACTTTAACTAATATTTTTGGGATGTTTTCACTTATTTTCACATTTGGCTATTAATTATTACCAATTTTTGGATATCAGTGTATGATTTTGCATATATCCTATGTTTACTCACCTCATATTGGTTTATATTGGATATTAGTGTATAATTTTGCATATATCCCTACGTATATCCACTTCACATTTATTAATCTATTTAGTGTTTTGTTCGATTGTATTTTAGCGCCGCATCTTTTTTATTATTATCAGTACATTATAGCTGGCCGGGAGCACTGCTGCGGATTTATCAGACGAAAGCGATGAAATAGTCCGCTCTCTGTCCCCCGGCCCCCACTGAACACGGGGCCCTGAAGTTTTTTTTTTTCTAAAAAGCTGCATAGCGGGAGATTAGCTGATTGGTGGGCAGGATTTGGGAGTCCCCACCCGCTCACCTCGGGAGAGGACCAGATGTACCAGCAGTGCATGGCTGGTCCCAGGCTCCCAGCTCCAGAGGAACCACCTGCAGGACAAGCACTGCACCCGGGACCTAGGTAGAAGCTGTGTAGACCAGGTACTGGGGGGGGGACTAACATTGATGGGCACTTACGAGGCTGCGCTGATGGGCATTGGTGCGGCTGCATTAATGAGCACCAGTGTGGCTGCTTTAGTGGGGCACTGGTGGGGCACTGGTGAGGGCACTGGTATGGCTGCTTTAGTGGGGCACTGGTGTGGCTGCATTAGTGGGGCACTGGTGAGGGCACTGGTGAGGCTGCATTGAAACATTTGTAAAGGGGAGTAGTTTGTAAGATGACCACACCCATGTGGGGGTGCCAGAAATATTTCTGCACCCAGGTGCCTGTGACCCTAGGATTGGCCCTGTGAGGGGCATTGCTGTAGATTAGGATACACCAGTGTTGCCCTCTGAAGAGTGAACCAGTGGATCACTTTTCAGAGGGTATTTGGCAGGTTGGGGGTGGGTTTGGCCAGCCGGTATGGGAGAGACCTGTCATCCGCACTGCCCATCACCTAGCTTCATAGTGCGCAACCCGGCTTATCCTCAGCGCCGTTGCATTGCTGAAAGGCAATGGCTATGCAGCAATATCAGTTTCTGAAATTCCAGCCAATGAGGCTGTAGCAATGTTCCTGCATGACGTTAGCCCTCCCACTTCACGCAGTGATGTGAGAAGGAGGAGAAAAATATAGGAGAATAAGTGAAATAATACAAAAGGTGAGTGAGGAGTTGGAGTATATTTTCAGTTAACCGACTCCCAACCGGCTCATGCATATAAACCGTGGCAGAATGGCTCTCCTGGGCGAAATCCCGTATATATGGCTTAGCCCGGAAGAGCCACTAGAGGGCATGCGTATGCCGTCTGCACAGCGGGGGATGTGTGTGGGCGCGATCGCCGCCGGCCACGTGCGATCGCATGCACGGATTTGTGTGTGTCAGAGAAGACATGGATCGTATGTTCCTACAAAGGGACAGCGATCTGTCATGTCTCCTAGTTAGTCCCTTCCCCACACAGTTAGAACACAGTGAGGGAACACAGTTAACCCCTTGATCGCCTCCTAGTGTTAACCCCTTCCCTGCCAGTGACATTTATACAGTAATCAGTGCATTTTTATAGCACTGATCGCTCTATAAATGTCAATGGTCCCAAAAATGTGTCTAAAGTCTCCGATCTGTCCGTCGCAATACCGCTAAAGATCGCAGATCACCGTCATTACTAGTAAAAAAAATAAAAAAAAATAAAAATGCCATAAATCTTTCCCGTAGTTTGTAGGCGCTATAACTTTTGCGCAAACCAAACAATATACGCTTATTGCAATTTTTTTTTTGTAGAAGAATATGCACTGGCCTAAACTGATGAAATTTGTTTTTGTTTTTTTAAAAATGGGGGGTATTTATTATAGCAAAAAGTAACAAATATATTTTTTTTTTTTCCAAAATTGTCACTTTTTTTTTGTTTTATAGCGCAAAAAATAAAAAAGGCAGAGGTGATCAAATACCACCAAAAGAAAGCTCTATTTGTGGGAAAAGAGACACTCCAGGATCTGAGAAAAGAGAAGCACACAGAGCAGCTATGCCAGCCCCTTCCCTCTGCAGCCTATTCACAGAAGCCTTTGTATTTTGTGAATGTGTTCACGTAATATCAAGGCTTCTGTGAATGGGCAGGAGGAGGGGAGGGCATAGCAGCTGCAGCGACTCTCCTATTCAAAATGCATAGCTCAGAAGGATCAGCATTGGGCTCCCGGAACTACAGCTTATAACTGTCTTCTGGGAGTACTATAAAGCTGTCCGATAGTGTGCCTTCATTTGTTTTTCAAAGGAGCTGAATTCTTGGAATTCAGCTTTAAAGTTAGATGTTTGTAAAAGTATAGTTCTGCTTCAAAACTGTATTCCTTTTTAACCAGAAAAGTGTTTTTTTTTAAAGTCTGTAGGCACTGTTAAATGTTTTGAATATCCTGTTAAGTAATGTATGCATTTCTTTACAAACTCTGCAGATAGCACTGACAAATCCTCCCGGACCATACTGCACATGTCCACTACAAGCGTGTCGTCTCTTGACACAGCCTGCACGGCTTCCACAGACTCTTGTCATATCTCGGCAACCTCGAGTCCCAGTAACACCCCGCCACCAGTCCCCAGTAGAAGTGTGCACACTACCGTGTCTCATAACCTGGAGTCCTGCCCCTCGGTCCCCGGATCCCAGATCTCCCACAGTAAGCATGCAGCCCCGGTGCCTCTGGAGCAGGAGAATCTTGCCGAAATTCGTCAAAATGCACAGACCAAGCGCACGGCTCCGACCCCTCCTAGCGTGGAAGCGTTCAACTCTGTCATTCATGACAGCAAATCCAAAGCACCTTCAAAGCCTGCCTCCACGGAGCCTACAAGCGCGTCCAGCAGTGTGCCAAAATGCATCGGTGCAGAGTTAATCGAACTGGTTAGAAAGAACACCAACCTTAGCTATGAGCTGTCTCGCGTGGCGATTGGAGTGATTGCCGGACACATTCAGACGTCAGTACCGTCTACCGCGCCTGTGATGGAGCAGATTCTTATCTCTCTGATAGAAAACAAGGTAAGGGGGTTCGTTTCTGGAATAATCGTGTCTGGTGTGGAGTTACGTGGCAAGGAAACATTGCCATCCTTTTTTTGTATCCTGTCAAAATAGATGTGCCAGTTTGTTGAACTGTAGGAATTGGAGAACGTATCAATCGCTTTACTCAAAAGATACCTCCTGTCTGAACACCTTGTTATGTCAAAACATGGCATTACTAGTACAAGATAGTATGAAGGATGACATCAATGATGTGACACACTGCAGTATATCACAGCATGTCATCTGTCGCTTTGTCAGAATACAGGATGTTTGAAGACGGCACAGCTAAACAGCCAAGCTGTCGGCAGGTTCACATATCTTGGGGTTGTATTTGTAAGTGTGTTGGAGGAGTTTGTGGGTGGTCAAGGGGCATTGGCTTATAAGTAGTCGTTGGGTGTTGTGCAGGTGATGGGAATGCAGAGACTTTAAAGGGGAACCGTTTTCATTTTTCATTTTCGGACACTTACCTGTCCACAAATCCAGCTGGGTGTTCACCCGAGCCGAAATGTCAATCGGGTGTTGTCGCTGTCATTTTGGGTAAGCGAACAGCTGGTTCCCTAAAGCGCAGTATGCTTTGTGAATGGCCCGGCGGTGGGGGAAGGAGGAGGGGGGTCGAACTTCTGGATAACTTCGCTGTGGTCAAATCCAGGCCCCCCCCCCCCCCCCCCCCGACACGTGCCAAATGTGGCAGCGAAAGGGTGGGGAGGGGGGGATTTGTTGACAAAAATAAGTTTCCTCTTTTGGGTTTAGCTCCGCTTTAGACAGCAGACAGGGTTTTTTAAATGCCGCAGTTGCAATGCCTCGCTTCGCACGTGTGGCAAAGTTTACCCGATAAGTAGCGATCAGCAGGTGGTCCACCAAATGCTACACATTCAAGCAAATGGGGAAGCTCCGTAAGCGCCCCGCAACCGCATACAATGCATGCGGTTGCGGTGCGTTTGTCTGCAAAAATAGGGGTTAAAACAGGTGATGTAGAGACGTCGCATCACTTTCTCCCCACCTGTCAGTAGCCTCTGAAACACAAGCCAAACATAAATCGGCTTCAGAGGAAAGGGAGATTTAGACGCACGTCTATATCTAACCTAAGCCTCCTGTTCAGTAGAGGAGCAGCCTGTAGGGGGCGCTAAGTGTATGGATACATTTTTCGGTAATTGTCAGTAACCTTGAATGCCGTGGTGATATGACGGACCTTTAGACGCTCCGGTACAATTTAGGAGTAATTAAACAAAACGGCTGACTTTGAGTCGGCTTCTAGAAGGTTTATTTCTCTGTAAAAGGTTTGTCATCTGTGTTCTTTTTAGATAATTTGTGCTTTTTTTTTTTTTTTTTTTCCTCCAACAAAGAGAAATGTCTGTTATGTTGTAAATTATGTAGACAAACTCCCTAATTGGAATCGGATGTTCGCTCTCTGAGCGGTCTGTGGATTATGTTTGTACTTTGTGGTTCCGTGGAATCTGGCTCTTGTGTGTTCCTGTAATAAGATGACATGTGGCTTGAACTAAAAAATATAGAATTGTCAGGTTTGTTCCTAGTTAAAGCTGAACTCCGGGATTAAAAATAACTTTATTCTCCAAAGACATATATACACACACAAAAAAAAAAAAAAACTGTGTGTGTGTATATATATATATGTATGTGTGTATATATATATATATATATATATATATATATATATGTATATATATATATATATATATATATATATATGTATATATATATATAATATTATATGTGTCTGTGTCTCTCTCTCTCTCTCTCTCTCTCTCTCTCTCTCTCTCTCTACCAGAAATAACATACATAGTAGAGAAAAAGTACAATACACAGTCCAAATGTTATAGCAGCGCTGATGATGGATAAGTGTCCAACTCCACAAACGTGTGACATATACACTCTGATGATGTAGCAAACTGAGTCTGTAAAGGTGGGTGATCCTAGGCAGTGGATTATATGTGGACCCTACACCAACTCCTAGTTTTCACCGCGTGAAGCACCCTTTCCCCCGATGGGGTTTAAACTCACCAGATGAAAAAAGATCGCCTTAATCAAGCTTTTCTTTCAACCAGACTCCCATCATCATCATAGAAAGCAGGCAAATGTGCTCCAAAGGGGTTCACCGTCAGCTGTTCCCAACTAGGAAGTGATCGTAAACGCCATGTATGCAACACGGGCGCTCTTGGGACCAGGAGACTGGGCTGGGGATGGGATGGCAATGGGAGTGCCCAAGCCGCTGCTCTGCGTGTCCATTTACACACTCATACAGCCGCGTCCCTCTCATTGGCTCATTGGTAGTAGTTAGCAGCAGCGGGAGCCAATGATTCCCACTGCTGTCTCAGCCAATGAGGAGCCAGAGACTGGGAGAGCCGAGGCTCCGGTGCACATCGTGGGATCTTGATGGGGCTCAGGTAAGTATTGGGGGGGGCAGGTTCTACGCACAGAAGTTTTTTATTTTTTACATTGGTGCATGAAGGTAAAAAGCCTTTAGAACCATTTTATTGACTGGTATTAGTGTGTGACTGCCTTCAGGGGAAGGGTTGCACAGCGCATTGTAAGGCCGCCGGTGCTCGGGATAGGGTAAGTATTCTATCAGATTTCTCTACCTCTGTTCTTAATGAACATTTAACCCTTGCGGTGCTGAGAGTCCCTACTGCGAAGGTTATTTGTGTAGAAATGCCAGAGTGGGGGCTCTATAAAGTGAATTCACCCTCCAGTCTTCCCGGCTGTCTATGTAGCCAGCGGAGAGATCACAGCCCCGGTTGTGGCCCTAGAAGGAGGGCAGCCCGGCTAACTAAAGGGTGCTTTTATTTATATTTTCCCGGAGTTCTGCTTTTTTTCCCATTCCGTTCTTACATTTGTGTGCTGCACTTTATATTTACCACATTAAAAACGTTTGGCTTTCATTCCTAAATGATACAACTAAGGCTCATTCCTGATGATATCAATTATAAATGAGGGCAGTGACTGTGCGATTATAGATAAGGAATATCTCATCTACATAATATAAATGTGACTTTCAGCAGTTCTTAAGCGACAGACGAGTAATTGATGTGATTTATTTTCTTCTTCTTCCCTCCGCCAGTCTGTGTGTGTTTGTCGGCTGTGAGCTTAGCAGGAAGACGTCTCATTCCTGGGGCTTAATTCATCCACTCTGTGCCATCAGCCTACATAGCATCTGCCTGTGTTACAGTTACCCGTCTAGCGTTAAAGCTGAACTCCGGGCGCAAAAACGTCCATTTAAATATATTCCTCAATAGCCACAAAGGCCCTAAATCCACTTTGTGTGCACTAAATACTTTGCAAACCCAGATATGGGTATGTAAAAGTAGCAGTGACATCATCACTGTGCTGTGCATAGGCTGAGCGGAAGTGTGGGAGGGGCCCAGAAGGCTCCACCCACTACAGGATGCCTGCAGAAATTACAGGAGGGGGCTGAGACAAGACCAGTCACCCTGCACAAGGAGAGAGGGCAGCAGTGAGTGGTCTTTATTACAGGAAGTTCCTGCACAGATCTGGAAGAAATACACAAAGCTCACCAAGATTTAGGTAAAAAAAAAAAACACACAGGACTGTTGTAATTGGACCATATTTGCTTATCCCTGGAGTTCAGCTTTGATTATTTTAGTGATAACCCCAGTGTTTATTTTCTGCCCCCGGCTGCCCAACTTCTTAAAGTTTTTGTTACTCCAACACTTCATATTCCGGATATGTGCCTGCTGTACCATGTACTTGTATGAGATAGAATCCTGATCTTTGTATTGCTTCCTTTGTGTGAAATCCCTGGTGTTCCTGCCAGTCCCTCTGCTTTCCTATTAAAAACTGACTACACGAAGGAGAGTATGGCGTGGTCAGTTTTCTAGCTATGCTGGGAGCTCACTGCTCTACTCCAATGATCAGACTTGTCCTGACATGCCCTCATTGCACAGCCATTCACTGGGAAGCTCGGTGTACTGTTACTTCTCCTCCCCCCAGCTCTTATGCAGCTGAGAACAGAAGGAATGTGATCACTTATAAAAAAAAAAGGGGGAAAAAGGTTTTTTTCTTTCTTTATTTTTTAAATATCTATACACAAATGTTTTGCCTTTCATTTCTATTTTGAACTAAATGGGTTGTTTTCATTTTAAACTGAATGGGTTGTTTTCATGTTAAACTAAATGGGTTGTTTTTACAAAAGTGATCATTTACAATCACTTTAAATCTGACTGTTGCCAGTATTTTCTCATCTGAATAGTCTAAGTCTCGGTTCACACTTGTGCGGTGTGGGAACCAGCGCGATTCCTGTGCGTGCGTTCCCGCATCACATCTGACTCGCAGACAGTTTACACTGCTCTCTGTGTCAATAGAAAGTTGGTGACACCACAGAATTGATTTGATTTGCATTAATGCAGTGCGATCCGATTCCAGTGTGGACCAAAAAAAAAAGGGTCCCGCACCATTTTGTTGTAAATGTGATGCAATGCAATTTCAGCCATACAAACTGTATGCAAAAAAATATATATATAAAGGGCACAAAGGAAACAATACATGAATCAAATATCAAAGTATAAATATACAATGTGTATCTGATTAGTAAAGTGCACAATAAAATAAACCATCGAAAATGTCCATATTAAACATCTGTAAACAAATCTTCTTGTGTGTGTGCTCCAACACCGTGATAGATAAAGTGCATTCGTTTTTCAACCGTTTTAGGTGCAGCATTGGTGTAATCAATTAATAATTTGTTCTTTTCATTTTTAGTGTGGCGCCGATTCCCAACACTCCCCCCCCCCCCCCCCCCCTCATACAAACTGTATGGCTGGCTGAATTTGCATTGCACAGACATCGCATGTGATGTGCACAGCAATGAGGTGTGAATCGCATACGATGTCTGGCATCGCATTGGTGTGAACCCAGCCCTAAAGCATATATTTTATTTGTTTGGAAGCGGAACCACACTTCATCTGAGCACCACAAGCCAAAAACAATATTTACTTTATTTTTAATACTCAGAGCAAACTCCCCCATCCATTCATGTCTCCATGCTTTATTTTGCTGAGAAAAATAGCTTTTTAAAAAAACGCCCCCCCCCCTTCCATTTCCGGTCGTGGCCATCTTGAGTAAGGGCAGACGATTCATGTAGCATTTTTCCTGGAATCCACCTGCCCTTAGCTCAGGCATGCAGGCAGGAGGGGTGTGCTTTACTCAGCAAACCCTCCTGAAGACCCCTGGGATGTATGCCTAGGCATGGAAACCAGGAAGTAACTGAAGAAATGTGAAAAAAAAATGTAAAGCAAGTAAACATGATATACATTTCAGTCTATTTACTAATGATAGCAGCATAAGGATTACAAATAGTCAATGTTGATTGAGAGAGTAAAGTTCCACTTTAAAGGATAATCTATAATAAGAAAAATCTGTAAGGTGATCTCACACAGGACCCCCTCACTCCCCCCCACGGGTGCACCGCATTTGCTGTATGGATTGTCGTTTTGATATTTGGAACCAATAAAGGTGATTGAAGCAGTGTGCGGCCGGTCAGACTTTCTTCTTCTATATGTGTCTGATGCATGCAGGGCCGGCACCTCTCTTATGTGCAGAAACAGCAGAGCGGCAGGGGAGTTGTTTTCCTTGAGTGGTATACAGTTTATCACCGTTGGGTACTTTACTGAACCAGGATAAAAGATAACCTGTTTTCCTCCACGTTCACGCATTTTGGGCTCA
The DNA here is from genome assembly GCA_037952835.1 of Lithobates septentrionalis. Taxonomy (NCBI): domain Eukaryota; kingdom Metazoa; phylum Chordata; class Amphibia; order Anura; family Ranidae; genus Lithobates; species Lithobates septentrionalis. The sequence continues at coordinate 656,979 of JBBDGP010002253.1, forward strand.
GGGCTGAAATGCGTAAGCGTTGAGGAAATCCTGCTGTGTATTATCCAGGTGCAGTAAAGTATCCCCTGTGTCAAGGAGGCGGGTGCTGGTATTATCAGTTTCTATTGACGATTGGCCAATGTGAGCTCTCCGTGCACCGCATCTTACACTGATGGTTGTTTTGGGTGAGCGATGGCATTTCATTTTCCAGTGGCAGTTGACAGGGCGTAGCCATGAGCATGGAGAAAGTCAGGTAAAGAAGTAAAACGATATCAGAGAGGTGCACAGAAGAATCTATTGCTAATAAAGGTGCCCAGGGGTAGTTTGTGGGGTGCTGCTTTTAGGTAGGACGTTACTTGAAGGTAGCGCTGGGCGATTTTCTAAAAAAAAAAAATCAGCGATTCTCTTAAAGAAACTTGATTCACAATTCGAATTGAGTTTTTTTTTTTTTTTTTTGGACACCGCGCCGGTCCTGAGGAGCTGCGGGCAGGAGTTTTCAGGCGAGGCCGCGGCTTCGGCCTAGTCTGCGGCGTCCGGCCTCGCGGACTAGGCCAAAGTCGCGGCCTCACCTAAAAACTCCTGCCCGCAGCTCCTCGGGACCGGCGCGGTGAAAAAAAAAAAAATCTTAAAAAATCTATTTGCTTGAATTTTGAATCGATTTGACCTCTCAACTCGATTCAAGATTTAAATCGATATTTTCCCCCCGCCCTACTTGAAGGACAGGTTCACGTTTTTAAACTCTGGGACCTTTTATTCCATTAAAAATGACAGCAAACTTGTGTCACATTGACACTAAACCACAACCCGTCAAAAAATTAGCACTAAATGTGTAATGCCCTGTACACACGATCGGAAATTCCGCCAGCAAAAGATTGAGAGCGGGTTCTCTATTTTTCCATCGGAAAAAGTTCCTATTGGAAATTCTGTTCATCTCTACGCAATTCCGATGCGCAAAAAAAAAACACGCGTGCTCAGAATCCTCGCTTCATATGGAACTTCCTTTTTCTAGTGCCGTCGTACGTGTTGTACCTCACCGCGTTCTTGATGGTCGAAAGTTCATAGAACTTTTGTGTGACCGTGTGTATGCAAGCCAAGCTTGAGCGGAATTCCAAGATTTTTCTGAGGAAAATTCCGATCGTGTGTACGGGGCATAAGTGATTCACGCCACGATTTTTTATATTTGTTCCCTGGAGCTACTCCCTAAAGACAGCTTTCCATGCAACATGTCTGCCTCCGCTGTATAAATGACAGTCAGATGATAATCCTGCAGCTGTGCCGTAACCGGACCTTTCCCAACGTACAGCTACCGCCTCTTGTTTTACACACCGATACATCAGTAAAATTCTCCCATGTTTTGTAATCTATCATCGAGTGACTGCTAATTACTGTTATTATTGAATTGCTCTGCAGGATACTCTTGTCACGTTAATTGCATTCAAATGTTCGTATAGATTACACGGGCTGTCAAGGGGTTTTTTTTTCTGTCTGTCTGTGATGACATTTGTTGGATATTAAAGGAAACCTGCTCTGTGGGAATATACTGTATATAGTCTTGGCATTATTATTAGCCTTGGCTTCTAAAAATGCTATTTACATGGCTGTCATGCCAATCCTTTGCCTTCATTACTTTGTGTTGGTGACTGGGAACCAGTGTTAATTTTGGCAGCAAATATCGATTTAGTTTTAGTCTTAGTCTTGGGACTAAAATGGCATTTTAGTTTTTAGTCCCATTTTAGTCTTCTGCAATTGTTTTTAGTTTTAGTCGTGTTTAGTCGAAATCTCCAGTACATTTTAGTCGACTAAAACTCATTTTAGTGGTCTAAAATCTAATGAGTGTAATTAAATTGTAATGCATTAGTTAAAATTTCTCTACAATTTCCAAACTCATTATATACCACTGGTAGGGCTGGGGAAAAAATCGATTTAAATCTTGAATCGAGTTGAGAGGTCAAATCGATTCAAAATTTAAGCAAATCGGTTTTTTTTTAGATTTTTTTTTTTTTTTTTTTCACCGCGCCGGTCCTGAGGCGCTGTGGGCATGAGTTTTTAGGCGAGGCCACGGCTTCGGCCGGACGCCACGGACTAGGCCGAAGCCGCGGCCTCGCCTAAAAGCTCATGCCCGCAGCACCTCAGGACCGGCATGGTTTCCAAAGAAAAAAAAAAACTCAATTCGAATCGTGAATCGAGTTTTTTTTTTTTTTTTTTTTTGACTAAAATGGCATTTTAGTTTTAGTCCCATTTTAGTCTTTTGACTGTGTTCTCTAACTGAAGGGGGATGTGGACTGTGTAGGGGAGATGACAGATCGCTGTTTATACTCTATATGAACAGACGATCTGTCTGTTCTCCCCTCAGAGAACCGGAAACTGTGTGTTTACAGACACAGTTCTGGGTTCTCCGTGTCTCAGCGGCGATCGCGGGATCGCGACTGCTGGTCACTCGCATCAGCGCAGGGGGCGCGCGCCCCCTAGCGGCCACAGGGCGAAGCAACGTTACGTAATGTTGTTTCGTCCAGCCAGGCCATTCTGCCGCAGTACAACTGCGGCGGCTGGTCGGCATGTGGTTGAAGGGGTTGAACAGTCTAAACATTTTTTAACTTAATGCATTCCTTATTCCTTATTGTATTTACTAGGGGTAGTTTTATAATGGGGAGCAAATGAAAAATAAATAAAAAATAATTATATAAATAAAATGTAATTGTTCCTATAGATGTTTGTGGTTTCCGCTGTGCTTTGTGGGGGGTCAATAGTAGGAAATTGTTCCTAATTCTATTTTCTCTTCTATGAGAGCTCTACAGCTTGCAGCTATTGTTTTCAGAAGGCTTTGGTGTCCAATAAATACATTTCCCTTTCCTGTATATTTGATAAAAGCAGAGTAATTGGTAATCCTACACTTCCCTATAAGCACCGACCTTCCTGAGAGCCCCGGCGCTGTGTCCCAGCCTGCACCAGGCATACATGTATGTAATTATAACCCACCCAGCAGGAGAAATTCACTAATAAATGAGGCCGTATTCTCAAATGAGCTCTCCGGAGAGTTACATTCAATAAATTAAATTAAACTTCTTTTCTGTAATGCAGCCGCCTGCTTCCCAATCCAGATCTCCTGGGGAAGGTTCAGCTCTGAGATATAGATATCTCGCTCTTGTAGTGACTTCCATAATTATTATGTTGTTCTTTTTCCCTTTTCATGTATCTGTGCCTACTTACATTTGTTAGCCTTAGTCTTTTTTTATCTGAAGCGATTGTCGCCTCTTTCCAGGAGTCCATGACATGCCCCATTTCAGCCGGTACAATGCACCATAGCTCTGCCTTTTTAGGGCAGGCAAGCAGATCAAGGGTTTAATGCACATGGCCATTTTTACATGCTTAGCGCAATTTCCCGGAGCTTTCCCACGCCCGGGGAGCCACACATGCTGCGTACAGCCTGCCATACACATGAATGGCTGTACGCGGCCTTAGTCTTGCTTTTTTTGCATCAGCAATTACTCATGACGTATTTTGGACATGCAGGGAAACACTGATGCAATGAGGCATTGGGCACTCATAACAGTACGACATTCACTTGTATGGCAAGCTGTACGAGCGGCAGGTTTCCTGCGCTTGAAAAAGCACCAGGACATTTACATTGGGCATAGAAGATGCCTGTAAATGAACCCTTATACACATTTGTAATTATGCTTTATACATGGGCAGTGGTGTATTTTGGTTTTGTGCTGCCCTAGGCAAGACTAACATTGGCGCCCCCTTCTAAATTTGTCCCACCCCTTCCTGTTTGCGATCCACCCCTTCATCAGTAAACTCCACCCCTTCCTTTTTAGGCTCCCCCTCTTCCTATTAGAGCTCCACATCTTCAGAGGTGGGGGGAGGGGAGAGGGGGGTGAGAGAGAGAGGTTAAAAGTGGGCACTACTCCAGTCCTTCAGCGTTAGTGGGGACAGGGGTAGAGCTGGGCGATTTTCTCCCAAAAAAAATCTGCAAATTTTTTTTTAAAAACTCGACTCACGATTCCAATCGAGTTTTTTTGATGGACGCGGCGCTGGTCCTGGGGAGCTGCAGGCAGGAGTTTTTAGGCGAAGCCGCGGCTTCGGCCTAGTCCGCAAGGCCGGGTGCGGCGGACTAGGCCGAAGCCGCGGCTACGCCTAAAAACTCCTGCCTGCAGTTCCCCAGGACCGGCGCTGACACCGTGCCAGTCCTGAGGAGTTGCGAGCAGCAGTTTTTAGGGGAGGCAGGCCTCGCGGACTAGGCCAAAGCCGCTGCCTCGCCTAAAAACTCCTGCCCGCACCTCCTCAGGACCGGCGCTGTCCTGGTGAAAAAAAAAAAATCTAAAAAATCGATTTGCTGAAAATTTGAATCGATTTGACCTCTCAACTCGATTCAAGAATCAAATCTATTTTTTCCCCAGCCCTAGACAGGGGGTTAGGATCTCCGTGCTGACACCGGAGATCCACCACTACTGAAGAGCAGGGACACTGGTAAGCTATGATCTCTGACCATACTGTACCCATTACAATTCCTGATCTGCACCCACTACTCCTCCGCTACGGGGGACTTACAGATGAGAAAAAAAATAAACTAGAATCCCCACTCGGACGCCACATGCAATAAGATGGAAGTCACAATTATTAGACGTGTGGGTTTGGTTGGACGTGGGTTCAATTATAAGGTAATCCACTAATTAGGAGATTCAGGGTCAGTACTGGTAGACAGGTCCTCTACCCAAATGTCCCAGACCTCGTGGATTTTTTTTTTAGGGCATTCTCTCGCTAAATAGGTGGCCTTGTACAGTGGTGACATAATTTTTTTTTCCACAAGGTTAGGGTTGGAGCTGATGGGGATTTCCATCAGAGAAAAATAATTTCCCTTGCATAGAACAATAATAATCCTATCGGCGTCCTGGAAGCCCGAAGATGAGCCAGAGTGTCCACCAAACAAACCTCTACTGTCCGCGGCACATGAATAGTGGTCACAGAGTTTTTGACCGAGACCACCGCTTCCCAGAAAATTTGAATATTAGGGCATTGCCAAAACTTTAAGGTTAATTAAAGTAAAAAATGTTTGGGCATCAGTGCCCCCTCACCCCCCCCCCTTTTTTTTTTTTTACTTACCCAAAGCCCTCATTCAATCCAGCACTGTGCACATCTGCAGCTCTTCTCTCTCTTGCTTCCCGATCTCACTGGCTGCAGTTCAAAATGCCTATGTGTGAAAAGAGCCTTATAGATTAGAGTTGCTTTAGGCTACATACACCTGGGCGTCTTGCCATGGTTCAAATGCCAGCGTCGGGAATCTACTGATTTCTCCAGCTGTTTTTTGACACCTGTGAGCAGTTGGCTGCGGCCACTGAGCCCCTACACCAGGGGTCTTCAAGCTATGGCCCTCCAGTTGTTCAGGAACTACAATTGCCATCATACCTAGTCATGTCTGTGAATGTCAGAGTTTTACAATGCCTCATGGGATATATAGTACCCCAACAGCTGGAGGGCCATAGTTTGAGGATCCTTGCCCTACACTACAATGACAGGTTGTCGGCGGCTGCAGCTATTTGTGACTGTTCGCGCAACCACCGATTTTTACCTGTGGGAGATCGCTGCTGGATGCACAAAACCCCTCTGCCAGCGATCACCGCAGGTAAACGCTGGCACACAAAGTGCATCCAGCAGCGATCGCCACAGCTGGCCGCTCACAGGTGTCAAACACAACCTCAGGAATCAATCGATGACTACTGTTGGCATTCACACCATGCAAATGTAGCCAGGAACGCCCACTTCTCCAGACTGACACCCACCCCTTCAAGGCATTTTTTATTTTTATATTTGCATAGCTCCTCCCACTGTTTGTATCACGACTGAGTGCTTTTGAGAGGCAGGGTGCTGTGATGTTTTCTGGAAGCTATGTACATCCATGATCTGCCTGCATTGCATAGAGAAACACAGTAATACTACCACTGGATCTAAAAGAGAGTATGTAATGAAAATTGAAACGTTTGATTTATAAAATGTAATTAAGATATTAATAAGGATGAGGAAGCAACCAGGAAAGGCAAAATATATTTAGGTTATACTTAAAGAACATTGCTATAAATAAGCAACATTTCAGATAAAGTGTAATAAAAAAAATAAATAAATAAAGATTTAAAAAAAAAAAAATCCATAATAGGATCTACAGGTGCTCGATGTTTTCACCCCCATCCTAAACGCAGCCTTGGTTTTTCCATTGACTTGGCTCTAATAGTCCCTTGTATTTTTATATAGTTGCCTTTTTCTTTTCTCTTCCTGTAGAACGAGGAATGGGTGGCGGGTTGCCTCTTTATGCAGGCTCTGGAAGGCTGCACTCGTGGGAGGCAGATTATGCTCAGCACAGTCCCTGTGTATGTTTGTGTGGCAGCCATACAGCTGTTTTCTCTCTTTAATTGAGATTTTATAGTGCTGTACGCAGCTGTGTGCTCCATCGCTGGATCGCGTCCTGGTAGGAGCGCAGCTGCTGGATAGTCAAAACGATTCAAAGAACAGGTTTTTTTTTTTTTTTTTTTTAAATGTGTTTGATTAGACCAACAACAGAAAGCCTTCCAGTGTAAAGCACGCCGGACTGCGTTCCCATTTTTTGCTAGGAGGCGCTGGACGCAGTCAAGAAATCGCCTTCTTTATTGCAGGATGAAAAGCTTTCTTTTGACATTCTCAGATGTAATTGTGTTAGTAATGAACAAACCTCACAACCCCTTCACGCACCTTTTTCTTAAAAGCGCATTTAGCCTAGGTTCACATTGGAACGATTAGGCATGCCAAATCGACGACAGTTGCCGGCAATGATATTGTCCGAATCTGTGCGACGCCACATTTGCGGCACCGTTTTTGTACTACTTTTGGCTACTTCGGGGTGCAATTTCCATAGACATCTGTGCAGCAACCCGTACAGATGTCTCTGAAATTGCCCCCGAAGTCGGGACTGACATGCGGGAATGAAATTGTGTCGAGTTCAGCTGAACTCACAAGATTTCATACCCGCATGTCAGTGTGAACCTGGGCGAAGTCCTGGTTCACACATATGCGATGCAGGAACCAGCGTGATTCCAGTGCGGGTTCCCGCATCGTATGTCACCTGCCGGTGGTATACACTGACATCTGTGAACCACTGCGGGTGTCAATGCAAATTTAATGATACCCCCAGATCGGTTCAGAGATCGCAGTGCAAACTGTGCAAAATATGAGGCAGGAATCGGATGGCATGGTCCAGTGTGGACCAAAAAAAAGGTCCTGCAACATTCATTGTACACTGTACAGCCACCATTTTGAATCCTCCCTTGAAAATACAGCAAAACATTGACACCTCATGAACCCCCTTTTTTTTCCCCTGTGGGTGTGGGCTTCCCTCTAAAGTGCAAACCCAGAGCAGATGAATGTGCAGATATTACCCCATTAACACTTTAGCCCAATACACAGGCAGGCCAGACCGAGGAGAGGTTCGGGTCTTGGGCAGGTGGTGTGAGTAATAATGGTAATAGCAATAAATCTGAGCAGATAAAGACAGTTTAGAGTTCTAGACAGATCTGAAACTGTGTTCAAATATTAAGTTACAGGAGTAATCTAGAATAGACTAAGACGGCTTTCACACCGAACCACAGGGGGGGGGGGGGGGGGGGGGGGGCGTTGGCAGTAAAGCTTTACCATTGTTTTACCGGCGCTATTCAGCCACTAACGGGGCAGTTTCAACCCCCCGCTAGCGGCCAAAAAGGGGTTAAATCCGCTCGCAAAACGACGCCGGAGCGGCGTTTTGCCGGCAGTATCGCAGCGCTGCCCTATTGATTTCAATGGGTAGCAGTGGTGGAGGAGCGGTGAGTTCACTGCTCCAAAGAAGCTGCTGGCAGGACTTTTTGTAACGCCCTGCCAGCGCACCGGGCTTTCACACTGGAGTGAATGGAGCCGCTTTTTTTTAGGTGCTATACAGGCGCTATTTTTAGCGCTGTAGCGCCTGAAAAACGCTGGCAATGTAAAAGGGGTCTAAAACTGTTAATCAAGCACGGGCTTGATGCTCTGGCCTCCATTTAAAGCCTGCTAATGAGACCAGGTGTAAACACCTGCAAAGTCTTGCTGCAGTGTGGGAACAGGTCCATTAGATCAGTGGCCATCAACCCTGTCCTCAGGGCCCACTAACAGGCCAGGTTTTATGTATTACCTTGAGGAGATGCAGATTAGAATACTGCAATCACTGAGCAGCAAATGAGATCACCTGGGATGTATTTCAGTTATCTTGCAAACCTGGCCTGTTAGTGGGCCCTGAGGACAGGGTTGATGACCACTGCATTAGATGGCAACAATGAACCAGATCCAGGAACTCTAGGTTTATAACATCAGGTGAGCAGAAAGAACTAAACATCTGAGAGCCAAATGCTCTCCCATGGAATAATCCTGAATCTGATTGGGGCCTCTTAGGTGGTAAATGCTCTACTGACCTTGATCAGGCACAGGTGTGATGCTCCGACCTCCATTTAAAGCCTGCTAATGAGGATAGATGTAAACACGTGCAGTTTGGTCTTGCTGCTGTGTGGGAAAATGTCCAGTAAATGGAGAAAAAAAGGACCAGAGTCAGGAACTTTAAAGCCCAACTCCGGGTTAAGTGCTCGTTTTTTTTGTCCAGGGTAGAGGAGAAAGGTTTATACTCACCCAATCCTCCGATCCACTGGCAAACTGCGCTCTCCCACATTCCATCCGTGGATTGGTTCTGACGTCCTCATGTCCAGAGTAGGTCTATGGCATGATGATGTCAGGAAGAATCCACCGCTAGACCACGGGGGAGAGCAGGAGTGACGGGGACCAGTCTTGTGCAGGAAGGGTCAGAGGATTAGTTAAAGTGGAACTTCACCTAAAAGGGAAAGTTCCGCTTGTCTGCATCCTTGCCGTCCAGATGTACCACGGTGATCTGAGCCGAAAGTTCAGCCCCTCCTCTTTCCCCGCTGCCTTCTGGGACACATCACAGGCCCCTGAAGACTACGGACCATTCACAAAGCGCAGCAGGACTCACGCATGTGTCGTTACTTATGATGCAGGTGCCTGCATCCAAAGTCAATTGAAGAATCAGCTCGGGAGAGAACACTACTGGATGCCTGGACAGGTAAGTGTTCTTATATTAAAAGTCAGCAGCTACAGTATTTGTAGCTACTAACTTTTTTTTTTTTTGGGGGGGGGGGTGGCCTGGAGCTTGGAGCACCTCTTTAAGTAATTCTCCTATCCCCTAGACAAAAAAATAAGCCACTGACCCACGCATTGTGGGCACATCCCCACTGCATGAGAGAACCTTTTTTTTTTTTTTTTTTTTTTTTTTTTTTTTTTTGCCGGGTGTTGAGATTTGAAGGTGTTTTTTCACCTTAATGCATCCTATGCATCAAGGTGAAAAAACTTCTGGCAGTGACCGCCCCCCCCCCCCCCCCCCCCCGTTTTAATTACCTGAGCCCCTTCATTCCCTGAGCTGAGACGCCATTGGCCCCCGCTGCTGTCAATCAAATCCAATGACGCAGGGGCGGGGCTGAGGCCGGCATTCGTGTCTATAGAGTCGGGAGTGCGCCCGCACAGTAACCCCCTGGGAGAGCGCTTCTCCTGGGGGGGGGGTAACTGATGCGAGGAGGGGCCGCGAGAGCTGCCGGGGGAACCCCAGAAGATGGAGGATCGGGGCCACTCTGTGCAAAACGAGCTGCACAGTGGAGGTAAGTATGACATGTTTGTTATTTAAAAAAAAATAAAACACGAAAGTTTACAATCACTAAGTTTTAAACATCAGTGGAGTAGGAAGAACAAGTTGTCAGAGATCTGAGAGCCAGGTGCAGTCACATGGAATAATCTGATTGGGGGCTGTTGGGTGGTAAATACCCTAATGACCTTTTGATACACAAGGCCCATAGTGTGCACTGGAGTCAGCTACTTGGAATAATCAAATTTGCATGCAAGATGCTCTCTCCATTACATATCTTGTTGTCCATGTGGCAGCTTGCATTGACACCTTTGGAACTGTTTTAAATAAAAAGAGCAGCGTTGCCCGGGGAAAACATTTGAAACTGTTACTGTTTTTCAAAATTCTCAACCTGCTCTCCAAAAAAAAAAAATATATATATATATATATATATATATATATATATATATATACACGGTATATTAAATATAAATTTATTTTAGGCATGCAGACACTCGGGCTCCTTTTTTTATTTATTTATTTTTTTGTTACTAGTCACTTTAAAGTGAACATCTGTCAGCTTTTGACCTTGAATTCCAAACCTTGCCAAAAGTATTTTTTTTTTTTTTTTATTCTTTTGGTATTCAAATATGTTTCATTTATAAAAGACCGATCGTTCTGCTCAGTGAAAAGAATTTGCCGTCGGTGAAGGATTTTCTAAGTTTCTGTGAAATTGTGCACAAGTGTATGTTTTATTCTAAAATCCAGCAGCCGAATTCTAATTAAGGATTTTATTGTCACATTTGTCACGAAATTCCTTGCGTCCGTGGCTACCTTTAATTAGACCGCAGAAGCTTGAAATGAGATCAGTTATTATTATTCTGCGCTTTGTACTTTTCCCGCCCTGGTTAAAATGAAAAGCCGCTAATAGTGCGGCGATCATGAGTGAAATTACGGCTTGAAATATGGTGCGGTGCCGTCATTAGTCCATTAAAATTACACACTCTGTCAAATGCCGCCGGCTTGAAACATCATTTCTCTCGATCTGGGGGCATAATTTAAATCAGGTCTGAACTCTAAATTAAAGTCTTTTTTTTTTTTTTTTGGCTTACTGCTTGAACTTCATGATGTAAGGGAATGTTGGGGGGGGGGGGGGGGGGAGAAACAATGACCTATTGCTATAATAACTCCAGTTTTGACTTCCTCTGTCGCCGAGATGACAAGGGTGACCTCTTGCACAGTTCCCATCCAAACACCCCTGGAAATTGAGACAGTACCCGCATGAGTGATGGAAAGGCACAAGTATACTGGTGCTGACATTGTGGGGCTGGAACTTGACAGTTCTGGTATCAGGTGAGCAGGGGTACAGCTGGCAGTACACCAGGGATGTGCCAAGTTCAGTTAAAAGCGGAGTCGGGCACACATGTTCCAAGTGAACAGGACTGGTTTGGGAAGGTGACAGAGATCATGAAAGGGTTCTCTACCTGTAATGCCGCGTACACGCGACTGGTTTTGCCGTCGGAATAAACGCCGAAGGTTTCTCCGACGGAACTCTGACGGAATTCCATTCAAGTGGTCTTGCCTATACACGGTCAAACCAAAGTCCGACCATCTAGAACGCGGTGACGTACAACGGGACTAGAAAAAGGAAGTTCAATAGCCAGTAGCCAATAGCTTCCGTCTCGTACTTCAGAGCATGCAGCGTTTTTGGTCCATCGGAACAGCATACAGACGATCAGTTTTCGCAATAGTAATTGGTCCCGTTGGAACTATTTAGAACATGTTCTATTTCTAGGGCCGTCAGAATTTTCGAAAAATAAAGTCCGATGAGGCACACACACACGATCGGAATATGCGACGAAAAGCTTCAGTCTGACTTTTTCTCTCTGACATTCCGCTTGTGTTTACGCGGCTTTAGGGTTCACGGAAATGCTTTGACACTTATCTGGGCTCCATGGAGGAACCATGTCGGTCTCTTCCAGTTTAGGTGTAACACTGTTGGCTGCACAGCCAGGAAACACCAGGGATCTCTGTGAACATACCAACAAAACGAAATCACAGATATCCGTTCCTCCGCTTTCTGAGGGGTAATCCCTGTGAGCTTTGGTGCACTGCTCCGAGGCGGCTACCTGATCTGCTTCCAGCCAATCTTGCTTTTATTGCAGCTGGGTGGGACTGACTCTCCCAAAACTAAGAGCCGGTTCACACGGGGGCGACTTGTCAGGCGACCTAGCCGCCTGACAAGTCGCCTCCCGTTCTGTACAATGGAACCGTTCTAATCGGAGCAACGCAAGTCGCTCCGACTTAGAAGAAAGGTTCCTGTACTACTTTGGGTGCGACTTGCATAGACTTCTATACAGAAGTCGTCATGCAAGTCGCCGCGGCAGTCGTGTGCAGGTCGCCTCGGAGAGGCGACCTGCAAGTCATGCCGCTTCTAATGTGAACCGGCTCTTAGAGTCATATTCATTAAACACGATATGAAAATGCAGTACAGTAGCGTTTGAGACCTGACGTTTCGTCTACCTTACTGACTTGTAGTGTTTTGCAAAAGGAATACAGAGTTAAATAGAACAGCATGCTCAAATATAACCCCTAAAGAAGGAAATATAGATGTACCAAATATTAAAAAAAACCCTCTCCCCTCTCCCGCTTTCCGAAACATGTTGGGAATCTTGGTCTTCACAACGCATTGATTCAACGCCTAGCCTGGAACTGTGGTGTGTTCCAAAAATCAGCAGCTGTTTTTACTATTTAGCAGATATTCTAGTATTGTTTTTAGGTGTTTGAATGAATGAATGAATGAATGATTTGTAAAGCGCAGCAAATGCGAACTGAATCGCCTCAAGGCGCTGAGATACATTCTCTGTTGTCAGCTTGTTAGAAGAGGAAGGTCTTTAGTTTTTTCCTGAAGGCCTGGTGGTTTTCTTCCATGCGGATGTTGGTAGGAAGAGCATTCCATAGTCGGGGTCCTTGGACTGCGAATCTTCGTTCTCCCTTTGCTTTGTAGCGGTATTTGGGAATGATAAGGAGGTTTTGGTTGGCTGATCGAAGACTGCGATTCGGTGTGTAGTGTTTTATTTTCTCTGAGTGTTTTGTGTGTGTATGTGTGTGTGTATGTATGTATGTGTGTGTGTATGTATGTGTATGTGTGTGTGTGTATATATATATATATATATATATATATATATATATATATATATATATATATATATATATATATATATATATATATATATATATATATATATATATATATATATATATATATATATATATATATATATATAATATAATGAGGGTATGTGTGTGTGTGTGTGTATATATATATATATATATATATATATATATATATATATATATATATATATACGCTGCCACAATTTTTTTTTATTTTTTTTTTTAGGTATTTACCAAAACATTCAAGCTATAGTTATATAATGGCTATGGACTAGTGTACACTCTCAGCTCTTAAATACAGCCAGCCCCCCACAAAATCAAAAGCTGTTTCATGGCCAGGTGTGGGCTACTCCTTCATCAATAAAGCAGGTAAAAGGTCTGGAGTTGATTCTAAGGCCGGGTTCACACTACTACGACAAACGCTCCGACATTGGGATCTCACGTCGCATGGCGTGTGAAAATCAATGTTTCCCTATGGGAGCCATCTTAACTGGTCTGACGCAAGCCGGTCTGACTTTGTAAATGCTCCCTGCACTACTTTGGTCCGACTTTGATCCTACTTTAGCCCATTGAATATCACTGAAGTCAGATCAAAGTCGAAACGCCGCTTTGACCGATCTGACTTTGGCATGCGACTTGTGCTCTGATCTTGAAGGGGAACTCCACGCCAATTTTTTTTTTTTTTTGACAATTAGGCCGTCATGTACTGCTGTTTTCAAATGAAATTGATATAATTTTTTTCCCCACATTTAGATCTTTCTTTTGGTGGTATTTGATCACCTTTTTATTATATAAACGAAAAAGACAGTAAATTTTGAAGAAAAAAAAAAAATTTTTTTGCTTTCTGCTATAAAACATATCCAATACAAAAAAAAAAATCTAGTTTATAGATTTAGGCCAAAATTTATTCTGGTACATGTCTTTCGGTATAAAAATAAAATATTCAATACGTGTATATTTTATTTGCATGAAAGTTATAGTATCCACAAACCTATTGGTATACTGGAATTTTTCCTTTTTTTAAATATACTAGTAATGGCGGTGATCAGCGGCTTATTTTGGGACTGGTGATAGTGCGGCGGGCAATCTGACACTGACTCTTTGTGGGCACTGTCTAACTGACATCACCGGTGACACGAACACAGTGATCAGTGCTAAAAAATATATACTGTCACTGTACTAATGGCACTGGCTGGGAAGGGGTTAATATCTAGGGACAATTCAGGGTGTTAATTGTGTGCCTAGGAAGTGTTAATGTGTTTTACGGCGCGCTGCTTTATACTACAGATCAATTTATTTCTTTTCCTTGCTTAGCAGGGAACAAGGGATCGCTTCCTCTGCACAGAGTTCTGTGTTTATCAATACCGAGCTCTATGCTATAAATTGACACAGCCAATGCGCAGGTCCCAACCATGAATCATTGGCTGGGATCTATTGATGAACTCCCCTGTGATTTGACACAGCAGAAGCAGGCGGGCGGAGACGTGCGCCCCAAACCCGGAAATGGTCAGCGACGTACCAGTACATCACTGTGCCTGTGGCTGCCACCCCACCACAGAAAGAGTATTGTAACGGGTTGACAAGTAGTTAAACAATCTATTTTACATTTTAAAATAAACTGTGATGTTTGAAAAGTCTCAAGTTTTGACCACACAGGGCTAAGCAACAGACTCGCCTTAAAGGAGTTGTAAAGGCAGAAGGTTTTTTATCTTCATGCATTCTATGCATGAAGATAAAAAACCTTCTGTGTGTAGCACCCCCCAATTACCTACCTGAGCCCCCTCTCTCTCCAGCAATGTCCACAATCCCCTCAGCCATCCAGTACACTCCTCCTGATTGGCTGAGACAGAGCAGCAGCGCCATTGGCTCCCACGGCTGTCAGTCAGCCAATCTGGGGAGAGGGGGGGCGGTGCCAGGTCGGGCCTCCGTGTCTGAATGTATACATGGAGCTCTGACTTGGCTTGGATGCCCCCTGTAGCTGGCTGAGGGGCATTCAAAGGAGGGAGGGTCTAAAAGGATCAAAGAGGGACCTGAGAAGAGGAGAATCCGGGCTGTTTTACAATCAGAGCTCCTTTACAATCACTTTAACCCGCGGTGGTGCGCGAAAACCAAACTCCTGTTAAGTAAACAAAAAAGTGCATTTGAAAAACGCACACGAAAAAGTGCACTCAAAGGTGTGTCTCTAGTCCACCTCCCAAAGAATTAGGATCTGCCTTGACCCCCGGGGCATAAGGCTTCTGATAGGGGCTAGGCACACTCCCGGCCCACCTAAACAAAAGGCCTGGCGTACCACTCTTTCCATGAGTACTAGATGAGGCGCTCTTCCAAAGAGAGACCCCCTGGTTCAGGGGAGAAAGGAACCTAATGGCCACACGTCCTCTATCTAGACTGCAGGGTAGACCTGAGGGCCTACACCTTCCATCCAAGTGAAAAGTAACAGACAAAAGTGCAATTGACACACACTTGGAGAGAAAAAAAAAATAAAATCGAAGTGCCAGTGCGTTGGCTAGGTTTTGCAGTCTGGCAACAAAAATTGCCCCGCACTTGGCCTAAAAGGTACTGTGCCGAAAAAGTAACATGTATCGTGGCCATGTGCTCATTCTCAGCATGGCTTTCCCAGGCCTAAATGTTACTAAGAGCATCCCTGGGATAACCAACTTTCAGGAGACACTAATACCTTGGGCTCTCCTCCTTCTCAGCCCATGACCAGACCAGGTAGCATCATTCAAATCAGAAGGCACTGGGTCCCTTGGAACCTTCCATGCCAGGGACGTATAACTGGCCCACAGCTACCGTGCCGCATGCTGCGGATTTATCAGCACATCGGGAAGGTTCCTCAGGACCCCCATCATACCAGCAGAGATACTATACAGCCCGCCATCCCACCAAGGGGCCAGAATGACAGCAGAGCACCCCTACTACACACTGCGTCCCCAAAAGCATATGCTTACCTTCATTTGCTCTTCCGCTGCTGCATTTAGCCAACGTGCTATAAATTTACAGGGAGACGAAACTGAAAAACTGCTTCTTACTGTCTGCAACAAGTCAAGGGACATCTCAACCTTAGCCAAGTCACCAAATTGGGGCTCAATGACTTCCTTTGAATGATAAATGTGGAACTTATAACTCTGCAAAATAAGACCAACATTTCTGATGCTTATATTTTATAATCCTAGACCTGACTGGTTCTCCTAAAGAAACCTTTATTGATCTTTCTCACTTTTAGTAGATTACTGGCTGATTTCCATTGTTTCCTAAAATTGAGTTTTAATATTGTACAGGAAGATTATCCAAGGGCTGTGTACTGTAGAGCCAGATGCCCCAATCCTCTTGTGCATGGCGCCATCTTATTGGATCTGGGCCGTGGGTAGCTACCTGTGGGGCATAATCGCCCCCCCCTGCCAATCCATATACTCTTATGAATAAGTCAGAAGCTAGGAGTTCAGGCAAGGTAACAAAGAATATAGGTGTGTTAGAATTTGCTCTGTAGGTCTTTTAATGTTAAAAAGGCTACATTTTAAAGAAAGAAAGAAAAAAAAAAAAAAGCTGATGGACTCATGCCATAATGTGCAGCTGCGCAATAAGGTACACGTCTGTGTGCCCTCCTTCAGCAATGACTGGTCCAGCTTCTAGTTGTCACTGCATGTGATGCCAGTGCTATCTCCTCTGCCACTTCTCCCAGGTCCCGCAATGCTCCTCCTCAGCCGTTGTATGGCCACTGACTATGTTACTCCCGTGAATGTAGCATCCTTCTGACCCCCAAAGGCATATGGGACCCTCGGGGTCTAGTCCTCAGCAATAATAAATAAATGTGTGTAGATGGGCGGCAGTCACTTTTAGATGCAAGAAATGGAGTTGGACTCTCACGCAGCATTCTTGGGAGAGAGGGTTGGCACAGGGACACCCATGAACTAGGCAGAATCCAGATGAGGGGCAAAAGTACTTAGTCTTTACAGATAGGTTTTTAGGCCAAAAATAGTAGATATGGTATAGAAGCAAGGGACCTGTACAGGGAATACTAAACCAGCCTTAAACTATAGGAAGCACCAGCCCGGTATAGAAACAAGAAAATGGTATAAAAGTGGGCCTTTAAATGGTGGTTCTCATGGATATGTCAAACCGTATCACACAGATGCCTATAATATACAAAACTTTTATTCATGCAAAACATCATATCAAAAAGGTATATGTATAGCCATTGCCCTATCCCCTGGCATGGGGGTGGGGGGGAGGTTATCTGGTGGTGGTGGTGGTGGGGGGGGGGGGGGGGGGCGGAATCACACAATATCTCCAAAAGATGCATCAGATGTGTTAGCGCTAAGGGGAGACCAATTATCAGCACTTCATCTTGCTAGTGTCAGGCACAGTCCGAAAACCAAAATATCAGGTATGATGACTGCTATATAACAACAAATAATGAATATCTATCACAGATACATGTGGGAAGCTGGAACTAGCCTAATACAAACTGGCACCAACACACTGACCTGGGTCAAGACCAGAGGGGGAGAGAGACACTTTTGTTACTAATGGTGTATGTAAACCACAGGTATTCCAAGGGAGAGTGCTCTGCAGAGTACAAAGAAACACATATGCTCACAACTCAATCTAACCTATCAAACGTTGGAGGAGCAGCTGGTCTGTGAGACCAGTGAAAATATCCTTTCCCTGAGATGCCTGATCCACAAAATAATCCATCGAAGGAGTATAAAAGAAAATTAAAATGAAACAGGGTGCCAAGAGTAAACAGCACAACAAGTCTGGGTCTTCCGAGGACCCATTGATCCAGTAAATCATCCCCACACAGATCCGCCCTTACGTTTAAGCCAACCCAGCATTATGTGAAGGCAGCTCCTGACTATAAGACACATGTTGGTGCAGCTACTGACTGCTTGGGATAAAGCCACCACACTTCAGTCAAGGGCCAAGCTTCACCCAACTTCTTAGGTACCCGAATTATGCTGAAGTTCCTCCGTGCTGCTTCGATCTGTGTGCAAAATACAAAGTCCCAAACTAGGCCTCTAACCGGAAACATGGTCACCCTCCTCAGGCAGGAAACCTAGGGGGATCAGGCAGCCATACACATGCCTCCCCAAGGAAGAGGGCTTGGGGTACGACTGACTTCCCAAGTCATCCTGAATTTTTACATCTTTTCCCAACCTGCAACACTGGAAATAAACCAACCAGTGGTTGACCAAGGAGGAAAAAAAAAATTATATCTCTGATTAGTGCAGCCTCCCACACCATATTGCCTCTCCAGCAGCAGGAAGAAGCAAACAATAACTAGAGCCCAGTAGAGACCCACAGAAAGCTTGAACTGTCACAGATACTCCTGCTTAAAGAAGGGTGTCTGCACAAGATTTACATTATCCCGATACCTACCTCCTGTTTTCAGCATGATTGGAGCATGGGGCAAAAAAAAAAAAACCTTTGCTCCTGGCAATTTTTTTCACAGTGGGACTTTATTACTGCTTTGAGAATTGCTGTTTTTATAAGAAATTTTTTTTACATGCAGTGTATTAAAACGAGAATGTATACAAAGGATACTGCTTCAAGGAATCTTGTGGCTTACTCCTCTACCCCAGTTGTCGGCTCAATGGGGCTCATCCTTCCCCAATACACTTCAATCAATCACAGAAAGCTGTACCTATCTCTTCAACTTGAAATGGACAGTAAATTGAAGCACAACGCTCTGCATTAGACAATACTTGCACTCCTCTGACACGTTTCACCCCAGATGGGGCTTCATCATAGTTCAAATGGCAATAAAGTTTTTTTTAAGTTAAAGAGAAAAGATCATGATGAGGTGTGACTTTTTTTGATAGAATAAAGCGAGAGTATAAAGTATATCGTGAGCTTCAGCTCAGGCAAGTTGGCAACCCTTGACATCTTAGTAGATATGCCTCAGTAGAAAGAAGCAGCCCTGTGAATCTAGGGCAGGTTTTCTCAACTAGGGTTCCTCCAGAGGTTGCAATGGCTTTCTTTTAGAAATGAGTAATTTCCGGCTCTCAGACAAGTTCCCACTGACACCATTTATCTTTTTAGCGATCTGTAAGGGGGTAATTCTTCCCAATGACCACAAATGTAAGAAGCATTCTTCCCAATGACCACAAGTGTAAGGACTATTCTTCCCAATGACCACAAGTGTAAGGAGCATTCTTCCCACTGACCATCTCACAATTGTATCATGAGTTGTAGATATAGGAATTTTTAGTAGGGGTTCCCTGAGACCGGAAAGTTATTCCAAAGGTTCCTCTGTATTGAATTGGTTGAGAAAGGCTGCTCTAGAGCCAAAGTCAGGAGGACTGCACAGTATAAAAACTACTGTGGCTTTACGACACACAGCCTTGTTCACCTGGAAGTATAATACGGACATGCTGTAATTAAGCATGTTTTACTCGGTTAAAAACCTATTTCTGATCAGAACTTTTTAAAGTGGTTCCAAAGTCTAAATGTTTTTCACCTTTTTTTTTCCACCTGTATTCTCTGTGTTAAGGTAAAAAAAAAAAAAGGCCCACTACTTGTCCTAGAGCCCACATCCCTAAACACTACCTGACTCCATGTCATGGCTCCAGCAAAGTCTCCACCTCCAGCACTGCGCCCTTAACTTCCTCTTTTCACAGGAGCAGTGTTAATTTAGTCGACTAAAACGACTAACACGTTTTAGTCAACTAAAAGGACTAAAACATTTTAGTCGACTAAATGAATACTATTTTAGTCGACTAAAATACGACTAAAACAATTGAGATGACTAAAATGAGACTAAAACTAAAAGCCATTTTAGTCAAAAGACTATGACTAAAACTAAATTGCAATTACTGAAATGTACTGGAGATTTTACTCGACTAAAACGTAGGACATTTTAGTCGACTAAAATGTACTGGTGATTTTAGTCGACTAAATACGACTAAAACTAAAACGATTGCAGAAGACTAAAATGGGACTAAAACTAAAATGCCATTTTAGTCCCAAGACTAAAATTAACACTGCACAGGAGACACTGAGGGCAGCGGAGCCATAGGCTCCTGCTGGGACGGAGCGAGGGCTTGGGTTACTGGCTCTGTGTGTCTATGGAGGAGGCACACGGCACGCGCTCAGGAGCGCACACGCACACACCTTTTTTAGTATCACTTGAAGATTGTTATATATATATATTTTTTTTTTTTTTTCCTTTTTATGGTTGCCTAAATAAATCTTTTGTGGTTGACAGGATTCCAGGTCTGGATTACCATCTGGGCAGATCTGCCATGATGAGCAGCGTTTGGAGGTCATCTTTACAGACCTGACCCGGCACAAAGATGACGCACAGCAGCGGAGCTGGGCTCTGTACGAAGATGAGAATGTCATCCTTTGTTATTTGGAGGAGCTTCTGGTCATTTTGGTGGGTATCTAATGGTTTCAAGTCCCTATCATGGTGCAAAGTAAAATCACGTTGTGCAGCTGCAGTCATTGTTGCTCCCGTCACCTGTACATCTGAGAAAGGTGTAGGAATTTCACATTATCACTGCACCACATAAAAAATGCATCTGCCCTTTTACTTAGCTTAAAAAAAAGTGGTTGAAAGCTGAAGTTTAAATAAACCTTTCTTGGGAGAATATAGCACTGAAGACATAACTTACCTGTAAGGTCCCTTGCATACAGGGCCGTCCAGCTGCAGTCTGTCCCTCCTGACCTTTTAGTGCGCATAGGAGGGACAGGTGCAACAGACAGCCTGTCAAAGTCTATGCCAGACTCCGGCTGGGCTGAATGCTGTTTGCAAGTGATACTAGGTTTCGGGGCCCTGTGCACTAGTGCGGGGGGCGAGGTTCCAGAATACAGAAGACCTGGACAATGCACCTGTCACTCATAAGTGCATTAAAATACCGGTAGGGATGCACTGCAGCTAAGTTGCCCTATGTGCAAGGGGCTTAATGAAGAGTATCCTAGGTCTTGCTGGTTACTGTAAAAAAAAATGTACCTTCAGTGATGCTGAATTCTCCTCAGAGTCCACTTCTCCATTCATACCATTCATCTGCCTTTCTTCCATTCACAGAATGCATTCTGTGAAAATACTAATAATTTAGTGAATAGAGGAGACGGATGTAAGGGTAGGATAGGCGACGCAGTCTTTAATTGATTGGGCCATATCTTGCAGCTTACATGTCCCTAAATTTGGTGACCGCCTTCATTTTTTTTTCTTTTAGGCCAAGTACATTTTCTGCAAATACGGCTTAATACTTGTTGACCCTGCTAAAAAGGCCCTTGTCACTCTTTGTGAGCTGAGCTGAAATCTCAAACAGTGTTATGCCCCGTACACACGATCGGACTTTCCGACAACAAAACCGTGCAATTTTGTTCGAAGGTTGTTGGATCCAACTTGTCTTGCATACACACGGTCACACAAATGTTGGGCAACCATTATGAACGAGGGAACGTGGTGACGTACAAGACGTACGACGAGCCGAGAAAAAGGAAGTTCAATAGCCAGTGCGGCTCCTTCTGCTTGATTCCGAGCACCATGAACTTTTGTGCGTCGGACTTGTGTACACACGATCGGAAATTACGACAACAACGTTTTGCTGGAGGAAAATTTGAGAACCAGCTAGCCAACATTTGTCAGCGGAAAGTCCGACAACAAATGTTCGATGGAGCGTACACACGGTCGGACTTTCAGCCAACCAGCTCACATCCAACATTTGTTGTCGGAAAATCCGATCCTGTGTACGGGGCATTAGTCATTTTGGTAGGTTTTTCTGAACTACAAAGCAACGCTCTTCTATGTAATGGAGATGAGGAAAGGGGAGGGGTTAAAATTCAAATCAGGAACACATTCTAGGGTGACAACGCTGCCCCTCCATAGGAAGTGAATGTTGTCACCCTAGAACAGGAAGTGTGCTGCCAGATAATAAATGGGGAACAAAATCTGCAAAAAAGGAAAAATGATGAAGCCACCACATTTAAGGACGGGAAAGCAGCATTATGTTGCATTTTTCATTTTGGGTTTAGACTTCACCTTCATGCTCCTATAGTAAACCAAGGATAGCATGATTGATCAGAGCTGTCAGACCTTCACTTCCCCAAGGAAATGGATGTACTTGGGGCATAGACATGTGCGGTTCCTTTCGTTCTAAATTGAAATTTGGACAAATTTTTTGTTATTCGGATGTATCTGAATTTCCGAAATGCAATAGTAACTAATTAAAATAAATCCAAAATTAACTAATCAAAATTTCAGACGAAATTTGAATAGTTTTCGATTAGAATTGGTATTTCCAAAGAGAATTAAAATAGAATAGAAAATAAAGGAATAGACTAGAAAAGAATATAATAGAGTAAAACAGAATAGAAAATAAAAGAATAGAAAAAAAGGGACAGAATAGAAAATAAAAGAATAGCGTTAAATAGAACAAAATTAAATTAAAAATAAAATAACAGAAAAAATTCAGAAGAATAGAAAATAAAGGAATAAAATATAATATAATATTTTCTGAAATTTCGAATAGAATAAACTGGAATTCAAATAGAAAAGAAAAGAATAAAATGGAAAGACTAGAACAATTGATCCGTTTTCCGAAAATCGAATTTCGAACAGAATAAATTTGATTTTCAAGTAGAAAATAATAGAAAAGACAAGAACAAAATAGAAGAAAATAATAGAATAGATTGGAATAGAACAAACATAACGATCTTCCAAAATTTGAATTTTTCAAATAAAATAAAATTGATTTTGAATGGAATTCTATTCGAATTTGAATAAACAAAATGAATTCTGAAAACAAATTAAATAAAATTTATGTAAATAACGGATCGTAACAAAACAAATTTTTTCGTTCTGCACATATCTATTGGGGCGTATCTGTGCTTATTGCAATCCTTATCAAAGGGATGGGGCCCAAAAATTGTTACCTTTCTTGGTGCCCCAATCTGCCCCATAATCTGTCTTGGTTCACAAGCAGTAAATTATCTGCCCTTCTCTTTTCAGACCGATGCAGACCCCGAAGTGTGCAAGAAGATGTGCAAGAGGAACCAGGCTGAGGCTGTTCAGTCTCTGGTGTCCTATTATCAGATGGTGAGTGGAGTCTCCCGTGATTCCTGGCACAGAGTAAGGCAAGTTTACCGGAGTGTAGAGAGCAGAGGAAAGCATCTGGCAGCCCGCAAACAAAGCAATATTTCCTGGCAGCATTTCGTTTTTTTCTCTTGTTTATTTTTTTCTGAATTCCCTCGTCGTCTTGTTGAGTTTGTCCTTTTCTGCTTTATATACCTAAAAGCCCAATTCCAGCTTTCACCCTTCCCCCTCTCTTCACCTCAACCCCCTGCCCTCCAGACTTTAAAGCGTCCCTGTCACCAGACCATTCATTCTCACAGCAATCCTCCCATTATAAAATATATATATATATAAATTTTTTTTTATTTATTTATTTTTCATGGCCAGATCTTTTTTTAATGGTTTTTTTTGCACACATGATTAAAAATAATTTTAGCAGGGGGCATAACTATAGCAGTTGCAATTGTGACCCAGCCCTATGCTCCAGGGGGCCCACGCGGCTCCCCTATACAGCTGGATAGAAGGGGCGGCGGGGGCGGTGTATAGAGGTACTGATCCCCTCCATCTTCCTCCTGCAGCCGCTGAAAGCCTGCTTCTCCTCCTCTCCCTCCCGCAGGCATTCAGTGGCTGCAGGAGGAAAATAAAGGGGATCAGTTCTTTTAATATGCCGCCTCTCCTATCCAGGTTACTATCCTACCTATCTGCCTCCCCTATCCGCCAGCTGCTGCACGGGGGGGGTTTGCAAGGATGAAAAGTGGGGGAAGGGGCCGGTAAATATGTAATTTACCAGCCCCTTCCTTTTCTGAATGGACACAGTGAGTGATCGGTACCGATCACCCCTGTTTCCATTAATCACTAAAGCATAGTACACTGTGTTTACTATGCTTCAGTTTGAATGAACGGGAAGATCTGTACAGAGTTGCTCCTGTCCATTCATTGTGTGCAGCTGAGGCTGCAGAGATGGAGATTGAGGGCTATGTCCTCAATCTCCTTTCCCTGTCTCAAAAGTGAAACATCAGAGGTCTGTTTGGACCCCTGATATTTCACCAAAACCCCCCAATGGGGCTTCTAAAAGAGAATTATAATTAAATAAAATGGTTAAAAAAAAATATAAAACAAAAATAATAAACTACTGACACCAGTGGCGGAACTACCGGGGTCACAAAGTTCGCACTTGCGACCGGGCCCGCATGTTGCGCCATCGTGGGGGGCCCCAAGACGGAAGGGAGGGAGCCCACTGCAGAACACGTGAAAGAGTCCCACTGCAGGACCATAACAAAGGGCCCTGGGATCAATGGAAAGGGCCTCGAACTTAAAGGGAAGGGCCCCAGCCGGGGTTAAAGGGGGTCCTTCATGGTTTCTTGCATCAGGGCCCTGAAGGTTCTAGTTACGCCTCTGAATTGAGCTGAGATTCAGTTAAAGTCCCCAAACGTATATATATTTTCTATAAGCAGAGAATCTAGAGAATAAAATATTGGTATGTTTTTTTGGTTTTGTTTTTTTTTTTTAAAAGATATGTTTATTGAGATTTTACATAAGCAGCAAATAATAAAGGCTACAACCGCAACCAAAACCAGACTGTGTCTCCCAAGTCTCACATATAATGTATGCATACATGAAAATACAGCTGCAACACTTAAATCTGATTTATAGCAAAAAATATAACGTATAACACATGTATTAGGTCACGGAGTCATGCAGGGAAGAAAAATGTCAGCACCATAGACTAAGTTCCTGAGCTCAAAGACTCTAAGGCAAGAGGACTAGATAGCCATCTATTCCATAGTTTGTCAAAGAGGAGAGGTCGTTTTCGTAGCTCAAAAGTGAGATTATATAAGTGTAGACTATTATTAATCAATTGAAGCCAGGTGGTTATAGTGGGTTGGGAGGATCCCCTTCCAGCTCAGTTGAATGATCTTTCTGGCGAAAAAAATATAAAATACGTAATAATCGTTTAATGTGTGTAGAAACTACTAATTCACCAAAAATACTCAATAAGCAATTTTTGGATGCAATATATTAGGGATACCCTAGTTCCAATGTTTTGGTGTTTGTGCAGGGGTTTGTCAAGTGCCAATTATCTGTAAAAAAAAATACAATAAAGTTAATTTTAGGGCACATCTTTTTTTTTTTTATAAAATATAAAGGATGAGATTGTGACGAGTAAATAGATACCCATTATGTCCAGCCTTAAAACTGTGTGCGCCCGTGAGATGGCAACAAGCTTTGGGACTGTATATATTCCCTAGGTGATGTCAGAAGTCCATAAGTGATGTCATGCACATTACTTCCCGTTTCTTACTAGGTAGGGAAGATCAACGAACAGGCATTCACAGGTGTCCTTCCCCTTTACCAGGAAGTGCCCCCCCCCCCCCCCCCCCCCCAGTTCTCACTGTAGATAAGTATAAGGGGGGGGGGGCGCGAGAAAACTGGAGAATATGCCGTGTATGATAGTCTGCTGTTGCCAGTCCAAACACTCCCTTCCTGTTTTCATTCTTGATTCCTAGTAGGAGGTTTATTTGTAGCTAAGGCTTTATTGGTTCTTTATAGTGGTTGTGCTTTTTAACATCTATGCTCTTGTTGTATCTCTCCTAAATGACAGGAGCACAGGGTTGCTCTGCGTCTGCTGCTGCTGAAGTGTTTCGGGGCCATGTGCAGTCTGGATGCTTCCATTATTTCCTCATTGGTTAACTGTGTCCTTCCTATGGAGCTGGCTCGTGACATGCAGACACATACCCAAGGTAAAGACTTTGCATCACCTATAGCTGGAAAACATCACTTGATGGGTTGTTATTGTCTAAAGGGAATGTACACTGGCTTTGTGAATTCTGTTTGTTCAGGAATAAAAAAAAAATATAATTTTAATAAAATCCTAAATCCATCCAGCAGGTAAGCTTTTAGGCCCCTTTCCACCTTTCTCAGTTCCTATGTAAATCATGTTAACAGAGGTCAGTAGCTCCAGCTAAATTTTATACACAGTCAATAGTCATCAATAACTCAATAATCCACCCCTGTGTGTGAGTTTTCAATCCGAGAGCGTGTTTGAAAAGAACGTAGTTTGCTGTGTTCTGTCTTTAGCTAACCTATATTGTGCTGGTAACCTTTTGTCATGTATTAAAGGAAAATTACAGCCAACGCTTGTTTGGCTGTACGTCTCCTGTGGATCACAGGTGTCCAGTTTGTTCTGCATTCCTGCTGACTTCAGAGCCGGTCCAGGCTTGGGCAAGATCATGACAATGGCGTTGGGATCTGCCCACATGCCTGAGCCGGCTTCTCCCGCCCCTTCCACAGCCCATTGCTCCAGCGAGTGTTGGGGGGGCAGAGCAGGGCTGCTGACTGACAGTTACAAGCTCTCTGCTCATAGAGCTGTGAGAACCTAGTGATCGGCGGTGCTCGATCGCTCGGTTCTCAGTGTTGGAAGCCACCTAGGTAAGTATGAATCTTAAAAAAAAACATACATCTCCTTTTTAAATGCTACAATATAAAACAAAAATTGTGTCTTTAAAGTGCAACTGAAATGAAGAAGTGAAGGTTGGCTATTTTTTTTTTTTTTTTTTTTATAGGGAAAATCCAGAATTGTTAAAGCAGTACTAAAGGCTTAGCTTTTTTATCTTAATTTGTTGACAACACTTGCCTGCTGTTCCTTGTCGCCACCATCAGGTCCTCCACAATCGACATCATTACCCCAACTTCTGGGTTATAGAGGAGACAGTGAAAGTAGACTTGCCGGTCACTGTCTTTGAATGAAAACACAGTCGGGAGCGCACACGCATCGGTGTCATCTTGGTGGCCGGGTAACTAAAGAACATACCCACAAACAGGGAGGCAGGGTGCAGCAGTTTCCAGAAAGCAGACAATTACATATTGTCAAAGTCAAATGAAAAAAAAGAATTTAGTGTCACTTCTTTTTTGTGCCAAAGCAGTACCAAAACAATCTACCATTTTTGGCTAGAATACCATTAGAAAAATAGCAGTGCACTTTCTGTGACTTGAGCCAGCCTCAGCTGTATATCTGCAGTGAAAGATCATCTAGGACGGGGGTGTAAAAATGCAATTTCACTGCGGGCCGCATCAGCATTATGATTGCCCTCAAAGGGCTGTTCGTATCTAGAAGACTAGATGTCCAGAGCTCCCCACCATTAAAAGTGAAGAGTCGCCAACTCTCCCTTGCATTACAGTGCAACCCCCTTACATTGTGCTGCTGGTGGGAAGAAGCTGGAGGCAGAGCTGTGAGTCTGGAGGAGGACCACAGGAGGGCTGGAGTCAGCTGCCAGAGTCTGCTGAATACTGAGACCAGGGGAGGCAGAGAGGAGGGGGTGCTGCAGCTGCACAGAGAAGCATAGGATCTGTAGGAGGAGTTCTGTCGTCCCCTCTGCTGCCGAATCCCGGGGGGGGGGAGGGAACGCAGAGACAAACCTCTCAGCGACTGCCCAGAGAAGCGTAGGATCTGACAAAGGAGTTCTGTTCTTCTCTCTGCTGCCAATTGCTGGGGAAAGTTGGGGATTGGAGATGATTGGGGTGCCGCCGCTGCAGCAGAGGTTCAAGGGCCACGTGAAATGGACCGGTGGGCTTTATTCACCCCCTGGGTCTTGTGTTTGACACCTGATCTTTGACCATGCTGCCCCTGACTACTCATCTGACCAGATATGGAGTAAGAACTTGGTGATATCACTCTTGTGCCGCTCACTGTTTTCCTTGTTGAAAAAACTGTACACAAAGACCTACAGTGCAAGGATCTTCCTGCTTCATTCTGTGAATCTTTGCTTCCACCTCTGCTTAAATATTACCCCACTAGTTTAGGGGGGGGGGGGCCCTCTGACATGAAAAAGAACAACCCTGCCTCTACCAAGATGCCACTTTGACCCAGAGACAGTGCAGGACAAGGCATGGTAAGTTGGCAATGGAGAAGGAGGGCAGGGGGAGCCTTCAGGCATTACTGGTGACTAATCCTTTGTCCTCAGCACAATGAAATTGGTCCCAAACTTTGTCTCTGATTGTAGCTCTGCCACGCTGGTTACCAACTGCTCCACTAAGGGTGATTCTTGCCCAAATGTTTGCTGGGCATGAAGGAAATGGCAGAGCTTCACTTTGCTTGGTAAGACCAGGAGGCTATGTTGCACCAATCGGGGTCCCTTATTGTCTAAACCGCTAACAACAAAAGTGAGTACACCCCTAAGTAAAAATGTTCAAATTGGGCCCAAAGTGTCAATATTTTGTGTGGCCACCATTACTTTCCAGCACTGCCTTAACCCTCTTGGAGCTTCACAGGTTGCCACTGGAGTCCTCTTCCACTCCTCCATGACGACCTCACAGAGCTGGTGGATGTTGAAGACGTTGCACTCCTCCACCTTCCATTTGAGGATGCCCCACAGATGCTCAATAGGGTTTAGGTCTGGAGACATGCTTGGCCAGTCCATCACCTTTACCCTCAGCTTTTTTAGCAAGGCAGTGGTCCTCTTGGAGGTGTGTTTGGGGTCATTATTTTGGAATACTGCCCTGCAGCTCAGTTCCTGAAGGTAAGGGATCATGCTCTGCTTCAGTATGTCACAGTACATGTTGGTTCCCTCAATAAATTGTAGCTCCCCAGTTCTGGCAGCACTCATGCAGCCACAGACCATGAAATCCCAGCACCATGCTTGACTGTAGGCAAGACACACTTGTCTTTGTACTCCTCACCCGGTTGCCGCCACACACGCTTGACACCATCTGAACCAAATAAGTTTATCTTGGTCTCATCAGACCACAGGACATGGTTCCAGTAATCCATGTCCTTAGTCTACTTGTCTTCAGCAAACTGTTTGCAGGCTTTCTTGGGCATGATCTTTAGAAGAGGCTTCCTTCTGGGACAACAGCCATGCAGACCAATTGGATGCAGTGTGCGTCGTATGGTCTAAGCCAGGGGTCTCAAACTGGTGGCCCTCCAGCTGTTGCGAAACTACAAGTCCCATCATGCCTCTGCCTGTAGGAGTCATGTTTGTGCCTTCCAATGCCTCATGGGACTTTAGTTTTAGTTTGTAGTTTTGCAACAGCTGGAGGGCCACTAGTTTGAGACACCTGGTCTAAGCACTGTCAGGCTGAACCCCACCCCTTCAACCTCTGCAGCAATGCCGGCTGCACTCATACGTCTATTTCCCAAAGACAACCTCTGGATATGATGCTGAGCACGTGAACTCAACTTCTTTGGTCGACCATGGTGGGGCCTGTTCTGAGTGGAACCTGTCCTGTTAAACCGCTGTTTGGTCTTGGCCACCGTGCTGCAACTCAGTTTCAAGGTCTTGGCAATCTTCTTATAGTCTAAGGGAGGGAAAATGGCTAATTGGGCCCAATTTGGACATTTTTCACTTAGGGGTGTACTCGCGTTTGATGCCAGCGGTTTAGACATTAATGGCTGTGTGTTGAGTTATTTTGAGGGGGCAGCAAATTTACACTGTTATACAAGCTGTACACTCACTACTTTATATTGTAGTAAAAAAAAAATTCATTGGATATGTTTTATAGCAGAAAGTAAAAAATATTGATTTTTTTTATTTATTTGTTTTGTTTTTCAAAATTGTTTTTTTGTTTTATAGCGCAAAAAATAAAAACCACAAATACCACCAAAAGAAAGCTTTTCTCGATTTGTGGGGAAAAAATGACATAAAATGTATTTGGGTACAGTGTTGCAATTGTCAGGTAAAATGCTACAGTGCCGTATTGTAAAAAGGGGGGTGCCTCTTCTGGAGGTCAAGTGGTTAAACTATAACCTGTGGAAATTGGCATACTATAAAAATTCTATTGATCCTTCACCTTTATACAACAACCTTATGAACTAAAAAAACTAGGAATATTCTTTCCACATTATGGGTGTCTTAACGAAGGTGTCTCTTCCCTTGAATACAGAAAAATGGAGATACAAAAGCTTTTCGGTATGACAGTGATGCTCCCTAACAAATTGAGGTTTGGTAGTGAACTCGCCGGCACACTTTTTTTTTTTGTAGAGCGAGACTCTCAGCCTGGGATTTTTTTTTTTTTTGTAAGTAAAAGGAAAAATATTATAAGAGAAATCCAGCTGTGGGAAAGATTTATGGCGATTGAAGTCGTTTTACACGCGGCCCTCTTCTTTGTTCGATTGTGCGGACATTTTGAATAGGGTCGGTTGCCATGACAATTATAGAATAGCAAAAGCGGTCATATGACCAGGTAATGATCTGCTTTTTTTGTGTGTGATTGTTTTTCTGCTACCTTTCAGGGGGAATTTTACTGATTGATAGATCAAGGCACGGCGCTACAGCAGTAAAAGCACTTTTTTTTTTTTTCCGCTTAAAATTCAAGAAGGCAATTGTAGAAAAAGTGGATTGTGTGATTGTAGAAAGCAATATAATATCTGTCTGTTACATAGAGATGTGTGATTGATGGATTAGTGTACATTGGGGGGTAAAGACAACGGTGTGCTCCAGTCTTAAAGAAGAACTCTCGATTTAAAAAAAAAAACTATTACAAATAAAATATCAGCCTGTGCTATAGTAGTCACATTCAATCCGGCCCTGTTTTTTCCCCCACTCTTCTAGATGGTGTTCCCCTTCTAGGTTGATGACGACCAGCGTCAGTCAACCTGCTTCTTCTCGGACCGACTGTCATGGACACACCCCCTGGACACACTGATCTGAACTCAAAGTACTAAATGGTGCACAGGGGTCTTTATGCAACGTCCGCCGACCACTGACATCACTAGCCCAGCCAGAAGGCCCATAGAAAAAATGAATGTCTATTGTTCTTTTTATTTCCTTCTCACCCAGCGTTAACATCCCTTTGTCAGGGTCTTTACACCCGAGCGTGATTGGATGCCCCAGTGGTCACTTTATCAGAAACTGTCTGACAGCTCGGTCACTGTGCTGTGAGTGCGCTCACCCCCTTAATGCCAGGGCCAATTTTCAGCTTTCATCGCTGTCAATTGCACGGTCATGCAACACTGTACCCATATGAAATTTTTATCATCTTTTTTTTTTTTTTTTGAGACAGATAGAGCTTTCTTATGGTGGCTTTAAATCACTACTGTATTTTTAATTTTTTTGCTAAACAACCAAAAAAACTTTCTTAGTTTGCTAATAAGTAATTTTTCTCCTTCACTGTGGGCACTGAGGGGCACTGTTGGGGGGCTCTGATGATCAGTGCCCTTATCAGTGTAAACCATGTGCTGACAGGCTTGTCGGTTAATGTCCCTCCTTTCCTCACATACACAGTGTAGAAGGAAAGGACTGCCGATAAATGGCAAGTCTGTTTACATGTGATCACCTATGATTGGACACAGCTGATCACATAGTAAAGGGCTTCTGCGATCGGCCCTTTATGGCAATCTGTGATCCGCTGTGTCCAAAGGACACAGCGGTCACAGAGCGCACCCCAGGGGGCATGCGGGAGGCGGGGTTCTGGAAGGATGTCAATGGATGCTCTGCCGGAACTGGGCCACAGTGTTGTAGCTGTCTTTTGGCTATGGCGTAGTTGGGAAGTAATTTAAAGTCCACCGTCTTTTCCACCACACATGTGCATTACGTGAGTGGCAAGCGGGTAAAGCTGGACTCCAGGATAAGCAAATATTGTCAAAATACATTTATCACGTGTGCTTCCTTGAATCTTGGTGTGTTTTGTGTAATTCTTCTAGATCAGTGGTTCTCAACCTGGGGGTCGAATGACGTTTTGCCTGGGGTCACCGAATCCTGGGCTGTCCCTGAAGCCCACATCGCTCTTCCAACCTTTTTGCGGCCGCCCAGCTGGGTTGTTCCTGGAGCCCGCGGCTGCCCACTCAGCCTCTTTGCAGCCATCCATTCAGTTCACAGCATGGCTGGGGGGCAGAGACTAGAGGTCAGCTGACTGGTGAGGAATGTGAAGTGGGAGGGGCTTGATTAGACCCCATCTCCTGATTTCAGCATAGGTGTCACTGCTGCGAGACACCACAAAGTCTGAGGCACAGTGAAGCCAGAGACAGTGAGTAACCTGTGATTAAAGTTGCCATTAAATGTCCCCACTGCTGATCAGAACTCCCCCGCCAGTACTGCTACTCATCCCAACTCCCCGCCAGCACTGCCACTCATCCCAACTCCCCGCCAGCACTGCCACTCATCCCAACTCCCCGCCAGCACTGCCACTCATCCCAACTCCCCGCCAGCACTGCCACTCATCCCAACTCCCCGCCAGCACTGCCACTCATCCCAACTCCCCGCCAGCACTGCCACTCATCCCAAATCCACGCCAACACTGCCACTCATCCCATTCCCTCCACCCCACCAAGGAGTAAGAGAAGGAATAAAAATAGAGAATACATGGAAGGGAGAGGAAAAGAGGGGAGGAACCAAGGAGAAGGGGAGAGAAAGAATAAGAGAACAAGAAAGACAGCTAGAGAGAGGGATGGGGAAAAAACAGAAATTAGGATAGAGAGAGATAAAAGGGAAAGAAAGGAGAACAAAGAGAGAGCGGGACATCCTTAAATGTACCATAAGGGGTTTTAATACTGTATGAGTGGAAGGGACGTAAATTACTTGTCTTGCCTTGGGTGCTGACAACCCTCCCTACAAAAATAATTTTACTGTTGGGGGTCCCCACAACTTGGGAAATTTTATCAAGGGGTCACGGCACTAAAAAGGTTGAGAACCACTGTTCTAGATCTATGCAGGAATAGAGTGTGAGACTTTCCCTCTGTGCTTTGAGTAATAGAGAACGGTCACTGCTGCTCTTTCACCTTGTGCAGGGTGACTGGTCTTGCCTCCGCCCCTTCCTGTAGTTTTCTGCTTGCAGCCTGTAGTGGGTGTCGCCTACTAGGACCCTCCCACAGCTCTCCTCTCTGCACAGGATATACAAACACCGCTCTGACTGTGAGAACCTCCAATCGTGGTGGTTAATCATTGGTAACCCCACTCCCTGGTGTTTAGGTTCAGACGTCCTCCCACTTGAATAGAAATAAATTGGAAGAACCGGCACTCTGGAATCCATCCATGTGCTTTATTGAGATAAACCAAGTTACAAGGTAACTGCTGACATGTTTCGGCGGGTAGCCTTGTTCACAGCATAGTCTCTCTGCCCAGGATATCTATAGCACAGTGATGATGTCACTGCTACTTTTAAATGGTATTTTTTATAATCTTTGTGGCTATTGAATATATTTGCATTCGTTTTTTTCTGTGTAACTTTGCCAGTCCAGTGAATTGCCAGAGAGTTGCCCCGTTTTTCTTGATGGCACTGTCACTTCGCTTGGGTGGCTTCACTTGTTTCCTGATACTACTCTTTAAATGTTTATTGGTTTCTCAAACACAGGGCACTATTTTGGGCCCAGCATCAGATGTATTAAAGTGGTTATAAAGGCTCACGGTTTTCTACCTTCATGTATTCTATGCATTTGATGTTTTGTGACTTTGGCTGTGGCCAATCGTAATACAGAGTGTGAAATTTTTGAATTTGCAAAACCCTCTGAAGTTGCAGCCAAAGTCACAAAGAAATTAATTTGTTGCAACTTTTGTCATTTTAACATTGCAGCCTATGGCATTAATGTCACAAGAAATAGCAGAAAAGTAGTGCAAGAACTTTTTTTTTTTTTTTTTTTGTCACTGTCGCAGCAATTAAGATGGCACCCATTAAAATGAATGTTTTGATTTGTCA
This sequence comes from Lithobates septentrionalis, assembly GCA_037952835.1. Lineage (NCBI taxonomy): Eukaryota > Metazoa > Chordata > Amphibia > Anura > Ranidae > Lithobates > Lithobates septentrionalis. The sequence continues at coordinate 690,437 of JBBDGP010002253.1, forward strand.
TGCTACTTTTTGTGCTGCACGTCGCAGCAAATCCAAACGCAATATTCTCCATGCACATGCTCCTGAGAATGGCTATTCGGTAATAACAGATGCCTGACTTGCCTGACGAAGGGGCACTGCGTGGCTCCAAAACATTGCCTTATATATACTACTATGTGGCCACAAAAATAAAGCTTTGTACATTTTTTGAGGAATCCTTGGTGTGCTGGTGACATTTCTTCACTGACAAGTCGCATGAGAAGTTGCAGCTGTGTGAGCCAGGGCTAAATGCTTTCTAGCTGCAGCAGACTGACAACCTGATCTCGGCCTAGGCTCCTATTGGAGGTCGAGTGTTTTTTTTAATAAGAGGTGGAGTATTTAAAAAAATAAATAAAAATGTGGTTGATTTATAGGTGACATGCTAGGAATTTACTCATGCAAAGGTCCACTTTAAGCTTCATGAGATGGCTGTTGCATTCACAACGATTTTCTGTACAGAGGAAAAATAAACCCTGAATTTCTCCAGAGGCCGTGCAGTGTTGGGTGGACAGCTTTCCTGGTTTCTAGGTGGCTTATTTTTCTTTCTCTCTCTCTCTCTCTCTCTCTCTCTCTCTCTCTCTCTCTCTCTCTCTCTCTCTCTCTCTCTCTCTCTCTCTCTCTCTCTCTCTCTCTCTCTCTCTCTCTCTCTCTCTCATTTTATTTTATGGTTTTGTCACATTTGTTTGGGCTTTGTCACATTTATGCGCTCTTTGATCTAGCACAGCCTGACTTTATGTATTTATTATGCGCACTAAATGATGTCACTTTGTGTTAAAAGCCTTCAAGTCAAAGTAAGGGCGGCTGGTGGAGCTGAGGCAGCCGGAGCGCTTCGGTCCGCCGTGTTCCCTGATCGAGGAGAATAACAATTTATAAATCACCGCAAGACGTTATAGAACATGTACGCTGTATAAATAAGTGATTGCAAAACCACAGTGTGCCATGTGTGGAAACCGCCGATTGTCTCATCCCAAAGCGTACTCCTCTCTGAGGTTTAGGAGGCTTTATCCCAAGATTTACTTAGATGCAAGGAGTGTTTCTTGAACAAGAACTACAATAAACACCAATTTGCTTTTAGACTGACCATATAATATAACTGCAGTCCATTGAAAAAAAAAATATTGTTCACCTTGACCTTTAACCTGTCCCTAAGATGTAGCCTCATTCTGGCCTCTAACCTGTCCCTAACACTTAGCTTCATTCTGATTTCTAAAATGTAGACCCGTTCTGACTTTTAACATGTCCTTAAAACAGTCTCATCCTGACCTCTAACCTGTCCCTAAACCATAGTCTCATCCTGGCCTCTAACCTGTCCCTAAACCATAGTCTCATCCTGGCCTCTAACCTGTCCCTAAACCATAGTCTCATCCTGGCCTCTAACCTGTCCCTAAACCATAGTCTCACCCTGGACTCCAACCTGTCTCTAAACCATAGTCTCATCCTGGCTTCTAAAATATGACCCTAAACCATAGTCTGATCCTGGCTTCTAATATGTCCCTAAACCATAGTCTCATCCTGGCCTCTAACCTGTCCCTAAACCATAGTCTCATCCTGGCCTCTAACCTGTCCCTAAACCATAGTCTCATCCTGGCCTCTAACCTGTCCCTAAACCATAGTCTCACCCTGGACTCCAACCTGTCTCTAAACCATAGTCTGATCCTGGCTTCTAAAATATGACCCTAAACCATAGTCTGATCCTGGCTTCTAATATGTCCCTAAACCATAGTCTCATCCTGGCCTCTAATATGTCCCTAAACCATAGTCTCATCCTGGCCTCTAATATGTCCCTAAACCATAGTCTCATCCTGGCTTCTAATATGTCCCTAAACCATAGTCTCATCCTGGCTTCTAATATGTCCCTAAACCATAGTCTCACCCTGGACTCCAACCTGTCTCTAAACCATAGTCTCATCCTGGCTTCTAAAATATGTCCCTAAACCATAGTCTGATCCTGGCCTCTAATATGTCCCTAAACCATAGTCTCATCCTGGATTCTAACCTGTCCCTAAACCATAGTCTCATCCTGACCTCTAACCTGTCCCTAAACCATAGTCTCATCCTGACCTCTAACCTGTCCCTAAACCATAGTCTCACCCTGGCCTCTAACCTGTCCCTAAACCATAGTCTAACCCTGGACTCTAACCTGTCTCTAAACCATAGTCTCATCCTGGCTTCTAAAATATGTCCCTAAACCATAGTCTCATCCTGGCCTCTAACCTGTCCCTAAACCATAGTCTCATCCTGGCTTCTAAAATATGTCCCTAAACCATAGTCTCATCCTGGCCTCTAACCTGTCCCTAAACCATAGTCTCATCCTGGCCTCTAATATGTCCCTAAATCATAGTCTCATCCTGGCTTCTAACCTGTCCCTAAACCATAGTCTCCACTCTGTCCAAAACTTAAAGAAAACAAATTTTGCCTTTTAAAGTGATATTAAAGTCTTCTTTATTAAAAAAATAATAACAAGCGTGTTCTATTTGCCTCCTCTGTGCAGTGATTTTGCACAGAGCAGGCCAGATCCTCTTCTCTGGTCCCATGTTGGCATTCCTGGCCCCTCCCTCCTGCCCCCAGAGCAAGCAGCTTGCTCTGGGGGCACCTGAGTCACTGCTCTGTGTGTCCATTTAGACACAAAGCTGCGGCTCGGCCCCGCCCCCTCCAACTTCTGATTGGCTTACTGGCTGTGATTGCCATTGGCGCCATTGGCTCCCACTGCTGCCAAAAGCCAATCAGGAGTGGGAGTCCTTGGAGAGGCCAGGCTTTCCTGGACATCGCTGGATTGAGAGGGGGCTCAGGTAAGTATTAGGGGGGGCTGTTGCACACAAGGTTTTTTTAGAATGCATGAAGGTAAAAAAAAAACCTTGTTCCTTTACACCCACTTGAATTGTAGCATAAGGGTTGAATTTTGGCTGATTCCTGCTCAATTAGCCAAAATTCCAGCCATGGGTGGCTTTGTTGATATCGCCTCGCTCCACAAAATGTGATTTCAGAATCTAAGGAGTCGGGTGCAAAACTGTCGAGCGAATAGTGACTGCATCCCATCAACGTTTAAACACTTTGTAAATTATAGTCTTTTTTTTTTTTTTCTTCCAAATTTCTATCGCCCAAATAATGGGAGTCGTCGACTTTTTGCGGTCCTGTTACAGCGACTCAGAAATGATTCAAATCAGAAGCTTCCCGGGCAACCAGCACAGTCAGAAGGAAATTGGTGACAAAGACTCGGATGGGGTTTTTTTTTTTTTTTTTTTTTTTTTTGAGTCCCGTTTTTGTTTTAATCGCTCTTCTCAAAGTCAAGCCAAACTAATCATCAACTTGTAGCAAGATTGTATATATTTATAGATGATTTGCTCGTCAGACCGTCTTGAGTGACCTTGAATTGTAGACAACATAAGCTGTTTTGGGTCTTAGGAATTCAAAGCTGGTGACTGCTCCATTGTCGGTTATAATCCTTTTTCCACTCGGTGAAAACAGTCAGCGCCCCCTTTCAGTTTGGGAATATAAAAAAAAAAAAAAAATCTTCATTGAGCTCTCCCTGGGATCTGTGTCAACTGCTTCATAGGTCTGAAGCCAACTGGTTAAATGTTTAAGGCCTTTGAAGTGTTCAGAGTGTTTCCACCGGGACAGACAGCCATGCGTGTTGACAGTTGCTCCCGCCTCCTCCCCCCCAACAACCCTAAGTATTTAAAATAAAATTGATTCTGATGTCAGCGGCGCACATGGAAATATTGGAAACGCACCGCTAATTGCGTGTAATTGTAACTCCATTAGAGTGTAAACATTCCACCACTAATCCCTAAAATTAATTCCCTAAATTCCTCGATTATTCCGCTTGGTCGATACCGTGCGGTGTTTGTGATCTGCGAGCGCGAAATTCCCACTTGGATGTTGGGGTGGCAGCTTGCCGAAGAGAGGTTTTTAGAAAGTCATTAGACAATAATGTAAAGATGTCAAAGGTTTGACTTTTTCAGGCTTAATGTGGATTCAACCCCAACTGGATGACATTTATTTGGCTTGCTAAGGCACCGTGTGGCATACACAACTGCCATTTTTTTCAGATTAAAACAGTTTTCACTTTTTTTTTTTGTATCCTTTGCTGATCTCCTGCAGCAACAACGTCCAATGTCAGGGGCATCATTGCTCTGGATCAGGTTTATGATGGTGACAACGGTGGTCGATGTCTGTGCAATGTTGGCACGACCGCTCCTGATCATCGGGGGTGCAGGTGATGGGGCAAGAGTGCAATTGGGGGGACAGTTGTCTCCCTATAACAGGACGTGCCTGAGACTTAATCGGATATTATTTTAATGAAAACTGCAAATTTTAAAAGATTGTAAACTGCTACTGTAAATACATTAATAGGGTAAATCATTAAACATTTCACTAATTGCGTTTAGATCTACTTTAAAGAATATGTTACCCCAACATTTCATATTCCTGATATGTGCCATGTACTTCTATGAGAGTCTCCTGTTCTTTGTATTGCTTCCTTTGTGTGTGTGTTCCTGCCAGTCCCTCTGCTTTCCTAATTAAAAGCTGACCACACTAGGCACAAGATGGTCATTTTTATGGCTGTAACAAACAAAGCTTATGCATGCGTTTGCAAATGTGTGCTAACTAAACCCCTGTTTTTAACGCAGACTGTTGGACAGGTTCATTTGGTCAGACTGGTTGGTGAGTTGAGCTATGGAATATTCTGTTTTTTGTCTTTCAGTTTTCTGGCTGTGCTGGGAACTCAGCCTGCTGTCCTCCAATGATCAGACTCGTGCTGACACACACACACCCCCCCCCCCCCGCACAGCCATTTACTGGGAAGACCAGTGTACTGTTGTTTCTCCTCCCCCAACCTCTCCGAGCTCCTTATGCAGCTGAGAACAGAGGGAATGTGATCACTTATAAAAATGGAAAAAAAAAAATATTTAGAATTTAATGACATGAAATTTTCGCCACAACAACCCATGCAATCCATACATACAAAGACACCAAAACAAATAAGATCATAAAGTTATGTTTAATAAAATGGAATGACACAGGGAAAAAAAAAAGTATTGAACACGCTAACTGAAATGTATACTTGGTACAAAATTCTTTATTGGTAATGACAGCTTCAAGACGAGGGCTCCTGTATGGAGAGACTAGTCGCATGCGTTGCTCAGGTGTGATTTTGGCCCATTTTTCCACAAAGTCTTCAAATCTTGAAGGTTCTGTGGGCCTCTTCTATGGACTTTGATCTTTAGTTTAATACATTTCAGTTAGTGTGTTCAATACTTTTCCCCCTGTGTCATTCCATTTTATTACACATAACTTTATGACTTATTTGTTTTGGCGTCTTTGTATGTAATGTATTGGTTGTTACCGACATGTGGTGAAAATGTCATGTCCATAGTACCTTTAGAAATATAGTTACCTAGAATAACGGAGACGTGTCCAATACTTATTTTACCCGCAGTATTTTAAATCAAAACAAAGTGTACGGAGCGCAACGTAACAAGTGAGCATAGTGTCCCTTCCACCTTTACAACGTCGGAAGTAAAAAAGGGATTGGTTGGGTTGGTTTACAGCACTTCATACTTTTGGAATGAAGAAAAGTTGAAATCCTTGCAGATCCAGCAGCTGTCTCTCCTACAACTGCAACTTTGCCAAGCTTGTTGGCTTTAGCCTGGCCTCGCTGGTACTACTTCTATGTTCTGCTTTATTTTAAACAAATTATCTTCATTGTACAGTACAGAACACAGGCTGAATATTCATAGATCCTGGGTTAGAGGCTCGTGTCTTCTGGTAATTGGACAGGGTCAAGCTTTTGTGGGCGCCTCCTGCAACCTTCGTCCACTCCACGAATTCTCAGTTTTTTGCTAGTGTCCTAAGGTGATGGACCTCTTCTCTGTTACGGCAAAATCACTGTTCACTTAACTGGTTTATTATTTATCTTTGAATTCTTTAATCAACTCTCCAACACTTCACTGTCTTCTAATAGACCATTCGAAGTAGTGCAGCTGGATTGGTACAACCTTAGTATAACCCTGGGAGCCTTACCTGAATACCACATTGTGGGGGTGGCCTGAATCCTTGCTTAGGGCACCAGATCCTGCTTGGGCACTCGCCTTGGTACTAAGTGCATCATAATTAGGGTGCTATACAGGTCCAGAGCCATGGTCCATCCCTATAGAACCCAGACACTGAAGCCTCCTTTGGAGATATGCCCACTGCGCCAAGAAAAACCTGGGCCCTATCAACCAAGAATGATGTACCTTCCACCCTATTTAAAAAAAAAAAAAAATGTTTTCTTCTTTTACAGCCTGTAGTAAACCACTATGTAGTTTTTTTTTTTTTTCTGCTAGTATGCATCGCATACTACCACATTATGTGAAACTTGCCTTAGAATGAAGCCCTTCCAGAGGTGAGCTGTCACTGCTGACAAGGCTTCCATCTTCGCCCGTCTTCCTTCCGTGTTCGTCGACTTCGGCCGCCGTTTACAGAGCCGCCGTTTACGGCACAGAACCCTGATGGAACAGCCTGGGTGGCCGTTCCTTCAGAGTGCATGCGCCGGTGACTTAACCGTCACCATGTACATTAAACACCTCCTAAACTCCTAGGCTTACCTACAAGTACAAATTATGCATGGGAGTTTACTCCCACTTTAAAGCGGAGTTCCACCCATTTAAAAGTCAGCAGCTACAAAAAGTGTAGCTGCTGACTTTTAATAATCAGACACTCACCTGTCCCACGGTCCAGCGATGCGGGTGCAGGAAGCCTTGCTCCTCTCCGAGGCGCCGGCATTGTAACTGTGAAGCCACAGCCGGACGCGCACCGTGCTGCGCGCTGTGAATGGCCAGGTAATCTTCTGGGACCTGTGATGTGTACCAGTAGATTGCAGGGAGGGGGCGAGAGATGAACTTCGCGGAGCCAGGGGAGGAAGTGGGAGCTGGGTGCCTGTAAAAACAGGGTACCCGCTCCTCCCCCCAAAAAAAGGACCTGCCAAATGTGACATGTCAGGGGGGTCACCAGTACTTAAAGCGGAAGTTCCATACTTGGGTGGAACTCCGCTTTACGTTTCAGATAAGTAAAGTGTAATTGGTTGTTTTGGGTTACTGTACTTCGTACTTTTAGAATAAGGAAACATGTAAATCCTTTTGGATCTAGCAGTCAGTCTCTCCTGCAACAGTATTTTTGCTGTGTATATTGTTCCTGTAGAAGCTGACATCTGTGTGTACCAGGTCCTGTATCGGCTAAACTGTTGACTGTTTTCTCTTGCAGAACACCAGAAAATGTGTTATTCGGCATTAGTCCTGTCCATGATTTTCTCTATGGGAGAACCTCTTCCTTATCACCATTATGGTAAGTGTCTAATCCTCTCATATCAAACGTCTATCAATGGGGTTGTGCCCAGGGCTGATGCCCCTGACGTGGCTAGTTTTTCCTTAATCCACTTCATTTATGTGAATGGAGGAATTCATGACCAGCTTTAGGGTCTAGGTGCACACAGATGCATGAGACGGTATCTTTGCCCTCACGCTGTGACGTGAACTGATGAAATATATTTCCTTCAGAATCACCTGCTGGCATATGTGACCATTTGTTTCCCCTCTTAAGCCAGCCATAGACAGTTCAAATCCCTGCTGAACTAGCTGAGATTTGAACCATGTCTGGGCAGGCTGAATGTACCCAAATTGATTGATCAATCGTCTTGGGTACAACCAGCCTGTAAGATTTTAAATGCAATTATTGCTAGCAGCTATTATAGCCTCTAGCTGTCATCACTGTGTTCTCCCAGTGAGGACGGCTCCCCCCCGCCGGGAGAACACAATGGCTCAACGGGAGGGATTCCCACATCAACTCTGACTGTATTTGCAGGAAAGAAAATCGCTTGGTCTATGGCTGGCTTTAGACATCGGTCTATGTTTAAGGTTCCACTAATCCCTAAAACCTGACTCCTACCCTATAGTCTCCCCCACCTGTCCATGTAAATACATTTTGTGTTTCTCTCATTACAGAGCATCTCAACTCCCAGTTTATCCAGTTCCTATTGGATGTCATTGAGGATGGCCTGCCTTCTGACACCACCGAGCAGCTGCCGGATCTGTTCATCAATGTGCTGCTATCCTTCAATCTGCACATAGCAGGTGTGTTTGTTTGCTGTGTATTCACCATCATTCTTACCATCACTTCTGCTAGAGGTGATACAAGCTTTTCTCTATGTTCTAACAGTAGAGAAGTGTAAAACAAAAGTATGGAGTATTGAAAAAAAATATTATACTCTGCCCTCTGTCAGCTCTACACAGAGAACTGAGCGATCAAATACTGCGATCTCTCAGTTCCTCCCCCCTCTGCTCTGAGCAGAGAGCCGGTGTTCTGCCGAGAAAGTTCCGCTCAGCGGATAAGTTCCCCCCTCTACTGCGCCTGCGCAGTAGGATCCGGCGGAAATAGCCGAAGCGAAACAGCTGAAAATCAGCTGTACACGGCGCCTGTAAGAGGGCCCCTCGTGGGCTCGCTTTGCTCGCCACGCTTCGGGCACGGCCTCGCTGCGCTCGGCACTTTTAGATTCCCCCTCTAGGTCCACTTGGATAGTGGGGAAGGAACCTGGACCCAGGGCGCAGGCACCGTGTACAGCTGATTGAAGCGTTTGAGCTTCGGCTATCTCCGGCGGCTGACAGTAGTACGTACTGCGCAGGCGCTGCGCCTGCGCAGTACAGGGGGGGAACTTACCCGCCGAGGGAACTTTCTCGGCAAGACACCGGGACTGTCAGTCACTGGAGAGCTGGGCTGTGGAGGGGTGGGAGGGGCTGGCTCAGGCTCTCAGCAGATAGCTGGAAGAGGGTGAAAGTGTTCAGTAGGCAAGTGGTTAATTGGCCCAAGTTCAGTGGATATAATGGTCTACACACCCCTGTTAAAATATCAGGTTTCTGTGATATAAAAAAATGAGACAAAGATAAATCATTTCAGAACTTTTTCCACCTTTTATTGTGACCTATAAACTTTACAACTCAATTGAAAAACAAACTGAAATCTTTTAGGTGGAGGGAAGTAAAAATGAAAATAATATGGTTGCATAAGTGTGCACACCCTTACACTAATACTTTGTTGAAGCACCTTTTGATTTTATTACAGCACTCAGTCTTTTTGGATATGAGTCTATCAGCATGGTACATCTTGACTTGGCAATATTTGCCCACTCTTCTTTGCAAAAACACTCCAAATCTGTCAGATTGTAAGGGCATCTCCTGTGCACAGCCCTCTTCAGATCACCCCACAGATTTTCAATCTCATTCAGCTCTAGCTGGGCCATTCCAAAACTTTAATCTTCTTCTGGTGAAGCCATTCCTTTGGTTATTTGGATGTATGCTTTGGGTTGTTGTCATGCTGAAAGATGAAGTTCCTCTTCATGTTCAGCTTTCTAGCAGAAGCCTGAAGGTTTTGTACCATTATTCACTGGTATTTGGAACTGTTCATAATTCCCTCTACCTTGACTAAGGCCCCTGTTCCAGCTGAAGAGAAACAGCCCCAAAGCATGATGCTGCCACCACCATGCTTCACAGTGGGTATAGTGTTCTTTTGGTGATGTGCAGTGTTGTTTTTCCGCCAAACATATCTTTTGGAATTATTGGCAAAAAGTTCAACCTTGGTTTCAACAGACCAGAACACATTTTTCCACATGCTTTTGGGGGGACTTCAGATGTGTTATTTGCAAAATTTAGCCGGTCTTGGGTGTTTTTCTTGGTAAGGAAAGGCTTGTCTTCCAATTTACCCCATAGACCAGACTTATGAAGAATACAGGAGATTGTTGTCACATGTACCACACAGCCAGTACTTGCCAGATATTCCTGCAGCTCCTTTAGTGTTGCTGTAGGCCTCTTGGCAGCCTCCCTGACCAGTTTTCCTCTCGTCTTTTCACCAATTTTTGGACGTCCAGTTCTTGGTAATGTCACCGTTGTGCCATATTTTCTCCACTTGATGACTGTCTTCACTGTGCTCCATGGTATATCTAATGCCTTGGAAATTCTTTTGTACCCTTCTCCTGACTGATACCTTTTAACAATGAGATGCCTCTGATGCTTTGGAAGCTCTCTGCGGACCATGGCTTTTGCTGTAGGAAGTGACTAAGAAAATGTCAGGAAAGACCTACTAGAACAGCTTTATTTGGGGTTAATCAGAGGCACTTTAAATGATGGCATGTGTGTACTAACTCCTATTTAACATGAGTTTGAATGCGATTGTTTAATTCTGAACACAGCTACATCCCCAGTTATAAGAGGGTGTGCACACTTGTGCAACCACATTTTAGTTTATTTTTACTCTCCCACCCCCCCACTCCCCCAAAAAAAGATTTTAGTTTGTTTTTCAATTGAGTTGTACAGTTTATAGGTCACATTACAGGTGGATAAAGTTCTGAAATTATTTCCTTGTCACAGAAACCTGACATTTTAACAAGGGTGTGCAGACTTTTTATGTCCACTGTATATGTATGCACCTGAGAAATGGACCATAGAATGTAAGCTCTTTGAGGACAGGGACTGATGTAGATGTACAGTATGTAAAGCCCTGTGTAAATTGTCATCTATATAGATACATGAAATAAATAAGACTGTAGATAAGAAGCGTTTTTAGTATTTTTCATTTACTTTTTTTTACTTCTGCAGTTCCGGTGAACAACGTGATTATGAAGACTCTGTGCAAGCGACCCAATGTCAAGATATTGACAGAGAAGCTTCTGCTGCTTCTTAACAGAGGAGGTGAGTATCCGAGTCACGCCGCCTTCCCTGCCTTGTGTATAATGAAGAGGTCACTAAGCTTCTTCCTCCTCTCATCTGCAGACGATCCCGTCTGTATCTTCAAACATCAGCCGCAGCCGCCGCACTCCGTTCTGAAGGTCTTACAGGACATTTTCTCCAGCTCAGAGACGGCTAACATCTTCTATCACACTGATATGATGGTCATGATCGATATCATTGTCCGCCAGATAGCAGATCTGTCTCCTGGAGACAAGGTGAGCTACGCCGGGTGTCTGACAAAAGTCTATTACCCGCAACACTGAGCACTGTGGTTTTAACCACTTCATGTGCCCTAGCGATAGGTGTGAAGTATATGTAAACTTTAATAAAATCTAATGTATGTTTTCATGTGAATATCATTGAAAGTCATTTTCAGTATGTTTAAAGCTGAGCTTGAGGCAGATATAAAAGTTGCAAAGTAATGCATATTTGTAATCCTTAATACATCATTAAATTTATATTTTAAATGCAAGCAGTATAGGGACCTGAATGTGACAACCTCTTGCCGTCCCTGTACAGCAGGGCTGGAGTGTGAGAGGAAAGTGCAGTACAAGAAGCCTATCAGTTCATGTGCTGACAAAAAGCATGCTGATAGGAGTAGAGAGCAGAGAAATGAGCTCCTCACTGTACTGCTTCTCCTTTCACTGTCCAATCACAGGCTGGGGGCGGGTCCAGGATGACCTGGGCTCAGACTGATGATGCTGGCCATCAGACGAGAACATCTACCGTGTTTGCCCCGAAAATAAGACCTATCGTTATTTTCCAGGAGAGCAATTGGTTGTTCACAGAATATAGCTAGGGAGGAAAGAAAATGTTCTTCAGTGCAGCCCACAGAAAGTGACAAGGAAAAGGCATTTCTGGCAAGAACATGTATTTTCTGTATTTGCTGTAATTGTACTTGGCTTGAAAAAAAGAAAACAAATGCAGCCACCATTACGTTGCTTGGGATTGGGTATCCTTTATCTACTTCCAGTCCGGGCCTTTTCTGGCACTTTTTGCTTACATGTAACAATAAGTATTTTTTGCTAGAAAATTACCTAGAACCCCCTAACATTGTAATTTTTTTTTTTTTTTTTAAGCAGAGGCCCTAGGGCAGTGATGGTGAACCCTGGCACCCCAGATGTTTTGGAACTACATTTCCCATGATGCTCAACTACACTGCAGAGTGCATGAGGATCATGGGAAATGTAGTTCCAACACATCTGGGGTGCCAAGGTTCTCCATCACTGCCCTAGAGAAGAAATAAAAAACACAGTTTTTTGAGAAAAAATACACTTTTTCGAATTCTAGCTTGAAAAAACACAATACTTAAGCCAATTTCTTTGTAAAATATAAAAAGATGAAGTTACACCGAGTAAATTGATACCAAACATGTCACGCTTTAAAATTGTGCACACCTGTCCAACGTCGACAAACAACTTAGATTTTACTATCCATAGGCAACGCTTTAAAAGCCTTTACAGGTTACCACTTTAGTTTTACAGAGGCGGTCTGGTGCTAGAATTGCTGCCCATGATCTGGCGTTTGCAGTGATACCTCACATTTACGCACATGCAGAACCAAAGTGCGCGTCCTCCCTTGCACGCAAACGTGGGAGGACGGGGGGGGGGCACTTGCATTTTGTTTTTTAATGAATGTAAACATCCATGTGACAGCAATAGGCATGTGACAGGTCCTCTTTATGGAGAGATCGGGGATCTATAAGACCCCCAAATTCCTCCTCTGCACTTAAAAGCATTAAAAACACCAAGATTTGTGTTTCTGAATGCTTTAGATTTTCAAAAAATGTTGCAGATGGTTTCGGGTAAACGGGAAACGGGAAGTGATGTTCTGGTTACTATTACAAACAACCGATCCCGGCTTTGCTTGGCTGTCCGGAGCCACAGACTGAAGGGGGGGGGGGGGGGGGTGTGATGGGGGATGGTCCTCTCACGCTGCTTGTAATAGCATAGGCTCTAAAAGAAATGTATACCTGGGTAATGCAGGCATCTTCCCCGTATAACCACCAAGAGTCTGGGAAGTGGTTAAAATTATACTCAGTGATCCTGCCTTGTGCAAACACGTCATGTTATAGGGTCTGCTAGCACTTCTCTTGCAACACAGGACAGCACTCTGCTAGGGGGGGGAATTCCCAGAAAGACTGCCTCTAGCCTGCAACTGATGTGTATGGGCTGCAGCCTTACAGCAAGTTCAAACGCAGGTACAGCTGACATACAAATAACAAACCAGCCATTCATTCTACAGTATGTAGAGCGATGTGATGTGGATACCTCTGGAGTAAAGGAGAATACATCACCCACTATGGGATACATCTCCTAATCAGCCACCCCTCTCCATGTATATCTACCCCATCCTACAGACTTTCTTTTACTTTCCAAGGCTCTGATGAAGAGGAAACACCTCGAAACGCGTTAACCTACCTTGATCATTTGCCCTTGTATGGGCATAACTAATTTTTAATGAATATCTTGTAACCTAGTTTGTATGAATTCGTACTGATTTCTTTGTACCCATCTATTTTGTTTATGAATAAACTATATCACTTTGATTCATGCGTTAGATCACACGCCTTCCATCCCCCTCATTTCCATTCAGCCTGTTATAGGGTGACAACGCTCTTTCCCTACCTCCCCAGTTGTGCTCATTGTCACCGTGTCACACAGGTTTTCCTATGTTGACCACAAGTGGCTGTGTGTACACACACTACACAGCAATTGTCCACTGTTGTCAGGAAACCCGCTCTGAGGAATGCCTTGCAGAGGATACAGTTTCATGTCCTATAGCACAGTTTCTGGTCGTAGATACAGGCGCATGGTTGGTTGCTCTGGACTGGACTAGTTCCTCTTTAAGGCAGAATAATTGTGGAAAACAGTCAGCCAGATCTTTGCGCTCTCTTCAGCCTTCTATATTTCAAGGTTCATTCGGAGCATTCCCTGTGCTTGTTGCTAGAGAACAGCAAGAAGTGTTGGTGTTTTGAAGAACATTCTTTGAAGCATATAGTGAAAAAATATATAATCAACGCAATAAACAAAAATGTGATTTGTGAAAATAAAATAATCAATATAATAGCCTACTAATAGGCTTGATGTGATTTCTGCCCACACCACTAATGCCCCGTACACACGGTCGGACATTGATCGGACATTCCGACAACAAAATCCATGGATTTTTTCCAACGGATGTTGGCTCAAACCTGTCTTGCATACACACGGTCACACAAAGTTGTCAGAAAATCCGATCGTTCTGAAGGCGGTGGCGTAAAACACATACGTCGGGACCATAAACGGGGCAGTAGCCAAAAGCTTTCGTCTCTTAATTTATTCTGAGCATGCGTGGCACTTTGTGCGTCGGAATTGTCCACACACGGTCGGAATTTACGCGAACGGATTTTGTTGTGGGAAAATTTTATAGCCTGCTCTCAAACTTTGTGTGTTGGAAATTCCGATGGAAAAAGTCAGATGGCGCCCACACACGATCGGAATTTCCGACAACAAGTTCCGATCGCACATATTTAGTCGCACCTGTACGCGTTATTCCTTCTATTGAACTGCTTCAGAAGCTCATTAGAGAGCACAACGCGTACAGGTGTGAGGTGCCGCCATTCAGGACGTTTTTCTCCGTTATCATTGATATGCATGTTTTTCACATTTGTATGAGTCATTTATCCCCGGGTTAAGTTTTATTAAATGTTTTGTCTCTGTGCATCACCTGAGCTTGTTCGCTTTACTGGTTATATGTGAGGGTTTACAACCATTTTAAGGTCTCCTATAAACTTTGAACACTTTTTTTTTTGTCTTGCAGCTTCGCATGGAATACTTGTCATTAATGCATGCTATAATCCGCTCAACTGACTATCTCCAGCACCTCCATCGCCATCATGACCTGCATAGCATATGCCAACGTATCCTGGGCGAAGAAGACGAAGGGCCTCATTGTCAAATGGACAAAATGATCATCCGGGAGATCTACAGAGAGTTCCCCAAGATGTCCCCTAAGAGCGGCTGAATGGGCCCCACTGAGTTTCCAAATGTTTACATAATCCGCATATCGTCTTTCTGTGAGAGGCCCGGCCAGTCGGTCATGGCTTGTTAACAGAGCAGTATTAGCGCCCCCTCCCTCTTCCCCCTGTGGAAAAGGTGCAAAGTCTTATCCAGATTTTTGCTGCGGGCGCAATGTGTCTTTGCTACTGAAATGTTAACCTGTTTAAATTTGCATTCGTGATTCAGTTACTTAACACCAGCTGCTTCCCACTGCGCTGTATTGAGGGGGTCAGACTGGAATTTATAGGTTCATGTGGTGACCCCGCATCAGGGGTGTGCTATTCTGCAGGAAGGAAATCCTGCAGTTTTTCTGTACCAGGAATGACCCCTGAGTAGAAAATCCTGACTGCCAGGACACTTTATATGTATATTTAGAAAGAATTCTGGGAAAAGGCTAAAAATCTTTGTAAAGCCAACATCTTTATCATCCATCGAGGGACACAACTTAATGATAAGCAATCTAGGGTTATACTGCTACCTGCAGGAGAAATAGACACTAGGCTCGTGGAAAACTAAAGGCCAGCCTATTGAGGCCATAACCCCTCCCACCTCACATTTGCTCAGTTTTGCTTCGTGTCGTTGGGAGGATGGATGTTTCTTTCCCTTCTGCTTTGTTTGAGTGGGGAAGTATTAAAATGTGTTTATTGCACTCTGTGTCCTCCACTAGTAAGCTTCTCTCCCCCCCCCCCCCCCCGATCCTTTGCACCAGGACAAAAGCGATGAAAAATAGTAAATATTCCAATGGGGACACCTGTTCTGGTGGCAAATGTCTAAGATGGGACTTCCCCTCTTTGAAAAAAATCCTCTTGCTTCCTATAATTTCTCTGGGACAGGAAATGAACAGAAATCTCCTTAAAGAGACACAAAAAAATGGCAGTTATCTTAACCATTCCCTGCAAAATGTTGGCTTTACATGTACTCTAACCTCCATTTATCCTATAATAATATATGAAATGTAATCTACAAGCTTCTGGATCATCTCACTAGCGGCTTTATATTAGACAACGCAGTCGGCAGCCTTGCTAAACAGCTGCTGAGATGATCACTAACTGGATACACCACATTGAGATAATGTGCTGTGTGAAATATGACTGCCCCTTGGTATTTATGTTCTATACACAATGTATTTTTTAAACAGATACATATAGATAAGATTATTTACGTATGTTAAAACAAAGAAAAAACTAAAAAAAAAAAACTATAGATCCCTTTTAAATGAATAAAGCTGTTTGAACTGCATGTGGCATAAATACTTAAGAGCGTCGGACAAACTTGTTAAATATGCTGACTTTATACTTGATATTGCTAAACTGAAAGCTATATATACACATATATTTTACTTACAGATACTTTAATGAAAGGCATGCTTGAGTTTGAATGATATTTTGTATCCAAGCGGCAGATGATCTGATGGTTAGATAGGAAATCTTGAAATTTCTTGTTCTTGCTCTTGTGTGTTTAGCGCATTATGAACCACATTCACAAGATAACGACAGTAACTCAATAATTCCAGGCGTTCATTTTCATACATATCGTTCAGTGTGTAGTTTTATCCAGACGGCATAAAACGGATGTTTGAGTTTTGTGTGTGGTGTTTTTGTTTTTCTTTGTTTTTTTTTTTGTTTTTTACTTTTTTTTCTTCTGTGGTTTTCTTAAAGAAGAAGTACAGCCAAAGCTTGTTCGGCTCATTGGCCGTTCATTCTGCACTCCTGTGACCTGTTTTCAGCAGACAGCGGGCTGAAGCCCGCTGTCTGCTGACGTCACAGAGCAGGTCCAGGCTCGGGCAAGATCACGACACTGGGGTCAGGATCCGCCCACATGCCTGGACCGGCACCCGGCTCAGCCTGCTGTCTGCTGATGTCACAGAGCAGGTCCAGGCTCAGACAAGATCACGACACTGGGGTCAGGATCCGCCCACATGCCTGGACCGGCACCTGACTCAGCCTCTCAGCAAGCAGCCGAGAGGCTGGGCCAGGCTCTCCTGCCCCCTCGGAGAGCTGTGAGAACCAAGCGATCTGCGGTGTTAGATCGCTCGCTTCTCCGTGTTAAATCTGGCGAGGGACAGATGCTGCATTCACCTAGGTAAGTATAAATCTTCAAAAATCCCATACTTCTCTTTTAAACAGCTCTCTAAAATATTTGCACAGCTTCAACCCATGTGCTGTTTACAGTGGTTGTAAACCCTTTACAACCACTTTTCACTACAGGTAAGCCTATAATAAGCACGGTTTAGGAGATATTTAGGAGATATCCCCTGTATCTCCCCTGCTCCCATGTCTAAATGAACACAGAGAGCTGCCGCTCGGCTCGGGTTCCCCCATAGCGAGCTGCTTGCTGTGGGGGAAATCGACAGGAGGGAGGGGCAAAGAGCACCGAAGAGGGACCTAGGAAGAGGAGGATCGGGGCTGCTCTGTGCAAAACCATTGTCGTTTTTAAACAAGAAAAAAAAAATGGCTTCAACAAAACTGCTTAAAACAAGAATTCTTTGCAAAAGCTTGCTGTGCTCACTTCAAAATAAAAAAAGATGTTATGCTTGCCTTCTCTGTACAATGATATTGCATAGAGTGGTCCCTTACCTCATCTTCTGGCATCCCCCTGTTGGTGCTTTCTGCTCCTACTTCCTCCGAGTGCCCCCTCAGCAAGCTGTGTGCTAAGGGGCACCCCTGTGGGCACGCTCCTGAGCCAGGCCGTGTGCATCCATAGACAACACGCAGCGCCGGTAAACCACACCCCCGTTCTTTCCTCATCAGAGTTTAGTTGGCCATATATTAATCCTTTTTTTTTTTTTTTTTTTTCGTTTATCCAGCGGGTTGAAAAAAGACCCGATTTCCCTCACTCACATATTCAATGTGGATGGGTAAATCTCTCCCGTTGTGCTAGTTCTGGTCGAAACCTAACTACTCCTAAAAATGCTTCCCCCCCTCCTAACACCTATGCTGGCTAACCTATGGAAGAGAAGATTTGTATATTTACCTATTTTCAGGGTGCTCTGCTCCGGTCGCATGGGAGAAGAGAGAGCGCCGACAACGGTTGGGCCATAGTAAGTGACGTCGCCGCCCAGGCATT
Source organism: Lithobates septentrionalis (assembly GCA_037952835.1). Classification (NCBI taxonomy): domain Eukaryota; kingdom Metazoa; phylum Chordata; class Amphibia; order Anura; family Ranidae; genus Lithobates; species Lithobates septentrionalis. Next base: position 708,318 of record JBBDGP010002253.1, read on the forward strand.
ACCAGCTGTTGAGCGCTCTCTCCTCTCCCCTGCAGCAGCTACTGGCTGACACAGGGGAGATTATGTGACCAAACTGGAGTGAGCTGAAAATAGCCAAGTATTCAGATCTTTTCTTCCATAGGTTGGTCTGAATAGGTATTAAGAGGGGGGGGTGAAGCATTTTTAAGAGTAAAATTATGCCCAGAATTTCACTTTAATTTGTTATTATGGGTATTGCCATCACCTGTATCGGCCAAAAGGAAGACAACTTTTTTTTTTTTTTTTTTTCTTTATAACTGATGCCCAAACTTCATGTTCAGCTTTTAATGTCAGTTTGTGTGTTCATAATCTTGTAAGTTGAGGTATACTAGACATTTTTGTATCGTGTGTAATAGCAGAGAGAAAGTCTTTCCATATTAAATATGCTTCATTTGATTGAAATGTCTTTTTTTTCATGTTTTTCTGGTTCTTGGATTTATTGAACCCTTACAGAGGACCTTGCTGCATGATCATAATAAAACTTGCTTATGTAAATAGGATGTCATACTGGCTTTCTATATAACCATATGCCAGCATTGCCACCGTTACTGCCATTGATGCCTGGTGCATGGAATTCTTGTATCTCCGGTGTAAATTGTATTCTGGAGAGCCATATTAGAATATTCCTCGACTGCACAGTGAGCGCCCGGTTCAATGTTGCCGTCACTGCTGCTGAATTCTCAGGGTGTTTAGATAAGAGAGATCGGCGTGCAAAGAATGGGCATGGAAGTGAGATGCAGACATTACGTCTAAGACCCCCATTCACCCAGGCACACCTATGCATACACCTCTGGGAAGGACCGTCTTTGCCCGCCTGTGATGCACAGGTGTTCCGTGCATCCGCGTGTCGGCAGTCCCATTCTTGACTATTGGGGTGCAGTGGGCTGCAGGGACACAGCCGCTAGTTCCAGTTTGACAGCCATGTAGGCGTGTGTCCCCATACATAGATGCACCCGCATGGCTGTCAAATTGGGACTAGCGGCTGTGTCCATGCAGCCAATGCACCCCAATAGTCAAGGCCGTAAAGTGGCCGCATAGGTAAGTACATATGAATGAGACCTTACAATTACTACCAGGCCATGACTGTCTTTATTAGTTTGGCATGGCCAATGCTGAATTAAATACAACTGCAAATGGAGAAGGCAGGGCCGGGCTGGTAATGTTTTTTCACCTATTACAATGTTAAGTGAACAATATACTGTAGATTATGCTGTTAGAATGTCATTTTATTTTCATTCTGGGTCCATTCTAACACCATCCGTGGGTTCTGTCTTTTGTACATCTCCATAAACTGAAATATTACACTTACAAACCGATCTGTTACATTGACAGATATAAAAGGGAAGAATAACCAATTCTGTTATGTGTCCTGTATTTTCCATACAACATACTTGAAATAAATTATGTAAAAAGAGTGGTTGTTTCTACTTTTTTTTGACACAAAGAAACAAACAAAGGCGCCTCTAAGTGCAGAAGATTAACAGTTTTAATGCCCCAACTGGGTTAAAAAACACTTACAAAATAGAAGTAATAATCAGGCACATCGTGGGTGAAGCTGCATTGGAAGGGGTCACGGTCAGAGGAAGCCTTCAGAGGGGATGGATGTAGTCACTGACAGCAGCGGTATGGGACACAGGGAGCCGCTGTGAAGCCGGCGTCGTCAGCATGGAAAGACGGCGAACCCGGAAGTGATGTCATCCGCTGAGCGGCTCTGTAACCAGCCTGAACCGCAAACAAACAGCCAGAGAGGGGATGTGATGTCATCAATAAGGGACGTGTTTCGGAACCGTCAATCGTTCCTTTTTCAACCTATGGCTATACTGATGACTGGGGAGGATATATATACACACACACTAGCAGTGGATTGGCTAGGTGGCGGGGACAATGAAATTTAGTAACGATGAGTCCATTAAATGCATATAAATAAATACCTGCAACAGCATTCTTAAAAACGGGGCAGTAGAAAAGAAGAGAAGTATAATGATGGAATAAAGTAAAATAAAATAAAGGATTTAGAACAATAAGAGTTAAAGAGTGAGTTAAAGTGATACAAAACAGAGTCGATTATGTCTCTGAAGCCACCCGACTACTATCTGATACCAACACATATATCAGACTCAACAAAGACCCCTTACCCTTATTCACCATTGAAGCTTCCTCTCTAGTTAAAAGAGCACTGAATGAAAACATCATTACACAGCAAGAGGCCTCCTTCCTAGTCAAAGAAATACATTTCACTCCTTATTTCTACCACCTGCCGAAGGTGCACAAAGACCTTAAAACACCACCTGGGCGACCGATTGTGGCCTCTATGGACAGCATTAGCAGCAGACTCTCACAATACATAGACCAATTCCTCCAGCCATTGGCCCAATCCCTTCAGTCTCACATAAGAGATGGTGTTCACTTACTGGAAACTTTAGCCACGTACTCCTGGGATAATAACTACCACTGGGCCTCTCTAGATGTCCAACCTCTATACACATCCATACCTCATGAAGTGGGCCTCAATGCCCTACAGTTTTTTCTCTGTCAAGACCCCATGCTAAATCCAAGGCAGGCTTCCTTTATTGTTGAAGCCACCTCCTTCTGTCTTACACATAACTATTTTAAATTTGAGGACAACTTCTTTCTGCAACTACAGGGGACAGCTTAGGGGGCGCATTTTGCACCCTCATATGCGAACCTCACCATGGGGCATTGGGAGCACCAATATATATGGAACAACAACCCGTTTTTTTTCCCACATTGTTTTTTATGGCCGCTATATAGATGGCGTGATCATCATTTGGGATGGCAGTGTATCAATATTCTCGGATTTCGTGACATATTGTAATACCAACAACATGGGCCTTACTTTTACCTCTGTCATTGATCAAAATAAATTAGCCTTCCTGGACCTCAAACTTTTTTGGATAGGTAAGGAGATACATGCCAAAAATTTCACCAAGCCCACAGCTGGAAATTCATTCCTCCACTATATATAAAAGCTGTCGTCATCCCCTATGGCTAAACAATGTACCTAAGAGTCAGTTCTGTAGGTTAAAAAAGAACTGTACTCTGAAGAGTGATTATAATACTGAAGGTAAAATTTTGAAAGCAAAGTTTCTCGAAAAGGGCTTCCCTGTTGATCTTGTAGACACAGCTTATCAACAATATAAGAACACATCGCCCATTGAGAACCCTCACCCACGTCCCAATACCCAGAAAAGTAATCTACGATTCATTACCCAATTCCATACCCAACATAAACAAATGGAAAATATTATTAAAAAACATTGGCCTTTATTACTACAAGACGAACATCTACTTTCCACTCTGCCTAATAGACCTCAATTTGCCTACAGAAAGGCACCCAACATTAAAAGTAAGGTAGCGACCAGCAAACTTAGGGCTAGACCTCTGCCTCCGGGCCACCATATGCCCACGTTTTTAGCAATTTCTGGGATGTATCAGTGCCGTAAGCCCCTCTGCAAGACCTGCAGTTTTGTGACACATGGCCAGAAAGACTTTCACGTCAAAGGCAAAACATACCCAATAAAGGGCTTTCACACATGTTCATCTGACCATGTTATATATTGCCTCACATGTCCCTGTGGTCTATTCTATGTAGGGCGCACTATCCGGCCACTACGTAAACGGTTTGGCGAACATCGCCGGTTTATCGAAGGTGGACTAGATAACCACAGTGTCCCCAGACAATACCTTCATGCCCATGACAAGTCCACTAGTGGCCTCAAAGTATGGGTTATTGAGGCAATGCCAAAAGATCTCCCCCCTGCTGAACGCTACCGACGACTATGCCACAGAGAAATGTATTGGATATTTTTATTAAATGTTTTAGCCCCTGGAGGGTTAAACGAGGATTTTGAAGTTAGTGCCATACTTTAACATGACATCTCCTTTTTATAGATATTAATCTAGGCTCCTTCTCTTATAGATCCCTCATTATTATTATTATTTTAATTCCTCCACTTTTAAACACCCCCCTTTTTTTATCTTTCAAATCATGGGTGTTTTTTGATGCCATATCTATACATTTTATATGATAATACGTTGATAGTATTATTGTCACGTATGTCCTCCTCCAGTGGCGTCTCCAGCTTTCATATTTAGGGGGGGCACATGGGGGGACAGGGACAAAAATAGGGGGGCAATATAAAATGCATATATATATATATATATATATATATATATATATATATATATATATATATATATATATTCTATATATCCTGGGGCCCTTTCACATGTTCTGCAGTGAGCTCCCTTCCTACTGTATTGGGGCCCCCCAGGGTGACAGAGAACAAGAGATATATGTCACCAGCATACCAAGAAAATATAAGGGTCCAATGCAGTGGGAGAACTATCAGGGTTGCATAGGTTGTCTTGCCTCCGGGCCCTGGTGTTCTGCCACTGTGGGGTTCCCCAGCCTCCTCTTGCTGTCCTGCTCCTGCTATTGACAGCGCTGGTCTGGCATTTCTTGGAATTTACAGGCTGGTTCTTCTGTCCTAAGGACGGGAGAAATCAGTCTGTTTTTTCAGTAACTGAGGGTCCTGGTGGAGTCCTTCCTGCAACTCGATCTTCTCCCTGCCAATGAGGATGCAGGGGAAGGAGCAGATCAGGCGGCCGTGGTTGTGTGAGCGCTTGCATTATGCAGTGTCAGCAAGCAGAGGGAGGGGGGAGGAATCACCCGCAGGAGCTGACTGGGGACATTCTCCCTCTCAATAGAGACTGTGTTACTCCAGCGGTGGCCCGAGTAAGATGCGGCACATCCGATATGAATGCAAACAAAAAGAAATTGCCTTTTTGTAAAAAAAAAAAAAAAAATTTTTTTTTTTTGGGGGGGGCACATGGTGGGGCCCAGCATAATGTTGGGGGGGTCAGGGCCCCCTCTGGCCCCCCCCTAGGGTCGCCATTGTCCTCCTCTGGTCTAAAGCTTAACACTGATATTATCTTGCTTGCTTCCGTTGTTTATATTTTGTTATGTGCACTGCAAGTTCCAGGACCGGTCATTACCAGACATTTTACAGATCTGTTTTTTAACTCTTATTGTTCTAAATCCTTTATTTTATTTTACTTTATTCCATCATTATACTTCTCTTCTTTTCTACTGCCCCGTTTTTAAGAATGTTTTTAAGAATGCTGTTGCAGGTATTTATTTATATGCATTTAATGGACTCATCGTTACTAAATTTCGTTGTCCCCGCCCCCTGGCCAATCCACTGCTAGTGTGTGTGTATATATATCCTCCCCAGTCATCAGTATAGCCATAGGTTGAAAAAGGAATGATTGACGGTTCCGAAACGCGTCCCTTATTGATGACATCACATCCCCTCTCTGGCTGTTTGTTTGCGGTTCAGGCTGGTTACAGAGCCGCTCAGCGGATGACATTACTTCCGGGTTCGCCGTCTTTCCATGCTGACGACGCCGGCTTCACAGCGGCTCCCTGTGTCCCATACCGCTGCTGTCAGTGACTACATCCATCCCCTCTGAAGGCTTCCTCTGACCGTGACCCCTTCCAATGCAGCTTCACCCACGATGTGCCTGATTATTACTTCTATTTTGTAAGTGTTTTTTAACCCAGTTGGGGCATTAAAACTGTTAATCTTCTGCACTTAGAGGCGCCTTTGTTTGTTTCTTTGTGTCATTATAGATCCTGCTTCAGTCTTTTAAAGCTGCAGCCCTTTTTGCTGAAGATCATCCCACCATCCTTACCAACACTCTCCTTTTCATTTTGGACTGCCTATCTCTAATAGAGACATTATCTGGACTACGTTAGTCCTGTGTGCCCTATATACTTTTCTACTTTTTTTGTACTCTGTTATGTACACTGCCAGGGTTGGTAACACAACGAAAGCCAAAACGTTTTCCGTTTTTGGTTAGGTAGGGTCCAACGAGAACCCTTGTTTTTTTTTTGGTTTTTTTTTTTCCATCTGTCCCCCATTAGGGAGATTCCTTTTCATTTCCTGTAGAGACAACAGGAAGTGAGAGGAAATATCTCCAATGTGAAGGAAACTCCCTCTTATGCCGCGTACACACGACCGGTTTTCTCGTCGGAAAAAGATATGACGGCTTTTCCAACGGGATTCCGCTCAAGTTTGCCTTGCATACACATGGTCACGCAAAAGATCGCTGAAATTACAACCGTCAAGAACGCGGTGACGTACAACACTCCGACCAGCCGAGAAAAATGACGTTCAATGCTTCAGAGCATGCATCGAATTGTTTCCGAGCATGTGTAGGGATTTTGCGCGTCGGAATTGCCACAGACGATCGCATTTTCGGATAGGAACTTTTCCCGACCGAAAAATTGAGAGCATGCTCTCAACCTTTTTGCTGGCTGGAATTTGGCCAGCAAAAGACCGATGGAGCATACACACGGTCGCATTTTCCGACGAAAAACTCTCAGCGGTCTTTTGCGGGCCGAAATTCCGACCCGCGTGTACGCGGCATGAGTTGGCACTAGAACTTGTGTTCTCATTGGAATATTTCCCTTCTACAGGCGGTCCCCGAGTTATATACACCTGACTTACATACGACTCAGGCCGGGTTCACACTAGCTGCAGCCGTGGCTCACAGCAGGAAGTCCGGTGCGTCCCTGTTCTCTATTTCAGGGATGAATCTGGTCTGAATTTTTGCCTGAATTCGGACCTGAAATGGAGCCAAAGATGCACAGGACCCTTTTCCTGTGCGGACCACGGCCGCCCCAGAGCTGTGTGGCTTCATAGAACGCCGGTCACAGTCTCCTGTTATGTGCATCGGATGCAGGGAAACCTGCATCCAATTGGCATCAATGTGAACCCATCGTCATATTTACATACAGGGAGGGAGACAACAGGAAGTGAGAGGAAATCTACCCCTAGGAAGGGAGAAAGGTGTCTCCACTGAAGCTCCTTTTTTCTTTTTTCTTTTTTTTTCTCCACGATATTTGCTCAGTGGTTTTTTAAGTGCAAATTTTCTGTAAAACATACACTAAAGTTCATTTTATGCAATAGAGGGGGCTTTTGGGACTTTAAATGAGACGCATGGTAACATGCATCTCCATCCCTATTCAAGTACATAAAGAAAGCGGGTCGGACTTTAAATGAGGTGTGTATATTGTGGCTAATCGAAAGAGTCGTAGTAAAACATGAACAAGTATTTGTTTGCCATGATTGAGTAGGTACATGGCAGACAATACATGCAATAATGGCACATAATATAACAAATCATGTATCCAAGTCATTTACATGTTAAAAAGTATAAATAGAATATACAATAGTATTATCCTCCATAATAACAAATCACTGTAATATAACAGTTCTAAGCCGCGGTATTGCCTGGATCCAAAGACCATGTAGGCATGTATGCATTGCATCTAGGTTAAGTCTGACGCGTTTCATGGGATCTATCCAAATCATCAGGGGCGGATGCATGATACATCTATATGAAGAGAGGTAATTATATCAAAATCAACCATTCATAGACAAAAATTGGAAAACAAAAAATGAATATACATACAGGGAGGATAGGATAGTCATCCCTGTAAGACTCACATATCTGCTCAGTGTGAAACAAACACACTGCCGGGATGCTAGGGCCAGAAGGAATGCCTGGTCTGGAAGCTGTGGTAGTGGGGTCCAACAGGAACACAGGGAGCATAAATGTAGGTGTGACCCAGAGTATCTGGAACAGTAGGACAAACGGGCTCCATTCTGTGGATCAATAAAAGTATGAATACCAAATGGTGCTGAAAATATAAAAAAGTAAGCTAATCAAAGAAAGGAGCCCAAATAACATGAGTATGAACTGATATCAAAACCGTGTAGGTCCCGTGAAATTGGTAAAATCCTGGGATTGAAACCACATATGAAATAAATGTCATAATGATAGTGGTAGTTACTAGACTTGTGCACAAAAATTTAGTTTTGGTTCCTTGTCATTTGTAAAACACATAATTTCGTTCTGTTATATTCGTTATGTTACGTTAATACGTTTTTGGATAATTCGTTATTATTCGTAGAGTGTCGATATTCGTTATACTGAATCTCGAATCATGTCCAATTCATTCATTATATGCGCTATCATTTCATTTGTATTCGTTGAAATTTGATATTTATGTATTTATGTTCGTGATAATGATTCGTAGTTTGGAAAGTCATTTGTTTATTGAATCTTTTAACACACACAATGACAATATCTCTTCTCCTCTGCCCAAATACAATACAACACACACAATGACAATATCTCTTCTCCTCTGCCCAAATACAATACAACACACACAATGACAATATCTCTTCTCCTCTGCCCAAATACAATACAACACACACAATGACAATATCTCTTCTCTGCCCAAACACAATACAACACCCTTCTCACTCAGTTCTCAGGAATGCACTTTGCCAGTAATCCAACCTCCAGCACAAAATTAATCAGCTGATTGGACTGTTAAGATTTATTTTGAGTTGACCTTTTGTTTCATTAGATTTTTAACAAATTACCGAATCATGTCAAATTCATTCGTTATATCCGCTATCATTTCTTTCGTATTCGTTGAAATTCGTAATATTTTTAATTCGGATGCATCCCAATGTCCAAAAGATGCAAAATTCGGCCGAATTTCGATTTGTTACGAAACGAATTGCACAAGCCTAGTAGTTACCTGGTATTGCTGATATAGAAGTAAAGGCCAGCGATGTCTGGTGCAGACTGCACAAGATGTGTATCAGAGGACTGACTGTGAATGAAAGAAGTGTGTTTAATGCTCCCTATGTAATGAGCAGACCCCGCCCAGTGGGAGCGAACACCAGTAGTAACAAGTGCAGACTGCACAAATTATAGATCAATGTGAATAAAAAAAAAAAAAAAAAACTGTTTGAATGCTCCCTGTGTAGCGAGCTGACCCCACCCAGCGTCATGCAAGGCATGACATTTAGGACGGGCGCTTGAGTCAGGGCGGAAGCCGCTCACAGAACCCCAGACGTCCATCCCACCTTCAGCCAAGATAGTGACTGAAGTTCATTTTATGGCCCATTTTTTTTTGCTAAAATATAAAGGATGAGATATTGATGAGTAAATAGATGCCTATTATGTCCTGACACGGCAACAAACTTTGGTACCCTATGTTTTCCATATGTGCTGTCAGAAGCCCAAAAGTGATGTAATGCATGTTACTTCCTGGTTCTTACTAGGTAGGGGAGATCAACGAACAGGTGTTCACAGGTCTCCCTCCCTTTTATCCTGCAGCGCCCTCCATGAGGACCCTCCCCCCCCCCCGATTCCTACTGTACTTCTCCCCCAATTCATGCCAGCCAGTGTAATGGTCCCAGTAGAGGTGCAGAAAGGGAGGGGGTTGTGCTAGGAAAAGGATCCTTCGTAGAGTACAGGCAGTCCCCGCGTTACATTTGACTCCTACTTACAAATGGAAGGAGACAACAGGAAGTGAGAGGAAATATCCCCCTAGGAAGGGAAATTCACTCCTGTTAAGCCGCGTACACACGAGCGGAATGTCCGACAGTAAAAAGTCCGACGGAAGCTTTTCATCGTCTATTCCGATCGTGTGTAGGCTTTATCAGACTTTTTTTTTTTTTTTTTTTGGAAAATTTGGACGGACCTAGAAATGGAACATGTTCTAAATATTTCCAACGGAACCAATTCCTATCGGGAAAACCGCTCGTCTGTATGCTGTTCCGACGGACCAAAAAAAGATGCATGCTCTGAAGCAAGTACGAGACGGAAGCTATTAGCTACTGGCTATTGAACGTCCTTTTTCTAGTCCCGTCGTACGTGTTGTGCGTCACCGCGCTCTGGACGGTCGGACTTTGGTTTGCTTGAATGGAATTCCGTTGGAGAAACCTTCTGAGTTTATTCCGACGGCAAAACAGGTCGTATGTGCAGGGCATAAGAGGTATCGTGGGGGGGGGGGGGGGGGGGGTGTCTCCACTGAAGCTTTATCACCAATCCTCGTTTCCACAACAACCTAAAATCCTTCTAAATCCAATTGTCCCAGGGACAGGAATTGAGGTGAAAATCTTCTGAACTGGGGCAGAGACAGCAAAACACATTATAGGCGTGTTAACCCTTCTCTATGCTATCCTAAAAATGCATAAAAATCAATAAAAAACTTAAAGCGCCCCCGTCCCACCGTGCTTACGCACAAATGCGAACGCATACTTTAGTCCCACACGCATATGTAAACTGTGATCGCACCACACATGTGAGGTATTGTCATGAACGTCAGAGCGAGAGCAATAATAATGGCACCAGGCCTCCTGTGCAACTCTAAACTGGTAACCTGTAAAGCGTCGCCTATGGAGAATTTTAAGCACCGTAGTTTGGCGTCATTCCACGGGCGGACACAATTTTAAAGCATGATTTATTGGGTATCTATTTATTCGGCATAACATCATCTTTCACGTTATACAAAAAAATTGGGCAAACTTTAATGTTTTGGGGTTTTTTTAATTCGCGAAAATGTTTTTTTATATCTATATTTATCTGGCCCTTGGGTCACTATTAATCCCACTGACCCCCAACAAAGGAGCACAGTTCCTCCTAGTGACACCAACAGTGGGGTACTATTCTTCCCAAAGACACCCATTGATGGAGCACCTTTCCTCCCAATGACACCCAACAACGGAGTGTCTTTCCTCCCAATTACACCAACAATGGGGCACTATTCCTTCTAATGACACCAACAATGGGGCACTATTCCTCCCGAAGACACCCAAGGATGGAGCACCTTTCCTCCCAATGACACCAACAATGGGGTACTATTCCTCCCAAAGACACCCCATTGATGGAGCACCTTTCCTCCCAATGACACCCAACAACGGAGTGTCTTTCCTCCCAATTACACCAACAATAGGGCACTATTCCTTCTAATGACACCAACAATGGGGCACTATTCCTCCCGAAGACACCCAAGGATGGAGCACCTTTCCTCCCAATGACACCAACAATGGGGCACTATACCTCCCAAAGGCACCAATGATGGAGCACCTTTCCTCCCAATGACACTAAATACGGGGCACTATACCTCCCAATGACACCAACAATGGGACACTATTCCTCCCAATGACACCAACAATGGGACACTATACCTCCCAATGGCACCAACAATGGGGCAACTTTCCTCCCAATGACAGCAACAATGGGGCACTATTCCTCCCAAAGACATCCAAGGATGTAGCACCTTTCCTCCCAATGACACTAACAATAGGGCACTATACCTCCCAAAGGCACCAGCGATGGGGCAACTTTCCTCCCAATTACACCAACATTGGGGCACCCTTCCTTCCACTGACACCAAACATGGGGCATTGCTTGCTCTCACTAACGACAGTCCAGCCCCCTTAAAGTCTGAAAGACAGTAAACAAACTTTGTTTAGAACGTTTGGAGACCCCTGGGCTGGACGATGGTGGACGTCCCCCAGCCAGGAAGTGAGGCGGGGCTCTGTCTGACTCGCTGCAGCTTCTAATGCACATCGTGAGAAGCTCACAGTGTGCAGTGAAATCAGAGCAAGCATTTTCAGTGCAGGAGAGGCGCGGGTACAACTGTGCGAGACTGACTGGGAAGGCCAGAGGTAAGATTTAAAAATGAATTTCGGGTAAACCGCAATAATGGCTGAAAATGAGAGCTGCTGAAAATAAATCATGAGCCGTTTTTGACTGTCATCTTTTCTGTTGCTAAAACCGCCGGCTGGGACTATTTAAACTAGTTTTTCGTGACCCCGAGTCTTACCAAGATCTAATATTCTCAGATTCCCATATCCGCTGCCTATGAATTCTACAGTATATTGAATTCGGCTTGCCTTGGGCTTTTTTCCAGCCATCCACTTTTGTCAGTATTATCCTTAAAAAAAAAAAATGTAATCCAATATTATCCAACTAAGGCGGATGTAACCCCCATGGAGGGACTCCGGAGGTCCATCGCTGGGAAGGAGGCGGGTGTAGGAGTGGAGGATGAAGTCTTATTGGTGGAGGTCACATGACTTTTAGTCTGGCCGCAGTGCTGAACGCTGCGAGTATTTGGTGTTTGGTGTGATTTTTGGGATGATGGATTTCCTTCTTTATTGTCTTCAGAACTTTGATCACATCTATCACTCGGCGCCTCCGACATTCACTACAAAACATCATTTATGAGATGATCTGCAGGGTGGAGAATGATGGAAATAATTGTATCCATGACCGTTTTTTTTTTTTTTTTTTTTCTTTTAGAAATTAAATATTAAAGCTGAAGTTTAATCTGCTTATATTTGGCCTCCACCCCCATATCAATATGCTAATAAAGTTTTTAGATAAAACTTTTCTGTTTTTCATTAAAGTGTTACTAAACTCACAACAGTAAAATCAGTCTGTATATGCAGTGAAGCATGCTTGTTATACTCACTGTGGAACCTAAGGGGTTAATCCTCCGCATTGTGTAAAAAGGCTGTTTGATCCTGTCTTCTCTGATCCACCCGCTTCTTCCACTGTCCCCAAACCATCTCCTGCTAGAACAGAGGCTAGGGGTCACTCTGCACATGCTCAGTTTGGTGTGTATTGCTAGAGAGTTCTTTTTTTTTTCTTGGGAGGGTCCATGTGATCAGCACAGGACAAATCAGACAGAGGTTCAGAGGTCAGGCTGCACGTGCTCAGTTTGGCAAGTATTGCTGGGAGTTTTTTTTTTTTTTTTCTTGGTCGGGTGCATGTGATCAGCACAGGGCCAATCGGCACTGCCCAGGCAGAGGGTCAGAGGTCCTGCAGCCTCATAGGACAATCGAAACAAAGAGAGTGTTTCACCGCTCAGGTAGATCTGAACCCAGGTGTGTAGTTGATGTGAATCCTAGAGGTGAAGAGTCCCAGGTGCTGGCTAAATGCAAAGTAGAGCAAAGCTTTGAACAGGAGAATCTGGATGCCGCACACCGGATAAAGTTGAAAAATTGTCTTTATTATAAAAATTGGATCATCAAAAATACAAGACAATCAGGCAGGATGCACAGGCTCAGCTGACGCGTTTCGCACTCGTGATTGCGTGCTTACTCATATGAGTAAGCACGCAATCACGAGTGCGAAATGCGTCAGCTGAGCCTGTGCATCCTGCCTGATTGTCTTGTATTTTTGATGATCCAATTTTTATAATAAAGACAATTTTTCAACTTTATCCGGTGTGCGGCATCCAGATTCTCCTGTTCAAAGCTTAGCCTCATAGGACAGTCAGAGGAGAATGAAAACTCCTATAAGCTTTAGGCTCCGTTCACATATGCTACAGCATGGGGTCTGGTGCGTCCCTGTCCTCCGCTTCAGATGCAAATCGGGTCAGAATTTTTGCCTGAATTTGCACCTGAATCGGAAACCAAAGACGCTCGGGACCCTTTTTAAGTGCGGACCGCGGCCGCCCCGGTGCTGGTCACACCCTATCCTGTCATGTGAATTGGATGTAGGGAAACCAACATCCAATTAGCCTATGTGTGAACCCGGCCTTAAAGTGGTTGGAACACCCTGTACAACCACTTTTACCTACAGGTAAAAGGCTTTACCTGTAGGTGCTGGAAATACCTCCTAAACCTCCACGGTTTAGGAGATATTTACAATAAAGCCGAGCGCCGATGTCTACGGCGCATGCGCACTTTGGAAAGGGCAGATCGTGCCGTTTCTAAAGGGGTCATACCGTGACTGGCGGCTCCCGCGACTCTGGCCAGTCACAGAGCCGGAGTTCGCGGCCCCGGAAGGAAGAGGGGGTGAAGATGGACGTTCGCTGCTAGTGGGGACAGCGGTGACATCGCAGGCTTCGGTTTCCGGTAAGTGACACATTATGCAATGCATACTAGCCCATTATGCTTTACCTTTGCAGGGAAATAAAGAGGAAGTAAAACCCATCAGGGTTCACTTTCTCTTTAACCAGACACTGATAGAAGTCGCAGGACTGCTATATACGGCTGATGAGAAAAGGTATTTAGCGGTTTATAAAAAAAATAAAATAAAGGTAAAAAATATTACTGCGCAGATGATAATAACCTAAGTGAAAAAAAGCTGCTTGCAATATCACAACAGAACCAATTGTTCAAAAACATATAATAATAAAAATTTCAGCACTAAACAAATGAAGTTCAAAGTAAATCATTAAAAAATAGTCTATATAGTGCTTGAACACTAAAGTGCATAGTGACAGATGAAAAAAAAAAAAGTTCATTGAAGTAATGTCCCAAGAAATGGGATTGTTTAGATGAATATTCACTTGGTGCCTCTCCAGCGTGATAATAAACAGGATGTGAGCTTATCAGATCTCTAGACTCCCTGTTATTTACCAGTTTATATTTACTAAAATAATTGCATTTCCATGTTCTGTGTACTGTGGGAGATCAGATATAGTGAATGCAGAGTCCTGGGTTTAGTAACAATTTAAATACCTTATTTTAGAAATAGTGATGTCATAATGGGTCTCTGTGCTTCTCTATGGAATGCAGGCAGATCATAGCTGGTGGGAGGGGTCAGCGTGGTGCAGCTTCCTGAAAACATCACAGCACCCTCCCTCAGGACTCCTCTCAAGAGCTACTGCTGACCCCTGCACTCTGCGAGTTACATACTGCTGACCCCTGCACTCTGAGTTACATACCATTGACTTCTGCATGCTGTGTGATACACACTGCTGACCCCTGCACTCTGTGAGTTACATACTATTGACTTCTGCATGCTGTAAGTTACATACTGCTGACCCCTGCACTCTGTGAGTTACATACTGCTGACCCCTGCACTCTGAGTTACATACTATTGACTTCTGTGTGCATAGCTCCCAACTGTCCCTGATTTCGAGGGACTGTCCCTGATTTGGAGCAAAGTCCCTCTGTCCCTCATTCCTCCTCATTTGTCCCTCATTTTGCTCTGATCCATATAGATGTATATAAAATGCACTTTTTATCTATCAAAAAGTGTTTCCCAGTGCTAAACCTTTCATCTGATTTCTAAATTGCTGCATTTGTCAATTTTAAAAGCCAATAAAAAAAAAAGCACTTGTTAATTTGATTAACCCTTTTTTGGGGTTATGTCCCCTTTAAGGGGCATAGCAGGGGGCGTGTCCTATGCCCACATACGTTTGCTAGTAGGTGTCCCTCATTCCCATCTCAAAACGTTGGGAGGTATGTGTGGGTGTTACAAACTGCTGACCCCTGCTCTCTGTGATTTGCATACTGCTGACCCCTGCACTCTGTGATTTACATACTGCTGACCCCTGCACTCTGTGATTTACATACTGCTCACCCCTGCACTCTGTGAGTTACATACTGCTGACCCCTGCACTCTGTGAGTTACATACTGCTGACCCCTGCACTCTGAGTTACATACTGCTGACCCCTGCGCTGTGTGATATTTACTCCTGTCTTCTGCATGCTGTTTTATATACCCCCGAACCATGCACTGTCTGCGGTCCATACTACTGATTCCTGCACCCTGTGTATGCTGTACCTTACATACTCCTGACCCCTGGAATGTGTACATTCTATACTCTTGACCCCTGGAATGTGTACATTATGTACTCCTGACCCCTGGAATCTGTACATTATGTACTCCTGACCCCTGCCCTCTTCACCAGGGGCGTTGCTAGGTCTACAAAATATCTGGGGCTAGAGCCCATAGCAGCATAGTAAAGAAAGTCATACACTTGGGCGGGCATCCACATGTATATACACATGTATATACAGTAATATATATGTGTGTGTGTATATATATCCCCAGAGAGCCCCCCACTTACATCAGGGTCCCCAGAGAGCTCCCTTACATCAGGGTCCCCAGAGAGTCCCCCCTTACATCAGGGTCCCCAGAGAGCCCCCTTACATCAGGGTCCCCAGAGAGCCCCCCCTTACATCAGGGTCCCCAGAGAGCCTCCTCCTTACATCAGAGTCCTCAGAGAGCCTCCCCCTTTCATCAGGGTACCCAGAGGGCCCCTCATTTACATCAGGGTTCCCAGAGAGCCCACCTTACATTAGGGTCCCCAGAGAGCCTCCCCCTTAAATCAGGGTCCTTTAGAGAGCCTCTGCCTTAAAATCAGGGTCCCCAGAGAGCTTCTCCCTTGCTTCAGGGTCCCCAGAGAGCCCCCCCACTTACATAAGGGTCCCCAGAGGTCCCTTTGGGGACCCCTGCAGAGACTCTGGGCTATTGGCCCCAGATTCGGGGCTATAGCCCCAAAAGCCACCCCCTAGCGACGCCCCTGCTCTTCACCCTGGGCTTTACATTATTACAGGCAAACCAACTGTGTTCAGGGCCCACTCATCCATCCCTGTACGCATGCAGATGCTTGGATGTGCGGTGACACGGGTACGGCCTCAGCCTGTCATTGATTTGTACACACGGCTGTACGCAAACACTTTGTCATTCCCGGGCGCCTCCCGGCTGCATCCACAAAACGCCTTCTTCACGCTGTAAGGCTCTCTGCACCCATGTGGATGAAGCTTATCAAACCTGGAGTGGATACATTTGGCTTTTCAAGGATACCATCTGCCTAAAATGTATGCCTATGCAAACTCCTATTAGAAAATCTCCATTGCATAACATGTGTTAATGAATCCCAATGACGGATTCTTCTGTCTCAGAAAATGTATAAAAGATTGCGTCTTTAGAGCAACAATGTAACCTCTAACGCCCATCTTTATTGTATTGCCATCAATCACATGACTTTAACCACTTCAGCTCTGGAAGATTTTACCCCCCTTCATGACCTGGCTGTTTTTTTTTTTTGCGATACGGCACTGCATTATTTTAACTGGCAATTTCGCACACTGTACACAAATAAGACGCTGCGACGCTGTACACAAATAAAATTTACGTCCTTTTTTCCCACAAATAGAGCTTTCATTTGGTGATATTTGATCACCTCTGCGGTTTTTGTTGCGCTATAAACCGAAAAAGTACAATTTTTAAAAATTAAATAAAAAAAAAAAAAAAAAAAACTTTTTTACTTTCTGCTCTAAAACAAATAAAAAAAAATGTAAAATTTCTTCATCAATTTAAGCCAATATGTATTCTGATACATATTTTTGGTAAAAAAAAATTCCAATAGACGTATATTGATTGGTTTGCGCCAAAGTTATCGCGTCTACAAACTATGTGATATATGTGTGGAATTTTTTTTTTTTTACTAGTAATGGCAGTGATCAGCGACTTATAGCGGGACTGCGATATAGCGGTGGGCATTCTGACACTTTTTTGGGGTGCACTGTCACTGTACTAATGACCCTGGCTGGGAAGGGGTTAACATGGGGGGGGGGTGGCGATCAAAGGGTTAACTGTGTGCCTAGCTGGTGCTTTACTGTAGTGGGGGAGGTGCTTTTACTAGAAGGCATGGGTTGGTTTGCTTTGCCGGAACACAGGATCCATGCCTTCCCTACTGACAGAACGGCGATCTGCCTTGTTAACATAGATCGCCGTTCTGCCTGTGTACTGAAAGATCAGCGGGGGCGGACATAGGGTTGCCAGTTTTTCTTCAAGCCAAACCCGGACACTTTAGCGGGCACAGCAATTTTTTTTTTAAGTGTACACGGATTGTAAGACTTGGGTCACCTTTGGGGCGCTCCAAAAGAGAATAGTAATGCGGCGTGCATAGCGCCCCCCTCACCCTCCTGTCAGGCCCTGTTCCGAGCCACATTCCTGTCTGATTATTGTGTCCGGGTTTCAGGCGGACTGAAACCTGGAAACATGATTCAAAACCCGGACTGTCCGGGTGAATCCCGGACAGGTGGCAGCCCTAGGCGGACATCGGGGTCCGCAGGATCCGCCGAGCTGCTCCCGCTGTGTAGAATCGCAGCGGGAACGGGCCGCCGGCAGCGCGCCGGAAGTGCAGAATCACATATATATATATATATATATATATATATATGTATATATATATATATATATATATAAAAGTGTCCATATATATAGCCTGTCCATCGTTGGCCTTTATTTACCAGTCTAAACTTCCATTAACTGCATCAATGATGGAAAAGACTGATTTCCAGAATAATTTTTCTGTAAAAAGCGGTTTATGTCGCACTGTTAGTCCTACGTGCGCCCGCCGTCCTTCTTACTGAAAATTGAATCTATTGAGGACTTCTCTAGGGTGAGTGGAAGGCTAATCCTTTTTTTTTTATTTATTTATTTTTTTTTACTAAGCCCTCGCTTTAGAAACCTCTGTGGGATGAGGAATTTTCCACTTCGAAATAAGTGCATTGCGTTTTCCCGCGGAGCCAGACAGAAAAAGAAAAAAAAAAAGAACATTGGACGGCGTTTGAAGGTAATTACTGGACTTCAATAATGATTGATCATATTTGGGACTGCTGATGAAACATGGAATACAAATAACACCTCTAAGATTGATCTACTAGAGGAGTAGAGCGCGTTCCCTTTTCAGAGGCAATTTTCTTTTACTAATATGTGAGAAGTTAACCAAAATTACATTGTTGACTTTGACATACAACAACACTGTGCAAAAGTTTTAGACAGGTGTGAAGTAATGCTGTAAAGTAAGAACGCTTTCAAAAATAAATATTTGAATTGTTTTTTTTTTTTTTTATCAATTTTACCAAATGCAAAGTGAGGGGAGAGAAGAAACATCGAAATCAATTCAGTATTTGGTGTGACTACCCTTTGGCTTCAAACCAGCATCAATTCTTACACTTGCACACTTTATCAGTGCCGTCTTTAACCGCTTCAAACCCCGGAAGCTTTTACCCCCCTTCCTGACCAGAGCACTGTTTGCAATTCAGCACTGCGTCGCTTTAACTGACAATTGCGCGGTCGTGCGACGTAACTTGACGTCCTTTTTTTTCCCCACAAATAGAGATTTCTTTTGGTGGTATTTGATCACCTCTGCGCTTTTTTATTTTTTGCGTTATAAACAAAAAAAGACCAACAATTAAAAAAAAAAAAAAAAAAACATTTTTTACTTTGCTTTAAAACAAATCCAATAAAAAAATTTTAAAATTTAAGCCAATATGTATTCTGCTACATATATATAATTTTATTTTTTGCGCTATAAACAAAAAAAGAGCGACAATGTTGAAAAAAAAAAGCAATTTTTTTTACTTTTTTGCTATCATAAATATCCCCCAAAAATATATTAAAAAAAACAATTTTTTTCCTCAAAAACAGAACAGAAAATTGGGACTTTAAGGCCCCTTTCACACTGGGGCGGTAGGGGGCGTCGGCGGTAAAACAGCGCTATTTTTAGCGCTGTTTTACCGCGGTATTCGGCCGATAGCGGTGCGGTTTTAACCCCCCGCTGGCAGCCGAAAAAGGGTTAAAACCCCTCGTATAGCGCGGCTATAGCCGTGGTATTACCGCGGTATAGCCACGCTGTCCCATTGATTTTAATGGGCAGGAGCGATTTAGGAGCGGTGAATACACCGCTCCTTCACCGCTCCAAAGATGTGGCTTGCAGGAGATTTCTTCTTCTCCTGCCAGCGCACCGCTTCAGTGTGAAAGCCCTCGGGGCTTTCACACTGAACAAACAGCGGAGGCTGTTTAGGGGCGGTTTGCAGTCGCTATTTTTAGCGCAATAACGCCTGCAAACCGCCCCAGTGTGAAAGGGGCCTAAATGAGGTTGTAGGGGGCGTTCAGATCCCCCTCCTCCATCCCGGCTCAATATATATGAAAAAAAAAGAGCAAAGGGTGGGACTTTAAATGAGGAAGATACAAAAATTAGGCAAAAAGCAGGTTTTATTATATTCAAAATGGTCATATATATTCATAGTTTTATTGCACATAGCTACTATTAATACTCTAGATTTTATAAAGATATACATACCAACAAGGACTTATATTGCAAATACATGAACAATTAAAGAACTAAAAATCACAAATGATATGGGATATATGACACATTGAAGTGTCAATTGGAAGGGGTTACAAAAAAGAAACACAAATGAAAATGGAACGTTCATACATGATTGTTCATTGGGTACACCTATGGGTAGTTGTAAGCTCGACGCGTTTCGGGACCTTTTAGCCACTCGTCGGGAGCAAAACCACAATGGTCACCTATGGATATGGAAAACAGTCGTATTTTAAAGGGAAAGGTGCAGGGAAAATGGTGGGAAAATGTAGAGTATGTCCCTCACATATGTACATTTAACCCCCAAACTTACACATATATGTGCGCATAGGCGGCGCGGACCACGCGGGTCTGGCCAGCCAATGATGCCACGCCCCGGAGCTGAGGGGGCTTACCCGGGCGACACACAACCAGCCCAAGCAACGCCCCAGGTGGGTCACAGAGGGGAGTGACAGTGGTGAGAAGAAAGAGAGGGCAAATGGGACGGTTGTCCCCCAAGGTATGGGAGACCTGTGAAAAATAAGTGACAAGTGAGTCAAGCTGGTGATAAAGTGTGTGAAGGAAGTGAGATAAAGTGAAGGGGAAGGATGAAGAAAAAAGGAAAGAGGGAAAATAGAAAATAAAAAGAAACTAGAAAGAAAAAAGGGAAGAAAAATAGTGAGAATGGTGAAGGGGAAAATTTACCTGCTGCAGGGTGGATGGAGGCAAGGACGCCATAGTGCGTATGATTCCAGAGGGGAAGGCAATAGGAGAAAACCAGACTGTGAGACCCAAACCAAGGGGAGGCTCAAGCGGGGAGCGCCACCACAGACGAGCCCCCCAACGTCACGCAACAGCGGAATCATGGGGGGCAAGGGAGGCGCCAACGGAGAATTGAACCTCCTTTTGAAGTGTCGTCACTACGTTCGTGTTTGTTGCCTAAAAAGTCCTGCCGCGTGCATGCTTAACAAGTTCACGGCCAACGCCCTTTGTACAGAAATCCACGGAAACGTTTCTATAAAGTCCGATCGTGTGTACGAGGCTTTAGGGCGGCAGAAGCAAGGATGAGTGGGATTAAAAAAAAAAAAAAGGGATAAGAGAAAGTGGGGAGAAGAGTATAAGTGGAAGGTTTAGAGGTGAAGGGAAGAGGCCCCCGGAGGAGGCCAGTACCTTTAAAAATAATGGACAATAGAGAATTCTCCAATCGTGAAGACTGGGGAAATAGGAAAATCAAGGTTCCCAAATAAGGAGAAATTTAACATGGGTGGTGGTCAAAATTGCCGTAAGTTTTTATTTTTTCATGATATGAACCTATTTTTTTGTTTTACTGATTTGAAGCTTAGAGTAGGGGGTCTTCCAGGCTCTGGCTAATGTGAGTCTGGAAACTGCAAAAATATGGAGGACCAACACTCATTCTTTGTGAAATACAGTAGGTTGGTAATAGGTTTATTTAGTAGTGCTTCAAAAGGGTTCTTACGGAGGTTCGTGTGGAGTAATGTTCAAAGGCAATTTTCCCCTAGGGAATGAGGTGAAGTCCAGACTTAATTTTTCCAATCATGTGCAAGGAAAAAAAAATCATTCTTTTTTTTTTTTTTTTTATATAGAAAAATACTAATCCTTTTGGGGATCATTTCTACTCTGTGGATAGGGAAGAGACAAGGCCTCCTCCAATTTTAACTGCCTTCAAACTGGCCATACATTTGTAGACCTTCGAAATAATGTTTGCAGAAAAATTTGTACCATAATTCATACGAAAATTGATCAGTACATTCTATGGCTTGATGAACGTTCTTCAAAAGTAGCTTAAAATTTTGTTTGCTTTTAACATTACATTTTGGAATGAATGGATTTTACTGAACAAAAACCAGACTCACTGTTTTTTAATACTACTTTTGAATGTCAACCTGATCCCACTAATGACCACTTAAGGACCGAGCCTCTTATTGAGATGTGTTGTTTACAAGTTAAAAACTGTTTGTTTGTTTTTCTAGAAAATTACTTGGAACCCCCAAACATTATACATTTTTATTTTCTAACACCCTAGAGAATAAAATGCCGGTCGTTGCAATACTTTCTGTCACACCGTATTTGCGCAGTGGTCTTACAAGCGCACTTTTTTTGGAAAAAAGTACACACTTTTGAATTAAAAAATAAGACAACAGTAAAGTTAGCCCAATTTTTTTTATATAGTGAAAGATAATGTTACGCCGAGTAAATTGATACCCAACATGTCACGCTTCAAAATTGCGCCCGCTCGTGGAATGGCGACAAACTTTTACCCCCAAAAATCTCCATAGGCGGCGTTTAAAAAATTCTGCAGGTTGCATGTTTTGAGTTACAGAGATAGTCTAGGGCTATAATTATTGCTCTCGCTCTACCGATCGCGGCGATACCTCACGTGTGTGCTTTGAACACCGTTTTCATATGCGGGCGCTACTCACGTATGCGTTCGTTTCTGCACGCAAGCTCGGCGGGGCGCGTTTAAAAAATATTTTTTTTTCTTATTTATTTTACCTTTTTATTTTTTATTTTTACACTGTTTTTTAAAAAAAAATAAAAATTGTGTCACTTTTATTGCTATTACAAGGAATATAAACATCATAAAATAAAATCATAAATAGAAAAAATGTATGACAGGACCTCTTATATGTAAGATCTGGGGTCAAAAAGACCTCAGATCTCATATTTACACTTAGGCTCGGTTCACACAGGGGCAACGCAATTTCAGCGCGACTTTGGAATGCGACTTCAACGCGGCTTCAGCGCGACTTTAGCAAATTGCAACACGACTTCAAGTCGCCTCCAGGACAGGCAACTTTGGCTGTGGCCAATCACAGGATAATCAGCTCTCTGGGAGGGAGGGGTTTGCCTGGGCAAAGTAAATTTTTTCCCTGTAAAGTCGCTTGACTGTAGATAGAGATCCGACTTGGAGGCGACTTCCATTGATTTCTATGGTACAGGTCGCCTACCAAGTCCGATCCAACTAGTACAGGGAGTACGCTCTGAAGTCGGAGCGACTTCAGTAGTGTCTATTAAGACGCTATGATCCCCTGCTATGTGAATCTCTTCTTGGGGCGACTTGGGGCGACTTGAGGGCTTACAAGTCGGATCCCACGTCGTCCTAGTGTGAACCGAGCCTTAAATGCAATAAAAAAAAAATAGTCATTTAAAAAAAAAAAGGCCCTTTAAGAGCTATGGGCGGAAGTGATGTTATAACGTCGCTTCCGCCCTGCATTGTTATGGAGACGGGTGGGGGCCATCTTGCCCCTCACTCATCTCCATGCCCAGCAAGGGTGACGATCCGATCACCTTCGCCGTTGCCGACGGCTCCGGTAAGCGGCGGAGGGCACCGGAGCGCGGCGGGAGTGGGGGGGCCCTCTCCCTCGGCCGATAAAAGTGATCTTGCGGCGAATCCGCCGCAGAGACCACTCCTATCGGGAACGGGACCGCCGGCCGAAGAAGAGGATACCAGGGTTATGGCAGCTAGCTGCTGCCATAATAACATTATCCCCCTTCAAAGTAAGGACGTATATCGGCGTGCGGCAGTTCAGAAGTGGTTAAAATAGTGAAGGAATTTTTCGTAAAACAAATACTTTTGACCAAAATTCTTCTAGTGTATGGCCAGCTTATGACAGGAAAGTCTTGGACCTTTCTGTCTCTCAGTCCTATATGGAAGAACCCACTAGCTATTCCCTTGTGGCGATGAGTGTAGCTTTAGACTGATGTAGCCATAAGATGACCTAAACGGACTGTGACCACTACGCTGAGATCACTGAAGGTCCTCTTCAAGTGGAGTTATTTACGAAACGCGTTGAACACAACCTGCTCTCTGTGAAATGGGACACTCAGTATAGTGCAAACATAAGTGGTCTTTGTAGTTGGCCAACCCCCCCCCCCCCCTGTACGTTTGTGGACACCAAAACGCATAGTAATGCAGCATAGGTGAGCTCAGCCTATTCCACCCCAAAGCTCAAACCCTCTCACTTTAAAAACAAAGAGATTTAGGACAGACATTCCCCAGTTGCTTTCTCTGCAACATCAGCTGCACTGGACAGTGAATGGAATAGAAGTGCTCTGTGCTGAGTGGCTTCCTGTTCATTCACAAAACGGAAGCATAGTAACACCGTTTACTATGCTTCAATTATGAATGAATTGGTACCAATCACTCATTGTGTTTATTTAGAAAAGTAAAGGGGTTGGTAAATGACATATTTACTGCCCCCCCCCCCCCCACTCTCCATCCTGAAACGATCCACCGCAGCATTCTGCGGGAGAGAAGGGAAGCCAGCAGCTCTGCAGGGGGGCTATTGGGGGGGGGGGGGCCCAGGCAGCAAGGGCAATCTGTGCCGCACAGGGTGATTAGGATGTGCCCAAGCACACCCGGCACACCCCGTGCGCACGCCCTATGTACTGCAGTTTGGTGCGCAATGATTTTACCCACTTGACCCCCAGGCCGGTTCTGACATTTTTCTTATATATATAAAAATCCACATTTTTTTTTGCTAGAAAATTACTTCAAAACCCCCAAACTTTCTTAATTATTTAAGCAGCGGCCCAGTTCCGGCACCTCCAGCACGAATGTATGTAATGGCAAGGGGTGTGGGGTATGCTGCATGGTCTATTGATGTTGGCTGCTGGGTAATCTATTGTCATTGGAGGGGGTCTATTTTTGCAGAGAAGGTCTGTTGTAGCTGGGGAGGTCTATCGTTGCTGGTGGGGACCTATTGTTGGTGGTGGGTCTTATGTTGCTGGGGGGGTCGGTTATTGCTGGGAGCGATATACTGTTGTTTCTGGCTGCTGGAGGGTCTATTAATGCTGGCTGCTAGGAGATCTATTGCCGTTGGGATGGATTTATTTTTGCAGGGGGGGGTCTATTGTAGCTGGGAAGGTCTATTGTTGCTGGTGGGGACCTATTGTTGGTGGTGGTGGGGTCTTATGTTGCTGGGGGGGGGGGGGTCGGTCGTTGCTGGGAGTGATATACTGTAGAGGGAAGCGTCTATTGTTGCTGTCTGCTAGGAGATCTTTTGTCATTGGGGTGGATCTATTTTTGCAGGGGGGTTCTATTGTTGCTGGTGGGGAATATATTATTGGGAGTGGGTCTTATGTTGCTGGGGAAGTCTATTGTTACCGGTGGGGGATCTATTGCTGCTGGGGTGGGTCTTATGTTGTTTGGGGGTTAGCTGTTGCTGGGAGGGATCTACTGTTGCTGGTGGGGGATCTATTGTTATTGGGGGTGGGTCTTATGTTGGTGGGGAGGTCTATTGTTACCGGTGGGGGATCTATTGCTGCTGGGGTGGGCCTTATGTTGTTGGGGGAAGGGGTCTATGAATGCTGGCTGCTGGAGGGTCCATTAATGCTGGTTGCTGGGAGATCGGTTGTTGCTACTAGGGGTCTATTGTTGCTGGCTGCTGGATGGTCTATTGATGCTAGCTGGGGGGGAGGGATCTGTTGTTGCTGCCGGGGGTCTATTGTTACTAGGAGAGAACGGTGTGTGTTGCAATTTTTTATGTCAGTTTTTTTTAAGGGCAGAGTCATGCAGATCATTTCTTTATGCCCCAACAGCCAGGTGATTTCCAGAACCGCTGGTGTATAATGCAAATGTAGCTGAATATTATAGAGCCAGCAGGGGTCTAAAACTGGCGGCCCTCCAGCCGTTGCAAAACTACAAGTGCCATGAGGTATTGCACGGCTGAAAGTTTACAGTGAAACCTTGGTTAACGAGTAACACGGTTAACGAGCGTTTTGAAAGACGAGCAACTTTTTTTTTTTTTTAAATCCTGACTCGGTTTGCGAGCGTTGTCTTGCAAAACGAGCAGAATTCAAGCTAATGTGGTGTGTAGTACCGCATTTGGCCAGAGGTGCGGGGGGCGCCGGTGACACTCGGAACGGTTCAGAGCTGTTCTGAGCCGTTTGGTAATACTCGGAAACACTCCGTTCCTGAGTTTTCCCGAGCCTTTCCGAGGGTTTCCGCGTTAAAGCCGAGCTGTTCCTGAGTATTTCCGAGGCACTCGGGCGCCCCACCTCTGGCCACATGCAGTATTGCATGCAATAGAAGTCAATGCGGAACAAATTATCTTCGTTTCCATTGACTTCTATGGGGAAACTCACTTTGATATGCGAGTGCTTTGGATTACAAGCATTCTCCTGGAACGGATTATGCTCGTAATCCAAGGTTCCACTGTACAAGCATGACTCCCACAGGCAGCGGCATGATGGGACTTGTAGTTTTCACAACAGCTGAAGGGCCACCAGTTTGAGACCCCCGGCCTTAGAGAGAGTCCATACAGTTGTTTCAGGCCTCTTGGCCATCATCAGTGCAGTGTCTGGAAACCATGGCTTCAGCAGTAGCACCCGGAACCCAATAAGACAGTATAAAGATATAAAATGGTTCTATAAGCATCTAAAATCACTGCTAAATAAGGAATGGTCCAACTTTCACCACTAGAGGCGCTAATACACTGAAGAAGACAGAACATTACATTGCAAAGCACACGGTGCCTGTAACTAGCAGTACATGTAAATGTACAGAGGATTAGGGGAGTAGTGAAGGATAAAATAAGAATATGCATTCATTGATGTAGCAAAGTCTTTTTTTTTATTATTTAATTCAAGCCATTTCTTTTCTTTTTTTTTTTGGATAGGGCACTCACTAGTGTTTGTTCTTACATTATTATTATTGCCTCAGGGCAGGAATCTGATTCGGCTGAACTATAAAGCACTCCCGTTAATGGAAAACAAGCACAGTTTAATTATGTTTGCACTGTCATTCTGGAAAGTGTAGTCCTGGTGCTCTTTCATACAGGCCGGCTGAGCCCGTTCAGCGCAATTCCTGGCGGTTTTCCTTTCGCCCGAGCGGCCCTATGTGCAGCGTACAGCCTGTCATTTTACTTAGATGGCTTTGCGCCTCTGTACTGGTGTGTATGGTGATCGCACACCTCCCAACTTTTTGAGATGGGAATGAGGGACACCTATCAGCAAAAGTATGCAGGCATAGGACACACCCATGGCCACACCCCCTTAAAGGAGAATTGTACAAAATGCAGGCATAGGACACACCCCATGGCCACACCCCCTTAAAGGAGGATTGTACAAAATGCAGACATAGGACACACCCCTTGCCACGCCCCCTTAAAGGAGAATTGTACAAAATGCAGGCATAGGACACACCCCTTGCCACGCCCCCTTAAAGGAGAATTGTACAAAATGCAGGCATAGGACACACCCCTTGCCACGCCCCCCTTAAAGGAGAATTGTACAAAAAAACAGGATTGGTTAAAACAGCAATTGTTTTTTACCACTACTATTCCTTTATATTGGCTTTTGGAATTTACAAATGCAGCAATTTAGAAATCAGATGAAAGGTTTATCGCTGGGAAACACTTTAAGATAGATAAAAAGTGCATTTTATATGCATCTATATAGATCAGACCAAAATGAGGGACAAATGAGGAGGAATGAGGGACAGAGGGACGTTGCTCCAAAACAGGGACAGTCCCTCTAAATCAGGGACAGTTGGGAGCTATGGGTGATGCCGTTCTAAACATGCGTACAGCATACAGGCGTGTGCAAAATACAGAAACATTTTCTATTTGTTGGCATACAGCTCACCCGGAAAGTATTCACAGCGCTTCACTTTTTCCACATTTTGTTATGTTACAGCCTTTGTTCCAAAATGGATCAAATTCATTATTTTCCTCAACATTCTACAAACAATACCCCATAATTGAAAGAAGTTTGTTTGAAATCTTTGAAAAAATTAAAAAAAAAAAAAAAAAAATCCCATGTACATAAATATTCACATGTCTTTGCCGTGACCCTCAAAACTGATCTCAGGTGCCGCCTGCTTCCATTGATCATCCTTTAGGTCGGGTTCACACTAGCTGTGGCCGTGGCTCACAGCAGGGGGTCTGGTGCGTCCCTGTTCTCCGTTTCGGGGGGCGAATCAGGATAGTTTTATAGTGCGTACCACGGCCGCCCCAATGGGGTGTGAACCGGCTCCATTGAGAGCCAGTCACAGTCTACTGTCACGCGAATTGGATGCAAGGAAACCCGCATCCAATTCGCATAAGTGTGAACCCAGCCTGAGCTGTTTTGAGAACTTGATTGGAGTCCACCTGTGGTAAATTCAGTGGATTGGACACGATTTGAAAAGGCACACACCCGTCTATATAAAGGTCCCACAGTTACCAGTGCATGTCAGAGCACAAACCAAGCCATGAAGTCCAAGGAATTGTCTGTAGATCTCCGAGACAGGATAAATAAATAAAAAGGATAAATAAATATGTGAAAAGTGTGGGGGGTACATTTGTATGGCGCCCCCTGGAGTCAATACTTTGTAGAACCTCCTTTCACTGCAATTACAGCTGCAAGTCTTTTTAGGGATGTCTCTACCAGCTTTGCACATCTAGAGAGTTACATTTTTGCCCATTCTTCTTTGCAAAATATCTCAAGCTCTGTCAGATTGGATGGAGAGCGTCTGTGAACAGCAATTTTCAAGTCTTGCCACAGATTCTCAATTGGATTTGGGTCTGGACTTTGACTGGGCCATTCTAACACATGAATATGCTTTGATATAAACCATTCCATTGTAGCTCTGGCTGTATGTTTAGGGTCGTTGTCCTGCTGGAAGGTGAACCTCCACCCCGGTCAAGTCTTTTGCAGACTCTAACAGATTTTCTTCTAAGATTTCCCTGTATTTGGCTCCATCCATCTTCCCATCAACTCTGACCAGCTTCCCTGTCCCTGCTGAAGAAAACCATCCCCACCACATGATGCTGCCACCACCATGTTTCACAGTGGGGATGGTGTGTTCAGGGTGATGTGCAGTGTTAGTTTTCCGCCACACATAGTGTTTTGCTTTTAGGCCAAACAAGTTCCATTTTGGTCTCATCTGACCAGAGCACCTTCTTCCACATGTTTGCTGTGTCCCCCACATGGCTTCTCACAAACTGCAAACAGGACTTCTTATGACTTTCTTTCAACAATGTCTTTCTTCTTGTCACTCTTCCATAAAGGCCAGATTTGTGGAGAACACGACTAATAGTTGTCCTGTGGACAGATTCTCCCACCTGAGCTGTGGATCTCTGCAGAGTTACCATGGGCCTCTTGGCTGCTTCTCTGATGAATGCTCTCCTTGCCCGGCCGGTCAGTTTAGGTGGACGGCCATGTCTTGGTAGGTTTGCAGTTGTGCCATACTCTTTACATTTTCGGATGATGGATTGAACAGAGCTCCGTGAGATGTTCAAAGCTTGGGATATTATTTTATAACCTAACCCTGCTTTAAACTTCTCCACAACTTTATCCCTGACCTGTCTGGTGTGTTCCTTGGCCTTCATGATGCTGTTTGTTCACTAAGGTTCTCCATCAAACCTCTGAGGGCTTCACAGAACAGCTGCACTCATCGGTGACTTTACAGCGCTGGAGGGCTTTGTTCCAAGGTGAGTATTTCATAATGTGCTAGTATGCATACTAGCACATTATGCCACATTATTACATTATGCCATATGCCATTTGCCTTGCAGGTTTTTGTTTGTTTTTTTGGAAAATCTGCAGTTTACAACTGCTTTAAAGTCCTTACATATACCCAGCGAAGTGAATAGCTTCAGGTGATACACAGAGATGAAACAAATCCTCCTACATAAGTTGTACCTGTTTATCTGCAACTATCTCTTCTCTAAAGACATTCAAGGCACAGAATTTACACAGCGTTTCTCAGCTCCAAAAGGCAGGGGACAGTGCAGTCAGGAGCCGGTCTATTAATTTGGATAAGAGGGGGGTGGAGGAGGAGCAGGGGAGTGCCTCGCCACCCTGGGCTTTGGGGCTGCGTGTTTCTATTGATGCACACAGCATAGGGAGACACAACTCATGCAAGGGAGGCTTCACAGGACGCTGCGAGAGAAAGGAGCCACCCTAAAAGAGGGAAACCTGGAGCAGCAGTCGTGGCCCAAACTTGATCGTAAAACACAGGCAAGGGATCAGAAGCTGCACACTCAGCAAACGATCCAATCAGCTGCTTGAGGGTTTATTATCACTTCAGGCACCAAGTACCTGGATCCTCCGTTCTTGTGATTTGTCAGGCAGGGTATTCAGTTCCAAAAAAATTTACAAATTTTTTTTTATTTATTTTTTTGTTCATTATGGAAATACAGATACGTATAATAAATGATGCAACGTAGCTCTGCGTTTTATCGCCCCGGCTGCATCTGCTGTCTACTTATTGATGATTAAACACACTGGCAGACCTGTCTGATATAATGCATGTTCTGGAGCAGGCGGCCAACGGCACCGAGCGACTGGAGGGACCAGAGAGGACCGGCAAGACAATGAGACCCTCCAGAGCTCAGGCTTGATGTGAGCGGAGGAGGGTGGGTCCTCCACATTGTGATATTTGGGGGGGGGGGGGGGACAATGAGCCGGAGCCGGGAATTCTCACTTAAATGCATTCAGCAAGCTTCCTATTAGCAGATCAGGCTGGGTCTACACCATTCCTGGAACCATTCCAGGGGAGGGGGGGGGGAGTGGCCTGGGCGATACCAATGACAGCCATTATTGGTATTGGCGAGGGGGCTTTGATGCTGTCTGGATGGTGTTAAAAGTCATTTATCATCAGGATGCAAGGGGAAAAAAAATCCTCACTTGAATTATTGGTTACATGAACTCCTTGTGCTTTTTCCAAGAAGATATATAATATATGGATAGCTGCTTAGTGAATTCATTGCGTGCAACATCATCTACATAGGAAATACACTGGGAGGAAGTATTCTCGCAAATCTTAATAAAGTGACGTTAAACAATATCCTTATTCTCCAAAAAATAATCCATTCATATCCACTGCTTAATGGCCCTATAATTTATTTTTTATGAAATAGTTTCTTACTGTATTTTTCTGCCTCCTTGTAACGTCCTCTGTGAGCTCCAGAACCTTACCCTTTTCCCCCTCGCTTTCCATTTGTTTGGAACAAGCCGTGTACCTAATGCTCCGAACACACACACTCGATGGGAGCTTGTGGTCGGAAGTTCCGACCGTGTGTAGGCTCCATCGGCCACTTTCCATCAGAATTTCCGACACACAAAATTTGGGTCTCAAATTTTGCGACAACAAAATCCGTTCTCGCAAATTTCCGATCGTGTGTACACAATTCCGACGCACAAAGTTCCAGGCATGCTCGGAATCCAGCAGAAGAGCCGCACCGGGAGCACACCCGCAAGCACTCAACACCATGCGACGGAGCTCACATGAAGGTGTTGAGTCCTTGCGGGGAGGAGCCAAGACAGCCGCCAAGGGACCCCAGAAGATCAGGTTCGGGGCCACTCTGTGCAAAACGAGCTGCACAGTGGAGGTAAGTATAACATGTTTGTTATTTAAAAAAAAAATATATATATATCTTTAGTGATCCTTTAAACTTTCCTCATTTGCACACAAAGTCTATTCCTTTGACAAAGTGTTACAATGTTTATACTTAAGTTCCACTGCTAAAGAATGTTGTGATTCTTGGCAGACTGCCCAATTTTTTTTTCTTCCTTTCTTTTGACGGCTGTGGCTTCAGAAGAGCAGAGAGAATTCTTTGCATAGAAAGAATCGTGAAACACTTTTGTCAAGATCGCAACGGCGAAAAAAAAATCGCGATAACGATTCTTGACACTTAATCGTGCAGCTCTAACATGCAATTAAAAATGGATAAAGAGATAAAAGAACATGCACACAATATACATGTTACATACAGACAGAAAAAAAATGCAAAAGATTCCATTCCTCAAAAAAGCATGGCACTCAAAAGGGGGATCCCTACACGTTTTAACTCCCTGAGTCTTCTTCAGGGAGTTCTTTATTTTAGAGTGCAATGAATGGACAAATGTATGGATTAGAAGATTTATATGCAGACACCAAGATGGTTCCAGGGAGTCCAGAAGCCAGAGGCAATTCAAAAGAAGGTATCTTAATATACCAGTGGATCCTATAAGTGAAAGTATTTTTAACCACAAATTGGCACGATAAGTAGACGATCCAACAGGAAAAACAATCAATCTCCACTGCCTATAAACAAGGTGCATCCAGAGGAGAGTGCCGGAATGTACTCGTCAGCGAAATCTTTGTATTCAAGGGGCTCTGTAGGCAATGATTGCCAAATAGGTAGATACGGAGAAATATTGTAACAATCCCCTATGCGTTAGGAGGTGCGCATCTGCTCAACGAACGTAACCATCCTCTAACAAGAAGTCAGATCACAGCGGCAAAAAAAAAAAAAAAGGATTCTGGAGATTCGGAGAAGGCTGAGAGCAATAGTTTAAAAATAAATAGTATTACTACACAAAAAAAAAACATGCACATTTTGTTTGGTAACTTGTTCCATTTAAAATGACACTAACATGGTAGAAAGTTACAAATGAAATAAAGTTTTTTTTTTTTTTTTCAATTTTATGCTTTTTTAAATAGAAAATTTGTAAATGTATTGAAAATGTGTAAAATTCTTAACAAGTGAAACAAAAACAACATTAGTTAAGGAGGAGCTCTAGTCTGTAAAAACAAATTAAAAGTCAGCAGCTACAAAAACTGTAGCTGCTGGCTTTTAATATAAGGACACTTACCTGTCCTGGGATCCCGCACTGTCCTCATCCGAGCCGATTCTTCAATCAGCTTCAGGTGCAGGCATTATAAGTAAGGCTACTTTCACACTGGGGCCGGCGGTAAAGCGCCGCTATTTTTAGTGCCGCTTTACCGTCGTCTTAGCGGCGCTATTCGGCCGCTCGCGGGGCGGTTCTAACCCTCGCTAGCGGCCGAAAAAGTAGCCTAAGGCCCCTTTCACACTGGGGCGGTTTGCAGGCGTTATTGCGCTAAAAATAGCGTCTGCAAACCGCCCCTAAACAGCCTCCGCTGTTTGTTCAGTGTGAAAGCCCGAGGGCTTTCACACTGAAGCGGTGCGCTGGCAGGAGAAGAAAAAATCTCCTGCAAGCCGCATCCTGCCCATTGAAATCAATGGGACAGCGCGGCTATACCGCGGTAATACCGCGGCTATAGCCGCGCTATACGAGGGGTTTTAACCCTTTTTCGGCCGCCAGCGGGGGTTAAAACCGCACCGCTAGCGGCCGAATACCGCGGTAAAACAGAGCTAAAAATAGCGCTGTTTTACCGCCGACGCCCCCTACCGCCCCAGTGTGAAAGGGGCCTTAGGAAAACCAGCAGTGACGCCTTCAGGCTTCACAGCCGGTTTCCTACTGCACACGCACGAGTCGCGCTGCACTTTCTGAATGGTCCCGCTGTCTTCTGGGGACCTCTGCGTGTCCCAGAAGGCAGCGAGGAACCTTTACTTCAGTGGTCCCTCGCTGGCGCTGGCATCTTCTGCTGGGTGCCGGTCTTCAGCCACCTTTATTGGCTGGCCTAGGATTACGTCACCTTGCGCTCGTGCTGGATTCGGTCATTTGGGGACAGAGGGACAGTGCCAGCGATGTAAGCGGAGCTGTGCACTGTATTATACATAGAGAGCAGAGCTGTGGGAGGGACCCAGCAGGCTCCACCCCCTACAGGCTGCCTGCAGAAAACTGCAGGAGGGGGGCGGAGACCAGACCTGTCACCCTGCACAAGGAGAGAGAGCGGCAGTGAGCGGTCTTTATTATAGGAAGTCTCACACTGGATTTACTGCACAGATCTGGAAGAAATACAAAAAGATCACCGAGATTCAAGAATAGGAATACACATGACGAATGTATTTGAACAATAATTGCTTATCCCAGAGTTTAGCTTTAGGTGGGACATAATGTCCAAGGCCAGTGGGAGGGGTTCCTGGTCTTTGGCTGCACAGTGCTGACCTCAAAGGGAGCCCGACCTACCAGCTCTTGATGGTTGACTCTGAGGGTCGGTGACATTATATTCACGGTTCCATGACGTAGGCGGAACGTGCCTCAGAACAAGACAGCAACGCATATATATGCAATGCTGCCAGACCGATGCATATATGTTTAACGCTGTTGAAAAGGGGTCGATATGTACATTTTTTTTATAGTACTTATTATGTAATTGATGTAAGTTGGTGAAATTTTATGCACCTGCACTTTTGATGAATCTGACTACACAAGGAAATATATGTATTTGAGAGTGTGCAGTGCCTTGAAAAAGTATTCACACCCCTTGAAATTTCCCACATTCTGTCATGTTACAACCAAAAACGTAAAAGTATTTTATTGGGATTTTATGTGATAGACCAACACAAAGTGGCACATAATTGTGAAACGAAAGGAAAATGACAAATGTTTTTCAAATTTTTTTACAAATAAACATATGAAAAGCGTGGCGTGCATTTGTATTCAGCCCCCTTTACTCCTGATACCCCTAAGGCCCCTTTCACACTGGGGCGTTAGGGGGCGTCGGCGGTAAAACCGCTATTTTTAGCGCTGTTTTACAGTGTTATTCGGCCGCTAGTGGTGCAGTTTTAACCCCCCGCTGGCGGCCGAAAAAGGGTTAAAACCCCTCATATAGCGCGGCTATAGCCGCGGTATTACCGTGGTATAGCCGCGCTGTCCCATTGATTTCAATGGGCAGGAGCGGTGAATACACCGCTCCTTCACCGCTCCAAAGATGCGGCTTGCATGAGATTTTTTCTTCTCCTGCCAGCGCACCGCTTCAGTGTGAAAGCTCTCGGGCTATCACACTGAACAAACAGCGGAGGCTGTTTAGGGGCGGTTTGCAGGGGCTATTTTTAGCGCAATAACGCCTGCAAACCGCCCCAGTGTGAAGGGGGTCTTACTAAAATCTAGTGGAACCAATTGCCTTCAGAAGTCACCTAATTAGTAAATAGAGTCCACCTGTGTGTAATTTAATCTCAATATAAATACAGCTGTTCTGTGAAGCCATCAGAGGTTTGTTAGAAAACCTTAGTGAACAAACAGCATCATGAAGGCCAAGGAACATGCCAGACCATTCAGGGATAAAGTTGTGGAGAAGTTTAAAGCAGGGTTGGGTTATAAAAAAATACCCCAAGCTTTGAACATCTCACGGAGCTCTGTTCAATCTATCATCTGAAAATGGAAAGTGTATGGCACAAGTACAAACCTACCAAGACATGGCCGTCCACCTAAACTGACAGGCCGGGCAAGGAGAGCATTCATCAGAAAAGCAGCCAAGAGGCCCATGGTAACTCTGGAGGAGCTGCAGAGATCCACAGCTCAGGTGGGAGAATCTGTCCACAGGACAACTATTAGTCGTGTTCTCCACAAATCTGACCTTTTATGGAAGAGTGACAAGAAGAAAGACATTGGTGAAAGAAAGTCATAAGAAGTCCTGTTTGCATGAAGCCATGTTGGGACATAACAAACATATGGAAGAAGGTGCTCTGGTCAGATTAGACCAAAATTGAAATTTTGGCCTAAAAGCAAAGCGTTATGTGTGGTGGAAAACTAACACTACACATCACTCTGAACACACCATCTCCACTGTGAAACATGGTGGTGGCAGCATCATGTGGTGGGAATGCTTTTCTTCAGCAGGGACAGGGAAGCTGCTCAGAGTTGATGGGAAGATGGATGGAGCCAAATACAGAACAATCTTAGAAGAAAACCTGTTAGAGTCTGCAAAAGACTTGAGACTGGGGCGGAGGTTCACCTTCCAGCCGGACAACGACCCTAAACATACAGCCAGAGCTACAATGGAATGGTTTAGATCAAATCATATTCATGTGTTAGAATGACCCAGTCAAAGTCCAGACCTAAATCCAATTGGGAATCTGTGGCAAGACTTGAAAATTGCTGTTCACAGACGCTCTCCATCCAATCTGACAGAGCTTGAGATATTTTGCAAAGAAGAATGGGCAAAAATGTCCCCCTCTAGATGTGCAAAGCTGGTAGAGACATCCCCAAAAAGACTTGCAGCTGTAATTGCAGTGAAAGGCGGTTCTACAAAGTATTGACTCCGGGGGGCGCCATACAAATGTACCCCACACACTTTTCACATATTTATTTGTAAAAAATGTTGAAAACCATTTATCCTTTTCCTTCTGCTTCACAATTATGTGCCACTTTGTGTTGGTCCATCACATAAAATCCCAATATACATTTACGTTTTTGATTGTGATGTGACAAAATGTGGAAAATTTCAAGGGGTATAAATACTTTTTGTTTATGAAACACAGAGTTGGTTTTTTTTTTATACAGGTTTGAATTTCATTGGTGGCGGTCGGGTCATGGCGATGGTTCTTGTGTTCTAACCCAGAAATTAGAACCCCCCACCCTTAGCCTATGAAATTCTGAATCATGTCAGGGGCCACATGAATATATTATCTAAAAATATCTCAGAGCTTATTGCTCAGTACTGTTACCACTGCTGCTGACGGCATTCTGGAACGTGATATTGATCGCTTGCGTTTAATATCTTAAAGCGGGGTTCCACTCTCTCTGATAATTTTTTTTTTTTTGCTAATGACATTGATTGCTATATAGCAATAGGGAACTCACCTGCCCCGTTTTTCAGTGACATTGCGTTTTTTTTTTCTTTAATAAAGTAACTTTTAAAACGAACTGTTCATGGTTGTCATCTTGCCTGTGGGCATGTGAAACCCACAGGCATCCTCTTCCGGGATACGGCGCTGCTGATCGCCCAGCATGCACCGCCCGTTCTTTTCAGTTCTCGCGCATGCGCATTAGACCGCAATTGGCGCGCCGTGCCTATCGTAATGACGTCACTCCCACTATGGAAGTCTCTCGAGAACTCTTGCAACAGGCGGCCGCACTGACTCCTGGGAACAATGACACAAGCTCCCAGGAGCCAGTGCGGCTTACAGGAAGTGAGTAATTAGCCGCTCCAGACACGCCCCTAACCGCAGCCTATGCTTCCTGCAGAAAACAAAGACAGCTGGAAGAACAAAGGTAAAGGCTGTAAAAAAAAAAAAAAAGTGCCGTTTTGTCATTAGGACATTGCGGTAATCAGCTGCAGTTAGTGTAGGAAAATCGGGTGGAGCTCCGCTTTAATATCAATACACAGTCAATGAAAGACATTTTTCAAAATGTAGCAATAATTACACTATAGAAGAAGTTTATTAATTTAAACAGGATGGAGCTTTATTGTGCTTTGTGTACTCCGATCACTGATCACTAATTTATAAATATAATAGTAATACCAAAAACAAATAAATAGAAAATATAACATAAGATATGATAATTACAATACTTCATGTTAAATAAAATTTAATCATTATCTTCTTAAAAAAATAAACAACATTTTTTTTTAAATATTAACATAAAATAGAATAATGATAAGAATAAAAATAATATATATGAAGCAAAATAATAAATATTATAATAATAATACCAACAAGCAAATAAATAAATACAAATATAAAAATAATAATACATAATGTTAAAATTAAATATGATAATAATCATAATCGTCATAGAAAACATATTTTTAAATTAAATAATAAAATATAATAATGGCAATAAAAAAAAAAAATAATATTAAAGTATTAAAACATGATGGTAATAATAATAGTGATGCCAAAAAACAAATTAATAGAAAATATTACATAAGCTATAATAATTACAATACTTCATGTTAAATAAAGTTGTATAATAATCATTATCCTCATACAAAATAAGCAACATTTTTATTAAATATTAACATAAAATATGATAATGATAAGAATAAAAATAATGAATATTAAAAAAATGATAGTATAATAATACCATCAGCAAATAAACAAATAAAAATATATTTAGTAATAATAATACTTAGTTAAATAAAATAAAATATGATAGTAACCATAAGCATCATAAAAAACACATTTTTTAAATTAAATAATAGAATAAAAAATGATAATGTAATAATAAAAAATAATATTACATAAAATATTAAAATGTGATGGTAATATTAATATTAATAATAGTAGTACCAAAAAAAAAATACATAAGATATAATAATTATAATACTTAATGTTAAATAAAATTTGATAATATTAATAATTATCTTTATAAAAAATAAACAACATTTTTTTAAAATATTAACATAAAATATGATAATATTAAAAATAAAAATAATTTATATGAAGCAAAATAATAAATGTTATAATAATAATACCAACAAGAAAATAAATACAAATATAAAAATAATAATACATAAAAACATATTATTTATTAAATAATAAAATATAATAATGCTAATAATAAAAAAATAATATTAAAGTATTAAAAGATGATAGTAATAATAATAGTTTTGCCAAAAACAAATAAATAGAAAATATTACATAAGATATCATAATTATAATGCTTCATGTTAAATAAAATTGGATAATAATCATTATCTTCATAAAAAATAAACAACATTTTTTTTTAAATATTAACATAAAATATGATAATATTAAAAATAAAAATAATAAATGTTATAATAATAATACCAACAAGCAAACAAATACAAATATAAAAATAATAATACATAATGTTAAAATTAAATATGATAATCATTATCATCATAAAAACATATTTTTTATTAAATAATAAAATATAATAATGCTAATAATAAAAAATAATATTAAAGTATTAAAACATGATGGTAATAATAATAGTTTTGCCAAAAACAAATAAATAGAAAATATTACATAAGATATAATAATTATAATGCTTCATGTTAAATAAAATTGGATAATAATCATTATCCTCATAAAAAATAAGCAACATTTTTATTAAATATTAACATAAAATATGATAATGATAAGAATAAAAAATAATTAATATTAAATAAAATAATATGTTAATACTAACATCAGCAAATAAAGAAATAAAAATATAATAGTAACTTAGTTAAATAAAATAAAATATGATAATAACCATAAGCATCATAAAAAAACACATTTTTGTTATTAAATAATAGAATAAAAAATGATAATGTAATAATAAAAAAATAATATTACATAAAATATTAAAATGTAATAATAGTAGTACCAAAAACAAATAAAAAATATTAAATACGATATAATAATTAGAATATTACTATTATCATCATTAATATTATCAAATTATCAAATAAAGTTAATAATAATAATAAAAATTATAATAATATTGTGTATAAAGTCTGCATTACCCCCCCCCCCCCCCAAATCTCAGTCATCACCACCTTCAGCACCCTGGACAGCTCCTCCAGCAGCAGTAAAGATGGCCGCTGATGTCACCGCTCCTGACTCAGCCGAAGCAAAATAATAAATATTATAATAATAATACCAACAAGCAAATAAATAAATACAAATATAAAAATAAATATTAATACATAATGTTAAATAAAATTAAATATGATAATCATCATAAAAACATATTTTTTATTAAATAATAAAGAAATAATATTAAAGTATTAAAACTTGATGCTAATAATAATAGTAATGCCAAAAACAAATGAGTAGAAAATATTACATAAGATATAATAATTATAATATTTCATGTTAAATAAAATTGGATAATAATCATTATCCTCATAAAAAATAAGCAACATTTTTATTAAATATTATTATAAAATGTGATAATGATAAGAATAAAAATAATTAATATTAAATAAAATAATATGATAATACTACCATCAGCAAATAAAGAAATAAAAATATAATAGTAACAACAATACTTTTTTAAATAAAATATGATAATAACCATAAGCATCATAAAAAACACATTTATTTTTAGTAAGTAATAAAATAAAAACGGATAATGTAATAATAAAAAAAATAATATTACATAAAATATTAAAATGTGATGGTAATAATTATATTAATAATAGTAGTACCAAAAACAAATAAAAAATATTACATCAGATATAATAATCATAATACTTTATGTTAAATAAAATTGGATAATAATCATTATCCTCATAAAAAATAAGCAACATTTTTATCAAATATTAACATAAAATATGATAATGATAAGAATAAAAATAATTATTATTAAATAAAAAAATAACATAATACTACCATCAGCAAATAAATAAACACAAATATAATAGTAATAATAATAATAATACTTAGTTAAATAAAATAAAATATGATAATAACTATATGCATCATAAAAAAACACATTTTTTAAATTAAATAATAAAATAAAAAATGATAATGTAATAAAAAAATAATATTACATAAAATATTAAAATGTAATAATAGTAGTACCAAAAACAAAAAAAAAATATATTACATAAGATATAATAATTAGAATATTACTATTATCATCATTAATATTAACATAAAATATGATCATGATAAGAATAAAAATAATTAATATTAATTAAAATAATATGATAATAATACCATCAGCAAATAAAGAAATACAAATATAATAGTAATAATAATAATACTTAGTTAAATAAAATAAAATATGATAATAACCATATGCATCATAAAAAAACACATTTTTTAAATTAAATAATAAAATAAAAAATGATAATGTAATAAAAAAATAATATTACATAAAATATTAAAATGTAATAATAGTAGTACCAAAAACAAAAACAAAAAATATATTACATAAGATATAATAATTAGAATATTACTATTATCATCATTAATATTAACATAAAATATGATCATGATAAGAATAAAAATAATTAATATCAAATAAAATAATATTGTAACGAGCCCTTAACAAATATGATAATAATACCATCAGCAAATAAAGAAATACAAATTAATAATTATAATTATAATAATAATACTTAGTTAAATAAAATATGATAATAACCATAAGCATCATAAAAACACATTTATTTTTTAGTAAATAATACAATAAAAAATGATAATGTAATAATAAAAAAATAATATTACATAAAATATTAAAATGTAATAATAGTAGTACCAAAACAAATAAAAAATATAACATAAGATATAATAATTAGAATATTACTATTATCATCATTAATATTATCAAATTATCAAATAAAGTTAATAATAATAATAACAATTATAATAATATTGTGTATAAAGTCTTCATTTACCCCCCCCCCCCCCCAAATCTCAGTCATTACCACCTTCAGCACCCTGGACAGCTCCTCCAGCAGTAAAGATGGCCGCTGACGTCACCGCTCCTGACTCAGCCGCCGCCTCTGCGCCTGCGCTCTGGGGATCGTACCACCTGTCCCCCGTAGTAGAGGGGGGTAGGAAGATGGGGTGGAGCGGACCATTCGGGTCGCCGGGAGCCATGTTGGTGTTGAATGAAGGGAGGGTGAGGAGATGCTGCGCCCGGAGAGTCCGCCTGTGAGCGCCGAGTAGATGGTCGCAGCCGCGGCCGGGAGAACGTCAGGAGGAGCGGGGGAGGGCCGTGCCCAGTGAGGGGGGCAGCGCCGTTGCCAGCAGACAAGGAGGGGAAGACTATGGCTGCTCAGCTGCCGGGGACCAGCCTGCCTCGCCGCTGCCTCCTCCCGCTGCTCGTCCTCCTCAGCATCCCTTTGTTCACTTCCAGCCGGGGGAAGCATGCAGGCAGCCGGCAGCGCACTGATCACCGTCCCCCGGCCCTTGCTCCCTCCCTGTGCATTGTGTATGAGGGGGCTTCCCTTCCATGGCTGCAGGGGGCTCAGGAAGACCACCATCCCCAGTCCAGGGGCCACCACAGCCAGTACGGGGCCCCCTGGCACCTCAGCCTGTGCCGGAGACCGATGACCCAACGCCGGCCCTCGGCGGACGACCCCGGACCGACCCGACGGGCACCCGGTGACTCCTCCAGAGCCGGGGGCCAGCCCGAAGAGCCACCGGGGGGCCACCACAGCCAGTACGGGGCCCCCTGCCACCTCACCCTGTGCCGGAGACCAATGACCCAGCCATGGCCCTCAGCGGAGATCCCTGGACCAACCCAGCGGGCACCCT
This sequence comes from Lithobates septentrionalis, assembly GCA_037952835.1. Lineage (NCBI taxonomy): Eukaryota > Metazoa > Chordata > Amphibia > Anura > Ranidae > Lithobates > Lithobates septentrionalis. The sequence goes on from JBBDGP010002253.1 coordinate 749,886, forward strand.
ACAGAACCAAGGGCCACCCTGAAGGGTCACCGAGGGGCCACAACGAAGGGGGAGCCCCCTTCCGCTGTTGGATTACAAAACCTCACGGTCCCGCCACCGTAGGACCCCATTGCCTTAAGATTCACAGCCAAGACCTTGTTATCCTGCAATACTGCCAGCCAACGCGGAACCCCAGCGGCCCGCCGAGCAATAGGGCCGTGTCCAAGGGGGGTCCTCCGCCAACCAACGGGACTGACGGCGCTCCCAGACTCAACAGCAGTGGCCTTCCCGTGGTGGACCACCAACTCGTCTTCCTCCGCCATGTCCACCGGATTGGGGGCGCCGGTCCTTCTATGGACGGCCAGGTCGCCCTCGGGGGGCCTCTAGTTGGCCAGAGGCGCCCATGTGTCTCGCTGGATTTATGGCCCTTGAACGTAACCAGGGACTGTAACCGCACGGGAGGGATCTTACCGGACGCATGGCATCCTTCACACTTGAACCTGGGGATTTGCAAACTCAACTGCCGGGACGGCGCCGAGACCTGTTCCAAGGACACCGGCAGGTTCTGGTGCTGCAAGCTGACCGGGGGTCTGGGGAAAGGAGAGGAGCCCACGGAGGGCACGGGGAGAGGAGAGGAGATTTCAGCACCAGACCGACGGACAGCTCCCGCTGCTGCTGCTGCTTCTCCTCCTCGGCAGCCCGCCCAGACCCCCCCAGTCCCTCCGCTTTCCCTTAAAGGACCCTGCTCTCGAAATCTCTCCTTCAACTCAACCAAAGGTTGCCTGAGAATAATTCTCTCAGCCTCCGCTCTGGAGGAGCTCAAAGCTATTGATCTTCATACCGAGCAAGCGTTAGCACGTAGCAAAGCCATGCAGCTGAACCCGCAGCCCCTCGCTAATAGATCACCCAGGCAGGGGGGCAGTGGGAGGGGTAGGGCATCCCTTCCATTAATAAGGACACGCAGGGCAGCCAACCGGCATCCCCACTTCCCCCAATATAATTATCAGGTTCAGGTGGCTGAAAATCAGCCCCCGGGGACCCCTGTGATAACCATGACAGCGCAAGACCCTGATACCGGGGAAGCGGGGAGGGTTGTGTACACCATGGACGCCCTGATGAATAGCAAGTCTTTAGAGCTGTTCAGTATAGACTCAGTGACAGGTTTGATCTCCACCACCGAGATTCTAGACAGGGAGAGCATGGACCTGCACTACTTCAGGGTCACGGGCTACGACCACGGGAGCCCGCGGCTGTCCGCCACCACCATGGTGGCCGTGACGGTGGCCGATAAAAACGACCACAGCCCCATGTTCGAGCAGGCCGAGTACAGGGAGAGCATCAGGGAGAACGTGGAGGAAGGGTACCCCATCTTGCAGCTGAGGGCCACAGACATCGACTCGCAGGCCAACGCCAACATCAAGTACCGCTTCGTCAACGAACAAGCGGCTCACTCGGTTTTTGAAATCGACGCCAGGTCCGGTTTGATCACCACCAGCGGGCTGGTAGACAGGGAAAAAAGGGAGAGGTACTCTTTGATAGTGGAGGCCAGTGATCAAGGGAAGGACCCGGGGCCCAGGTCATCCACGGTCAAAGTTGAGATAACCGTCCTCGACGAGAACGATAACGTGCCGCAGTTCAGCGAAAAGCGCTACATAGTGCAGGTGAGGGAAGACATCAGACCCCACACCGAGATCATAAGGGTGACCGCCACCGACTTTGATAAGGACAGCAATGCGGTGGTCCATTATAACATCATTAGTGGTAACAGTAGGGGACAGTTCTCCATCGATAGCTTAAATGGTGCCATACAGGTTGTAACCCCCTTGGACTTTGAAACGGAGAGGGAGTATACGCTCAGAATCCGCGCCCAAGACGCGGGCCGCCCTCCGCTTTCAAACAACACCGGTATGCTAAGTGTCCAGGTGGTAGACATTAATGACCATGCCCCCATGTTTGTCAGCACCCCCTTTCAAGTCAACGTGTTAGAAAATGTTCCTTTGGGTCACTCTGTTATCCACATTCAAGCCGTGGATGCAGATTACGGGGAAAATGCTCGCATGGAATATAAATTGACTGGCGTGCTACCTGCTACCCCGTTTGTAATTAACAGCGCCACCGGTTGGATCACCGTAAGTGGCCCCCTAGACAGAGAGACTGTAGAACATTATCAGTTTGGAGTAGAAGCTCGAGATCACGGGAATCCACCACTGTCTGCATCCGCAAGCGTCACTATTACCGTCCTGGATGTGAACGATAACCGGCCGGAGTTCACCCAAAGGGAATATTTTATACGTTTAAACGAAGATGCCAGCGTGGGGACCAGCGTGCTCAGCGTAACCGCCATAGACAGGGACATAAACAGCCCTATCACCTACCAGATCACCGGAGGCAACACCCGCAACCGCTTCGCCATCAGCACCCAGAGCGGGTCAGGGTTAATCACTTTATCGCTGCCGCTTGATTACAAACAGGAAAGGCGATATGTCCTGACGGTGACCGCCTCCGATCGCATCCTTCATGACAACTGCTACGTCCATGTTAACATCACCGACGCCAACACCAACAGGCCGGTCTTTCAAAGTGCCCACTACCCCGTTGATATTAACGAGGACCGGCCTGTCGGGAGCACTGTAGTGATCATTAGCGCCACGGACGATGACGTCGGAGAGAACGCAAGGATCTCCTACTCCTTGGAAGACAATATCCCCCAGTTCCGAATTAACCCCGAAAGCGGGGTCATTACGCTCAACGCCCAGCTGGACTATGAGGACCAAATGACTTACACGCTGGCTGTGATCGCAAAGGACAATGGGATCCCCCAAAAATCCGACACGGCCTACGTGGAGATTATGGTGAACGACGTCAACGATAACGCCCCCCAGTTTTTGAACTCACAGTATCATGGAATAGTCTCGGAGGATGCTCCTCCTTTTACAAGCGTCCTACAAATTTCTGCCACCGACCGCGATTCTCACGCCAATGGCAGGGTTCAATACACATTTCAAAACGGCGAAGACGGAGACGGGGACTTTACAATAGAACCGACCTCAGGTATCATCCGTACTGTACGTAAGTTGGACAGGGAAAGTGTCCCCTTCTATGAGCTGACGGCTTACGCTGTGGACAGGGGCATCCCCCCGCAGAGAAGCCCAGTTCGCATCCAAGTCGCCATTCAGGACGTCAACGACAACGCCCCGATTTTTCCAGCCGATGAATTCGAGGTCTATGTAAAGGAAAACAGCATTGTGGGCTCGGTGGTCGGCAGAATCAAAGCCACCGACCCAGACGAAGGCCCAAACGCACAGATCATGTATCAGATCGTGGAGGGCAACATTCCCGAAATCTTCCAAATGGATTTCTTCTCCGGAGAACTGACCGCCCTCATAGACTTGGACTACGAAACCAAGTCGGAGTACGTGATAATGGTGCAGGCCGCCTCGGCCACTTTGGTTAGCAGGGCTACCGTTCACATCAAGCTGATCGATCAAAACGACAACACTCCCGTCCTGAAGAACTTTCAGATCCTCTTCAACAATTACATCTCCAACAGCTCCAACACTTTCCCCTCTGGTGTCATTGGAAAAATCCCGGCCTACGACCCCGACGTGTCAGACAGACTCTACTACACCTTCGAACGTGGGAACGAGCTAAATTTGTTGATAGTCAATCACTCAAGCGGGGAGTTACGGCTTAGCCGCAAGCTGGACAACAACCGTCCTCTGATGGCATCGATGCTGGTCACCGTATCAGGTAAAGTGTTGACTTTTCTCTATTATTTCTATGTCATGCAAATCCATCATCTGTAGATTTGAGGCAGTTCTTGATGGGGCTTTTTACAGAAGATCTCTTGGGGCAAATGTGTTTGAGTTTATAGACCAGTACAAATGTTTCTGATAATGTTCATAAGAATCAGATTTGGCAATTTTTTTGGGTGAGTGAAAATGATGAAAGGTGACTTCTGGTTGGTTGCTGTGGGTTACTGCACTTTACATGATAAATTAAAGCCCACCTTGGTTCAAAGGGTCAGGCCAGCCGAAGCTGTTTGACCATTTCCCTTATTTCTCGGGATATTTATTGGTGAGATCTCTGTATTAGGTTCTAGGCAATTATGAGGGTCTCCCACCATTCCTGCTGGAAACACATAGAAAGGGTTGGTGGGAACACCTAAAACTCCCAGGTAGACGGGAAGAGAGATGGGAATTACAGCAGGAAGATCTTGCTGTTGTAGTATCCAACGTTAACGCTGGTCATAGAGGGATTGAATCTCAACCAGCTCAGCAGGGACCAGCCGAGATGCGTACCATGTATGGGCAGGCTGATTGTATCCAAGTTGATCGATCAATCAACTTGGGTGCAACCAGCTTGTCGGATTTTTCATGCGATTTTTGCAAGTTGCGATAGTCACTGTTTTTTTTGGTTGATTTACTAAAATTGGAGAGTGCAAAATCAGGTGCCGCTGTGCATGGTAACCAATCAGCTTCTAACTTCAGCTTGTTCAATTAAGCTTTGACAAAAAAACCCCCAAAAAAACTGGAAGCTGATTGGTTTCTATGCAGAGCTGCACCAGATTTAGCACTCTGGTTTAGTAAATCAACCCCTGTGTGTTCTCCCAGTTGGGATGGCTCCCCCCCCCCCCCCCCCGCCAGGAGAACACAATGGCTCAGTGGGAGGAATTCCCCCCATCAACACTGACTGTGATGATGGGGGAGTTAGGCGATTTTTTTTTTCCCTGCAGGTTGCAGGAAAGTAAATTGCAACATCTATGGCCGGCTTTAAGAAGTCATCCAACCAGGCTCCACTTGTAACTAAGTTATCACTTTTGGGTGGAATGCTCTTTATTCATGGAATGCCATTTTCTAGCGAATGAGTATATATGTTGAATAAAAATGATAAACGTGTCCTTACAGGGGGTCCATATAATCTGTTATTTAGACCAGGGGGTCTCCAAACTTTCTAAACAAAGGGCCAGTTTCCCCTCCTTCAGACTTTAGGGGGGCCAAACAGTGGCCATAGGAAGTAGAGAAGGGCCAGACATTAGTGGGGAAAAAAAACAATGCTCAGTCATTGGAAGAAATTATTCCCCCCATCAATGGTCTCATTGGGCCCAATTATTGGGGGTCATTGGGAGGAATCATGCCCCTTCACTGTTGTCAGTGGGGGGGGGGTGCCCCATTGTTGGTATCAGTGGATAAACTAGTGCCCCAAGGGCCGTATAAAGACAAGCAAAGGGCCACATCTGACGAACATTGTACTCACAGGGGGTCCATATAATCTGTTCTTTAGACCAGGGGGTCTCCAAACTTTCTAAACAAGGGGCCAGTTTCCCGTCCTTCAGACTTTAGGGGGGCCAAACAGTGGCCATCGGGAGTAGAGAAGGGCCAGACATTAGTGGGGGAAAAAAAAAAGCTCAGTCATTGGAAGGAATTGTTCCCCCCATCAATGGTCTCATTGGGCCCAATTATTGGGGGTCATTGGGAGGAATCATGCCCCTTCACTGTTGTCAGTGAGGGGGGGTGCCCCATTGTTGGTATCAGTGGATAAAATAGTGCCCCAAGGGCCGTATAAAGACAAGCAAAGGGCTAGATCTGATGAACATTGTACTCACAGGGGGTCCATATAATCTGTTATTTAGACCAGGGGGTCTCCAAACTTTCTAAACAAAGGGTCAGTTTCCTGCCCTTCAGACTTTAGGGGGGCCGGACTGTGGCCATTGGGAGTAGAAAAGGTCCAGACATTAGTGGGAAAAAAAAACAATGCTCAGTCATTGGTGTCATTGGAAGGAATTGTGCCTCATCAATGGTTTCATTGGGTCCAATTTTTTGGGTCATTGGGAGGAATTGTGCCCCTTCACTGTTGTCAGTGGGGGGGGGGGTGCCCCATTGTTGGTATCAGTGGATAGAAATAGTGCCCAAAGGGCCATATAAAGACAAGCAAAGGGCCACATCTGATGAACGTTGTACTCACAGGGGGTCCTTATAATTTGTTATTTAGACCAGGGGGTCTCCAAACTTTCTAAACAAGGGGCCAGTTTCCGGTCCTTTAGACTTTAGGGGGGCCAAAGAGTGGCCATTGGGAGTAGAGAAGGGCCCGATGTCAGTGGGGAGAAAACAATTCCCCATTGTTGGTGTCATTGGGAAGAATTGTGCCCCATCGTGTCAGTGTGGGGGGGAGGGGGGGGATTATTCCCCATTGTTGGGGATAAAATAGAGCCCCAAGGTCAAACCAAGCTAAAAGGCTGCCTCTGGCCCCTGGGCCGCGGTTTGGAGAGAACTGGTTTAGATGGTTAAGGCCGCATACACACTGCATCCAATCCCTACATTTTTGTGCGCCCGCGGGCATCCAGCTCTGCTGCCTGTCAAAGTCTGAATGGAGCTTGACTTGCATTTTGGGATCTGTGCGTTTAGGAGTGTATACCCGGAACACAGATACCCCTCAGGACCGTATCCAGCCTCATCCAGCTGCAGCGTGTGTCAGCCCGCCATGGACGTTGACAGGCGATTGGGCTGGACGCTACACCTGTACCTCCCGGGCACACAAAAATGCCGGGATTGGACGCATGCGGGCTAGAGTTGCGCCGATACTAAGCATTTGCAGGAGTGCTTGCACTCGTGCTACCTAAAGAACGATACCTTCTGCGGTGCAGTTTGAGATCATACAAATTTTGAATGGGCTCAAATCGCACTGCAAAGAAACGCATGCGATTTTTTTTTAACAGGAATGCGGTGCGATTCCTGTCCTATTCACATGTAGTTTCCCACACCGCTCCTGTGGGAACCCAGTCTTGTCATTGTGATTTCAGCCTGCGTTCACACAGGAGTGGCGGGGGAATGCAATGTAACAGATGGTGGCCATAAACCTTTTCGATAGACGATCGATTTTCTTTTCTGCTCAATCTGTTCCGATAGGAATAATCGATCTATAGACAACAACCCATTTAGAACTATGTGCCACCTATTGAAAAGTGGACTTTGATTGGTATTTATCGATCGTATCTCTGTTTCCGTCATGTAATTTCATAACCTGAGCAACCGAAATTAGGGTTGCACTGATACCGTTTTTTTTTTTTGCTGGCGAGTACGAGTACTGGTACCTTTCGGTCAAGTGCTCACCAATACTGAGTACCGATACTTTTGCGGTAGAGCTGCACGATTAATCGTTAAGAATCAAGATTGCGATTCTTTCCCCCGATACAAAGTACCGATACCTTTGCGGTAGAGTTGCACAATTAATCGTTAAGAATCGAGATTGCGATTCTTTCCCCCGATACCGAGTACCGATACCTTTGCGGTAGAGTTGCACAATTAATCGTTAAGAATCGAGATCGCGATTCTTTCCCCTGATACCGAGTACCGATACCTTTTGCGGTAGAGTTGCACGATTAATCGTTAAGAATCGAGATTGCGATTCTTTCCCCCGAGTACCGATACCTTTGAGGTAGAGTTGCACGATTAACCGGTTCCCGACCGGCGCACGCCGATGTACGTCGGCAGAATGGCACGGCTGGGCAAATGGACTTACAGGTACGTCCATTTGAATTCCCCGCCGTGCCATTGCGTGCACGTCGCCGGCCGGGAGGTCCGTGAGTCGGGTCGCGGGGTCGCGCGGACTCGATCACCGCGGGGATACCCGCGATCGCCTCACGGAGAGGACAAACGGGGAGATGCTGATGTAAACAGCATCTCCCCGTTCTGCCTAGTGACAAATGTCACTCGATCTCTGCTCCCTGTCATCAGAGCAGAAATCAGTGACGTCACACACACAGCCCCTCCCCCTACAGTTAGTAATCACTCCCCTAGGACATACTTAACCCCTCCCCGCCCCCTAGTGGTTAACCCCTTAACTGCCAGTGTCATTTACACAGTAATCAGTGCATTTTTAATCGCACTGATCGCTGTATAAATGACAATGGTCCTAAAAATGTGTCAAAAATGTCCGACATGTCAGCCATAATGTCGCAGTCACGTTAAAAATCGCAATTCGCCGCCATTACTAGTAAAAAAAAATTATTAATAAAAATGCCATAAAACTATCCCCTAAAAAGCTATAACTTTTGCGCAAACCAATCAAACGCTTATTGCGATTTTTTTTTTACCAAAAATATGTAGAAGAATACGATCGGCCTAAACTGAGGAAAATAAACTTTTTTTATATATTTTTGGGGGATATTTATTATAGCAAAATGTAAAAAATAATGCGTTTTCTTCAAAATTGTCACTTTTATTTTGTTTATAGCGCAAAAAATAAAAATCGCAGAGGCGATCAAATACCACCAAAAGAAAGCTCTATTTGTGGGGAAAAAAGGACGTCAATTTTGTTTGGGTGCCACGTCGCATGACCGCGCAATTGTCAGTTAAAGCGACGCGGTGCCGAATCGCAAAAAACGCTCTGGTCAGGAAGGGGGTAAAATCTTCCGGGGCTAAAGCGGTTAATCGTTAAGAATCGAGATTCTTTCCCCCCGATACCGAGTACCGATACCTTTGCGGTAGAGTTGCATGATTAATCGTTAAGAATCGAGATCGCGATTCTTTCCCCCGATATTGAGTACCGATACCTTTGCGGTAGAGCTGCGCGATTAATGGTTAAGAATCGAGATTGCGATTCTTTCCCCCCGCAATTTTATAGGGTTACTAAACCCTCGTTTTTTTTTTAATAACAGACATGTTATACTTACCTCCTCTGTGCAGTTGGTTTTGCACAGAGTGGCCCCGATCCTTCTCTTCGGGGGACCCTCGGCGGTGCTTGTGGCTCCTCCTCTTCTCGAGTGCCCCGTCGGAGAAGCGCTCTCCTTCGGGACACCTGTACGGACGCGCTCCTGTGTCCTGCTGCTGCGTCCAATGACACAGACAGCAGGACTTGGCCCTGCCCCCCCGGCCCCGCATCATTGGATTTGATTGACAGCAGCGGGAGCCAATGGCTGCGCTGCTATCAATCTATCCAATCAGAACACGAGACACCGGCTAGAGCTGGTGTGCTCATCCCCGGAGCAGGAAAGACCGGGTTCAGATAAGTAAAACGGGGGGTCTGGGGGACTGCTGCACGACAGAAGGTTTTTTCACTTTAATGCATAGGATGCATTAAGGTGAAAAAACACGAGGGTGTACAACCCCTTTAACAAAGCATTTTCCCGATTCTATGCAGAGAAGTCTCTGCTCAAGCCGACAGCTGTCAAAAAACAAACAAGCAAAAAAAAAAAAAAAAAACAGGCAGTCTGCCAAGTTTCTCAACATTCCTCAGCTGCTGATCTAACTATAAACATTGTAACGTTTTGTTCTTTAGATCAAAGGAATGAACTTCAGTCTGTAAATGAGGGAAGTTTAACCACTTTGAAGACTAAACCTTTTTCTGACACTTGTTGCTTTCAAGTTAAAATCATTATTTTTTGCTAGAAAATTACTTAGAACCCCCAAACATTACATATATATATTTTAGCAGAGACCCTAGAGAATAAAATGGCGATTGTTGCAATATTTTCTGTCACACTGTATTTGCGCAGTGGTCTTCCAAATGCAATTTTTTTTTTTTTGGGGGGGGGGGAGATACACTTGAATTAAAGAAAAAACCTAAACAGTAAAATTAGCCCATTTTTTTTTTGTATAATGTGAAAGATGATGTTACGCCGTGAGAATCGTGATCTTTATTCCAAGGAAAAAAAATCGTGATTCTCAATTTTCCCGGAATCGTGCAGCTCTACTTTGCAGTGTAATGTGAGCCCATACAGAATGAATCACCCTGCAAAGAACCGCATTCGATTTGAACAGGAACGTAGTGCGATTCCTGTTCCGAATCGCATGCGTTTTTTACCTGCACCGCTCCTGTGTGAACGCAGGCTGAAATCGCTATGACAAGCCTGGGTTCACACAGGGGCGCTGCGCGTAACCGCATGCGATTTGGACAGGAAACGCACCGCATTTCTGTTCAAACTGCATGCGATGCTTTGCAGTTGCGATTTGAGCCCTGTTCGTTTTTTTCTGTATGGGCTCAAATTGCACCACAAAGGTATCGGCACTCCATATCGGCACTCCGTATCGGCGAGTACTTGTATACAGGTAACGGTTCTCGTACTCGCAGGTAAAAAAAAATAAAAATGGTATCGGTCCACCCTAATGCGAGCTGATAAGTCCATTGTGGGTGTGGCCTAAATCACCAGGGAATTCCAAGTTGTCCTTACTCCTTACTTCAAAGCGGAACTTCAATCATTTTTTCATCTTTCTATCTTTTAAATCTTCTGCCCTTGTTGTTGTTTTAACTTTGGATAGTAACATTTTTTTTTTCTGCCAATAAATACCTTATACAGCCCACTTCCTGTTTCCTGTCTGGTCATTCTTGGCACCCCAGATGTTTTGGAACTACAGTTCCCATGATGCTCCACTACACTGCAGAGTGCATGAGCATCTTGGGAAATGTAGTTCCAAAACATCTGGGGTGCCAAGGTTTGCCATCACTGGCCTAGGCTTATGACATCATGCACAGCTCTCTCTCTTACTCTGGTGAGCGTTTGCCAGGAAGGGGGGGGGGGGGGGGGGGTGAGTCATAAGAGGGCCAATGAGAGCTGCAGAGCTGGAGGTGTGCCTCCATGTGTCTGCGTAAATCCAGGAAGTGAACAGGCAGCCGCTTCAGCTGCCCACAGTTAAAATGGCTGCAGCCAGACTCAGTGGAGGGAGATTTCTGCAGCCTATTCGGCAAGTACAGAATCTCAGTATATATGACATAATCTGCAAAGTGATCGGAGGGAAGCTTCAGAATGGCAAAGATGTTTTTTATTTACAAATGACGTGATCACTGAGCAGACTGCGGTTCCTCTTTAACTTATGAAGCAGGAAAAGTGAGACTGTGCAGTAAGGAGAGCTGAAGAACAGAGCGAGCGATCGCACCCGCTGGCCTTCCTCAACAATACGCGAAGCGCTAGCAAGCTGTCCGCAATCCGCCGAGAGCAAAAAAAAAACAAAAAAAAAAAAACGATCACTCGTGCAATCCTTGTAGTTCAACAGATATGACGTTTTTTTGTTTTTTTTTTCTTTTCATTTGCGTCTCAGACGTTAAATATTTAATAAGCTTGGAAGCAGACGGAGATCGTTTTTCCGAGCCGAGAAGTCAAATAGGGACAGCAGAGAGGTTTTTTTTTTTTTATTGGGCTTGAACCAATTATGTCTTTATGTTGTCACCGCCGATCCGGCTGACTTTGCTCCGGCACCTTCCTTTGTTGGGGAAGGTCTTCAGAAACCCACAAAATTTGCAATTCATAGATGAGAAAAGCCGGTTTTCGAGGGCATGAAAGGGGGGATGCAAAACGGTTTGGCAGCCGACCTGACCCGGTGGCTTGTCGATGTATTGAGTTGTTTTTTTTGTTTTGTGTTTTGTTTTTTTTAGCTGTGCATGTTTTTTATCCCATTGTAGCCGGTGATGGTTTTGGTGAGGATAAATGGGGCTTTCATGTCAAGGCCAATAGGGCAATATAGAAGAATTGTAAGTAAAGAGCGGAATATTGTTTTATGTTGCGAAAACGGTGTACTGTAGTAGATCTATTCCATGTTCTCTTTGATCTCATGGGCTTGCCATGGAAGAGATGCTAATATGCAGCCAGGACCTGTGCTTACTCCGCCCCCCCCTCTGAACGTTATGACCATCGTTTACATACCATTGAATAGGGAAATCTTCTGTTGCGTCCTGGGAATTCAGCATTCTGACCTCCTCAGCTGCTGAGGACAATGGCTGACCACATGCAGTAAAACAAAGAAATCAGCCTTGGCACCACATGGGCTGACAACTGGAGGCAGTCATTTTGCTCCCATAATACGTGTTGTCACGTTCCTGGACTTGCACTGGCTTTGTGGGGTTTTTTTTTGCGTCATTTTAAATACAACGCTTGGTAGAGCAATTTAAAGCGGAGTTCCACACAAGAAGGGAACTTCCGCTTTTCGGAACCCCCCCCCTCTTCCGGCACCTTTCAGGGGGGAGGGGGGTGCAGATATCTGTCTAAGACAGGTATTTGCACCCACTTCCTGGCATAGACTCCCACGGGAGTCACGCCCCTTCCCGTCCCTCCGTCGCTGTCTCCTGGGAAACACACAGGTCCCAGGGGATAGCGGGGACCAGTTACGACGCGCAGCGCGACTCGCGCATGCGCAGTAGGGAACCGGGAAGTGAAGCCGCAACGCTTCACTTCCTGATTCCCTCACCCAGGATGGCGGCGGCAGCTCCCGAGGGTCGAGCGAGTGAACGGCTTCGGCTGCCGACACTCCAGGACAGGTAAGTGTCCATTTATTAAAAGTCAGCAGCTGCAGTATTTGTAGCTGCTGGCTTTTAATATTTTTTTTTTTAGGTGGACTCCCTCTTTATAGTAGGGATACATTGATACCGGTATCGGTGCCGATACCAAGTATTGTTTTTTACAAGTACCGAAACCGATACTTTAAAGCCCCATACACACTATCGGATTTTCAGATTTTCTTTACGGTGCGATTTGTGTCAATACAAAACGAATGGGTGCAAATCGCACTGCAAAGAATTGCATGCAATTTGAACAGGAATGCAGTGCGATTCCTGTCCGAATCGCATTGTGATTCCCCCCCCCCCCGCTCCTGTGTTTGTATAGAATAGGAAGCGCCATCTAGTGGGCAGTTAATTAAAAATGTTTTAACTCGCATCCCTGATGGGATTTACTTCCTCTTTTGCTCCCTGCAAAGCCTGCAAATTAAAAGCATAATGAGCTAGTATGCATCGCATACTAGCCCATTATGTGACACTTACCTGCAAACGAATCCATCTTCGCCCCACTTTCTTCCGGGGGCTGCGGACTCCGGCTTTGTGACTGGTCGGAGCTGCGTGACGTCACTCTCACGCGTGCGCACGGGAGCCGTCAGTAACGGCACACGCTGAGGGAAGAAACGGCACGGAGATCTGTTTCTTCACAGCGCATGCGCCGATTACATTACATCGGCGCACTACAAGTGAAATATCTCCTAAACGGCGCACGTTTAGGAGATATTTCCACTACCTATAGGCAAGCCTTATTATGGGCATACCTATAGTTAAAAGTCACTAGGGAGGGTTTACAACCACTTTAAAAGATATGTAAATGTTCATGTTTAAAAAACAAAACAAAAACAAACATGTTATACTTACCTCCTTTGTGCAGTTGGTTTTGCACAGAGTAGCCCCGATCCTCCTCTTCTGGGGTCCCTCAGTGGTGTCCTGGCTCCTCGTCTTCTTGAGTGCCCCCGTCGGAGAAGCACCCTCCCTCGGGGGCACTCATGCGGGCGCGCTACCATGTCCTGCTGCTGCCTCTATTGACACAGACAGCAGGACTAGGCTCCGCCCCCCGGCTCCCGCGTCATTGGATTTGATTGACAGCAGTGGGAGCCAATGGCTGCACTGCTATCAATTTATCCAATCAGGACCCCAGACACCGGCTGGAGCGGGTGTGCTCGTCCCCGGCACAGGAACGATTGGGCTCAGGTAATGAAAAGGGGAGCACTGGAGGGGCTGGTGCTCACCTCAATGCATAGAATGCATTGAGGTGAAAAACCGCGAGAGTTTACAACCCCTTTAAAGAGGAGCTCCGCCCCCCCACCAAAAAAATTTAAAGTCAGCAGCTAAAATAAGGACACTTACCTGTCCAGGGAACCTGCAATGTCGGCACCCCAGCCAATTTTCCGATCAGCTCTCAGGTGCTGCCGCCGCCATTCGTGGTAAGGGAACCCGACAGTGAAGCGTTTTCGACTTCACAGCCGGTTCCCTACCGCGCATGCGTGAAGCGCGCTATGCTTTCTAACTGACCTGGCAGTGGAGGAAGGAGGAGAGGGCCGAGGTCGGTGCGGCGCATTCTCCCGGAAGTGGGTGACGAGTACCTGTCAAAAACAGGTACCTGCTCCCCCTGACCTCACAAATGCGCTTCTGGAAGAATGGTCAAACATTCCCATAGACACACTCCTAAACCTTGTGGACGGCCTTCCCAGAAGAGTTGAAGCTGTTATAGCTGCAAAAGGTTGGGCCAACTCAATATTGAACCCTACGGACTAAGACTGGGATGCCATTAAAGGTCATGTGTGTGTATAAAGGCAGGCGTCCCAATACTTTTGGTAATATAGTGTATGTAGGAGGATTTGCTTCATCTCTGTGTATCACCTGAGGCCAGTCACTTCACTGGGTTTATGGAAAATGTTCACCTCGCTCCTGGCTTCCAGGGGACACTGATGACGTCATCACGCCTCCTGAGATAGCTGGATACTCGAAAACCCACGAGAATGCATCCCAGCCCATTGCAGAAGTTCATTCTCGCAGGATTTTGAGTGGCCAAGGTTGCAGCAGTAAGGAGCAATGACGTCATCCGCATCCTCCAGAATCCGGGACTGAGATACGTAGTTTTTGTTTTACTGGGCTCCATTCACAAAGCGGTATCTTACTGAATCCAAGTGCGCACAGCGTTCTTCAAAATGTTTTTAATTCACGTTAAAAAACGCTACTAAAATACCGCATGTGCGATTTTATGAAGTCATGCAGTATTTTAGCAGCGAAAGCTTGGGGTGATTTAACGCCAGCGGTAGCTGGCATCCTTAACAAACAGTTTAAAAAGCTGGTTGTTAAGGAGCGGACAACCGTCGTGTCCTTAACAACCGGTTTCCAAGCTGACCGCTGAATGAAAAGAAAAGAATTGCCGGAATTTTTCAATTGGTGAAAAAAATGGCGTGGGGTTCCCCCCCCCCCCCCCAATCCATACCAGGCCCATCTGGTCTAGTATGGATTTACAAATGGCATAGGGCCCCCCCCCAATCCATACCAGACCAGGTGACCACACCTCCTTGTGACGTCATCGGCCAGGGCATGCTGGGTCGGTGCCGTCACAGGGTCACCCACTGACAGCTGATAACTCATTGGTTGTTAAGGACGCAGCATCCGCCCGCTTAACCACTTCAGCCCCGGAAGATTTTACCCCCTTCTTGACCAGAGCACTTTTTTGCGATTCGGCACTGCGTCGCTTTAACTGACAATTGCGCGGTCGTGCAGCGTTGTACCCAAACAAAATTGATGTCCTTTTTTTCCCACAAATAGAGCTTTCTTTTGGTGGTATTTGATCACCTCTGTGGTTTTTATTTTTTGCGCTATAAACAAAAAAAGATCGTCAATTTTGAAAAAAACACAATATTTTTTTACTTTTTTGCTATAATAAATATCCCCCAAAAAATTATAAAAAAACTATTTTTTTCCTCAGTTTAGGCCGATATGTATTATAAATGTTTTTGGTAAAAAAAAAATCGCAATAAGCGTATATTGATTGGTTTGCGCAAAAGTTATAGAGTCTACAAAATAGGGGATAGTTTTATGGCATTTTTGTTAATAATTTTTTTTTTTTTTATTAGTAATGGCGGCGATTTTTATCGTGACTGCGACATTATGGCGGACGCATCGGACACTTTTGACACTATTTTGGGACCTTTGTCATTTATACAGCGATCAGTGCTATAAAAATGCCCTGATTCCTGTGTAAATGACACTGGCAGGGAAGGGGTTAACCACTAGGGGGCGATGAAGGGGTTAAGTGTGTCCTAGGGAGTGATTCTAACTGGGGGGGGGGAGGGGTGTTACCTAGGGCATGACAGCGATCACCGCTCCCGATGATAGGGAGCAGTAGATCTCTGTCATAACACAAGGCAGAATGGGGAAATGCCTTGTTTACATAGACACTTCCCCGTTCTGCCTCTCCACGCCGGAGAACATCAAGTTCCCCGGGGCACGCTCCCGCGGCGGGCGCGTGCCCGAAAGGCGGTAAATTTAATGGGACGTACCCGTACGCCCATTTGCCTGCCTGTGCCATTGTGCCGAACGTACATCTGTGTGCTGCGGTCGGCAAGCGGTTAACGACCATGTTGTTTACTGGTTGTTAAGGATGCCGATTCCTTACCTATCGCATGCCGGGACCACTACTTATTTACCGCATGCATTTATTTATTTCCTTTTTTTTGAATTGACTTTAACTCCTGATTAATGTGGTATTTACTGAGCGTTTTTTTTGCTTTATGCTGTAAATATAGTGAATTGACTTTAACTCCTCTTTAATGCGGTATTTACTGAGCTGTAAATATAGTGAATTGACATTTTCAAGATCGCATGCGGTATTTGGGAAAACACCTAATCTGCTTTTGTGAATGGGGCCCACTATTTTGTATTGGTAACGTTTTTACGTAAAGCTTATTTGTTTGGGTGGTGGGGGATGGGCAGGGACCTGGAGCTTTCCCTTTTTTTTTGCAGGCATGGTCCTCTTTAAATCTGATTACGTGTCCTGGGCTCTACGACCATCATCTCTGCTTCTCTTCCTACTTTATTAAATTATCTCAGTGAGTGAATCATGGCAGAGGCCGTGTCAGCGCATCATCTCCGGCGCTCTTTACGGTACAGATGACATCGCCGTTGTATCCGCTACATAATTGATGAGCTTTCCGGGGCTCTGCGTTGTCACCCTCCAATACGCTCTCACCTAACTCTCATTAAAGGGCGCGTAGCAAGCAAGGCCTCCACGTTCCCTTCGTAAACATGAAGGATGCGCTATGGCGGAGCGATAATGCTTTCCCAATTTGGCCAGGCAACCCGTCTGCACCACTTCTTTCAAGATTAGGGCTCTCCCGGGGTTAATTGTACCTGCAGGGGATGCAGGAAGCTGTGACATCCCGAGGACCGTCTAGGCAGAAAATCGTTTTCTCTTGCTTGCCAGAGCCGCTAAAAGCGCGCCCAAGCTTTGTCTGAAGGCAGAAATTGTACAGGCTCTTACCGTCTAATGATAGGACACCCCCCCCCCCCACCACCCTAGCGGCATAAAATGTGCTTAGCATTCAGAACAACGCCGTCTATTAAAGGGAAAGTAGTGGTTTTCAGCCAGTGCACATTTTCAGTTATTATGGGCGCATCTACCTGAAAGTCATTTTTTGCGATGACTTTCACATTTTTTTGCTGTGATCGCCGTTCCGTGATTTGATGATTCTCGCTTGAGTGCGCATTAAGGAGCGTGGTCACGGCGGATGCCTGCCGAGATAAAATAACTGCCTGAAGAATCTGTTGTTTTTGAACCTGTCTGAGCAAATGGACTTGTTCTTGAGAGAGGGTAAAAGAGAGAGTAAAATACAGAAAACGTGCAGAACTACTAAGGAGGGAGCAGAGCCTACTTAAAGAGCAAGTAAAGGCATAATGTGCTAGTATGCATTGCATACTAGCACATTATGGGACACCTACAAACGAAGCCCTCGTCGTCTCTGGTGGAGGCCGCGTCCATCTTCGCCCCGTCTTCCTTCCGGGTCCGCGGACTCCGGCTCTGTGACTGGCTGGAGCCACGTGATGTCACTCTTGTGCGTCTATGCTGAGGGTGTTTGGATTAAGGGGGGGTCTGTATGGGAAGTGTCTGTACTGGGTAGTATATGTACTGGGGGGGTGTCTGTATTGAGGGTGTCTGGATTAAGGGGGGTCTGTACTGGAAGTGTCTGTACTGAAGGGGATCTGTACTGGGGATTATCTATACTGGGGGGGTGTCTGTACTGAGGGTGTCTGGATTAAGGGGGGGTCTGTACTGGTAGTATCTGTACTAAAGGTAGTCTGTACTGAGGGGGTCTGTATTGGAAATGTCTGTACTGAGGGATGTCTGTACTGAGGGATGTCTGTACTGAATGGGGTCTGTACTGGGAGTGTCTGTACTGGGGGTTATCTGTTCTGGGGATGTCTATACTGAGGGTGGTCTGTACTGGGGGTGTCTGTACTGAGGGTGGTCTGTACTGAGGGTGGTCTGTACTGAGGGTGGTCTGTACTGGGAGTGTCTGTACTAGGGGTGTCTGTACTGAGGGGGGTCTGTACTGGGGATGTCTGTACTGAGGGTGGTCTGTACTGGGAGTGTCTGTACTTTGGGGTATCTGTTCTGGGGATGTCTGTATTGAAGGGTGGTCTGTTCTGGGGATGTCTGTACTGAGGGTGGTCTGTACTGGGGGTGTCTGTACTGAGGGTGGTCTGTACTGAGGGTGGTCTGTACTGGGGGTGTCTGTACTGGGAGTGTCTGTACTGGGAGTGTCTGTACTGAGGGTGGTCTGTACTGAGGGTGGTCTGTACTGGGGGTGTCTGTATTGAGGGGTGTCTGTATTGAGGGGTGTCTGTACTGAGGGGGGTCTGTACTGAGGGTGGTCTGTACTTGGGGTGTCTGTACTGAGGGTGGTCTGTACTGGGGGGGTCTGTACTGGGAGTGTCTGTACTGAGGGTGGTCTGTACTGGGGGTGTCTGTACTGAGGGTGGTCTCTACTGGGGGTGTCTGTACTGAGGGTGGTCTGTACTGGGGGGTCTGTACTGGGAGTGTCTGTACTGAGGGTGGTCTGTACTCGGGGTGTCTGTACTCGGGGTGTCTGTACTCTGGGTGTCTGTACTTGGGGTGTCTGTACTGAGGGTGGTCTGTACTGGTGGTGTCTGTACTGGGAGTGTCTGTACTGGGGGGTACCTGTACTGGGGATGTCTGTGCTGAGGGTGGTCTGTACTGGGGGTGTCTGTACTGAGGGTGGTCTGTACTGGGGGTGTCTGTACTGAGGGTTGTCTGTACTGATAGGTTAGACTGTGGGAGTCTGTACTGAGGGATTCTCTACTGGGGGATTCTGTATTTAGGGGGTTCTGTAATGGGCGGAGTCTGTAATGGGAAAGGGGGGTGTCTGTAATGGTAGGTTAGACTGTGGGAGTCTGTATTGGGAAAGGGGGGGGGTGTCTGTACTGATGGGTTAGATTGTGGGAGTCTGTACTGGGAAAGGGGGGGGTGTCTGTGGGAGTCTGTACTGGGGGGAGTCTGTACTGAGAAGCCTCTGAAATGGGGAGGGGGGTTCTCTGTACTGATGGGTTAGATTGTTGGAGTCTGTAGTGGGAAAGGGGGGGAGGGTGTCTGTGGGGGTCTGTACTGAGGAGGTCTGTACTGGGGGGGAGTCTGTACTGAGAAGCGTCTGAAATGGGGAAGGGGGTTGTTTATACTGATGGGTTAGATTGTGGGATTCTGTACTGGGAAAGGGGGGATGTGTCTGTACTGATGGGTTAGATTGTGGGAGTCTGTACTGGGAAAAGGGGGGGGGTGTCTGTGGGAGTCTGTACTAAGGAGGTCTGTACTGGGGGGACTGAGAAGCGTCTGAAATTGGGGGGGGGGGGTCTGTACCGATGGGTTAGATTGTGGGAATCTATGCTGGGAAAGGAGGGGGTGGTGTATGTACTGATGAGTTAGATTATGGTAGTCTTTACTGGGAAAGGGGGGGTGGTCTGTACTGATGGGTTAGATTGTGGGAGTCTGTACTGGGAAAGAGGGGGGGGGGGGTGTCAGTACTGATGGGTTAGGTTGTGGGAGTCTGTACTCAGGAGGTCTGTACTGGGGGGAGTCTGTACTGAGAAGCGTTGGAAATGGGGAGGGGGGGTTGTCTGTACTGATGGGTTAGATTGTGGGAGTCTGTACTGGGAAAGGGGGGGGGGGTGTCTGTACTGATGGGTTAGACTGAGGTTGTCTATACTGGGGGGAGTCTCTACTGAGGAGATCTGTACTGGGGGAGTCTGTAATTGGGGGGGATCTCTACTGAGGAGTGTCTGATGGGTTAGACTGTGGGAGTCTGTACTGAGGGGGTCTATACTGGGGGGAGTCTCTCCTGAGGCGCACTGGGTAGGGTCTGTTCTGAAAGGCTAGGCTGAGTGGGGCTGCTGTACTAGGGACGGTCTGTACTTAAGGGGTCTGCACTTGGGAAAGGAGGGGGTCTGTACTACGGGTTTAGGCTGAGAGAGTGGTCTGTATTGAGGTGGTGTGCAGAGAGGGGGGGTTTAGGGCTGTGGGGGAAGATCTGTACAGGAGACGGGGGCTGTTGGTTGAATTCTG
This sequence comes from Lithobates septentrionalis, assembly GCA_037952835.1. Lineage (NCBI taxonomy): Eukaryota > Metazoa > Chordata > Amphibia > Anura > Ranidae > Lithobates > Lithobates septentrionalis. The sequence continues at coordinate 769,720 of JBBDGP010002253.1, forward strand.
TACCATGGTTAGTATGGTCTTGGGAAGGGGGGTGACGGATTTGTACTGGCAGGAGGGGGTCATTTTTGCTTGTTATCAAGCACTCCTGAGCCCTGCACTCTGTGCGTTCTCCTGTAAGTGTAGCTACAAGGACTATGGCATATGTATGCAGTGACTCAGGCTTTATATATCCATTCTCCTTTAAGCCCCTCCCACTGTTTTGGCCACACCCACAATTAAGCGTAGCACACTGCACGTCACTTTATTTCTTTCTTTTTTTTTTCTTGTATGGGTGTATGGTGGGGGTGTCGAAAACTGCACCAATATATTCATGTACCATTTCGTAAAACGTCAAAGCTCACCGGCAATTATTAAAGGTAAAGCTGAAAAAAAAACGGTTCCTCCCCGTCCCGGACAGAAATCCAGTTTGCAGTCACGTTAACAGGTTTAGAGTGCGCAATTCCCAACGAAACCACGTTATGTACACAAATCGATGGGTGAGTCAAGTAATCAGGTTCCGCCATGTAAAACAACTCAGCAGCCAAGCGGAAATTACATCGAATTATGGTGGCGACGGAGCTCTTTCAGGCAGTTTAGTTATTCTGTGTAATGCTTGTAATGTAGCCATTGACTTGCAATAAAGAAAACTACACAAAAAAAAGTCAATTGTTACAAAGTGCGATGTGGACCCCCTCTTCTGCATGACAACTGTCCCTGCAAAGTGGGGTGTAGGGCCCCTTGTACCTGCAGCGTCTATCCCCTGTGCAAAGCATGCAATCCTGGCGTTTTAGTGCACTTGCTGCTTGCAAAGCCAATCGCGGGTTGCAATGTGCTATGGCTGGACAGGGCTAAGAGCTGTACTGGGTGATACTTGCGTTTAGGGCCCTATGTGTTCATGGACAAATGCCTGGAATGCATACCTCTATTCTCGGCAGGGGTGGCCCGTGCTTTGTGGGCGCACAGGTGCCGCCCCCCCCGTCCATGCGCCTGGCCCCTTTCAGGTCGCCAGACACATGGATTCCTATGGCGGGAGGGGGTGGTACTTTTTGAAGCACCTGATTAGAGCCAGAGGCTCTAATAAGCTCCAAAATAGGGTTGGCTCGGAGCGCAGAGAGTGCGCCCTGATCCAACCCATTTGTGTGACGATAGCAAATGAGTTTTTGCTATTTTCACACTAACGCTGCTCCCCGCCAATCAGGGAGGCAGGTCGTCAGACCTGTTTCCCGATTGACCAAAGCGCCAGGGCTTCCTATTGGATGCCTGCGCTTAGGAAGAGGTGGCACAGAGGAGACACGAGGACGGACATCAGGACTGGCGGTAAGTGACCACCTGCGGGGGGTTCTGTCAGAGAGCTGCGAGCGGGGGGGGCGTCAGTGCCACGGGGAGGGGGGGGGGCGTCAGAGCTGCGAGTGGGTGTGGCTGCCCGAGCCACGTGCAGGGGGGCCGTCAGAGCCACGAGTGGGGGAACGGGCACAGTGAGGCTGCATTTGATGGGCACAAGTGGCTGCATTTGATGGGCACAAGTGGCTGCATATGATGGGCACAAGTGGCTGCATATGATGGGCACAGTGGCTGCAATTTCTGGGCACAGTGAGGCTGCAATTGATGGGGGGGGGGGAGGTGTTTCAGTATTTTTTAGTTTGTTTGCGCCCCCCAAAAAATTTTGAGCACCAACCGCCACTGATTCTGGGCATTCATACCTAATGCATAGGGCCCTAAACGTGAGTACAACATGCAGCCCTGCCAAGCCCCAGTGTATTTGAGGCTGCTGTAGAGTTGGGATGCCGGGGATGGATGGTGCACCTGTGCCTCCCGGGCGCACTGACACACTGAAATTGCGTACACAAGGCCTGCGGGCAGAGGGCACAGGTGAGCTGGCCAGCCCCACTGCCGGCAACCTATCAAACTTTTTTTAAGGGTAGTGCCCCGGGGCGAATGCTGAGAGGGAAGGGGTTAAATGCATTTCTGGAAAATCTGACTATCAGCTTTGTTTACAAATGTGGCTTCAACAAAAACAGGCATTCAGGGAGGGTGCAAGTATCGCTACCTGAATGCCTGGCAGGCCCTGCTCTACCGCGACCACGGATGGCTTTTCAGAAGGCCGATGGAGACCGGTGCCGGCAAGGGACCTTGCGGGTGTTCCACTGTGTGAGCTAAGGTAAGCGGGTAAAGTAAGCACTTGGGCAAAAGTCAAGACCCCATGTGCAGCCTGAGGATAAAGCCCATGTGGCTCAGCAGGGACCAATCCAAAGCCTAGCTCAGATTCTTGCAGGCACGATCCTTCACCTCACTACTGTCCCATCTGTAGACCAAGCAGTTTGCAAAATACACCAATAAACCTTCATCAGTTGAGTGACCAAGTACAGCATCTCACTGTGCTATCCTCTTCATTCACAGCATTATGGGTGTAGCTACACAACAGGTCTACTTTAAAGTGAGTGTGAGCGCCATCTTTCTTTGCGATTTTTTTTCCCCTCATTTTTTATTCTCTAACGGATGCAGAAATAACCCCATTCCTGCGAGTCTGGGAGATTAGCGGTGACAGTGCTCGTGTTTACACACATCCGCTGTAATGAGCTTTGTGTGAGACGGTAATGTCTTGTCTTGTTGCGTCTAATTGTTATCTTACGCTTTTATTCCTGCTGATTCTAGACTCATTACCTCCGTCCTACATCTTCCGCACCTTCTCCTTTCAGTGGCGGCACTTACTCCGCACCTTCCCTGTCTCACTAATTGTAGAAGCATTTAGATGTCTGTACATGTGTTCACTGCAAATGACCCTCTCTCTGGGGAACGCTGTGTGTATTTTTAGACACCTGTTTTCTTTTATAGGCCCCTCACGAAAAATACTAAGGCGGCTTTTTTTTAATTTAAAAAGCGTAAGTAATAATGGGCAGCAAACGTATTTGACGTGCAACACCCACCCCTGTACAGGTAGAAAGATGTCACAGCTCAGTCTGGAACCTCTGGATCCATCACCTCCAAATTCCTGCTTCATAATGGTTTGCTGGTGGCTGGTATGGCCTTCAGACAGGCCCTGATTCTCCTCTCTCCTCTCCTCCCCTCTCCTTCCCCCTCCTCTCCTCCCCTCTCCTCGTCTTCCACTTCTCTTCTCTTCCACTTCCGCTCTTTCTCTTTTTCTTTCTCTTTTTTCTCTTCCCTTCCCCTTCCTCCTCTCCTCTTCCCCTTCCTCCTCTCCTCTCCTCTTCCCCTTCCTGCTCTCCTCTTTCCATTCCTCCTCTCCTCTCCTCTTTCCTTCCTCCTCTCCTCTTTCCCTTTCTCCGCTCCTCTCTCCCTTTCTCCTCTCCTCTTACCCTTTTTCCTCTCCTCTTTCCCTTCCTCCTCTCTTCTCCCCTTTCCCTTCCTCCTCTCTTCTCCCCTTTCCCTTCCTCCTCTCCTCTTTCCCCTCTCCTCTCCTCTTTCCCTTCCTCCTCTCTTCTCCTCTTTCCTTTCTCCTCTCCTTTTCCCTGTCTCCTCTCCTCTTTCCCTTACTCCTCTCATCTCCTCTTTCCCTTCCTCCTCTCCTCTTTCCCTTTCTCCCTCTCCTCTTTCCCTTACTCCTCTCATCTCCTCTTTCCCTTCCTCCTCTCCTCTTTCCCTTCCTCCTCTCCTCTTTCCATTTCTCCTCTTCTCTTTCCCTTTCTCCTCTCCTCTTTCCCTTCTTCCTCTCCTCTTTCCCTTCCCTCCTCTCTTCTCCTCTTTCCCTTTCTCCTCTCCTATTTCCCCGTCTCCTCTCCTCTTTCCCTTACTCCTCTCATCTTCTCTTTCTCTTCCTCCTGTCCTCTTTCCCTTCCTCCTGTCCTCTTTCCCTTTCTCCTCTCCTCTTTCCCTTCCTCCTCTCATCTCCACTTTCCCTTCCTCCTCTCCTCTTTCCCTTCCTCCTCTCCTCTTTCCCTTCCTCCTCTACTCTTTCCCTTCCTTCTCTACTCTTTCCCTTCCTTCTCTACTCTTTCCCTTCCTTCTCTACTCTTTTCCTTCCTCCTCTACTCTTTCCCTTCCTTCTATACTCTTTCCCTTCCTCCTCTCCTCTTTCCCTTTCTCATCTCCTCTTTCCCTTCCTCCTCTCCTCTTTCCCTTCCCCCTCTCCTCTTTCCCCCTCTCCTCTTTCCCCCTCTCCTCTTTCCCCCTCTCCTCTTTCCCCCTCTCCTCTCCTCTTTTCCTTCCTCCTTTCCTCTTTCTCTTCCTCCTCTCTTCTCCTCTCCTATTTCCTTGTCTCCTCTCCTCTTTCCCTTCCTCCTCTCATCTCCTCTTTCCCTTCCTCCTCTCCTCTTTCTCCTCTCCTCTTTCCCTTTCTCCTCTCATCTTTCTCTTTCTCCTCTCCTCTTTCCCTTACCCCTCTCATCTTCTCTTGCTCTTCCCTCCTGCCATCTTTCCCTTCCTCCTCTCCCCTTTCCCTTTCTCCTCTCCTCTTTCCCTTACTCCTCTCATCTCCGCTTTCCCTTCTTCCTCTTCTCTCCTCTTTCCCTTCCTCCTCTCCTATTTCCCTTTCTCCTATTTCCCTTTCTCCTCTCCTCTTTCCCTTTCTCCTCTTATCTCCTCTTTCCCTTCTCCTCTCCTCTTTCCCTTCCTCCTCTACTCTTTCCCTACCTTCTCTACTCTTTCCCTTCCTCCTCTACTCTTTCCCTTCCTCCTCTACTCTTTCCCTTTCACCTCTCCTCTTTCCCTTTCTCCCCTCCTCTTTCCCTTTCTCCTCTCCTCTTTCCCCCCTCCCCTTTTCCTTTCTCCTCTCCTCTTTCCCTTTCTCCCCCTCCTCTTTCCCTTTCTCCTCTCCTATTTCCTTGTCTCATCTCCTCTTTCCCTTTCTCCCCTCCTCTTTCCCTTTCTCCTCTCCTCTCTCCCCCCTCCCCTTTTCCTTTCTCCTCTCCTCTTTCCCTTACTCCTCTCATCTCCTCTTTCCCTTCCTTCTCTCCTCTTTCCCTTCCTCCTCTCCTTTTTCCCTTCCTCCTCTCATCTTTCCCTTCCTCCTCTCCTCTTTCCGTTTCTCCTCTCCTCTTTCCCGTTCTCTCCTCGTTCCCGTTCTCCTCTCATCTCCTCTTTCCCTTTCTCCTCTCCACTTTACCTTTCTCCTCTCCTCTTTCCCTTTCTCCTCTCCTATTTCCCTTCCTCCTCTCCTCTTTCCCTTCCTCCTCTCCTCTTTCCCTTCCTCCTCTCCTCTTTCCCTTCCTCCTCTTCTCTTTCCCTTCCTCCTCTCCTCTTTTCCTTTCTCCTCTCCTCTTTCCCTTTCTCCTCTCCTCTTTCCCTTCCTCCTCTCATCTCCCCTTTCCCTTCGCCCTCTTCTCTTTATCTTCCTCTTTCTCTCCTCTTTTCCTTCTCTTTCTCTTTAGAATGGGGTGTGTATGTGATGTAACATTGACGTGTCCCACGCATGTTTTGGAGATCTGTGATACCCACCACTTGTGTCTTGATATTATTATGTCGATCTTGACCATCTCCTGCTCCTGCGTTGTAGGACCACTACACAGACTCGTGGCTTTTAGAATGGCCAATTTCTCTGTTATGGTTGTGAAACTTTAATAAACATATTGATAGACGTCAATGCTCAAATAATCCCTTGAGCTCCAAACTCTACCTCTTGTGGATAGATTGTCCGCCTTACCTTCCAAACAGTCTCTCATACCTAATTAAATCTGAAAGTGCAAAAGATGTGTTCAGTCTCTTTAAATCTGCAGCTTGTCTTGCATTGAGTGTCCTTGTTCAATCACTTCCTGTTATGAGGTGACAACGCTCAGTCCTCGTTTCCCAGTTATGCTCCTGGATAGTGGCTTTCAACATAGACTACGAGTAGCCTATTCAGTGCATTAGGCAGGCATTGTCCATTGTTGCTGCCATCAGGAAAGCCAACCTGGGATGCTCCATGTAGTTATCATTGGAGTGCATGTAGACAGGAGGTGGCTGCAGCAGATCGGCAACAATGGGATGCAACCAAGGATGAAAAAGGGGTGAAAAAATGATTATGTTCAAAAAAATTACAATTGTTTATAATTCATAAATACACTATATTACCAAAAGTATTGTGATGCCTGCCTTTACATGCACATGAACTTGAGCCGATAATCATACTCTTCCACTTGTCTCCTGCACATATCTCCCCCATCACAACCAACACACTCCTCTTCTGCATGTACACTATATTGCCAAAAGTATTGTGACGCCTGCCTTTACACGCACTTGAATTTTAATGGCATCCCAGTCTTAGTCCGTAGGGTTCAATATTGAGCTGGCGAACCCTTTGCAGCTATAACAGCTTCAACTCTTCTGGGAAGGCCGTAAGGTTTAGGAGTGTGTCTATGGGAATGTTTGACCATTCTTCCAGAAGTGCATTTGTGAGGTCAGGCACTGATGTTGAACAAGAAGGCCTGGCTCATAGTCTCCGCTCTATCGGGCTCTATCGGGCTCTATCGGGTTAAGATTAGGACTCTGTGCAGGCCAGTGAAGTTCCTCCACCCCAAACTCGCTCATATATGTCTTTATGGACCTTGCTTTGTGCACTAGTGTGCAGTCATGTTGGAACAAGAAGGGGCCGTCCCCCAAACTGTTCCCACTTAGCTGGGAGCATGAAATTGTCCAAAACGTCTTGGTATGCTGACATCTTAAGAATTCCCTTCACTGGAACTAAGGGGACAAGCCCAACCCCTGAAGCAGAACCCCACACCATAATCCCCCCTCCACCAAATGATTTGGACCAGTCTACAAAGCAAGGTCCATAAAGACATGGATGAGCAAGTTTGGGGTGGAGGAACTTGACTGGCCTGACCTCAACCCGATAGAACACCTTTGGGATGAATTAGAGTGGAGACTGCGAGCCAGGCCTTCTCGTTAAACATCAGTGCCATGGTCAAACATTCCCATAGGCACACTCCTAAACCTTGTGGACAGCCTTCCCAGAAGAGTTGAAGCTGTTATAGCGGCAAAGGGTGGGCCAACTCAATATTGAACCCTACAGACTAAGGCTGGGATGCCATTAAAGTTCATGTGCGTGTAAAGGAAGGCGTCCCAATACTTTTTGGCAATATAGTGTATATCCCATAGTTTGAAGACGCTTTAACATTCGCACAAACCGATTAATTTACACTTATTGGGACTTTTTTTTTTTTTTTTACCAAAGACATGTAGCAGAATACATTTTGGCCTAGATTTATGAAAATATTGAACCCTACGGACTAAGACTGGGATGCCATTAAATTTCATATGCGTGTAAAGGCAGGCGTCCCAATACTTTTGGTAATATAGTGTACTGCTTTGGAAAACTAATCGTCATTCAGTTAGGGTTTTCATCTACTAGTCCAAGAAGCCGGGAGTTTAATAAAGAATATCCAGTAAGTCACCTGTAAGTCACTTCTGACAAGACAGCGTTGGGCAATATGTCACAATGATGGCTTAATATTTTTTTTTTGGCTTATTGAGGGAGGTGTTCAGGAGAGATGGATTTCCAGACCTTGATTTGACTCTACAGGGAGGAGAGAGAAAAGAAATGTGCGTACAGCGCAGACGAGATTGTCTCGGAGAATTGGTTGGTTTTTCTAGTCTAGCCTCTCTCATGAAGATTCATGTGTCAGCTCCTCAGACCGATATGTGTTTATTTCCAGAGCTGATAATAACAAGAGACAGAGTAGAAGAAGTGCGCCACAAGGCTGCAGGCCGAACAACGTCTTGACATAATTAACTTATATGAGAATTCTATTTTAACCCCTTTGCAATCTCTACAGCGGGGGGGTCCCTAAACTTTCTAAACAAAGGGCCAGTTTACTGGCCTTCAGACTTTAGGGGGGGCCGGACTGTGCCTATTGGGAGTAGAAATTCTTCTGGCATCAGTGGGAGCAAAAAATGCCACTTTGGTATTAGGTGGAGGAATAGCGACCCATTGTTGGTGTCAGTGGGGGAAAAAATTGCCGCATTGTTGGTGTCAGTGGGAGGAATAGTGCCCTGTTGTTGGTGTCAGTGGGGGAAATAGTGCCCCATGGTTGGTTTCAGCGGGAGGAACAGTGTCCCATCTTTGGTGTCAGTGTGAGGAATTGTGTTCTATCGTTGGTGTCAGTGGGAGGAATAGTGTCCCATCATTGGTGTCAGTGGGGGGAATAGTGTCCCTTCATTAATGTCAGTGAGAGGAATAGTGTCCTAGCATTGGTGTAAATGGGAGGAATAGTGTCCCATCATTTGTGTCAGTGGGGGAAATAGTGCCCCATCATTGGTGTCAGTGGGAGGAATAGTGTCCGATTGTTGGTGTCAGTGGGAGGAATAGTGCCCCACCCATCATTGGAGCACAGGTGTGTCAGGAGGAGGCTGTCTCTCTGGAGCTACTGCAGGTGATCCGTGTGAGAGGGGACTGGTGAGGAACTCTCTCCCAGCTCTCCTGGCTCCTTTCTGGGGAAGCCATGGAGGCCAGCAGGGCCTCTCCTGCTGGAAGCTCTCAGCCATCTCCTGGGCCATCAGGTAACATACCTGCCCCTATACAACCCATGGTTGGTGATCTCTCTGCCCCTGGTGAGGATGAAGGTTCCGGGGCCATCCGGGAGCGAGTGGTGGCCGGGATTAAGGTCCTGAATAGGGAAAGAGACAAGCTCTACAAGCTCAGAGCGGAGCTGAAGCGCCTGAGAAGGCAGCGTGAGGGCTTACATAGCCAGAGACGTGGATCCATGGATCCGGAGATCCAACTGGCCAAGGTTCGGGTGGAACACCAGGAGACCATTGTGGCCATGATGGAAGGCAGAGATGGGCCATTTAAAGAAAAGTTTTGTAATGAGAAAAGATTTGCGAGGATGACAAAGATGGAGGTGGAGGAGGAGACCCCCAGTTCTGCCCCCCTGCCCCCTCAGGGAGAGGTAAGCAGCCCCATGCCTTCCCAGGACTCAGGAGGCATGCTCAGGGCCATCCAGGTAATGGAGTCTCCTATGCGGGGGGATCAGCTGGCATTTAATGATGAGGACATTACAGACAATGTGCCTGACAAGGTAAAGCCTGTCAAGTCCCTTATTGTGGATAAAACAATTTTTGTGCCATTCAACACTGTGACTGATACAGACAATGTGCCCAGTGACAATCAGGCTGCTAATCCCATTTGTAGCAATGCTGTGCCTGCTGATGCTGCAGTACAGCAAAGTTTGCTTTTAAAAAATGACATTCCTGCAGATGAACTACAAGATTCAGCAGAGCCTATTAACCCCCTTTTGGCTGAAGCTGTTTGCCCCACAGCTGCTGAGGACTCTACAGCACAGCTTCAGGAGACAGCTGATATTGCAGCAGAAACTGTGATTATTCCTGATGGGAATGTGAATGTTTGTGTGACTGATAAAAATCATCCCAGTACCAGTGTGATGAATAATGGTCCCAGTTCAAGTGTGATAGACAGTCCTACCAACTCCATTCAAGCAGTGAATAATAATAGTAATGTACAGACTGCTGTGACTTCAGTGTGGGGCCTTGGCCCTGATAAACTTACCTTTGCTCAGGTGGTACGCTCTGCTCCTGGTAGCTCTGCTCCCAAGCGGGGTTTTCCCCTACAGGCTTCCACTTTGAGCACCCCAGGATCTGGTCTTGGGTCTCTGGCTTCTGCTGGGGGTCCCAGACGTAATGTTGTTATTCTGAAATGGGAAGGTGGTGCGATCCCTCCAGCACGGCGTGCAGTGGTGGATTTGATTTTAGAGATGGGTTTTGGGGCAAATGATCTGTATGCCTTTATACATGTAGCTGGGACACGGGATTATACAGTTAGCTTCACCAGGCCAGAGGGTCTTGACCTGTTCTGGGAGAGATATGAGGCTCGGTGCAGGTCAAGACCTGAATGGGAAGGTCTGGCCCCAGTTGCAGTTTCTCAGAGGTCTACAGTAAAAAAAATCACAATTATCCTCACTAATGAGAGTGTCCCTGCCCGGGATCTAGAGGTTTGGTTAAGGAACTATGGGGAGGTTTTGACCAAGCCCAATAAAATCCTTGATGAGCGTAACATCTGGACTGGGGGTTGGTCGGTTACAGTCAGGTTGGCCAGGGATGGGAATGTTGTCCGTCACCTGCCCTCCTCAGCTTTTATAGGGAGGGATAGGATGACTGTTTTTTACCCTGGTCAGCCGAAGCTGTGTCACCGCTGTGGAGAAAAGAGGCATTTGAGTTCCTCCTGTTCAGCCTTGATATGTTCAGTGTGTCGGGGTCAGGGTCATATGGCTAAGGACTGCACCGAAATGATCAGGTGCAACCTGTGCCTGCACCTTGGCCACCCCTACAGCAGATGTCCTGAAGCCTGGCACAATATGGAGAAGGAGGTAATTGATGACATGTCAAGGTTGGACAGGATGGAGGGTGAGGCCCCTGGTGTACCATCCTCCTCTGCGGTGACCGACTCCCCTGGTCCTGCTCAGGATCCCTCTCCAGTTCCTGTGGCCACCCCTCATGTGTCTGTAAGTATTCCTTCTGTATCTGTATCTGTCTCCCCCCAGCCTACTGTATCCCCTCCTCTTGTGTCAGAACCTTCCAAGTCTGTGCCCCCTGAGTCAGTTACCCCCCAGGAGTCTGCCCCTCCTAAGTCTGATTCAAAGGGAGCACCCCCCCCACCAGGAGTGGTAGTGGGTACTAAAAAGGTTGCTTCTTCCTCTGTAAAGAAGTCTTGTGGAAAGACTTCACATAAAAAAGTAAGAGATGACGGCATCTCTGAAGCTGACCTGCAGTACCTGGAGGAGAGAAGGAAGGTTGGGAAGCGGAAGAAGCAGGTGGTGAGGACAGAACAGGCTCCAGTGCCTGTCTCCAACCGGTATAGGTCCTCTAATTGGGATATCTCTTCATCTGGAGCTTCTTCGGAGCGAAGTTCTGATTCCGAAATGGAGTTTGAGGCGGCCTCAAGAAAGAGAGAGGCTTCTGGTGATGAGCAGCAGAGGGGAGCTAAGAAGCAAACCACCCAATAACCCAAATGGCGGTTCCCCCTCCGTTAAAAGTGGTGACAATAAATGTCGCCAGCATTAAGTCAGTAAGAGCTCGTTCTATGGCCTTCTTTTTGTTCAGCCAATTAGATGCTGAAATTTTATTTTTGCAAGAGACTAGGCTCACCTCCTTGGCAGATATTCATATGGCCAAGAGAGAGTGGAGGTATGGTCCATCTTACTGGTCTCTTGCGGCCGAGCCTTACGGTGGTGTGGCGGTGTTGTTTAAAACCGGCATGGTAACTGTCCGGCGGGTTATTGAGGTGGAGATTGGGAGATGTATGGTCTTAGACGTCCTTGTGGGAGGGCAGGACCTGCGCCTAATTAATGTTTATGGACCGCACACAAAGTGGGACAGGAAATGCCTTTTTACAAGGATCAAGCCATTTCTTTTTACATCCCGGCAAGTGGTCTTTGGAGGTGACTTTAATACAGTAACTAGGCCCAAGGACAGGAAGGACTTCAAGGACAGGCTGGGATATGATAGCGTTTTTTTAAATAGTATGGTTAGGGATGCTGGTCTTGTGGATGTGCACATTAAGCACCTCCCGGATGACACTGGGTTCACCTTTAATCGAGGTAATAGTCAGAGTAGAATAGATAGGTTTTTTTTGAAGGAGACCTCTGCTTTCTCGCTCCCAGTGGTGCAGGCAGTAGAGTTCTCCGATCACTGTATGCTATCTGTGGTCCTGAATGCTTCAGACGCCCCTCAGAGGGGCAAGGGCATCTGGAGATTGAATTCGACTCTACTCAAGGAAGAACATGTTAGACAATCCTTTGAGGAATTCTTTCAGGCACAGGTGACCATCCTGGACTTTTGTAGCAGCAAGGCTGAGTGGTGGGAGCTGACCAAAAAGAGGATTGCTGGATTCTTCAGGGGCCTAGCCAATAGAAAGCAGTTTAATAAATACATGACCTACCAACGTTTACGGAGGAAGCTGGATATTCTTGTCTCGAGAGGAGGAGATCCTGGGGCAATCTCCGAAGTGAAACTCCTTCTCAGGAAGTGTCAATATGACCGGCATGCCTCTTTGGTTCTGGAGAGGGACTATGGGAAGTACCACTCGCCTGACCCTTACCAGAACTGCAAACAAGGTGTAGCTGTTAAAACGGTCGTTGGCCTTAAGGACAGTACAGGTTCCTTGACAAAGTCCAGGTCAGGGGTTCTGGAGGTCGTGAGGTCCTTTTATGCTGACCTTCTTGGGAGGAAAGAGCTTGACCGTGACAAGATGGAAAGCTTTTTGGACTCTACTCCAGGTCTAAATGATGAAGATGTCCCATTGATGAATTTGACAGAGGAGATCACAGTTGAAGAGGTGATAAGGGCAATTGAACAGCTTGCCATCAAAAAGTCACCTGGACCGGATGGCTTGACGGCTGAGTTTTACAAAGCTTTTAAGTCTATTCTGGCCCCACATTTGGTAGAGGTTTTTAACAGTTGCCTTGCTGAGGGGGTACTTCCCCCTTCCATGAGGCACTCAGCTGTGATTCTTCTTTCAAAGGGTAAAGATCCTTCGATGGTTGAGAATTGGCGCCCCATCAGCCTTCTTAATGTCGATAGAAAGATACTGGCAAAGATCATTTTCTGGCGCCTATCGTCAGTAGCAGAGTCTTTGCTTTCTCGCCATCAGCACTGTTCGGTCCAGGGTAGGTGCACCTTCACAGCAGTTTTAGCTGTCCGGGAGGCCTTGGAGCGGTGCAGGGCTGCAGGCTGGGGAAAGTATTTGCTGACATTGGATCAGGCAAAGGCTTTTGATCGTGTTAACCATGAGTACCTGTGGTTGCTCCTTAGTAAGTACGGTCTGCCGGGTGGTTTTGTCGATTGGTTAAAAGTCTTGTATGAGGGGGCAGAGAGCTTTCCTCTTGTTAATGGTTGGGTTGGGCAGTCCTTTGAGGTTGGCTCCGGGGTGCGCCAGGGTTGTCCCCTGAGTCCCCTGCTCTATGTGTTTGCAATCGACCCCTTCATCAGGAGGCTAGAGAGCGGCATGTTGTGTGGGGTGCCAGTGGGGCTTCCGGGTGAGCCGCCTTTGAGGGTTGTTGCCTATGCGGACGATGTGTCGGTGATTGTCACTGGGGCGGATGAAGCAGAGGAGGTGGTCTCTCTGACATCACGGTATTCTGAAGCATCAGGCTCCAAGATCAATCAGGAAAAGAGTGAAGTTTTCTGGATGGGAAAGGAAGGTGAGGGGTTTGATCTCCCGGACACCTTTCCAGTGCCCCAGGAAAGAATTAAGATTTTAGGCATTGAATTTGGACCTGGCGATTATGGCCTCAAAAACTGGGAAGGCAGACTGGAAATTGCCAATACTAAGGTGGTCAGCTGGAAGAGATGGAAGTTATCTATGAGGGAAAGGGTTGATCTGATTAAGACTTACCTGATTCCGATCTTCTTGTATGTCAGCTTTGTCTGCATCTTGCCAGTGTCTCTCTATGCTAGGGTCAGTAGTGTGTTCTTCCAGATGTTGTGGGGGAACAGACTGAACCCCATCAAGAGGAATGTCACCTATCTATCCAGGAGGGAGGGTGGCTTAGGTATGGTCAACCCAGTTCTTTTCTTTTCACTGCTTTTTCTCAAGTTTAATATTGGTAATATGCTTGCAGTGGAACCTCCTGGATGGGCAGGCATATTTAGATCTTGGTTTAGGCCTTTTCTATGACTTTGGGAAGAAGGTGGCCAAGAGAAGAATCTCAGGGGTCATCGTGGTCAGCTACCAGCCTATGTCGCTTCGTGCCTGAAGTTACTACGGCAGTGGCGATTGTCGGCTGAAGATCTCAGATCGGTTCCGAGGAAAGTCCTTATGAGTCGAGTCTTGAGCGAAGTCTTTCATGACCCACTGGCCTTAAGGGATTGCCCAGGCCCAGTTTTGAGGGCAGGGTTAAGACTTATTAATTTGGACAGAGTACCCCCTAAATTCAGGGATCTGGCCTGGTTGTGCTTCCATGGGAGACTCTATGTTAGGGGCAATTTGAAATTCCGCAGTGGGGTGGATCGTAGCTGTCCTCGGGAGGAGTGTGCAGGTGAGGAGGAGACTATGGACCATTTTCTGCTTCATTGCCCTTTTAACATAGAGGTGTACAAACAGGTGGGACGGGCCCTCGGTGTCCCTTTCCTCTCCAGGCTGGGTTATGCTGAGTGGGTGTACGGAGCATTCAATACTGGTGGGGTTTTTTGTTTAGATACACTTTTTCTAGTTAGCCTAGTAGTCCGTTATTTCACTTGGAACGCACGGTGTCAGGTCTGCATTCGGCGTAAAATCCTTCCTGTTCAGGTGGTGGTGTATGACATTTTGCATGAGGTGGAGAAGATTCGGGTACTTGAGAGAGACAAGCGGAGTCAGGGGGCTTGGTTGAAGGCGTGGAGGGGTTTCAAGCCTCCCTGACTGCCAGGAGTCTCTTTCCCGGGTGTGGCTGTCTGTCTCTTATCACCCTAGATTATTTTTTTTTTGGATTAATTTTTGATAAATGGCTGCGTACATAGGTGATGGGTTGTGCCTCTTAGGCCCTCTCTGCTGCTTTATGTAAATAATTTTGGTAGTGGATTATGTATATATTGTATATATTCTGAACATGGATGTGTATTCCTTGGATTTCTGTTGAAGTTTTGTACTATGGTTTTGTTTTTTACTTTTGTATAAAATTGGTTGCTTGATTCTTTTAATAAAAGATCAATAGTGCCCCATCGGTGTCAGTGGGAGGAATAGTGTCCTATCGGTGTAAATTTGAGGAATGGGGCCCCATCATTGGTGTCAGTGAGAGGACTAGTGCCCAGTTGTTGGTGTCAGAGGGAGGAATAGTGCCCCACCCTTCGGTGTGATTGGGAGGAATCGTGCCCCATCGTTGGAGACAGTGGGAGGAATAGTGCCCGTTGATGTCAGTAACAGGAATGATGCGCCATTGTTGATGTCAGTGGGAGGAAGAGTGTCTTGTATCAGTGGAAGAAAAAGTAGCCCAAGGGTCGGATAAGGGCATGTAAGGGCCGCAGTTTGGAGACCATAGCTCTAAAATAAAAACCTGTCATGAAGGAAATATGTCATTGGTGGTCTTGTAAAAAACACTAGCTGTCTAGCCATCATGCCTGTCCTCTTGCGTCAGTATTTTCTTTGTCACTGACCCAGAACAAGCATGCAGATCAGGAGTTCTAAATTTAGCTAGAAGTAGAAGTCACATTCAGCTGCACATGTTCTGTAATGACGAAGACCTTTCGAAGCTTCTCCTAGCTACTCCTTGAGTTCTTTGGCTTGCATGGGCTACCAAAACAACTTCAGCATTACAGAACAAGTCCAGTTGAATGGAACTACTACTGGCTATCCAATGACCAGCAATGCATGTTTTGGGTCGGTGCACTAAAGCCAAAGCCTGGCAGCTAGCCTGCTCAGAAAGTGGTCAACAATTGAGGGTAACCCCAATATTTCCATCACGATAGTTTCTGCTAAAGCACAACCAGATTTTAGTATTAAGGATTTGTCAAAGTGGAGTTGTTGAAAAGTTTGAATGAGAGTGGGGCTGCTTCAGTCAGCAGAAGGTTTATTAATCATGCATTTGCTTAAGGGTGCAGACTCAGAAGAGCATGAGCTGATTGCGGACCTTTGGGAGAATATGTAGAATGGGCGCTGATCATGGCTTGGGGAGGGAGGCAGAGTAGGTGGTGATTGGAGCTGGGTTGAGGGATGCAGAACAAGCGTTGATAGTAGCTGAGGGATGGAGAGGATAGATGATTGGCAGCTGACTGTCTGCCATTTGAAAGGGATGCAGGACTAGAGGAAGACCCTTAAAAGGGAGAGGAGACACCAAGCTGATCATAAATTGGACGGTGAGGCTTGAAGAGAAGGAAGACAGAGAAGGAGCTGAATGTGGATGGGTGGAGGGAGGGAGGAGGTTGAAGAGAGAGGAGGTAATTGGGGAAATGGAGAGGGAGAGAAGAAACCAATTGGGAGCTGCCCATGGGCAATAAATAGAGAAGGTACAACTGTTTATTGATAGAAGGCAGAGAGCAACTGCAGCTGATCATGAACCTTTTAGAGAGTACTCAGAGCAGAAGGTGACCATGGCAGAGGGATAGGGTAAGCAAGGTCATTGTGGCTCAGAGGAGAAGGGAGGCAAATAGAGTTGATTGTAGTGGGGGGGGGGGGGTTGATCTTGTGAGGAGTTAGGGGGGCAAAACGAGAGGTGATAAAGGTCAGTAGGAGGGACATAATGTTGATGCTTTTCATGGCAGAGCTTGAGAGTGCAGGCAGAGCAGAAAATGTTTGTAGGAGTAGGCATAGAGCAGGGGTCTCCAAACTTTATAACAAAAGGCTAGCCAACTGTCCTTCAGGCTTTAGGGGGGCCAGGTTGTGGCCATTGGGAGAATAAAACATGCCCCATCATTGGTTTTAGTGTGATGAATAGTGCCCCATCATTGGTTGCATAGGGAGGAATGGTGCCCCATCGTTGGTTGCATTGGAAGGAATGGTGCCCCGTCCTTGGTTGTATTGGGATGAATGGTACCCCATTGTTAGTTGCATTGGGAGGAATAGTGCCCCATCGTTGGTTGCATTGGGAGGAAAAGTGCCCCGTCCTTGGTTGCATTGGGATGAATGGTACCCCATCCTTAGTTGCATTGAGAGGAATGGTACCCCATCGTTAGTTGCATTGAGAGGAATGGTGCCCCGTCTTTGGTTGCATTGGGATGAATGGTACCCCATCGTTAGTTGCATTGGGAGGAATAGTGCCCCATCCTTGGTTGCATTGGGATGAATGGTACCCCATCGTTAGTTGCATTGAGAGTAATGGTGCCCCGTCTTTGGTTGCATTGGGATGAATGGTACCCCATCATTAGTTGCATTGGGAGGAATAGTGCCCCATCCTTGGTTGCATCGGGATGATTGGTACCCCATCTTTGGTTGCATTGGGAGGAATAGTGCCCCATTGTTGTTTGCATTGGCAGAAATAATGCCCCACTGTTGGTGTCGGTGGGATGAATGATGCCCTGAGGGCCAGATAAAGGCAAACAAAGGGCCACATCACAGTTTGGAGACCATTGGCATGGTGGGAGGGGGGCAGAACAAGAGGTGAACATGGTTATGAGGAATGGGAGGCAAAGCAGGAGCTGATCTTGTATAATCTATTATTAATTGGGCAATAAATAAACTGGAGGTCATAGCTGCACAACACCTCTAATGCATCATTTTCTGTTTGTAGATTTGATACTGTGTAATAAATCAAATTGAAATCCAACACACTGCATCCAAAAGTAATAAAAGCTTTCTTCATTATAAACCTGCCATTTTCAGTCTCTCTTTATACTGTACAAAAGGAAAGCTTGAGCACCAAAAATCATGTAAGCAGCAGGTTAGGGCGGAGACTCCCATGTGCTGTGACTAGCTTGTCAGGGCTTACACTCACATGTGCGGGGAGCAGCAGGTCAGGGCTTACACTCACGTGTGCGGGGAGTAGCAGGTCAGGGCTTGCACCCGGACTTTTGATGTACTTCGCCGCGTGGAGGTCCGATGGAAGTGGGGACAGGGTACCTGTTAAAAACAGGTACCCCCCCAAAAGGTGAGAGAAAGAACTGGAAACACACCGCTCAAAGCCGCCTGTGAGGATTTGATGAGCTGCTGAAGAGATCTGGGTGCCTGCCTGGTCCACAGCCAGGGAAATCCAATGGAAACAAAGAAGAATGGCGGCACATCCAGAAGTAAAATCAAAAGAATTTATTGAAAGTCCATAAAATCAAGTGAACATGACAAACATCCCTCCAAAAAAGGTGCTCAGTGGACGCGTTTCACACAGACGTGCTTACTCATCACTGCTCATTTTTGCTACAAATGAACATGCACATTTGGGGGTACTCCAGTGATGAGTAAGCACGTCTGTGTGAAACGCGTCCACTGAGCACCTTTTTTGGATTGATGTTTGTCATGTTCGCTTGATTTTATGGACTTTCAATAAATTCTTTTGATTTTACTTCTGGATGTGCCGCCATTCTTCTTTGTCCCCCTGAAAGGTACCAAATGTGGCACCAGGGGGGGGGGATCAGATAAGCGAAAGTTCCACTTTTGGGTGGAACTTTGCTTTAAAGAGGATCTCCACCCTAGAAGGAAAAAAATAAAAGTCGCAGCGACAAATACTGTTGCCGCTGACTTTTAATAAAAGGACACTTACCTGTCCAGGGATCCAGCGCCATCCTCACCAGGGGCTGGTTCTTTTATGGCACTCAGGTCTCCGTCATGTTTACTGTGGGAAGCTGTCTGTGAAGCATTGCGGCTTCACAGCAAGCATTTATGAGCAGCGCAACACTTTGTGAATGGTTCTGCAGCCTCCTGGGACCTGCGACGTGTCCCAGGAGGCTGCGGGCAAAGTGAGGGGGGCCGGGCTTCCACTCGGATCGCTTAGACCAGCGGAAGTGGGAGGGGGACTACCTATCAAAACTAGTGGTAGAGGGTGGGTGAAGGAGAAAATAATGCAGAACTTCCGCTTTACGTTGAAGTTCTGCTTTAAAGTGGTTGTAAACCTCAGGCATGAATTGTGAACAAAGCATATCCCTCTATAGCAGTGGTCTCCAAACTGCGGCCCTGGGGCCGGATGTGGCCCTTTGCTTGCATTTATCTGGCCCTTGGAGCAATATTCCACCAACTCACACCAATGATGGGGCACCATTCCCCCTACTGCTACTGACACCCATCAATGGAGTACTATTCTCCTCATTGATATCAGAAATGGGTCACTATTTCTCTCATTAAAACCAATGATGGGGCACTGATGCCGGGGCATTTTCTACTCTTACTGGGCACAGTCTGGCCCCACTAAAGCCTGAAGGACAGTAAACTGGCCCTTTGCTTAGAAAGTTTGGAGACCCCTACTCTATAGTGTATACTTGTCTCAATTAGGAGTGTTAAAGCGGAGTTCCGCCTAATTTTTTTTTTTTTTAAGTCAGCAGCTACAAATACTGCAGCTGCTGACTTTTAAAATAAGGACATTCACCTGTGCAGGGCGCCCGCGATGTCGGCACCCGAAGCCGACCCGTCCCTCGGCTCTCAGGTGGAGGCGCCGCCATCTTCGGTAAGGGAATCAGGAAGTGAAGCCTTGCGGCTTCACTTCCTGGTTCCCTACTGCGCATGCGTGACTCGCGCTGCGCGATCCCACTGGTCCCCGCTGTCTTCTGGGACCTGTGTGTCTCCCAGAAGACAGTGGCCGGGGCGGAGAAGGCGCCGGAAGTGGCGTAGATACCCACGGGTGGCTCAACTATCTATGCCCGGAAGTGGGAGCAAAATACCTGTATTAAACAGGTATCTGCTCCCCCCTGAAAGGTGCCAAATGTGACACCGGAGGGGGGGAGGATTCCTAAAAGCGGAAGTTCTATTTTTGGGCGGAACTCCACTTTTAGTGTCCTTTCTGTCTGCTGCTTCCTTTCTCTACTATAAGCATGAGTCACTTCTGACAAGTTTTCCTGACACCAAGAAAAAAATGGTGACAGGGGAAGGATCTCCAGCTGATTGACAGCCTCAGCTCTGTTTCTGTGTGAAGGGGGACGTGTCTCTTCCCTCCAATCAGCTCTCAGAATTTTCCTCGCCGAGCTCTGCAGTGTGTAACTTCAGCTCTCTGCCCCCTTCTTTTTTTCTCTGACAGCTCAGACAAATGTAATAAATTCTGGGCTTTAAAGGGCTGTAGAGAAGAGAAGACTGCAGATAAACAGGTACAACTTATGTAGGGGGGATTAGTTTTATCTCTGTTTATCACCTGAGGCCAGTCACTGGAGATATGTGAGGGTTTGCAACCACTTTGTAAACTGCCAAGCTGGGCAGCGTTTCTCAATTTTAGTAAACCATTTACTTATAATAGCCACTGGCTTAACAAGCAACCCTCATGTGGACCATCATGTCTGAAGCACCCCCTTGACATGTGGATATTTATTACCTGTTGCAGCGCTTGCTCTCCTCCAAACTGATTGCTTCTATTGAAAAACAAACACCAGAAAATCATTTTGGTCACCATCTCCCAATTTCATCAGTCATCTCCTACGTTGTTGCGGCTTGTTGAATATTCATCAGATCTTTGTTGAATCTTCTGAAAAGTACCAAACAATCTTCTATTTCTTTAACCTTCCATTTTTTTTTTCTTTTTTGGTAAAACCTTTAGCAGACGTCCCTTTTTTTTAAATAATGTAATGATCTAGTCATTCTGCCGTGTGGCTCACTCATAATGATGGATCACAGAGGGATTGTAATGAAATTTCTGCCGTAATGAGTGGAGATAGCAGAAAGGCTTGAGACAAACCGCTATTAATATATCCTCTCTTCTGACCTTGCCGAGAAATTGTCACCGCGCCGGCTTTTCTAATGAGTTCTCGGACCCTGATGATGAAAAGCTCAGGATTTTGTCATAATAGAAAAGAAGGTGTTCTGAATCATTTCCTTTTTTTTTTTTTTTTTTTTTAATGCTATATACATATATTTTTTTTTTTTTAGGCAAATGTATGATGATACACATAAGTGATGGTGTTTCTTTAGAAGGTGAAGACGTTTGATGAATGTTCTTTAACCACTTGACGACCGCCTCACGCCGATGTACGTCGGCAAAGTGGCACGGACAGGCAAAATCACGTACAGGGTACGTGATTTGCCTTCCGCGGGTGGGGGGTCCGATCGGACCCCCCCCCCGGTGCCCGAGGCGGTCGTCTTTTGTCCAGCGGCGATCGGTGATGAGGGGGAGACCATCCGTTCGTGGCCCCCCCCTCGCGATCGCCGCCGGCCAATGAGAACACTCCTTTGCTGCTGTATGCTAAACAGCAGCAAAGGAAGTGATGTCATCTCCCCTCGGGTCGGTATTTTCCGTTCCGGCCCGAGGAGAGAAGACATGTGAGTGAGTGCACAACACTACACACACACAGTAGAACATGCCAGGCACACAAAACACCCCGATCCCCCCCCCGATCGCCCCCCGATCCCCCCCCAATCACCCCCCCCCCCCTGTCACAAACTGACACCAGCAGTTTTTTTTTTTTTTTTTTTTTTTCTGATTACTGCATAGTGTCAGTTTGTGACAGTTAGTGTGTTGGGACAGTGAGTATTACCCCCCTTTAGGTCTAGGGTACCCCCCTAACCCCCCCTAATAAAGTTTTAACCCCTTGATCACCCCCTGTCACCAGTGTCGCTAAACGATCATTTTTCTGATCGCTGTATTAGTGTCGCTGGTGACGCTAGTTAGTGAGGTAAATATTTAGGTTCGCCGTCAGCGTTTTATAGCGTCAGGGGCCCCCATATACTACCTAATAAATGTTTTAACCCCTTGATTGCCCCCTAGTTAACCCTTTCACCACTGATCACCGTATAACCGTTACGGTTGACGCTGGTTAGTTCGTTTATTTTTTATAGTGTCAGGGCACCCGCCGTTTATTACCGAATAAAGGTTTAGCCCCCCGATCGCCCGGCGGTGATATGCGTCGCCCCAGGCAGCGTCAGATTAGCGCCAGTACCGCTAACACCCACGCACGCAGCATGCGCCTCCCTTAGTGGTATAGTATCTGATCGGATCAATATCTGATCCGATCAGATCTATACTAGCGTCCCCAGCAGTTTAGGGTTCCCAAAAACGCAGTGTTAGCGGGATCAGCCCAGATACCTGCTAGCACCTGCGTTTTGTGCCTCCGCCCAGCCCACCCAAGTGCAGTATCGATCGATCACTGTCACTTACAAGGCACTAAACGCATAACTGCAGCGTTCGCAGAGTCAGGCCTGATCCCTGCGATCGCTAACAGTTTTTTTGGTAGCATTTTGGTGAACTGGCAAGCGCCAGCCCCAGGCAGCGTCAGGTTAGCGCCAGTACCGCTAACACCCACGCACGCAGCATACACCTCCCTTAGTGGTATAGTATCTGAACGGATCAATATCTGATCCGATCAGATCTATACTAGCGTCCCCAGCAGTTTAGGGTTCCCAAAAACGCAGTGTTAGCGGAATCAGCCCAGATACCCGCTAGCACCTGCGTTTTGCCCCTCCGCCCGGCCCAGCCCAGCCCACCCAAGTGCAGTATCGATCGATCACTGTCACTTACAAAACACTAAACGCATAACTGCAGCGTTCGCAGAGTCAGGCCTGATCCCTGCGATCGCTAACAGTTTTTTTTGTAGCGTTTTGGTGAACTGGCAAGCGCCAGCGGCCTAGTACACCCCGGTCGTAGTCAAACCAGCACTGCAGTAACACGTGGTGACGTGGCGAGTCCCATAAGTGCAGTTCAAGCTGGTGAGGTGGCAAGCACAAGTAGTGTCCCGCTGCCACCAAGAAGACAAACACAGGCCCGTCGTGCCCATAGTGCCCTTCCTGCTGCATTCGCCAATCCTAATTGGGAACCCACCGCTTCTGCAGCGCCCGTACTTCCCCCATTCACATCCCCAACCAAATGCAGTCGGCTGCATGAGAGGCATTTTCTTTATGTCCTCCCAAGTACCCCTACCCAACGAACCCCCCCAAAAAAGATGTCGTGTCTGCAGCAAGCGCGGATATAGGCGTGACACCCGCTATTATTGTCCCTCCTGTCCTGACAATCCTGGTCTTTGCATTGGTGAATGTTTTGAACGCTACCATTCACTAGTTGAGTATTAGCGTAGGGTACAGCATTGCACAGACTAGGCACACTTTCACAGGGTCTCCCAAGATGCCATCGCATTTTGAGAGACCCGAACCTGGAACCGGTTACCGTTATAAAAGTTAGTTACAAAAAAAGTGTAAAAAAAAAAAAAAATAAGAAATAAAAAAAAATAGTTGTTGTTTTATTGTTCTCTCTCTCTCTATTCTCTCTCTCTATTGTTCTGCTCTTTTTTACTGTATTGTATTCTGCAATGTTTTATTGTTATTGTTATTGTTATTATGTTTTATCATGTTTGTTTTTCAGGTGTGTAATTATTTACACTTTACTGTGCTTTATTGTTAACCATTGTTAACCATTTTTTTGTCTTCAGGTACGCCATTCACGACTTTGAGTGGTTATACCAGAATGATGCCTGCAGGTTTAGGTATCATCTTGGTATCATTCTTTTCAGCCAGCGGTCGGCTTTCATGTAAAAGCAATCCTAGCGGCTAATTAGCCTCTAGACTGCTTTTACAAGCCGTGGGAGGGAATGCCCCCCCCCCACCGTCTTCCGTGTTTTTCTCTGGCTCTCCTGTCTCAACAGGGAACCTGAGAACGCAGCCGGTGATTCAGCCAGCTGACCATAGAGCTGATCAGAGACCAGAGTGGCTCCAAACATCTCTATGGCCTAAGAAACCGGAAGCTACGAGTATTTCATGACTTAGATTTCGCCGGATGTAAATAGCGCCATTGGGAAATTGGGGAAGCATTTTATCACACCGATCTTGGTGTGGTCAGATGCTTTGAGGGCAGAGGAGAGATCTAGGGTCTAATAGACCACAATTTTTTCAAAAAAGAGTACCTGTCACTACCTATTGCTATCATAGGGGATATTTACATTCCCCGAGATAACAATAAAAATGATTAAAAAAAAAAAATATGAAAGGAACAGTTTAAAAGTAAGATTAAAAAAGCAAAAAAATAATAAAGAAAAAAAAAAACAAAAAAAAAACACCCCTGTCGCCCCCTGCTCTCGCGCTAAGGCGAACGCAAGCGGCGGTCTGTCGTCAAACGTAAACAGCAATTGCACCATGCATGTGAGGTATCACCGCGAAGGCCAGATCGAGTGCAGTAATTTTTCCAGTAGACCTCCTCTGTAAATCTAAAGTGGTAACCTGTAAAGGCTTTTGAAGGCTTTTAAACATGTATTTATTTTGTTGCCACTGCACGTTTGTGCGCAATTTTAAAGCATGTCATGTTTGGTATCCATGTACTCGGCCTAAGATCATCTTTTTTATTTCATCAAACATTTGGGCAATATAGCGTGTTTTAGTGCATTAAAATTAAAAAAAGTGTGTTTTTTCCCCAAAAAATGCGTTTGAAAAATCGCTGCGCAATTACTGTGTGAAAAAAAAAAAATGAAACACCCACCATTTTAATCTGTAGGGCATTTGCTTTAAAAAAATATATAATGTTTGGGGGTTCAAAGTAATTTTTTTGCAAAAAAAAAAAACTTTTTCATGTAAACAATAAGTGTCAGAAAGGGCTTTGTCTTCAAGTGGTTAGAAGAGTGGGTGATGTGTGACATAAGCTTCTAAATGTTGTGCATAAAATGCCAGGACAGTTCAAAACCCCCCCAAATGACCCCATTTTGGAAAGTAGACACCCCAAGCTATTTGCTGAGAGGCATGTCGAGTCCATGGAATATTTTATATTGCGACACAAGTTGCGGGAAAGAGACAAATTTTTTTTTTTTTTTTTTTTTTTTGCACAAAGTTGTCACTAAATGATATATTGCTCAAACATGCCATGGAAATATGTGAAATTACACCCCAAAATACATTCTGCTGCTTCTCCTGAGTATGGGGATACCACATGTGTGAGACTTTTTGGGAGCCTAGCCGCGTACGGGACCCCGAAAACCAAGCACCGCCTTCAGGCTTTCTAAGGGCGTGAATTTTTGATTTCACTCTTCACTGCCTATCACAGTTTCGGAGGCCATGGAATGCCCAGGTGGCACAAAACCCCCCCAAATGACCCCATTTTGGAAAGTAGACACCCCAAGCTATTTGCTGAGAGGTATAGTGAGTATTTTGCAGACCTCACTTTTTGTCACAAAGTTTTGAAAATTGAAAAAAGAAAAAAAAAAATGTTTTTTCTTGTCTTTCTTCATTTTCAAAAACAAATGAGAGCTGCAAAATACTCACCATGCCTTTCAGCAAATAGCTTGGGGTGTCTACTTTCCAAAATGGGGTCATTTGGGGGGGTTTTGTGCCACCTGGGCATTCCATGGCCTCCGAAACTGTGATAGGCAGTAAAGAGTGAAATCAAAAATTTTCACCCTTAGAAATCCTGAAGGCAGTGATTGGTTTTCGGGGTCCAGTACGCGGCTAGGCTCCCAAAAAGTCCCACACATGTGGTATCCCCATACTCAGGAGAAGCAGCTAAATGTATTTTGGGGTGCAATTCCACATATGCCCATGGCCTGTGTGAGCAATATATCATTTAGTGACATCTTTATGAAAAAAAAAAAAAAAAAAGTGTCACATTCCCGCAACTTGTGTCAAAATATAAAATATTCCATGGACTCAATATGCCTCTCAGCAAATAGCTTGGGGTGTCTACTTTCCAAAATGGGGTCATTTTGGGGGGTTTTGTGCCACCTGGGCATTCCATGGCCTCCGAAACTGTGATAGGCAGTGAAGAGTGAAAGCAAAAATTTACACCCTTAGAAATCCTGAAGGCGGTGATTGGTTTTCGGGGCCCCGTACGCGGCTAGGCTCCCAAAAAGTCCCACACATGTGGTATCCCCATACTCAGGAGAAGCAGCTAAATGTATTTTGGGGTGCAATTCCACATAGGCCCATGGCCTGTGTGAGCAATATATCATTTAGTGACGACTTTTTGTAAATATTTTTTTTTTTTTTTGTCATTTTTCAATCACTTGGGACAAAAAAAATAAATATTCAATGGGTTCAACATGCCTCTCAGCAATTTCCTTGGGTTGTCTACTTTCCAAAATGGGGTCATTTGGGGGGGGGTTTATACTGCCCTGCCATTTTAGCACCTCAAGAAATGAGATAGGCAGTCATAAACTAAAAGCTGTGTAAATTCCAGAAAATGTACCCTAGTTTGTAGACGCTATAACTTTTGCGCAAACCAATAAATATACGCTTATTGACATTTTTTTTACCAAAGACATGTGGCCGAATACATTTTGGCCTAAATGTATGACTAAAATTTAGTTTATTGGATTTTTTTTATAACAAAAAGTAGAAAATATCATTTTTTTTCAAAATTTTCGGTCTTTTTCCGTTTATAGCGCAAAAAATAAAAACCGCAGAGGTGATCAAATACCATCAAAAGAAAGCTCTATTTGTGGGAAGAAAAGGACGCAAATTTCGTTTGGGTACAGCATTGCATGACCGCGCAATTAGCAGTTAAAGCGACGCAGTGCCAAATTGGAAAAAGACCTCTGGTCCTTAGGCAGCATAATGGTCCGGGGCTCAAGTGGTTAAGAGTGCTTGAAGCAACAACTTAGCTGTGTGATCGGCGCCTCCGCGTATTACTCAACGCCGCCGAAAGACTCGTTTTTTTTCCCGTCTTCTTCCCAGCATTCCTTTCCTTACACAAGAACACTGCCCCAGTCATATGCAACCCTGTCCTTACACCACCTCCCATCATCATGATCAGAGCACTCTTCTCCTGAAACAGCCTGTGATGCCCATCTTAAGACCGGTTTTGCCGTCAGAATAAACTCTGAAGGTTTTTCCGACAGAATTCCGTTCAAGCTGTCTTGCATGCACACGGTCGCACCAAATTCCGACCGTCCAGAACGCGGTGACGTGCAACACGTACGATGGGACAACACGTACGACGTCTCGTACCATGCACCATTTTTGGTACATCGGAACAGCATACAGACGAGCGGTTTTCCTGATAGGAATTTGTTCCGTCGGGAAAAATATAGAACATGTTCTCTATCTAAGTCCGTCTGAATTTTTGACGTAAAAAGTCCGATCGGGCATACACACGGTCGGAGTATACGATGAAGAGCTCCCATCGGACTTTTTCTGTCGGAAATTCTGACCGTGTGTACGGGGCATAAGACTCTTCTCCTGCAGTGCTGTACCGTTAAATAGCTGGGTGACGTTTCTTTTTTTTACCGACTAATTTTTCTCTCCCAAAATATTCTCTGTTAAAGCGGAGGTCCGCTGAAAAAAAAATATTAAAAGCCAGCAGCTACAAATACTGTACTGCAGCTGCTGACTTTTAATATATGGACACTTACCTGTCCGGGGAGCCCGCGATGTCGGCAGCTGAAGCCAATCCGTCCTTCGGCTGCTGCCGCCATCCTTGGTAAGGGAATAAGGAAGTGAAGCCGTGCGGCTTCACCTCCTGGTTCCCTACTGCGCATGCACGAGTCGCGCTGCGCGTCCTCTCAGGTCCCTGCTGTGTTCTGTGTCTTACAGAATACAGCGGGGGAGGACGGGGTAGGCGCCGGAAGTGGCATAGGTCACCGCAAGCGCCACGGTAAGCTATGCCAGGAAGTGGGAGCAAATACCTGTATTAGACAGGTATCTGTTCCCTCCTCCCCCCTGAAAGGTGCCAAATGTGACACCGGAGGGGGGGAGGAATCCAAAAAGTGGAAGTTCCATTTTTGGGTGGAACTCCACTTTAAAGCGGAGTTCCACACAAAAGTGGAACTCTCGCTTTTAAGCTCCCCCCTCCCCCCCTCCGGTGCCACATGTGGCACCTTTCAGGGGGGAACGGGGGACCTGTTTTTGACAGGTCCCCTTCCCCACTACCGGAAGTTTGCCCCCCCCTCCTCCCGCCCCCCCGCCGCTGGGCCAATAAAAAGTGGCAGCACCCGGGAGTCGATCCAGAGATCGGCTGGGGTGCCGACATCGCGGGCTCCCTGGACAGGCAAGTGCCCTAATATTAAAAGTCAGCAACTACAGTATTTGTAGCTGCTGACTTTTAATTTTTTTTCACCCAGGCTGGACCTCCTCTTTAAGCAAAAGAGCGACGCGTTTTTGGCTGTAGGTCTGAGAACACTAGCCTTACATATTGCCGATGATTGCTGAGCTGTCCATGGTGCTGAAGTTCTTCTCTTGTTTATAAATAAAATTATTATTTTTTTAAATTAAGAAATGTTTTATTAACCACTTGCCGACCGCCTACTGCATATTTACTGAAAGGTGCCAATTGTGACACCGGAGGGGGAGAGGAGATAGATGAGCGGAAGTTCCACTTTTGGGCGGAACTCCGCTTTAATGCATCCTTTGCATTAAGGTGAAAAACTTCTGTCACTGAGCAGCCCCCCCCCCCCCATTTTTCTCACCTGAGCCCATTCATTCCCACGCCGGAGACACGCAAACCTTCTCTGGCTGAGGTCTCGGCTCTTGATTCGATAGATTGATAGCAGCGTAGCCATTGGCTCCCACAGCTGTCAATCAAATCCAATGAGGCGGGCGCCAGGGGGCGAGGCCAAGTCCGGCATTCTGTGTCCATGGACTCAAATGCTGGACTCAGGAGCGTGCCCGCACGGTAACCCTCAGGGAGAGCGCTTCTCCTAGGGGGTTTTCTGATGCGGGGAGGAGCCGCCATTGGGGGACCCCAGAAGACGACGATCGGGGCCACTCTGTGCAAAACGAACCACACAGTGGAGGAAAGTATGATATGTTTGTTATTTAAAAAAAACAAAACAAGGGTTTACAACCCCTTTAAAGCAGGGTTAGGTTATAAAAAAAATATCCCAACCTTTGAACATCTCTGTTCAATCCATCATCGGAAAATGGAAAGAGTATGGCACAACTGCAAACCTACCAAGACATGGCCGTCCACCTAAACTGACCGGCCGGGCCAGGAGAGCATTCATCAGAGAAGCAGCCAAGAGGTCCATGGTAACTCTGGAGGAGCTGCAGAGATCCACAGCTCAGGTGGGAGAATCTGTCCACAGGACAACTATTAGTCGTGATCTCCACAAATCTGACCTTTATGGAAGAGTGACAAGAAGAAAGACATTGAACTTTTTTGGCCTAAAAGCAAAGCACTATGTGTGACAGAAAACAAACACTGCACATCACCCTGAACACACCATCCCCACCGTTAAACATGGTGGTGGCAACATCATGTTGTGGGGATGCTTTTCTTCAGCAGGGACAGGGAAGCTGGTCAGAGTTGATGGGAAGATGAATGGAGACAAATACAGGAAAATCTTAGAAGAAAACCTGTTATGCCGCGTACACGCGGTCGGACTTTTCATCTACAAAAGTCAGACGGACCAAATCCGGCGGACAATTCGACTGTATGTGGGCTTCATCGGACCTGCAGCGGACTTTTTCGGTCGAAAATCTGACGGACTTTAGATTTGGAACATGCTTCAAATCTTTCAGACGGACTCGAGTCCGGACGAAAAATCCGCTCGTCTGTATGCTAGTCCGACGGACAAAAACTTACGCTAGGGCAGCTATTGGCTACTGGCTATCAACTTCCTTATTTTAGTCCGGTGTACGTCATCACGTACAAATCCGTCGGACTTTTGTGTGATCGTATGTAGGCAAGTCCGTTCGTTAGAAAGTCCGCCGCAAGTCCGCCAAAAGTCCGTCGAAAGTCTGTCGGACGGGCTGTCGAACTTTTGTAGCCGAAAAGTCCGACCGTGTGTACGCGGCATTAGAGTCTGCAAAAGACTTGAGACTGGGGCGGAGGTTCACCTTCCAGCCGGACAACAACACTAAACATACAGCCAGAGCTACAATGGAATGGTTTAGATCAAAGCATATTCATGTGTTAGAATGGCCCAGTCAAAGTCCAGACCTAAATCCAATTGAGAATCTGTGGCAAGACTTGAAAATTGCTGTTCACAGACCATCTCCATCCAATCTGACAGATCTTGAGCTATTTTGCAAAGAAGAATGGGCATAAATGTCCCTCTCTAGATGTGCAAAGCTGGTAGAGACATCCCCAAAAAGACTTGCAGCTGTAATTGTAGTGAAAGGCGGTTCTATAAAGTATTGACTCAGAGGGGGCTAAATACAAATGTACCCCCCACTTATCACATATTTATTTGTAAAAAATGTTGAAAACCATTTATCCTTTTTCTTTCACTTCACAATTATGAGCCACTTTGTGTTGGTCTATCACATAAAATCCCAATAAAATACATTTATGTTTTTGATTGTAACATGACAAAATGTGGAAAATTTCAAGGGGTATGAATACTTTTTCAAGGTACTGTAACAAAGGCAAAAAAAAAAGTATTGTTTTATTTTTATTTTATATCTATACACAAATGTTTTGTCTTTCATTTCTATTTTAAACTGAATGGACTGTTTTAGGCCCCTTTCACACGAGGCGTGCTCCGTTTCTACGGAGCCCGCCTCGGTCCGCCGGCTCAGCGGGAGATCAGTCCGTTGATCTCCGCTGAGCCGGCGGATGACAGGTCCCTCTCTGCTCACTGAGCGGGGAGGGGCTTGTCAGGTGCCGCTGCCGCCTATGGAGGGATCGGACGAAAAAGGACAGCGTGTCCGTTTTCGTCAGATCTCCCCCGATCCGATCCGCCAGCGACGGACCTGGATGTAGGGCCATCCGTCTGCTCTTCAGCGGATCGGACCGGGTCGGATGTCAGCGGACATGTCTCCGCTGACATCCGACGCTCCATAGACTAACATGGAGCGCCCATTCAGGTCCGCCGTCAAAACTGACAGGCGGACCTGAACGGTCCGATCGTGTGAAAGGGGCCTGTTTACAATCACTTCATTATTATTATTGTTATTATTATTATTATACACGATTTATGTAGCGCCAACATTTTACGCAGCGCTTTACAATGTAGAGGGGAGGACAGCACAATTACAGTACAGTTCAATACAGAAGGGACAGGAGGGCCTGGCTCGTATAGCTTACATTCTAAAGGGAGGGGGTGGTGGTACAAAAGGTAGTTGATGGGGGGAATGATTTAGATTCAGATACAGTAAAAAATATTTTATTCCTATTTGGGGTAATGATTCTGTATAAGTCTGGATTCTCATTGGTGTCATGCATGGGGACATGCTTGTTCCAGATCAGTGACTACAAATGTATTGAAGCCAGAGCAAAACTAGGGACTGGGAGTCTCAGGGGGGCTCAGCATTGGCAGCCTCCCTTTCTAATGCCACGTACACACGACCGGTTTTGCCGTCGGACTAAACTCTGAAGGTTTCTCCGACGGAACTCCGAATTCCATTCAAGCGGTCTTGCCTACACACGGTCAAACTAAAGTCCGACCAAAGTCCGTCCGTCCAGAACGCGGTGACGTACAGCACGTACGACGGGGATACAAAAAGGACGTTCAATAGCCAGTAGCCAATAGCTTCCGTCTCGTACTTGCTTCAGAGCAAGCGTCATTTTTGGTCCGTCGGAACAGCATACAGACGAGCGGTTTTCCCGTTAGGAATTGGTTCCAGCGGAAAGATTTAGAACTATTTCTAGGTCCGTCTGAATTTTCGGAAAAAACGGTCCGATGAGGCCTACACACGAGTGAATTATACAATGAAAAGACTCCGTCGGACTTCTTCTATCAGACATTCCGCTCGTGTGTACGCGGCATCAGTTTCCTTTTAAACGGTAAGCAATTGAGTGAAAGTGATTTTCTCTCCTGCCTTCGGAAACTCACATGCGGTTTTTATATGAAATCCCACCATGCCGGAATGATGAAGAGAAATATGAAGAGCAGGGACCTTTGTGGCTTCCGCCTTGGTGAATTTTTTTTTTTTTTTTTTACGAGAACTGGCCTCATAGATTACCCAGCATGGGCCGAGGGCAAATGGGCCAAAACATAATGCCATCCTGATTACTTCCATCGTAATCACACATGTGGCCCTCCCTCTGCTGAGCCATCGCTGTGGCTTGCACAGACGACGAGCACAGGCCGCCTATGAGAGGTGGCTTTGTGAACTATGATTGATTCTTCAAGCGGGAACCTGGAGGGGAAAGCGTATTCCTGCCGTGCAATGTTTTCTAAGCTTTTATGGCCGAGGTACCAGGAGGAAACGCCTATTAATATGTCTTCAGATTGGAGTCTATGAAATGTACAGGCCATGTTTTTTCCCCCTTCAAGGTTTCCATGTAATGTAACATGGCCTGTATCCATGGCTCTACCTATCTCGTAAAGGAAACTTTGGACCCCGGGAACATTGCCCCTTCCCAGCCTTTTTTTTTTCCTGGGCTTCGTGTTCCCATCGGTGGACCCATGGGCGGGTGCTGCTGGAAAAATGACAGCCGGACCCGGACATGATGTTTTACGTGATGCTTCTGGGTCCTTACTAAGAAGGGATGGACATTTGCTGGGCTCTAGTCTCCTCTCTACCCAGCTAATGCCCATCCCTACTTGGTAAGGACCCAGAAAAACATCATGTAAAAACATCTTGTCCGGGTCCAGCCGTCACTTTCCCTGGCAGCTGTGGCTGGGGAATTAGCTAGTGGAGCGTGACCTGTGCTCCATTATCTTCAATGGAAGGCAGTTCAGACATCAGGGGTCTTTTATCAAGCAGAACCTGTCAGAAAAAGTATCACATAAGAGACTTTTTGTCCCTTATGTGATAAACAATAAAGCTTATTGACGAATAAACAAAGTTACACCCAGGCACTTAAAACGAATCTGCACCCAAAAGGGGAAGCTCCACTTGTTTGCGCCCTCCCACCCGTCCAGTGCCACATTTGGCACCTTTTGGGGGGGGGGGGGGGGGGGGGAGGAACAGGTACCTGTTTTTGACAGGTACCCATCCCCACTTCTGGGAGACCTGGCTACGGCGAGATGCGGCGCGGTCCCCCGGAAGTTCGGCCCCCCTCCTCCTTCCTTTGCCGACAGGCCAGTTAGTAAGTGCAGCACGCTTCGCGCATGCACAATATGGAATCTGGCTGTGAACCTGAAAGGCTTCAATGCTGGTTTCCCATACCACGAATGGCGGCGGCAGCACCCGAGAGCTGATCGGAAAATCGGCTGGGGTGTCCCGACTTTGCGGGATCCCTGGACAGGTAAAGGTCCTAAGATTACAAGTCAACAGCTACAGTATTTGTAGCTGCTGACTTTAAATTTTTTCGGTGGGGGGAGGGGAACTCCTCTTTAAAGTTGTAAAGGCTATATTTATTTTGTAATAACAAAAATGTTATACTTACCTGCTCTGTGCAATTGCACAGAGCAACCCCGTATTTCCTCTTTTGGGGGGGTCCCCTGTCGGCGCTTTCAGCTTCTCTGTGCAGCCCATAGGAAGCCGTCTCCTATGGTGGTGCACCACGAGGGCTCGCTCCCAAGCCAGGCTGTGTGCGTCTATAGACACACACAGTGCGGCTCAACCCCGCTCCCTCCTCACATTTGATTGACAACAGCAGGAGCCAATGGCTTCCGCTGCTGTCTGTGAGCCTGTGAGAGGGGAGAGAGAGAACCAGAGTTGTGTCCATCTGATCGTCCTGATCAATACAGGACTCAGGTAAGTATTTAGGGAGGGGGTTCAGGGAGACAACTAGTGGAAGGTTTTTTTTTTTTAACCTTAATGCAAATAATGCATTAAGGTGAAAAACCTTTTGGCTTTAGAACCACTTTAACCACTTGCTTACCGGGCACATAATTCCCCCTCCCGCCCAGACCAATTTTCAGCTTTTAGCGCTGTCACTCTTTGAATGACAATTGCGCAGTCATATAACACTGTGCCCAATAAAATTTTGATCATTTTTTTTCCCCACAAATAGAGCTTTCTTTTGGTGGTATTTGATCACCTCCTGGGTTTTTTTTTTTTGTTAAAAAAATTAAAAAAGACCAATTAAAAAAAAAAAATACAAAACCGTTTTATATTTTGTTAATAAATTTTGCAAGCAGGTAATATTTCTCTTTCGTTGATGTACGCTGATGAGACTACACTGATGGGCAAAAAAATAGAGAAAAAGGGAGACTCCTATGGCCACATCCGTATAAATTGTATGTCATAAGAAAAGAGAAGGGGGTTCAACAAGGACCTCCTGAGCGGACTTTAGAGGCACAACAAACCTGAGAAAGCATAATCAAAATAACAATATAATCAATTTTATTCAGTATAAATACATACAATACAAAGTCGTTGACAAAAGATAATAAAAAATCATCTATATAAAAAAATATACATGATACAGGCCCCGATGTGTCTACGCGTTTCGTATAGAACTTCTTCAGGACACATTCAGGTTTCAGTAAATACACAAGAGGGTTTCACTAAAATGAGAAAAGATTTTATAAAAAAAAATGAACACCTAAACATATAATATCGTACAGCAATGGATGAAGAATAGCCTATGCCCAGAGATCAGACACTGTGTTAGTCCACTAGATTACCTTGTAAAGAGGCTTTCACAAGTTCAAAAACGGTAGTTAAAATTTATTCAAATATAGACGTCAAGGTCTTAGCAATAGAGGTAGATGACTATCAACTAGGGAAGAAGAAAAAAAACCCATAAGAATAACAAGAAACCGTGTACACAAAGGTCATATATAGGAAAACAAGATAATGTATACCTGTTTCAGTTCAGTTCCAACGAGGAAGGGCCAATAAATAGCCAATAATAAATAGTAGCACTGCAGCACCCATGGGGGGGGCACCAATGAGCCCATAAACCGTGTCTGCTCAATGGTCCATGTGGAACCGTGCAAATGCACTCGGGGAGCCTATGGTAACACACTTCACAGCAGAGGATAAGGTACTGCACTGATGGGCACCGATAGACTGCATTGATGGGCACTGATAAGACAGCACTGATGGACATTGATAAGGCAGGACTGATGGGTGGCATTGGTGGGCACTGTGAGGTGGCACTGATGGGTGGCACTGAAGGGCACCAATAGGTGGCACTGATAGCTGGCACCACTGCTGGGTGGCGGTGATGGCCACTGATTGGCACTGGTAGGTGACCGTATATATAATTGTTGGGAGTTCTAAGTAATTTTCTAGCCAAAAATACAGATTTTTACTTGTAAACAACAAATGTCAGAAAAAGGCCTGGTCGTAAAGTGGCTAGGGTATCAGCTTGCAGAAAATACAACATATTACCAAAAGTATCGGGACGCCTGCCTTTACACACACATAAACTTTAATGGCATCCCAGTCTTATGCCCCGTACACACGGTCAGACAATGATCGGACATTCCGACAACAAAATCCATAGATTTTTTCCGACGGATGTTGGCTCAAACTTGTCTTGCATACACACGGTCACACAAAGTTATCGGAAAATCCGATCGTTCTGAACGCGGTGACGTAAAGTACATACGTCGGGACTATAAACGGGGCAGTAGCCAATAGCTTTTGTCTCTTAATTTATTCTGAGCATGCGTGGCACTTTGTCTGTCGGATTTGTGTACACACGATCGGAAATTCCGACAACGGATTTTGTTGTCGGAAAATTTTATATCCTGCTCTCAAACTTTGTGTGTCGGAAATTCCGATGGAAAATGTGTGATGGAGCCCACACACAGGTCGGAATTTCTGACAACAAGCTCCGATCGCACATATTCCATCGGAAAATCCGACCGTGTGTACAGGGCATTAGTCCGTAGGGTTCAATATTGAGTTGGCCCACCCTTTGCAGCTATAACAGCTTCAACTCTTCTGGGAAGGCCGTCCACAAGGTTTAGGAGTGTGTCTATGGGAATGTTTGACCATTCTTCCAGAAGCGCATTTGTGAGGTCAGGCACTGATGTTGGATGAGAAGGCCTGGCTCGCTGTCTCTGCTCTAATTTATCCCAAAGGTGTTCTATCGGGTTGAGGTCAGGACTTTGTGCAGGCCAGTCAAGTTCCTCCACCCCAAACTTGCTCATCAATGTCTTTATGGAACTTGCTTTGTGCACTGGTGTGCTGTCATGTTGGAACAGGAAGGGGCTATCCTCAAACTGTTCCCACAAAGTTGGAAGCATGAAATTGTCCAAAATGTCTTGGTATGCTGATGCCAGGCCTTCTTATCCAAAATTAGTGTCTGACCTCACAAATGTGCTTCTGGAAGAATGGTCAAACATTCCCATAGACACACTCCTAAACCTTGTGGACGGCCTTCCCAGAAGAGTTGAAGCTGTTATAGCGGCAAAGGGTGGGCCAACGCCATAATGAACCCTACGGACTTAGGCTGGTTTCACATCTATTTGCTCACAGCAGGGGGTCTGGCGCGTCCCCCATTCACCGTTTCAGGTCCAATTTCAGCTTTTTCAATTTTTGGCTGAATTCGGACCTGAAACGGACCAAAAGACGCACAGGACTCCTGTGCAAATTTGCACCGGAGGCGCTGCGGAGATGTGTGAACCGGCTTCATAGAGAGCCGGTAACAATCTCCTGCTATTGCGCATCCAATTCGCTTTGGTGTGAACCCAGCCTAAGACTTGGATGGCATTAAAGTTTGTGCGTGTAAAGGCAGGCGTCCCAATACTTGTGGTAATATAGTGTACATGTAATCTTCCGCCCTAAAATGTTTTTTTTTTTAAACATGTGCAAACATGCCTTTGGATGGTCAGTTAACATTTGTGACGTGGCAAATTATGAAATTCTCTTCTTCTTTAATGGGATAATAATGAAGCTGTTTTGCTGGTGATACTGATGGAGTTATTGCAAACGAATTTTCAAAGGCTTTTTTTTTTTTCTAGTGATATCAAGAATAATATTACTATGGTTTTTATTTTTATTTGGGCAAGTTACCACAACACCATTATCCTGTCATTTTTAAGATCAAAGATAAAAAGGGAAATTTGTTCCTCGTATGGGGCTTTGGAGGGAAAAGGCTACTCTGAAATATTTGTGAGTGTAATTTTATTATGAAAAGGGGTGTAGATATGAAAAAGGGGTGTAGATATGACAAATCTACAATGCACACAAGTAAGTATACATGGAAATACAGGATGCGTAATACAACAGACAAGCAATACAGTGTATGGATTTCACAATCATTGGACTCTGTAACATATGGAACACACAAACGGGGAGGTCCCGACGCGTTTCGAGTTATACTCTTCTTCAGGGGTATCTGATTGGAAACAGCACAACAAGGGTATGTCTGTAATTGAAAAGACAATCATGAGCCAGAGGTGAAACGGCAAATAATTATTGTGACATTATTATTGTGACATTAAATGGCATGCCCGGTCCGGACCAAGAGCAAGTACAGAATTAGTGCCCTACAGCCCTTCCTCCAATTTGCCTTTAATTGGATGCAGTAATTCATGATACCCCCCAGCAATACTATATGGTCAGTACTTACTTTTACATGCTTTTATTATAATGATAATATTCTACTTTGTTTATATTTAATGTCACAATAATTATTTGCCGTTTCACCTCTGGCTCATGATTGTCTTTTCAATTAGACCCCTTTCACACTGGGGCGGTTTGCAGGCGTTATTGCGCTAAAAATACCGCCTGCAAACCGCCCCTAAACAGCCTCCGCTGTTTGTTCAGTGTGAAAGCCCGAGGGCTTTCACACTGAAGCGGTGCGCTGACAGGACGGTGAAAAAAGTCCTGCAAACGCTTCTTTGGAGCGGGGAAGGAGCGGTGTATTCACCGCTCCTTCCCCGCTCCTGCCCATTGAAATCAATGGGACAGCGCGGCTATACCGTGGCAATACCGCGGCTATAGCCGCGCTGTACGAGGGATTTTAACCCTTTTTCGGCCGCCAGCGGGGGGTAAAACCGCACCACTAGCGGCCGAATACAGCTGCAAGAACGACGGTACAGCAGCGCTAAAAATAGCGCTGTTGTGCCGCCGACGCCCCCACCGCCCCAGTGTGAAAGGGGCCTTATAGACATACCCTTGTTGTGCTGTTTCCAATCAGATACCCCTGAAGAAGAGTATAACTCGAAACGTGTCGGGTACTCCCCGTATGTGTGTTCCATATGTTACGGAGTCCAATGATTGTGAAATCCATACACTGTTTTGCTTGTCTGTTGTATTACGCATTCCTGTATTTCCATGTATACT
Source organism: Lithobates septentrionalis (assembly GCA_037952835.1). Taxonomy (NCBI): domain Eukaryota; kingdom Metazoa; phylum Chordata; class Amphibia; order Anura; family Ranidae; genus Lithobates; species Lithobates septentrionalis. The sequence goes on from JBBDGP010002253.1 coordinate 807,110, forward strand.
TACTTGTGTGCATTGTAGATTTTTCATATCTACACCCCTTTTCATAATAAAATTACACTCACAAATACTTCAGAGTAGCATTCAAAATAACGTCAAAGCAAATAACTCCAAGGCCAGTAATAAATAACGCATTATCTCCTCCGATTCCGCAACATGGCTGGTTGACGAACGGCCGCTCAGAAACGAACTGAAAAGTGCGAAATGAAAAACGCGAAAAGAAAAGCGCGAATCAACACTCACCAAACTTCTACTAACATGAAATTAGCAGAAGGAGCCCAAAGGGTGGCGCTAAGGAGCTGAAAAACCACGTAGTACGTCACTACGTTCCTGATTGTTGGCCAACAATTGTGTGGCCGTGTGTATGCAAGACAGGTTTGGGCCAACGCCCTTCGGACAAAAGTCCACGGTTTTGTTGGCCAACAATCCGATCGCGTGTACGGGGGGCTTTAGGCCTTGTAGGTGGGTGAATTGTGCTTGCTGGCGGGTTGGCATCACTTGCACTCCTCCGTGAGCTTCTAGAAAAACAGATGTTTCGGGTGACCCAGTTAGAATGCGATAAAAAAAAAACTTTCAGGTCTGCTTTTTGGCCCCCGAAGCAGTGCAGCGTTTTAATTAATCCTGAAATACAGCTCATAGAGAGTGTTCATTTATAATGTATGAGCTTGATACATCCTGTTCGAATATGTTATAAATAGCATTTTCCCATGTTCTGCTGGCCCAGCCATCCTTCTCTAATCCGTGAGAAAGTGGACCCCCCGCCCCACCCCCCCAATGCATGTGACTTTCTGCATGAACTACTCTAGACATCGTCTTTCCTCCACACCAAAGAAACAACATCCAGAGCACTGCGAGGGAGAGTCTCATTTAAAATCCCTCCGAGATGGATTTTTGCTGCCGGAGAAGGCGGTTTATCCAAGCACTACGTTGTGTGGCGTGCCAGGCTGCTGCTGGTAAAGGGAGAGAATTGCCCTGCTGGAAGGAAGCTGATGAAATCTCTTTGAAGTCAGGAGTTTGGAGATGATGGCAGGAGCTAGAAGTAGGAGACGTAAGAGGGAATCAGCGCCGCTGCATTGTGGGGGGGGGGGGGGGGAGAGACATTCTTTTGCTGCACTGCTAAATTCATAAGGATTACAGAAGCGGCTGAGCAGCAACAAGGCTTATGTGGATCGAGACCTGAATGGGGCTTCTAACAATATATTCCTGTACTGCGTAATGCCGCAAAGCGCGCTTGTTTCTAAAATGGACAACTAAAAAACCTCTGGAGAATCGTAACTTGTTTAAAGGCTCACCCCATACAAATCTGCCATGTATAGGGCTCTGGTAAATGCCGGAGACGTTCGAATGGAACTGCAGGCAAATATGTATTTGAAATAAATATGATGAGTGTCAAGGGGTTTGTTATACTGTTCAGCCTGTCTTGTGATTTACAAAACTCTTGCCGCACTGTGCGGAGGGTCCACTAGGCTGTTTCCTGGGTCACCACTGAGTGGACGGAGGTCATGATGATGATTGGTGGTCCAATGAACAAGCTGGATGTGGTGAGGGGATACAGGAACCAAGAAAATATGTATGTCACCTGTCTGGTTGTGACTTGATCACAAAACTGGATGTGCCAAATTACAAACCATCAGATAAAACTTAAAATATTTGTCAATAAAAACAGTGTGTTTTATTCATTTATGTTAAACCACATAACACATCTCTTTATGTCTCAAGGGCTCTTACAACATATTGGATTTATTTTTTTTGGACAAAGTCCTTACTGTCAGTTGGCATGACCTAGCAGTGATATTGGGCACTGGGACATCAACTGTGAGTTGGTGTGACCTAGCAGTGGGATTGGGCACTGGTATGTTATCTATGACTTGGTGTGACCTAGCAGTGGGATTGGGCACTGGCACATCATCTGTGAGTTGGTGTGATTTGGCAGTGATATTGGGCACTGGTACATCATGTCAGTTGGTATGACATAGCAGATGTATTGGGCACTGGTACGTCACCTGTCAGTTGTTGTGACCTAGCAGGATTGGGCACTGGTATGTTTTCTATGAGTTGGTGTGGTCTAGCAGAGGGATTGGGCACTGGTACATCATCTGTGAGTTGGTGTGGTCTAGCAGAGGGATTGGGCACTGGCACATCATCTGTGAGTTGGTGTGATTTGGCAGTGATATTGGGCACTGGTACATCATGTCAGTTGGTATGACATAGCAGATGTATTGGGCACTGGTACATCATCTGTCAGTTGGTGTGACCTAGCAGTGATATTGGGCACTGGTACATCATCTGTGAGTTGGTGTGACCTAGCAGTGGGATTGGGGACTGGCACATCATCTGTGAGTTGGTGTGACTTATCAGTGATATTGGGCACTGGTACGTCATGTCAGTTGGTATGACCTAGCAGGATTGGGCACTGGTGTGTTTTCTATGAGTTGGTGTGACCTAGCAGGATATTGGGCACTGGTACATCATCTGTGAGTTGGTGTGACCCATCAGTGGGATTGGGGACTGGCACATCATCTGTGAGTTGGTGTGATTTGGCAGTGATATTGGGCACTGGTACATCATGTCAGTTGGTATGACATAGCAGATGTATTGGGCGCTGGTACATCATCTGTCAGTTGGTGTGACCTAGCAGTGATATTGGGCACTGGTACGTCATCTGTCAATTGTTGTGACCTAGCAGGATTGGGCACTGGTATGTTTTCTATGAGTTGGTGTGACCTAGCAGAGGGATTGGGCACTGGTAAATCATCTGTGAGTTGGTGTGACCTAGCAGGATATTGGGCACTGGTACGTCATCTGTCGATGTGACCTAGCAGTGGGATTGGGGACTGGCACATCATCTGTCAGTTGGTGTGACCTAGCAGTGATATTGGGCACTGGTACGTCATCTGTCATTTGTTGTGACCTAGCAGGATTGGGCACTGGTATGTTTTCTATGAGTTGGTGTGACCTAGCAGAGGGATTGGGCACTGGTAAATCATCTGTGAGTTGGTGTGACCTAGCAGGATATTGGGCACTGGTACGTCATCTGTCAATGTGACCTAGCAGTGGGATTGGGGACTGGCACATCATCTGTCAGTTGGTGTGACCTAGCAGTGATATTGGGCACTGGTACGTCATCTGTCATTTGTTGTGACCTAGCAGGATTGGGCACTGGTATGTTTTCTATGAGTTGGTGTGACCTAGCAGAGGGATTGGGCACTGGCACATCATTTTTGAGTTTTGAAGTAGCAGGATTGGGCACTGGTACATTATCTGTTAGTTTTCATGACATAGCTGAGGGCTTGGGCACTTGTACATTGTCTCTGAGTTGGTGTGACCTAGCCGAGGCATTAGGCACTGGTACATCATCTGTGAGTTATTGTGACATAACAGCGGGCTTGGGGACTGGTACATTATCTATGAGGGTTTTGAAAGCAATCTGGCTTGTACCTTCAGTACAGGAGGGCTCAGGGACTCATAGAGCACATCAAAGACCTCTTGTCTTCAGCCTTTCCTGCTTCTGTACTACTGTAGACACCTTGATGTCATATTATTGTACTAGTATTTTTTAACCGTGTCGTGTTCTGCAAACCTGGAGCTCAGTTTGCCTTAGAGCCAGTTCTCATCTATGTGTCTTAATGGAAGACAACAAATATACACAGGTCAGCCACTGCTTTTGGTGGTGGTGGGGGGGGGGGGGGGGGGGGTAGTTTTCATATCCACATCACCTCAATGTGTATTGTAGATAAAGCCTTTTTTTAGCTTGTTGAGGGGCAAATATAACTGTCTATGCATTACAGCGCTTGTTATGAACGCAAACCCCAAATTTGCATCATACCTACTGGGTATTGTTGTGGAGCAAGCCTAAGACTGGCTTCACACTGCCGTGCGGATTGGTTAACGGCAGGGGTCCGGTGTGTCCCCGATCACCGTTTCAGGTCCGGTCCAAATTTTTGGGTGAAACGGACCAGAAGACGCACAGGACTCCTGTGCAATTCACTCCGCAGCCGCCCCGGAGCTGTGTGAAGCGGCTCCATTGAGAGCCGGTCAGATTCTCCTGACATGCGAATTCCCGCATTCCAATTCGCAATAAGTGTAAACCCAGCCTTAAAGTAGTTGTAAGCCCTTACATATACCCAGTGAGGTGACTATCCTTAGGTGATGCACAGAGATAAAACAAATCCTCCTACATAAAATTGTATTTGTCTCTCTGCAGTGTTCTCTTCTCCATCTGTTCAAAGTGCAGAAATTATAAGCTTGTCTGAGAGTTTAGAAAAAAGGGGGCGGAGTGCTGAAATTCCACACTACAGAGCTCAATAAGGAGAGGTCTGAGAGCTGATTGGAGGGAAGGGACACACCCCCTCCACACAGCACACAGGAACAGAGCTTAGGCTCTCAATGACACTTAGTGCTCTAGAGTGAGACAAATAAACGCTGTAGAAGGATATGCTATGTTCATATTTCATGTCTGAGGTTTACAATGGCTTTAACCGCTTGCCGACCAGCCGCCGTCATTATACTGCGGCAGGTCGGCACGATCCCGCGAGCCGTCGTAGCTGTATGTCGGCTCCTTTAAGCGGGATATCAGGTGCGCACGTGCCCGCTGCACTGCGGGGGTGCCGATGCTCGTGGCTGACGGTTGCGATGACCGCCGGCCACGATCGATCGCGGACACGAGAGGCAGAACAGGGACGTGTGTGTGTGTGTAAACACACAAATGCTTGTTCTGTGAGGAGAGACAGATTGTGAGTTCCTAATAGCTAGGAACCACGATCTGTCATTTCCTCTAGGTCAGTCCCCTCCCCCTACAGTTAGAAACACACACAGGGAACACATTTAACCCCTTGATCGTCCACCTAGTGTTAACCCCTTCCCTGCCAGTGACATTTTTAAAGTAATCAGTGCATTTTTATAGCACTGATAGCTGTATAAATGACAATGGTCCCAAAAATGTGTCAAAAGTGTCCGATCTGTCCACCATAATGTCGCAGTCCCGATAAAAATTGCAGATCGCCACCATTACTAGTTAAAAAAATAAATAAAAATGCTATAAATCTATCCCCTATTTTGTAGACGCTATAACTTTTGCACAAACCAATCAATATACAATTTTTTTTTACCAAAAATATGTAGAAGAATACATATCGGCCTAAACTGAGAAAAAATTTGCTTTTTAAAAAAAAAAATGGGGATATTTATTATAGCAAAAAGTACAAAATATTGTGGGTTTTTTTTTTCAAAATTGTCGCTCTTTTTTTTGTTTATAGCGCAAAAAATAAAAAGCGCAGAGGTGATCAAATACCACCAAAAGAAAGCTTTATTTGTGGGGAAAAAAAGGACATCAATTTTATTTGGGTACAGCGTCGCACGACCGCGCAATTGTCAGTTAAAGCGACGCAGTGCCGTATTTGCAAAAAATGGCCTGGTCAGGAAGTGGGTAAAACCTTCCGGAGCCGAAGGGGTTAATGTCCTCTCCAGCCTCTTTTAGCCACTTCCCGTCTACATGTACTCACTCCAGCTTTCTCATAGTGACAACGGTGGACTGTGCCGGAGCAATGTGTATCGGGAGAGACGTGGTGACTACAATGCAGGAAGCACAATTGGGAGCTAGTTGTCACTCCACTAACAGGAAGTACCTGAACAACTACTTTTATGGCAGGATCACCCACGGGATTAGTGAAAGCTGCAGATTTAAAACAAAGTAACTTTTGAAATGACACAATTACAATGACATGTTAAGCAAACAAAACAGCGTCAAAGGGTTAAACAAATGATTCCCATCCGTTTCCTCCCCCCTTTCGATTTTCTTACGTAAATCCAGAAAAGATTTTAGGGCTTCCTCCCGAAAAACTGATTAACATCAGCCCTGGAACCTTTTTTTTTTTTTTTCCCGATTTGCTTCTTAATTTCACAGCCTGATTATAGCCTTGCCTTTTGACTTTGACACATGTCATTGCCAGGGAAACATAAAGAACTGGGGAGGGCTCTTCAAACAATATAATTATTCCTCGTTTTCCTTTGTCGAGCCGTTTCAAATGCTCTCCGCTCGTCTCTCATGAGCCCTATCAAACGGGGCCGGGGCCGCGTGCTCCGCTGGAGATAGGCACGCAGACGGGGCGCTCATTTTCATGCCGCTCTTTCAAGGCGCCCGCCTGCTCCCGCCGCTTCTGTGTAATAAATTGGTGCGGCTTTATCTGTCTTTGGACAGGGATAGAGGCGGGCGAGGCGCCCACTGCCTGCCCTGAATATGAAAGCCCCCCCAAAAAACCTGTTAGGCCTTTGCGTATTCTGGGTGCACAGCCGTGTTCATTGGCTCAGATATCAACACAAATGATCTTGTTTCATCTACCTGGCGTGCGCGGCCTTGACGCTTGAGTGAGCGCCCGTGCCTGCCTGTGACTGCTAGACTAAAACGTCTGTGACATTAAAGGTGCAGCAACCTCAAATATATTTGATAGAATTATACAGCGCCTTGAAAAAGTATTCACACCCTTGAAAATTTTCCCACATTTTGTCATGTTACAACCAAACACGTAAATGTATTTTATTGGGATTTTATGTGATAGACCAACACAAAGTGGCACATAATTGTGAAGTGGAAGGAAAATGATAAATGGTTTTCAATTTTTTTTGCAAATAAATATGTGAAAATATGTGACGTGCATTTGTACAGCGCCCCCCGGAGTCAATACTTTGTAGGACCGCTTTTCTCTGCAATTACAGCTGCAATCTTTTTGGGGATGTCTCTACCAGCTTTGCACATCTAGAGAGGGACATTTTTGCCCATTCTTCTTTGCAAAATAGCTCAAGCTCTGTCAGATTGGATGGAGAGAGTCTGTGAACAGCAATTTTCAAGTCTTGCCACAGATTCTTGATTGGATTTAGGTCTGGACTTTGACTTGGCCATTCTAACACATGAATATGCTTTGATCTAAACCATTCCATTGTAGCTCTGGCTGGATGTTTAGGGTCGTTGTCCTTCTGGAAGGTGAACCTCCGCCCCAGTCTCAAGTCTTTTGCAGACTCTAATCCTGCGTACACACGAGCGGGATTTCCGCCTGAAAAATCTTGGATGGTTTTTCCGACGGAATTCCGCTCAAGCTTGGCTTGCATACACACGGTCACACAAAAGTTCTCTGAACTTTCGACCGTCAAGAACGCGGTGATGTACAACAATACGACGAGCCAAGAAAATGGAGTTCAATGCTTCCGAGCATGTGTAGGAATTTTGCGCGTTGGAATTGCTACAGAAAATCGCATTTTCGGATAGGAACTTTTCCGACCGAAAAATTGAGAACATGCTTTCAATCTTTTGCTGGCTGGAATTCGGCCAGCAAAAGTCCGATGGAGCATACACACGGTCGCATCTTCCGGCCAAAAGCTCTCATCGGTCTTTTGCTGGCCGAATTTCCCATCGTGTGTATGCGACATGACAGGTTTTCTTCTAAGATTGCCCTGTATTTGGCTCCACCCATCTTCCCATCAACTCTGACCAGCTTTCCTCTCCCTGCTGAAGAAAAGCATCCCCACAACATGATGCTGCCACCACCATGTTTCACGGTGGGGATGGTGTGTTCCGGGTGATGTGTAGTGTTAGTTTTCCACCACACATAGTGTTTTGCTTTTAGGCCAAAAAGTTAAATTTTGGTCTCATCTGACCAGAGCACCTTCTTCCACATGTTTGCTGTGTCCTCCACATGGCTTCTCACAAACTGCAAACAGGACTTCTTATGACTTTCTTTCACCAATGTCTTTCTTCTTGTCACTCTTCCATAAAGGTCAGATTTGTGGAGAACACGACTAATAGTTGTCCTGTGGACAGATTCTCCCACCTGAGCTGTGGATCTCTGCAGCTCCTCCAGAGTTACCATGGGCCTCTTGGCTCTTCTCTGATGAATGCTCTCCTTGCCCGGCCGGTCAGTTTAGGTGGACGGCCATGTCTTGGTAGGTTTGCAGTTGTGCCATATTCTTTCCATTGTTGGATGATGGATTAAACAGAGCTCCGTGAGATGTTCAAAGCTTGGGATATTTTTTTATAATCTGACCCTGCTTTATACTTCTCCACAACTTTATCCCTGACCTGTCTGGTGTGTTCCTTGGCCTTCATGATGCTGTTTGTTCACTTAGGTTCTCTAACAAACCTCTGAGGGCGTCACAGAACAGCTGTGTTTATACTGAGAATAAATTACACACAGGTGGACTCTATTTACTAATTAGGTGACTTCTGAAGGCAATTGGTTCCACTAGATTTTAGTTAGGGGTATGAATACAAATGCACCCCACACTTTTCACATATTTATTTGTAAAAAACTCGGAAAACCATTTATCATTTTCCTTCCACTTCACAATTATGTGCCACTTTGTGTTGGTCTATCTCAAAAAATCCCAATAAAATACATTTACGTTTTTGGTTGTAAAATGACAAAATGTGGAAAATTTCAGGGGGTATGAATACTTTTTCAAGGCACTGTATGTGGTGAAGAGGAATGTAGACATTTCACGCAGTTTTTGTAACAGACGTTAAACGCATACCCTGTTACTAAACTTTTATATAAGATTTAACACGGTATGAAACCCAAAGGCAAAAATGTAATATATTGCAGGTTACCAATCATTAGATGTGATGGCTGCACAGATGAAGCAGCACAGGGGGCACCTCTGGGCATGTGCATTGTCAGTCTGGGGAGGGGGAGTGTTAGATGTACTAGCAGATTTAAATACACTAACAAATTAAAGCCAAACTCCAGCTCACACATTATAATCAGTTACAGCAAACAGGTTGTTTCCTTCTGGGATAAAGGCTTTGCATAAATAAATAAAAGTCGATCATTTTAAAGTGGTTGTAAAGGCATTCTATGCATGAAGGTAAAAAAAAACAAAATGTGTGCAGCACCCCCCCTAATACTTACCTGAGCCCCCTCTCAATCCAGCGATGTCCACGAGAGCCTTGTCTCCCCGGGGATTCGCACCCTTGATTGGCTTCTGGCAGCAGCGGGAGCCATTGACGATGGCGTTGGTGATCTTGGGGAACCCTGTTTTATGGTCCAGGGGAGAAATTCCCAGACCCCCCCCCCCCCCCCCCCATGGAGGCTCCTTGCTGCCTCTCACAGACAGACACCAATCAAATTCAAGTCCACCAGTCTGTGTTTGAATCTGATTGATGATACTTGAAGCGGGGAAGCAATTTTGCACAAGTTTAAAGCGGGTTTTAAAGGCTGGATTTACTTTGTTCAGAAATCACTTTGACGCTTTTTAGCTGTCGCCAACTTGGGTAAGGGCAGATGATTCATGTAGCGTTTACTTCCTTCAATCCACCTGCCCTTAGCTCAGGCAAGCAGGCAGGGGGGTGTGCTTGGCTGAAAAAGCCCCCGAATCCCGATGGAAGAAAATAAAATGCCCAATGAAGACTCCTGGGATGTATGACATCATTTTGGCCTTGGCCAGAAACTAAGAAGCAACTGAGGAAAAAAAAAAAAAAAAGAAAAGAAAAAGGAAAATGTGTTAAAAAAAAAAGTTGTAAAAAAGAAAAATGTGTAAAAAAAATAAAAAAACAAAAAGGGTTAACACAAGTAAATATCATATACCTTCCTATCTATTTACTAACGCTAGTAATATACACTCACCAGCAACTTTATTAGGTACACCTTGTTGGACTGTGTTGGACCCCCTTTTTCCTTCATTCAACAAGGTGTTGGAAACATTCCTCTGAGATTTTGCTCCATAGTGACATGATGGCATCACACAGTTGCTGCAGATTTTTTCAGCTGCACATCCATGATGAGAATCTCCACCACATCCCAAAGGTTCTCTATTGGATGAGATCTGGTGAGTGTGGAGGCCATTGGAGTACAGGGACCTCATTGTCCAGTGGTGAGATGATTGGAGCTTTGTGACATGGTGCATTATCCTGCTGGAAGGAGCCATCAGAAGATGGGGACACTGTAGTCATAAAGGGATGGACATGGTCAGCAACAATACTCAGGTAGGAGATTAAACGATGCTCAATTAGCACTAAGGGGCCAAATTGTGCCAAGAAAATACCCGCCACACCATTACACCACCACCAACCCGAACCGGTGATACAAGGCAGGATGGATCCATGCTTTCAGGTTTACACCAAATTCTGACCCCACCATCTGAATGTCGCAGCTGAAATGGAGACTCATCAGACCAGGCAACGTTTTTCCAATCTTCTATTGTCCAATTTTGGTGATCCTGTGCGAATTGTAGCCTCAGTTTCCTGTTCTTAGCTGAAAGGAGTGGCACCCGGTGAGGTCTTCTGCTGCTGTAGCTTCAAGGTTCAATGTGTTGTGCATTCAGAGATAGTCTTCTGCATACCTTGGATGTAACGAGAGGTTATTTGAGCTACTTTTGCTTTTCTATCATCTGGAACCATGATAGTCTGCCCATTCTCCTCTGACCTCTGACATCAACAAGGCGTTTTCCTCCACACAACTGCTGCTCACTGGATACTTTCTCTTTTTCGGACCATTCTCTGGAAACCCGAGAGATGGTTGTGTGTGAAAATCCCAGTAGATTAGTCGTTTTTGAAATACTCAGACCAGCCCGTCTGGCACCAACAAAAATGTCATGTTCAAAGTCACTTAAATCTAGAGTTGCGTCTTCATCGCTTTAAACCCGAACACACATATGAATTCCACAGGTTCTGAGGCTAATTTAATGCAGATAAGGCCCCGAGTGAGTTTAATTACCACCTTAAAGCAGAGTTCCACGCTCTTTCACAAATCAAGCTGATTCACAAGCAGGCATAAAATACAGTGACAAACGAAAAGAATTTTTTTTTTTTTTCCCCAAAGGGTTACCTTGTTATTGACTGTTGATGTGTTTCAGGTCCTAGCCGCCCGCGGGTATTGCCGGGACTGCTGGGAGCTACGAATCAATCTTCCCAGGAGTCAGTGTGGCTAAGCCGCCGCTAATCATCGCGAGATCCCAAAACCGGAAGTGACACGATGACGTGCTTGTGTTGGATCTTAGTTGCCATCACAACGGGGCGGGGCACGATGCACGATGCCGCCTGTTGTGATAGCAACGTCGGAAGCTTACGAAGCGCTGCGACTTGTAAATAATGCGCATGCGCGGGAACGGGCGGGGCATGCTGGTAGCTCAGCATCACCGCATCCAGGAAGTGTCTGCTTGTGGGCTTCACATGCCCATGGGCAAGATGACAACCACCACAAACAAATTTTTGTAAGTTCCTTTTTTAAATGAAACCGGACATCAGGGGGGTCATTTGCAAATAACAAGTGAGTGGTATATGTAGATTATAGTAACTTAGGAATTTCGAAAAAAAAAAAATGTATTTGACAGTGGAACTCAGCTTTAATCAGCCACAGAACCTGTGTAATTCATGTGTGTTCGGGTTTAACCACTTGACCACTGGGCACTTAAACCCCCTTCCTAACCAGACCAATTTTCAGCTTTCGGTGCTCTCACATTTTGAATGACAATTACTCAGTCATGCAAAACTGTACCCATATGAAATGTTTATCCTTTTTTTCACACAAATTGAGCTTTCCTTTGGTGGTATTTAATCACCGTTGGGTTTTTTATTTTTTGCGCTATAAATCAAAAAAGACTGAAAATTCGGTAAAAAAAAAAAAAAAAAAATTATTTTTTTCTGTTAAAATTTATTGCAGAGTATTAGCGAGTATTGGCAGAGTATTAGCAGAGTATTGGCAGAGTATTGCATAGTATTGGCAGAGTATTGGCGAGTTTTGGCAGAGTATTGCATAGTATTGCAGAGTTTTGGCAGAGTATTGAAGAGTATTGGCAGAGTATTGCATAGTATTGGCAGAGTATGGCAGAGTATTGGCAGAGTATTGGCGAGTATTGGCAGAGTATTGCATAGTATTGCAGAGTATTGGCAGAGTATTGGCAGAGTATTGCATATTATGGCAGAGTATTGCATAGTATGGAAGAGTATTGCATAGTATGGCAGACTATGGCCACTGCAAACGATCTCTCCCTCTCTCCTCTCACACTGTACCGATCAGTACAGAGAGGGGAGGGAGGGACCGTCATTGCTTCGTCATTTGACGAAGCGATCACGTGGTAAACGGCTGCTACCAGCGGCCATTTACCGTGATCCGTGATGCCCCCGGACCCGGCGGTCACGAATGTTCCTGGGCGCGCGATTCTGTGGGGATGTCCATGGACGCCCACCCAGAATAAGCCGACCGCGCTGTTGCCGTCTTTCGGCTATGGCCCGGTCGGCATGTGGTTAAAGGGATGAGGTGGCAACCCTACCTAAATCCCCTTTCTTCCCCATTCTGATGCTCGGTTTGAACTTCAGCAAGTCGCCCTCACCGCGTCTAGATGCCTAAATGCATTGAGTTGCCGCCATGTGATTGGCTGATTAGCAATTTGTGTTACCGAGCAATTGAACAGGTGTGCCCAATAAAGTGGCCGGTGAGTGTAAGTATTAATAAAAAGTGGCTGGTGAGTGTAAGTATTAATAAAAAGTGGCTGGTGAGTGTAAGTATTAATAACAGGTCATGCTGATTGAGGCCTGGTTCACACCTATGCAGGTTGCAGTTTGCATACTCCAGGTGCATTTTGCATTTTTCTCAATACACGTTTTTGATCCATTGAAGTCTATTCAACCAAAAAAAAAAAAACCGATAAAAAAAGTCCCTGGTCCTTTTCCATAAAATGCACAGAATGGGAACGTGATCCATAGGAAACCATGTTACATGGACTGTAGTGTGTTTCTGCAAAACTGAAAACGCACTAAAAAATGCATAGTTCCGCCTAAAAAAAAAAAAAAAACTGCACATAATATACAATACCTTGGCAAACAAAATGTCATTTAGGTATAAAGTCACGTCTACTTTAAAATGAGATTGCGACATGTTCAGACATCTCGGGGGTAACCCGCTGTGAACAGGAAATAATTGCCCCCTCTGTCTGGCAAGTTGAAAAAAAAAACACGGAGATCAGAAATTTGCGCGTCAATCGCGTCTAAAGAGTTGCAGTAGAAAAAAAAAATATATATATCTGAAGCGGGATTTGCTGCTTTCATGTTTGATGTGTAAGCGGTAGCCGAGGGGTTAATTGAAGCCGCGTGACGTGTCTTATAATAAGCTTGCTCAGTTGAGTATTACACAGATCTGCTCTCTTGTATCGGCTCCTATTGAGGCCTCATTGTGTCTTTGTTACCGCTAGCTATTGTTCCACCGGAGGCCTCTCACTCTCCCGTATTGTGTCTGCTGGCAGCTGTCCCCCTTGCCCAATCCCCCTCCGCCAGGGGCCTCCTCCCTGGGCTGTAATGGCACCGATCTGATTGTGCAGAGGCCGAGGTTAGCTGGACTCAAAATTAAGTAATTAGGAGGGGGAGGGGAGGGTCACGCGGCACAAATGTCAATCACGCGGAGGGCCCGTTGAATAGACGTGCATTATGCAAAGTGCCTGGAGGAAAAGTATGTTTTTTTTTTTTTCTTTTTCTTTAATTTCGGTTTGACATTATGTCTGAAACCCCCTTCTGCCATTATACTCAGCAGATGAATACACACACAGTCAGGTTTTAGTTTACTATATAATCAGAGCAGGCAGTTGCCCAGGGGCAGCGCTCTTCAGGGGCAACATAAAGATTACTTTGTGATAATTGCATTCATTGGGAAAAATTTATGAAAGCTCACCGTCAGGATATGTATTCTTGTTGCACAAAAGCAAAAAAAAAAAAAAATGCAAGCAAGGCTGGATCTGCTTTTTTTTTTCTAACCTAAGGCGCGACAACAGCTGCAAGGGGATTGAGTGATGTGGGAAGCTTTAGAAAAGAGAAAACGATAAACGTGACGATTTAAACCTGATTTCTGGGCAGTGGTGGCCGCATCATTAGGGGCATAGGGGCACCCCCCCTAATTCCATGCGCCCAGCCCCTAATCTACATGCAGGGCGCCGGATGCATGGATTTCAATGTTTTTTTTTAAGCACATGATTAGAGCCTGAGGCTCTAATTGGCTTCAGAAAATGGTGGGCTCGGGGCGCAGAGCACTGCGCCCTGAGCCCACCCAGTTGTGTGACGAAAGCGTATTAATATTCGCTATTGTCTTCCTGATTCTCCTCCCAGCCAATCAGGAAGTGGGTCCTGAGACCCGATTGGCCCGAGAGTCTTAGGACTCCCGGGTCAATCGGGTCTCAGGACCCACTTCCTGATTGGCCGGGAGGAGAAGCAACGCCTGTAAGGGGAGGGCAGCCCGGGAGGGAAGAGATGGAGCGAGGAGCCGGTGCGTAGAGTGAGGAGCAGTGTGAGTACCTCCCGAGGCCGGCCAGCCCCAAAATATTGAGCACTAGCCGCCACTGATTCCGGGTATGAATATTTTTGCATGGAGTGGTATTGGGGTGATTATGCTCCTGTGGTAGGTGCTTTTACAATGAGTTGCAGTCGATCAGACTGTATTTCAGGGAGTAGCAGCCCAATTTTATTGAGCAAACAAGAAAGTTCACAGTTGCCAATGCAGAGGTTCTTCCACATCTACATAAATAGTCAACTGAAAATGCTGAGCCACCTGGCTCCCTTGTCAGCAGCACCACTGCTCTTCTTAACCCCTTACCGGACACTCTATAGCCAAATGACGTCAACAGCACTAATCATCCTTATCCCGATTATCGGTGCAGCCCTATCAGTGCCCATCAGCGCTGCCTATTAGTGCCCATCAGTGCTGCATATCAGTGCATCCTCATCAGTTCCACCTCATAAGTGCCCATTAGTGCAGCCCCATCAGTGCAGCCTATCAGTGCCCATCAGTGCAGCCTATCAGTGCCCATCAGTGCAGCCTAATCAGTGCAGCCTATCGGTGCCCATCAGTGCATCCTCATCAGTTCCACCTCATAAGTGCCCATTAGTGCAGCCCCATCAGTGCAGCCTATCAGTGCCCATCAGTGCAGCCTATCAGTGCCCATCAGTGCATCCTCATCAGTTCCACCTCATAAGTGCCCATTAGTGCAGCCTATCAGTGCCCATCAGTGCAGCCTATCAGTGCCCATCAGTGCAGCCTCATCAGTGCAGCCTATCAGTGCCCATCAGTGCATCCTCATCAGTTCCACCTCATAAGTGCCCATTAGTGCAGCCCCATCAATGCAGCCTATCAGTGCCCATCAGTGCAGCCTCATCAGCGCAGATCAGTGAAGGCAAAAACTTACTTATTTACAAAATTTTATAACAGAAAAACATTTTTTTTTGCCCTTACATTGGTGGTGAGTAGGAAGAATGGCCACCTTCCAGTGGTGGTCACAATGCCCCCTTTACAGACAGCTAATAAGATCATTGGTGTCATGCAGAAAAGGTACGTATACTCACTTTTTCTTTACAGGGCTAGAGAGGTTAGTGTAATGCCGCGTACACACAGTCGGATTTTCCAACAGGAAATGTTGGATGTGAGCTTGTTGTCTGAAAGTCCGACCGTGTGTACGCTCCATCGGACATTTGCTGTCGGAATTTCCGCCCACAAATGTTTGATAGCAGGTTCTCAAATTTTCCGCCAACAAAACTTGTTGTCGGAAAGTCTGATTGTGTGTGTACACAAGTCTGTCGCACAAAAGTTCCACGCATGCTCGGAATCAAGCAAAAGGAGCCGCACTGGCTATTGAACTTCCCTTTTCTCGGCTTGTTGTACGTCACCGCGTTCCTAAGTTCGGAATTTATGGCCAACATTTGTGTGACCGTGTGTATGCAAGACAAGTTTGAGCCAACATCCTTTCGACCGGATTTTATTGTAGGGAAAATCCGATCGTGTGTACGCGGCGTTAGAATGCTGGTGGCTAAAGATACAGGGATTTTAGTTCTAGCATTGACTTCCACTTTAAGTAATTATTTTCATATTAAGTGCTCTGAGAGCTGTTGAGATACCTGCTGGGTCCCTACGTTTTTTTTTTTTTATTACTTGGTGACAAGTCTGCTTTATATAGTTTTTATTGTTGTTGACCAATAATGATTAATGCAGTTCTGACCTGAGAGGTCCGCCTTGATCGTCAATATGCCTAAGAGAGACACTCTTTAATCAATAGCTGCTGGGCCACTGAAGGGTGGCGGTAAATATCGACAAAAAAAAAAAGCTTGGCGTATCTTAAAAGGCCGTAACGTTTGGTATCAAGACGGCGATATTAAACTGGGTTTTATTGAGATTACACATCAGACATATAAACTCAAACACTCCGGACTGGAGCTTCTTGAAGATTGCTGTCCTTTTTTAATCAGTTCAAAGGAGGAGGCATCACCTTCAGCTTTGCTCCTTCTTTTCAAATTCATAACTTCGCAAGCCTTTGATAAGACAGAAATAGATTACCTTTACGGAAGTGGCAATGAAGGAGTTGGCGGCTTCTGTTGAAACTTCATCAATCGGATTATATAGGCAGAATCCGCGCCCTGTTATCCTTGGCTAGCGTTGTCAATTACAGAAATGGAAAAGTATACCCGGAGGGGCGTCATTCGCTGTGTCTAGTGCAGCATTTCCAAAGGTAGTGAGATCCAGGAGCATGCAAATAAATGCTCCAGCTAGGTATACATTCTTTGAAACGGCCTTTACCAATGTTTTTACTACCAAGAAACTCTTGAAATAACATTCCGGGCTCAGGGAACACCTATTAAAAATGACTATCTCTATAGCTCACCGCACATTAGTGTGATGGTCAGTGGGACGAATGCTCCTTACATTTGTGGTCAGTGGGAAAAATTCCCTCTTAAGCCGCGCGCACACGAGCGGAATGTCCGACAGAAAAAGTCAGACGGAAGCTTTTCATCGTCTATTCCGAGCGTGTGTAGGCCTCATCTGACTTTTTTTTTTTAAATCTGACGGACCCAGAAATGGAACATGTTCTAAATATTTCCGTCGGAACCAATTCCTATCGGGAAAAACGATCGTCTGTATCCTGTTACGACGGACCAAAAACGACGCATGCATTGAAGCAAGTACGAGACGGAAGCTATTGGCTACTGGCTATTGAACTTCCTTTTGCTAGTCCCGTCATAAGTGTTGTACGTCACCGCATTCTGGACGGTAGGACTTTAGTCGGACTTTGGGTTGACCGTGTGTAGGCAAGACCGCTTGGATGGAATTCCGTCGGAGTTCCGTTGGAGAAACCTTCGGAGTTTATTCCGACGGCAAAACCGGTCGTGTGTACGCGGCATTACAGATAGGTAAAAAGATCATTGGTATCGGTGGAAACTTATCTGAGGCATAAGCTGATCTTTGTTAACTGCTTCCGGACCGCCATACGCCTATATACGTCCTAACTTTGAGGACGGATATCTTTGTTATGGCAGCAGCTATCTGCCATAACCTCAGCATCCTCTTCTTCGGCGGGCTGTCCGGTTTCCGATAATAGTGGTCTCTGCGGTGGATTCGCCGCAAGATCACTTTTATCGGCGGCAGGAAAGGGACTCCCACCCCCTCCCGCTGCTCTCCGGCGCTTACCGGAGCCGTCAGCAGCGGCGGAGGCGATCGGATCCTTTTTCCTGCTAGGCATGGAGACGAGTGAGGGGAAGATGTCCCCCACCCGTTTCCATACCATTGCAGGGCGGATGCGACGTCAAAACGTCACTTCCGCCCATAGCTCTTAAAGGGCCATTATTTTATTTATTTTTTTATTGCATTTTAATGTAAAGGGATGTTTACATTCCTTGTAATAGGAATACAAGTGACACAATTGTTTTTTAAAAGAACAGTGTAAAAATAAAAGGTAAAATAATTAAGAAAAAAAAAAATTTAAACGCGCCCCGTCGCACCAAGCTCGCGTGCAGAAGCGAACACATACGTGAGCAGCGCCCGCATATGAAAATGGTGTTCAAACCACACATGTGAGGTATCACCATGATCGGTAGAGCGAGAGCAATAATTCTAGCCCTAGACCTCCTCTATAACTCAAAACATGCAACCTGCAAAATGTTTTAAACGTCGCCTATAGAGATTTTTAAGGTTAAAAGTTTGTCGCCATTCCACCAGCGGGCGCAATTTTGAAGCGTGACATGTTGGGTATCAATTTACTCGGCGTAACATCATCTTTCACAATATTAAAAAAATTGGGCTAACTTTACTGTTGTCTTATTTTTTAATTCAAAAAACTGTATTTTTTCCAAAAAAAAGGGCGCTTGTAAGACCGCCGCGCAAAAACGGTGTGACAGAAAGTATTGCAACGACCGCCATTTTATTCTCTAGGGTGTTAGAAAAAAATGTATAATGTTTGGGGGTTCTAAGTAATTTTCTTGCAAAAAAAACTGTTTTTAACTTGTAAACAACAAATCTTAGAAAGAGACTCGGTCCATAAGTGGTTAAAGGAACCCCTAGCAACCTCTGGAGGAGAACCCTAGGGTTCCACAGAAACTTGGTTGATTTGGAGTATTGATAGCATAGGTTGCTTTTTAGATGCGAATGTCTACTTATAAAGACCACGGGTGCAGTTTACATTTTTTTATACAATGAAAATGATTTAGCATTTAAACATATTTTTCTTTTCAAATATTTTATTGGTAAATTCACATACAGCTGTTACATTAAGTTCCATACATAGTTTCAATTGAATATATGACAGTGAACATAAAAATAATGCCTGAGATTTTGGCTTAATGAAAACTAAGTGCTAGGATAACATGTATATTTCTAAATTGTGCGGCATGTTGGAACTACATACGTATATATTTGAGAGATTAAGGGGAGGTATGGTCCCTTTTTTAACACTATAAATCTGGGCCAGTCCCCAATAACAGTGGTGGGGGGGCCCTCAAAAGTATTGCCAGTAACAGAGTATATTACTTATTTTCAGTTTTGGAGGGTAGGGTGGAATGGAGAGGTGAAATTATGAAAAAGGAGGGGTAGTAAAGAGGGGGTATAGGCGGGGAAGTAGTAGATAGGAGAAGGGGGAAGAGGGGGGTGCCGGCCAGCCCGCGTGGGCGCAGGTGCCAAAATAGAGTCTCGGGGTGACATCCAGGTCTGCTTAAAGCGTTACTAGGTCCTCGTCGATATCTGTTGGCAAAAAGTGTTCCACCCAGGGTCGCCAGACTCTGTTGTGTTGGGTGGCTTTATCTAGGATTTTTGCCTCTGTTTTGCTATGTATCATTGCTTGGGTAATCCTATTCTTTGTTTCGATTATGTTGAGAGTGGGGGTTTTCCAGGCCTTAGCTATCGTCTGTTTGGCTGCTGTGAATAAATGTAGGAGAAGTCGGAGTTGTGATCTGGTATAGTCTTGTGGGAAGAGGTTGAGGAGGGCTATTTTGGGGTTGGGGGATAAAGTGATTTGGTGTAGGGTGGTTGCCATCTGAAATATTATCGCCCAGAAGCGTTGTACTTGTGGACATGTCCACCATATATGTAGGTGCGTGCCCCTTTCCCCACAACCTCTGAAACAGTTTGGGGAGGAGTCCGGTAGAAACTTAACAATTCTAGCTGGGACTAGATACCAGCGCATTAGCACTTTATAGTTCGCTTCTGAGGCAATAACATTCTGGGATGAGTTTTTTGTGTTAGACCATATGGTCGACCAGTCTTCTGGTTCGAGAGTAGTGTCGAGATCTCTCAACCATCTTTGTGCATATGTGGGTAGATCTGGGGGTGGTGATGTAAGATGGGAGTATAAGCGGGAGATAATGCCAGGGGTATGCGGATCAGACTCGCACATATGTTCATACTCGGTCAGAGTATCCAGACCAGAGTTGGTTTTTATAGTTTCTTGTACAAAATGCTTAATTTGGAGGTAGCGGAAACATTCCCTGTGAGGAAGTTGTGTTTGCTCCTGGATAATTGGAAAGGGTTTCACAGTGTCTCCACTAACGAGATCACAAATGCGAGTCAGACCCGCCTGGACCCAGGCTTGGAATGAGGTTGGTTCTGTGTAGGCTGGGAGGAATTGAGGGTGACCTAAGTAAGACAGAAGTGGGGAGTGTGGAGAGATTAGTTTAAATGGAGCTTTTAGTCTATCCCAAAGTTTAAGAGTGTGAAGTGTCAACGGGTTAGCTATGGGTCCTCTAGCTGATGTAGGAAGCCATAGTAGATTACCTATATTAAGCGGGTGTAAATCAATGGCTTCGAGAGCCACCCAAAGTGGGGTCTCCGTCTTGGCATGGTATAAAGTAGATTGTGCTAGGCGGGCTGCGTGGTAGTAGTGTGAGAAATTGGGGATACCTAGGCCACCGTAGAGCTTGTTGCGGAGAAGAATCGGTCTCGCTACTCTGGGTCTAGTAGGACCCCATATATATTTGAAAACTCTATTCTGTACAATCCTATGGTAATAAGGAGGGACTTTGATAGGGAGCACTCTATATAAGTATAACAGTTTCGGTAATAGGGACATTTTCACAGCAGCTATGCGTCCCAGCCAGGAGACACATAGTGGTAACCAGGTATTTAGTAAGGAAGATATTTGTGAAAGCATTGGGAGGTAATTAGATTGGAACAGGTTGGTGGGGTCCTTAGTGAGCTTGATCCCTAAATATGGGATCGATGTGGTAGACCAGAGGAAGGGGAAATTGCTACGTAATGTTTCTAGATCAGTTTGTGGCAGGGACACATCGAGGGCCCTCGATTTGGTTTGGTTGACTTCAAGTCCAGATATGTTAGAAAATTTATCTAGGATGTTCATAAGGTTGGGTAATGTGGTGTGGGGTGAAGTAATGAAGAGAAGTGCATCATCAGCGAAGAGGCACACTTTGTGGGAGGTGGATGCTATGTCTAAGCCTCGGATATCGGGATTAGATCTAATCAGGGCTGCCAGGGGTTCGATAGTGAGTGCGAAGAGCAGGGGGGATAAAGGGCATCCCTGTCTAGTCCCCCGTGCTATTGGAAAAGGATCTGATCGGAATCCGGAATAGTGTACATACGCTTGTGGGTGGTTATAAAGGGCCTTGATCCAATTTAAGAAGTTGGGACCGAAGCCCCAACGTTGGAGGATAAAAATTAGGTAGGGCCATGAGACTGTATCGAAGGCTTTGCGTATATCTAAGGAAAGGAGGTGCATGGGGATCTTACGGGAACGAGCCAGATGTTGCAAAAGGATTACTCGTCTGATATTATCGCTCGCTTGTCGTTTGGGTATAAAGCCAACCTGGTCTTTGTGTATCAAGCCTCCAATGATGGGATTGAGGCGTAGGGCGAGGACTTTAGCTAGAATCTTAATATCCACATTAAGAAGTGAGATTGGTCTATAGTTGGACCATAACGTGCTATCAGTGTTTGGTTTGGGGATCATAGAGATGAGAGCAGTCAATGTGTCCCTGCCAAAAGAGTGTTGTTTTAGTATAGTATTGAATGTGTTGGTAAGAAGGGGGGCAAGTTCAGTGGCAAACTTTTTATAGTAGAGACTGGGGAGGCCATCAGGGCCTGGGCGCTTATTTGCATTTAAACATATTTTAACTATCACAAAAAAATACCTCAGAGAGACCACTTAGAAAAATTTGGCAATTTTTTTGCTACCCTTTGCCAGGTATGATGCATTATTCCTATCAATGGAAGTCATCTTTGCCAAGCTGATGCTTGGCAAAGATGACTTCCTTTGATAGGAAGTCAAAGGAACGGCATGGTTGTTCCTTTCGAGGACCAGTAGGTGGGATTGGGAATACTTATCCTATATTAAAATATGAGGTATGACAGTTTAATTCCCGAAAATGGACTGTAAATTAAAAAAAAAAATGTTTTGCTTACCTATACACTAGTGGCTATTGTCACCTTCAAAGTCGTCCCCTTGTAAAGCGATGCACTTTTCTAGATGACTGTGCCACTGCTGGAAACATTTCTGGAATTTGTTTTCGGAAACGCTGCACAGTATCTTTTTTACAGTGCGCTGGATATCTGGAATGTCATCAAATGTCATCAAATCTGTGTCCTTTTAAGGCATTTTTTTTTAAATTATGGAAACAGCTAAAAGTCTCAGGGTGCTAAGTCAGGGGAATAAGGTGGTTGGACAAGTTTGAGAATGGATTTTTAGGCCAGGAACTTGCGAACACTTAACTCGTGCAGGAGCATTGTCGCAGTGGCGTATCCACTTGTCAGGTCGGAATTCCGGTCTTTTCCTGCAAACTGATTCCCGTAACCTTTTCCTTTTCCACAATTGCATCTGTTCTTTGCATTTTTGGCTTCCAACTTCTTCCATCAACGTGGACCCTCCTTAAACCACCCATGCCATTCAAAAAAGCTTGATTTCTTCATGGGTTGTTCACCATAAGCCTGTTGTAACAGAGCTAAAATTTCACTCGCACTTTTGTGCAAAATTTGATGTTCGCTGCTCCAGATTCCTGTGTCAGAAACCATGAAATGAGGCCGAGACAGAAGTAGAGTTAAATCACACTTGTTTAATAATAAAAGTAAAAAGAACAAACGTAGTCAAAACCTAGCCAAAGTTCAGTAACCGGTAATGGATAGTCAGCCAACCCAGAAGTCAGTGATCAATGTAGTGGAACAGCAAGCAGGATCTGGAGCCAGAAGGGATGTCAGCAAAGCAAGTCTTGAACAGGATCGCAGGAGATCGTTTCTGTGATGTTGACCAAGGCGAGGGCAGAGCTCCTCTGGACTGGATGGCTTAAGTAGGGAGGACTGACGAGCGGGATATCATCAACAGCTGAGTAACTGTGGAGAGATAGGAGCTGGCAATTAGCTGACAGCTGAGCGGCCAGCTCAGAGAAGGAAGGGCTGAGCCCAGCCCTGACATCCTGTCAATCATTTTCCACCAACAGAGCAACACGGACAGGTGTTATTTCCCCTACTACTTAAGTAA
Organism: Lithobates septentrionalis; assembly: GCA_037952835.1. Classification (NCBI taxonomy): domain Eukaryota; kingdom Metazoa; phylum Chordata; class Amphibia; order Anura; family Ranidae; genus Lithobates; species Lithobates septentrionalis. The sequence continues at coordinate 829,811 of JBBDGP010002253.1, forward strand.
GTCAACTGGTCTGAAACAAACTGTGCAAACTGTGACCCAAACTAAATTTACAGGTGCCGCTCAAGGCTCCACCGGCTCTTCTTTTGTAGCAACCACTTTGAGTGTAGACAAGGACAGAGCTCGCCTCAGCTCTAGACATTTAATGGAAAAGGGAAAAGTCCTGGAAGTCGCACATCTCTGCAAAACCCTATAAGAAGGTGTATGACATCCTTAGCCCCGTCTCCAACCAGGCCACGCCCCCAATGCATTTAACTCAGCCCATAGAGCTTAGTCATGGGGATTGCCCATGACTAAGCTCTGTGGGTGGAGTGAAACACGTTGGGGGTGTGGCCTGGTGGAGCCCGGGCCACACCTTCTTATGGGGTTTTGCAGAGATGTGCGACTTCCACGACGTTACCCTTTTCAACTAGGCGAGTAGAAGTTAGAACATGTCAGAACACGCTCGAGTGCGTATGGCTGTGTGACTCGCCACCATCGGTCTACGCCGCGTGCATTCAGGGAATTAAATTTTCACACCTCCTGCTGGTCAGAATGGTGTTCCCAGATCACCAGTAGCACAAGGTACTTTCAGTAGTGGGTCGGCATGGTGCCCTCACCACCTGAACGAAAGTTAGAATGCCTGGAGGATTTGCAACGTGCATTTATCTCATGGCTTTTTTTTATTTTATTTTTTGTTTTATAATTTATGGGGTATACCTCCAAACATGTTGCGTCTGATGGTGAACCGTAAGAAATGACATTTGAAGTGCATGAATAGAAACTTGAATAGTTGTGCAAATTAAAAAAACGTTGACAAGTAAAAATTATTGTGTCGTTCTTTTGTAGCACAGTATGAAAATTTAGAACAAACACCGCACAGTTGGATCTGCTGGTTCCACAATAAAATGTATAGATTATAGCGCCGGGCTCGTGCGGACCTCCGAGGCTCGAGTGTCAGGCTTCTGTGAATATCGCTTTGTGCTGTATTCATTGAGGCCGTTTCTCATTTTTCTTCCCGACGCCTGAAAGAAAATCGATGCCTCTGAGTCCGGGAGGAGCGGGCGGACTCTTGTACTTAGCAGAAGAATAGTTTTATGTTTTCTTCTTTATGATGAATAACTGAGCAAAAATGACATCTGAATTCTCTTTTCTCCACTAGGATTTTTTTTCCCTTCTTATCTCTCTTGGTGTTTAATTATTATTTGCTTTAGAATTTTCTGCAGTATTGGCCGAGCCAACCTGAATAAATATACTTTGTGTTTCTGTTTTTCTTCTGTTTTTAAGGTTTACATGTATAGGTCTGTATAAATGAATGTACAGCTTTGAAAATGATGTTGAAATACAGTTTAAGGCTCGGTTCGCATACGAGTTGCATGCGGTTACAGCAGGGGGTCCGGTGCGTGCTGGTTCACCGTTTCAGGTCCATTTTCAGCCCGAATTTTGAGCTGAACTCGGACCTGAAATGGACCAAAAGACGCACCGGACCTGCTGCGGAGATATCTGAACCGGCTCCATTGAGAGCCGGTCCAAATCTCCTGCTATTGCGAACTGGAGGCGGAGATCCCGCATTCCAATTTTGCAGTGGTGTGAACCCAGCCTAAAGGAAAAGCTGTGATGTTAGGCCCCATTCACATCTGAGTGTTTTGTAGCTTGAAGCTACAAAACTCTGGAGGGGGAAAAAATCAATTATTCTCTATGGAGATGGTTCACATCTCCACTCCAAAACGCCTGAAGCCAGAAGCTCCAAAACGCCTGAAGCTCAAACATGTTCTGGAAGATTTGGGCGTTTTTCTGCTTTTTACATCCGGGACCTTTTCACCTGCACAAAATTACGGCAAAATCGCGGTAAAAGCACAGTAAAAAAATGCGTTAAAATCGCGTGGCTTTCTGCCTGAAACCGCTACGCTTAGGTGTGAATGGGGCCTTACCCGTAGCAAGTAAAGGTCCTACCTAAGAGCATGCACTGCAATGGGTTTGATTTACTAAAACTGGAGAGTGCAGAATCTGGTGCAGCTGTGCATGATAGACAATCAGCCTTATGCCGCGTACACACGAGCGGACTTTACGGCAGACTTTGTCCGGTGGACTTTTCGACAGACTTTACGACGGACTTTCCAAATGAACGGACTTGCCTACACACGATCAACCAAAGTCCGACGGATTCGTACGTGATGACGTACGACCGGACTAAAACAAGGAAGTTCATAGCCAGTAGCCAATAGCTGCCCTAGCGTCGGTTTTTGTCCGTCGGACTAGCATACAGACGAGCGGACTTTTCGACCGGACTCGAGTCCGTCGGAAAGATTTGAAACATGTTTCATTTCTAGGTCCGTCGTACTTTTGGGGAAAAAAAGTCCGCTGGAGCCCACACACGATCGAATTGTCCGCCGGACTCCGGTCCGCCGGACCAAGTATGCCGTAAAGTCAGGTCGTGTGTATGCGGCATAAGTCTCAGCTAGTTCAATTATGCTTTGACAAAAGACCTGGAGGCTGAATGGTTTTTATGCAGAGCTGTACCAGATCTTGCACTCTCTGGTTTTAGTAAATCAACTTCAATGTGTCTATTACTACCAGTAGCTGCTAGCAGAAAACATACACACCCACTACCCACATCCCATAATACAGTGACCAGGACCTATCAGGTTCAATTATGCTACTCATTAATTTTAGAGTGTATCCGTTTCTATAGGCACAATCCAACCACCCTTGGGGCAAGCTCTTGGAGGAGCGCTTTGTTGTCTTGTAAGCTTGGCTTTTCAACCTGCTTGATCAATTGTCCACTAGTGTGGTCATATTCTGGGGCAACCCGGAGATATGAGTAGGGTTGCCACCTCATCCCTTCAAACCCGAACACATATGAATTACACAGGTTCTGAGGCTAATGAAATTCAGAAAAGGCACCAAGTGAGTTTAATTACCACCTTAATCAGCCACAGAACCTGTGTAATTAATGTGTTCGGTTTTAAAGGGTTGAGGTGGCAACTCTAGATATGAGATTATCACGCAATCCAGTAAAAAAAGGACAGCCTGGGTGACTTTGTTAGAAAATAGTTTTTTGTAAAATGTTCGATTGATATCTAAGAGTTAAATGGGATGATTAAACTATCAGTTTGGTTTAGAACGAGTGAATAAATTCAGGGGCAAGGATGGAAATTTTTTCTTGAATGTTAACAAATGTTGAATTCTCTCCCGGCTGAGAAAAATCATAACTGGCCTTATGCACATAGACTTATCAAAGTTAAAGCGGAAGTAGAACATTCCTTCTATGGAAATTGAGACATTGACATTGTACTCGAAGGGAAAGTCATTCGAAATGAGTCAAGTCCTTGAAAGCATTATCAAATCACTGGACGAGCAATTTTTATGCTTTCGTTCAAACTAAATTCTACAGGTGTTGGCTTTAATCTAGATACTTGATGGAATTTGGTTCTTGTCAACATACAGTGCCTTGAAAAAATATTCATACCCCTCGAAAATTTTCCACATTTTGTCATGTTACAACCAAAAACGTAAATGTATTTTTTTTTTCCTTCCACTTCGCAATTATGTGCCACTTTGTCACGTAAAATCCCAATAAAATACGTTTACATTTTTGGTTGTAACATGACAAAATTCCAGGGGTATGAATACTTTTTCAAGGCACTGTAACTATTGAAGCAAGCAACCCTGTGTTAAATCATTTTGTAGAAAAAGTAAAGCATTGTCCTCCCTTTTTTCGGTCTGAAATCATAGAAGTGTGTTACCCAAAAAAAAGGACATGCTTTTTCTTAAACATTACAAGGCCATAAGATGTTCCTCTTTCCTAGTGTCTGCTTTGTAAATGAATCTTATGCCGCGTACACACGAGCGGACTTTATGGCAGACTTTGCCCGCCGGACTTTTCGACGGGCTTTATGACGGACTTTCCGAATGAACGGACTTGCCTACACACAATCCACCAAAGTCCGTTGAATTCGTACGTGATGACGTACGACCGGACTAAAACAAGGAAGTTCATAGCCAGTAGCCAATAGCTGCCCTAGCGTGGCTTTTTGTCCGTCAAACTAGCATACAGACGAGCGGACTTTTCGACCGGACTCGAGTTCGACGGATAGATTTAAAACATGTTTCAAATCTAAGTCCGTCCAACTTTTGAGAAAACAAAGTCCGCTTTAGCCCACACACGATCGAATTGTCCGACGAAATCCCGTCCGCCGGGCAAAGTCTGCCGTAAAGTCCGCTCGTGTGTACGCGGCATAAGTTCGGTCTCTTCCATGAAAAGGCTAAAAACTAGCTGGTTGGGCTCCACTGCACATTATTTAAAATCTAAATTTAGTTGGTTATTACTGCCAAAACAGTTTTTTTTTAAGCTTTGTTTGATTGCCGTAAAGCTTATTCAAATGTCAGTTCCTTTTTTTTCTGAAAAATTCTAGTAGCTACATCCACTAAAATTCTTTATTCTTTCTATCTTCTGCTGCCATTATAATGCCGGATAATAGTGTCATAGATTAATTTTCCATAATATAGTGGTCTCCAAACTATGGCCCGGGGGCTGATGGGGCTCTTTGCTTGTCTTTGTCAGGCTGTTGAGGCACTATTCCTACCATTGACACCAACAACGGGGCACTATTCCTTCCCCTGGTACCAATTATGGGACACTATTCCTCCCCACTGACACCAATTATGGGGCACTATAACTTTCTCTGGTACCTATTATGGGGCACTATTCCTCCCACTGACACCAATTATGGGGCACTATTCCTCCCACTGACACTAGTTATGGGGCACTATTACTTTCCCTGGTACCAATTATGGGGCACTATTCCTCCCTCTGACACCAGTTATGGGGCACTATTACTTCCCCTGGTACCAATTATGGGGCACTATTCCTCCCACTGACACCAATGATGGGGCACTATTACTTCCCCTGGCACCAATTATGGGGCACTAATTCCTCCCACTGACACCAATTATGGGGCACTTTTACTTCCCCTGGTACCAATGAACGGGCACAATTTCTCAGTTTCTCCCACCGATGCCAACAATGGGGGCACTATTCCTCTCACTGATACCAATGATGGGTCACTATTTCTATTGTTTACTCTGGACATTTTCTACTCTCACTGGCCACAGTTCGGCCCCTAGAGTCTGAAGGACAGTAGACTGGCCCTTTGTTTAGAAAGTTTGGAGACCCCTGATATAGACACAAACAGTTTAGAAGTTCACCATCCGAAGAGTCACTCCTTCACTGTATTCTTGTTGGTAGGGGCTGAGACACAAACTAGTGAGGGCAAGCTACCTGCTGAATCCTCAAGGAGATAAGAAAAATAGCCAGAGGGTGTTTAAACCAACCAGTACCAATCCAGAAAGGATATTTCAATTGGCCTTTAAATGTTGATGATACTTTTTAGGTTCTCACTTTTTATGTCAAAGATGTCGATATGTCCAAAAACAATTTTCGTTTTTTTTCTTTTGCAGATGGGATCCATAGTGTGACAGCTCAATGTGTCCTACGTGTTCTCATAATCACTGAGGACATGTTATCCAACAGTATCACCGTCCGCCTGGAGAACATGTCTCAAGAACGCTTTCTGTCCCCCCTCTTGACCAGCTTTTTGGAAGGGGTCTCCACTGTGTTGTCCACCCCAAAGGAAGACATCTTCATCTTCAACATCCAGAACGACACTGATGTAGAAGGATCCATCCTCAATGTCAGCTTCTCCGCTCTTGTACCCCAGGGGGATCGCTCCCAGTTCTTCAGCTCCGAGGACCTTCAGGAACAGCTCTACATGAAAAGGATGACGCTGACCTCTGCCTCCATGCTGGAGGTTCTACCCTTCGATGACAACGTCTGTCTTCGGGAACCTTGTGAAAATTACATGAAGTGTATATCTGTTCTAAAATTTGACAGCTCGGCCCCTTTCATCGCCTCCGAGTCCATCCTTTTTCGCCCTATTCATCCCATCACCGGTCTGCGCTGCCGCTGCCCTCAGGGCTTTACTGGGGATTATTGTGAAACCGAGATAAATCTCTGTTACTCTAGCCCGTGTCAGAATGGAGGAATGTGCGTCAGAACAGAAGGCGGGTACACCTGTATCTGCAAAGAACGCTTTACAGGTTAGTGCTTTTTATCACTATCGCTTTTATTATTACTATGTTAGAAAGACTTGGGCACCAGGCTTGGGTCATGCCATCCTTGTGTCCTGTATTTTTACCAGAATAACAATTTTTTATGTGTTTGTGCAATTTTCCATAAAGTTCAGAACTACTTACCTTTTAATTACGGTTCCATGACAGGAAGTAAAGTGGTTTGCATGGCAGGGATCACCGATATGTGACCATCTCCCCCCTTTTGGCCTTACTCCTGGTGTTGGGTTCTGCTTGGTTTTAGGCTCATTTCATGAACTCAAAGTGGTTTTAAGTATGTACTGTTGCTGTTAATCGAAGTGTGAACTTTTACTTCCTAAAACTTCCTGATGACTTCTAGAGTTTGGAAGAATGGCTTCTGAGTTTTACATTTATTTTTTCACCCCTGATTAATATGATTGTAGTTATTATGCCAAAACAAGTGATATATTGCAGCTTAAAGTGGTTCTATAGCCTCAGGTTTTTTTTAGCTTAATGGATTGTATGCATTAGGGTAGGGGTAGGCAACCTTAAAGAGGTGGAAATCTACCTGAACAACATGGGAGAAGTCATAGGTCACCGGGCACAGTGTTGCCTTCTCACACCAGTTAAATCTCTAATTGCCGTACTACCATGTTGCAATCCTGGCAATCATGGATTTAAATCAGATGGTGAGGAGGCAACATATCGCCTCCTCACCACCTGTCAAACACACTTGCTTTTCAGAGGGGCAGAAGTGCCTGCTGCACTTGTGAGCGAGCCCTTGGTTGCATTCGGCAGCAGCACCCTTCGGGCTCGTTCACACGTAAAGTGGGGGTTGGTAAAACCCTGCGGTTGAGTCGTGGTTTTACTGCCTCCAATCCCTACCCCCTTTAGCTGCTGAGGCAGCAGCCAAAGGTCTACATATGCCGCAGCAGTTATTAAGCCCCCTGTTGCTTTTGGTGGGTGCTACTGTCTGCCAATCGTGACCCATTTAAGTAAATGTGGCCACTCTGCAAGTGCCCCGCAACTGCATGCTTCTGCGGGGTCCAGGTGGTGAGAAAGCAACACAATGCTGCCTGCTTTAACCCCTTGTTTGCGGTACTGCACAAGGTTGCAGGGCACTTGCAGAGTGGCCTCATTCACTTGAATGGGTCATGTTTGGCAGGTTCTAAATGCCCACTAACCATGACAGGGTGTATAACTCCTGCTGCAGCTGCGACACCTGTGGCCACTGCAGCTAAAGGGGGTGCGGTTGGGGCTGGGGTGATGGGAACCAGACGGCCGCACCGTCGGATCCTTTCTCAGGCAAACCGGTGCTAACGGTAAGCCCCAAAAGCACCGGCGAGAGGGGACGGCTTTGGAAACTAGCCCGAGCCACTCATGAGCCGCTTGGACCGATTTCCTGAGAAATTCGGCCGCCTGCTAAAAATAGAAAATGGTAAAGCACTTGCAGACTGCAAGGTATATATATGTATTGTGAATGAAATAAAGAAATGGTCGCACTCCGAATATCCAACAAACTTGCTTGATGTACCTTTATTGTCACAAGCGTATCAGACAAACACAGGACAAGCAGTTGACATGTTTCGCAAGCAATAGCTTGCTTGTCCACAATAGCAATAGCTTGCTTGTTGGTTGTGAACAAGCAAAAGCTATTGCTTGCGAAACATGTCGGCCGAGAAATTTCAACGCGACTTCAACGCGATTTCAGGGAATGCGTGTCCAAACTTGAAGTCTATGGACCTCAACTCGCATGAAAGTCGGACCAAAATAGTACAGGGACTACTTTGAAGTCGACACGTCTTGAAGTCGCACATATATGAATGGTTATCATTGAAAATCATGGGGAACGACTTGTCATGCGACTTTGCAGTCCTAAGTCGCATGACAAGTCTCACGAGTGTGAAAGGGGCCTTTAGGATCAGCTAAAAAGCTTTATATCCTTACGGCCATAATAACAGGTAACTTATATACCGTCGCAGAAAAATAAAAAAGTAAAAAATACCCTAAAACAGAACTGTATAGATAAAAAAAGGCATAAGGCACCAAATCTTGGTATTGTTAGTGCCAGTGTGTTTGTAATATTATAATCCTACATATCCATAGCTAGACCAAGAATTCCATTTTCTATAAAAGACAGGCATGGTATCCATAATAGTATAATGCACACGCTCCAAAGATGAATGGTCTCAGTACTTGGTCCCATGGGACCTCAGAGGAGAGCAAGTGTAGAGCAATTGCCCAGTGAACTACACTAAATAAAATATGAGCCAGTTTTTGGCATGGGGGTGGGGGACACCTCTGGTAGCTTAGCAGAAAATAGGCACATCTGAAAGGTCAGAGTCACTTGCGTCCCTTTGATTTGAGCAACCTTGGTGGAGACTTTCTGCAGCTCCAGAAAATATGGAGATAAGTGCCTCTAAAACAGATTTCTGGAACCGAGGGGTAAAAAAACCTATGTAATTTGGTCGGTGTATAATACCACCCAGTGTAGAGTTTCACCACCGTTTCCTTCACTGCCATAGACTTTGCGCATCTATGCATATTGGAAATCACATCCAACCAATCTTCAGGGGAAATATCCTGACCCGTCTTCTCCTCCCAGGCGAGCATCGCTGAAGATTTAGTGGGGAGATCTTTTTCATTAAGGTATTGGTACATAATGGAAATTGTGCCCTTGTCCCTGGAGGAAAATCTGCACAAGTGCTCAAAAGTGGTAGCTGTGTTTGTCACCTCCAGAGGGTAGTGGGTGGAAAGGAAAATGCCTGATTTGTAAGTACTTATAGAATTCCTTTCTAGGTAGAGCATAGCTCAGCTGGAAGGAGGAAAAAGAGCAAATTGGGGGTTCTCACCGCTTGTTTGAACCCCTTGATCGCCGCACTAGCGCTCCACAACCACGTGCATTGCACACAGTTGCTGGGCACTTGCAGTTCACTTGAATGGGTCACATTCAGCGGGCGCTATGCCTACCGAAAGCGATAGGGGTGTATAATTCCTCCTACAGCAGTGGCATGTGCACATGCCTCTTCAAGCTAAAGGGGGGTAGCGGTTGGGGACCATTAAAAGCCTGGCTGGACTGCAGGGTTTTACTACCCCCAACCACTAGTGTGAACAAGCCCTTAGAGTCTTGGAATATCTTTTCAGTGCCACTGCTATTACTTATGGTGACCCCCTGGCACACACTGACACACAGAGTGCCACTGGGATGGGAAATTAAAGAAAAAAAAATTCCCCATCAGCGACATAGGGAGCTATTTAAACTTGATGGAGGTTCACACACCAGAATGGGCAGAGGTTGGATTTAAAGATCTGTAGATCCAGAAGTGATATTTTACCTTTCGGTAGATAGCAAGGTAAAGGGCAACTCCGGGATTTTTCTTTAACCACCTGAATATCAGCATAATACATCCCCCTTGCTTTCCAGGCCTCCTATTCTTCTGGGGGCTAATGTGGCAATACTCACCTTCACTTCTCAGCTTCCCCCTACGGTACTTCTTTGCACCACAAGAGGTCCTCAGTCTTCCAGGTTGAATGACACCCAGTGCCATTTATCCTGACGGATTGAAGGTATATTGTAAGTACAGGGCGTCATGTACCCGCTTTCTGAAGGGGTATTGATGCAGTGCCCAGCACTCACAGTGTACAAATGCAAAGAATGGTGAAGACGTCAGTGGTGCTGCCTGCATTATTGAGCACCTTCCGCCTGCGGGAGAAGATCTGAAGTGGAAAAAAAGCTGTGTGTATGTGAATGCCCTGAAAAACACATAAAATACACACAGGGGTCCTCAGGGGGGTCCTGGGGGGAAGAGCCTGAAGTTGAGCTTTAAACTGTATGGTAACTTCTTCTTTGTCCTTTGGAGCAGAAGACAACCCTGAGCGGATGTGATTGACCTAAAAAACACATAAAATACCCTCAGGGTCCCTCAAGGTGCCCACAGGGGTCTTCAAGGTGCCCACAGGGGTCTTCAAGGGGGTCATGTGGGGGGAAGAGCCTGAAGTTGAGCTTTAAACTGTATGGTAGCTTCTTCTTTGTCCTTTGGAGCAGAAGACAACCCTGAGCGTATGTGAATGACCTGAAAAACACAGGGATACCCACACCCACAGGGGTCTTCAAGAAGGGTTTTGAGGAGAGGATCCTGAAATTGTGCTTTAAACTTTATAATAGTTTCTGCCCCCACAGGGGTCCTCAAGGGGGTCTTGGGGGAGGAGCCTTAAGCTGGGCTTTAAACTGTATGATAGTTTCTCCCCCACAGGGGTCCTTGGGGGATGGAGTCTGAAGTTGGGCTTTAAAATGTATGTTAGCTTCTCCCCCACAGGGGCCCTCAAGGTTTTTTGTAGGGGGGAGGAGCTTTAAGTTGGGCTTTAAACTGTATAATAGCTTCTCCCCCACAGGGTTCCTCAAGGGGGTCTTGCTAGGTAAAAGCCCGAAGTTGGGCTTTAACCTGTATAATAGTTTCTCCACCACATGGGTCCTCAGTGGAGTCCTTTGGGGAGGAGTCTGAAGTTGGGCTTTAAACTGTATGATAGTTTCAACCCCACAGGGGTCCTTGGGGGGGATGGAGCCTAAAGTTGAGCTTTAAACTGTATGTTAGCTTCTCCCCCACAGGGGTCCTCAAGATTTTTTTGGGTGGGGGGCGCTTAAGTTGGGCTTTAAACTGTATGATAGTTTCTCCCCCACAGGGTTCCTCAAGGGGGTCTTACTAGGGAGAAGTCTGAAGTTGGGCTTTAACCTGTATAATAGTTTCTCCACCACATGGGTCCTCAGTGGAGTCCTTTGGGGAGGAGTCTGAAGTTGGGCTTTAAACTGTATGATAGTTTCTCTCCCACAGGCGTCCTTGTGGGGATGGAGCCTAAAGGTGGGCTTTAAACTGTATGTTAGCTTCTCTCCCACAGGGGTCATCAAGGTTTTTTGGGGGGGAGGAGCCTGAAATTGGGCTTTAAACTGTATAATCGTTTCTTCCCCACAGGGGTCCTCAAGGGGGTCTTGCGGGAGAAGTCTGAAGTTGGGCTTTAAACTGTATAATAGTTTCTCCCACACAGGGTTCCTCAAGGGGGTCTTGCTAGGGAAAAGTCTGAAGTTGGGCTTTAACCTGTATAATAGTTTCTCCACCACATGGGTCCTCAGTAGAGTCCTTTGGGGAGGTGTCTGAAGTTGGGCTTTAAACTGTATGATAGTTTCTCTCCCATAGGGGTCCTTGTGGGGATGGAGCCTAAAGATGGGCTTTAAATTGTATGCTAGCTTCTCTCCCACAGGAGTCCTCAAGGTTTTTTTGGGGGGAGGAGCCTGAAATTGGGCTTTAAACTGTATAATAGTTCCTCCCCCACATTGGTGCTCAAGGGGGTCTTGCGGTAGAAGTCTAAAGTTGGGCTTTAAACTGTATAATAGTTTCTCCCCCACAGGGGGTCTTGCTAGGGAAAAGTCCAAAGTTGCGCTTTAACCTGTATAATAGTTTCTCCACCACATGGGTCCTCAGTGGAGTCCTTTGGGGAGGAGTCTGAAGTTGGGCTTTAAACTGTATGTTAGCTTCTCTCCCATAGGGGTCCTTGTGGGGATGGAGCCTAAAGGTGGGCTTTAAACTGTATGTTAGCTTCTCTCCAACAGGGGTCCTCAAGGTTTTTTGGGGGAGAGGAGCCTGAAATTGGGCTATAAACTGTATAATAGTTTCTCCCCCACAGGGGTCCTCAGTGGAGTCCTTTGGGGAGGAGTCTGAAGTTGGGCTTTAAACTATATGATAGTTTCTCCCCCACAGCGGTCCTTGTGGGGGATGGAGCCTAAAGTTGGGCTTTAAACTGTATTTTAGCCTCTCCCCCACAGGGGTCCTCAAGGTTTTTTCGGGGGGGGGGGGGGGGGGAGCCTGAAATTGGGCTTTAAACTGTATAATAGTTTCTCCTCCACAGGGGTCCTCAAGGGGGTCTTGCGGGAGAAGTCTGAAGTTGGGCTTTAAACTGTATAATAGTTTCTTCACCACAGGGGTCCTCAGTGGCATCCTTATGGGGAGGAGTCTGAAGTTGGGCTTTAAACTGTATGATAACTCTAAGGAATTGTAGACTTCACCCACCCAGCACAGCACTATAATTATAGGTTTCATTCGTTGTGTTGGATTTTCCATTTCTATATTTCAGACTCCATGGCAGGAAGCAGAGTTGTGTGTCCCTCTAAACGAAGCCACATGGCAACGCATGTTTGAGCCCACCAAGCCGCAGCTAAAATACGTCTAATTAAAATGCCAAATTCCATCCGTCACTCAATTAATCCTGCACATTTAGCCGTTCGCTTGGCTGCGTGAAAGGATGATTCTTTGTTTTTTTTTGTTTTCTGTAAATACACATTAGAAAACAGCAGAATGTTTAACCAGGATGTGTATCTAGATTGCGTTCTCTTAAGCCGAGCTCTCCAAACAACGAAGATCCTATAGCGGCAGCGGCGGAGCCCGTCTCCCCCCGGGATAGGCTCGAATTGCCGACAGCGAAGCCAACAGGTGCTGTAGCACAATTCTCTCCTGTTTACCCACTGTTAGCCTGTTTACCTTCCTGATGCCGGCGAGCGCACAGAATTCTAAGCAGCTCTCTGGGAATCTGTCTGCCGGAGAATAGAGAAGCAAAACCAAGTCATGAAATGAATGCGCAGAGACGTCCCGGCTGGATTTGTGCTTGGAGAACAATTGACTGGAGTTGGAGAGAAGGTAATAAAACACCTGTTTTTTTTTTTTTTTGCCTTGGACCTTTAAAGCGGATCGAAACCCATGCTTTAATGGTTTCCCAAAACAGCTCCATTTAAAGCGGAACTAAAGCCATCAATTTAAGTTTCATAAAACATTTACATTCCCGGCATTGCTGTCACATTTGCTTGTGCTCCCAATTAAACTGTCAAAGCAGCAAATGACTGGAGTCATAACTGATCACGTGGGCAGCACCATAGCATTTGCAGATGAAACAGAGGCCAAGATGGCAGCTTCCTTGGCTGAAAAGGATAGGGGGGGGTTTAGTTCCGCTTTAAGGCATGCCATGAATGATAACTGTCACTGCTGCATGTGCTCTCAACCGAACTGGCAAGCCATCAAATGGCTTGTGTCATACCTGATTACATGTGCAGCACCATGGCAACTGTAGATCAAACAGAGGCCAAATGGCAGCTTTCTTGGATGTAAAGGATAGGGGGGTTTAGTTCCTCTTCAAAGAGAAACTTTACATCTTTTCCTCGACCGCCTCCCGGCCCTTTAAGAGTTCTAAAAGCCGGGAGGTGGAGGTGGGCATTCAGGCATTCAGGTCATGTGACCACTTGTGATTGACTGCCACAGCGGCCACATGTTTAGAAAGCTCCCGATCGCAAGTATGCATCGGGCCCTTTCTGGTACCCTCCGGCTACCATGCAGGAAGCACACTCTCAGCGTTGGTAAGGAAAGGATAACAGTGATTGTTTCACGGTGCCAACATCCAAATATGTAGATATACAATAAAATGGGTTCCCCTTGGGGTAGGACTTTAACGGCACTTGGATAAATGTAACAAATCAATTCGATCGAAAAAAGAATTATATATTTTATTGAAAATACATAGATAAAACGTGTATAATGGAGTGTACATGGCAGCCATTACTGATGATGCATTAGTTACAGACAGGTGGTAAATGAGATTTATCCTTTACCCAACGTGTTTCGGGGTCTACTAGAGGTACTCCTTCCTCAGGGGTAGATAGGTCCTTTGGGGTGATGGCGGTTTCCTGTGGCCATGTTGTGCTTCTTGATGATGTTTTTAAACCTATGGAGTGTGCTATAAGCGTTTGTAAATGCAATAGATATATGTTTTGGAATTCTATTGGTAATGACATGTATAGGCATTGACTGTTTGTACTTATTTTATAGAGTTTCTATATCCTATCTACCCCTGAGGAAGGAGTATCTCTAGTAGACTCTGAAACGCGTCGGTTGAAAGATAAATCATTTATCACCTGTCTGTAACTATTGCATCATCAGTAATGCCTGCCCTGTACACTCCATTATCCATGTTATCCATGTTTTTATCTATGTATTTTCAATAAAATATATGATTATTCATTCTATCTAATTGATTTGTTACATTTATCCAAGTGCCGTTAAAGTCCTACCCCAAGGGGAACCCCTTTTTCTCTATCTCAGCATGGTAAGGTGTTTTAACAGGGCCACATATATGCGTGCGGCCGACGTCAAGGGGTTAAACTAAACTCCATCTAATAATTGTCCCTGTATGGTAATAAAGAAAAGATTCTTCCCAGACCATGGGGCCCATCGTCGTCTTCCTTGCAGCCAAAGCTCTACTTGCTCTGTTCTGCTCCCATGCCTTCATCTTGAAATATCTTGCGCATGAACAGACATGTCACAAGTCTCTGCCAGGTCCTGAATACTTGGAAGAAACCATCAGCATGTCTGCGCATTGGGATCCCCTTGCCCGTGTGCAGACATGCCAGGCATGGGCTCTTGTGGTGCCCATGTGCCCCTTACCAAAAACTGCACTAACTAAAAATATCCTCATCAGGCCTCTCCCCTTGATGATGCCTGTGTAGGAGAACCGCGTTGGGCGGGGCCAGATACGTGACGTCATCATGCACGCTGATGTCGGGCAGTGCCGGTTATTGCATAGCGCTGTCGTATCTTCTGTTCCTGTGCAATTTTAATAAATTTGGTTTCTGGTTTTTAAAAACTACACTATGGGATTCGTCCTTTTATTTACATCTCTGTTGAGAGTGGCATTTTAGGAGTACTGTGTTATTCGCGGTGGTGTTATAGCTGCAAAGCAGCCAGGTGCATGGTGATCTCTTTGTGGGATCCAACTATTTGGTAAGGAGTGAGTAACACCAGTGGGAGATGTTTTGAAGCACTTTTGTTTGCCGTGCCAACACCATTTTAACACGGGATGCTTTACGCTGATTAACCACTTCAGTCCCAGAAGGTTTTACCCCCTTAATGACCAGGCCATTTTTTGCGATACTGCACTGCGTTATTTTAACTGAAAATTGTGCTGTCGTGCGACGCTGTACCTGAATCCCGCAAACAGAGCTTTCTTTTGGTGGTACTTGATCCTCTCTGCGTTTTTAAAGCGGAGTTCCACCCAAAAATGGAACTTCCGCTTTTCTGGTTCCTTCCCCCCCTCCGGTGTCACATTTGGCACCTTTCAGGGGGGAGGGGGGAGCAGATACCTGTCTAATACAGGTATTTTGCTCCCACTTCCGGGCATAGATACCCGAACCACCCGCCGGTATCTACGCCACTTCCGGCGCCTTCTTCTCCAACCCCCCGCTGTCTTCTGGGAGACACACAGGTCCCAGAAGACAGCAGGGACCAGTGAGATAGCGCAGCGCGAGCCGCACATGCGCACTTCCTGATTCCCTTACCGAAAATGGCGGCGGCAGCACCCGAGAGCCGAGGGACAGATCGGCTTTGGGTGCCGACATCGCGGGCACCCTGGACAGGTAAGTGTCCATATTTTAAAAGTCAGCAGCTGCAGTATTTGTAGCTGCTGGCTTTTATAAAAAATAAAAATCGGCGGACCTCCGCTTTCATTGTTTGCGCTGTAAACAAACAAAAAAAAAAGACCGACAATTTTGAAAAAAAAAAACACAATATTTTTCACTTTCTGCTATAAAATATATCCAAAAAAAATTGTAAAAAATCTAATTTATTCATTAATTTAGACCAATGTGTATTCTGCTACATATTTTTAGTAAAAAAAAAAATCCCAATTAGCTTATATTGATTAGTTTGCGCAAACGTTATAGCATCTACAAACTATGTGATAGACTTATGGAATTTGTAGTTTTTTGTTTTTTTACTAGTAATGGCGGCGATCAGCCACTTATAGGGGAACTATGAAATTGCTGCGGACAAGTTGGACACTAACTGACACTTTTAACACTTTTTTGGGGACCAGTGACACTAATACAGCGATCACTGTACTGACACTGGCTGGGAAGGGGTTAACATAAGGGGCAATCAAAGGGTTAACTGTGTGCCCAGCTAGTGTTTCAAAGTAGTGGGGGAGGTACTTTTACTAGGGGAAGGCATGGATTGGTGTCCTTGCTTTGCAGAAACACTGGATCCATCTCTTCTGTACTGACAGTGCGCCGTTCTGTCTGTGTACCGATCAGTGGGTGCTGGTGAACATTGAGCCAATGGGGCCTGCTGATCGGCTCCCATTGTGTAGAATCACAGCGGGAACGAGCCTCCGGTTTTGCGCAATTCGGGCCCGCTACCCGGAAGTGCAGGATCACGTATATATATATATATATATTTTTATATATATATATATATATATATGTGTGATCCTGCACAGTGCGACCGTCCTGGAGGAGTACTTCCATTAAAACGCTTCCTGTCCTAGAGTGACGCTCATTTTACTCTATCTATGAATAAATAGTGTTGTTGTCACCATAGGACAGGACTATAGAACACCCCTCCCTCTCTTCTGTATGTGCGTTGTGGTGTTCTGCATTGCTAAAATTAAAGTGTGACTAAACCCACAAGGGTAAAATCAGTCTGTATATGCAGTAAAGTTATACTCACTGTGGAACGTAAGGAGTTAATCCTCTGCCTTGTGTAAAAAGGCTGTTTGATCCCGTCTTCTTAGATCCTCCCCTTCTTCCATTGTCCCCAATCCATCTCCTGATAGTACAGAGCCTTGGGGTCACTCTGCACATGTTAAGTTTGGTGTGTATTGCTAGAGATTTTTTTTTTCTTGGGAGGGTGCATGTGATCAGCACAGGGCCAATCAGCACTGTCCAGACAGAGGGTCAGGAGTCCGGCAGCCTTATAGGACAATCAGAGGAGAAAGAAAACTCCCCCTACCAGTTTTAACCAGATACTGATAGAAATCACAAGACTGCTATATACTGCTGATGAGAAAAGGTATTTAGCAGTTTATATTTACTAAAATGATTGCATTTCCATGTTCTGTGTACTGTGGGGCACCAGATATTTTGAATGCAGAGTCCTGGGTTTAGTAACACTTTAACCTCTTGCCGATCAGCCGCCGTCATTATACTGCCGCAGGTTGGCACACGTGCGCAAACTGCCGCAGGTGTACAGCGGCCGCTTTAAGAGCTATAGGGGGTGCACGCACACGCCCACGGCTTGAGGCCGGAGCCGCTGCGCGTGGCCGGCAGCCGCGATGTCTGCCAGCGACCAGCGATCGCTCCTGAGAGAGCCAGAACGGGGATCTGTCAATTTAAACAGACAGATCCCCAATCTGTCAGGGGAGTAGAGAGAGATCTGCTGTTCCTAGTGATCAGGAACAGCGATCTCTCACTACTCCCAGTCAGTCTCCGCTCCCCACAGTTAGAAACACCTCCCTAGGGAACACTTAACCCCTTAAAGGACCTAGTGTTAACCCCTTCCCTGGCAGTGGCTATTTTTAGCTCTAATAGCTGTATAAATGTCAGTGTCAGTGTAAACAGACAAATCACGGTTCTGTCAGGGGAGAGGAGACAGATCATGTGTTCGTACTAAGTAGGAACGATTTCTCTTCTCCTCTAGTCAGTCCCGCCCCCCCCCCCCCCCCCCCACAGTTAGAAGCACACATAGGGAACACAGTTAACCCCTTGATCGCCCCCTAGTGTTAATCCCTTCCCTGCCAGTGACATTTATACAGCAATTAGAGACTCTTTACCTAGATTGGAGTTGCGGTGTGTCAGACTGACACGCCGCAACAACGATCGCCGCAATGGCTTGATATCCTGAGAACGTCATATGACGTCCGGTCAGGATATCGCAACCACTTTGCCAACGTCATATTGCTATATGGCGGGCGGCACGTGGGTAAAGAACCTAAAAGCATAACCTTTTTCTTTTTAGTTTTGGATAAAGAGATGTATAAGACCCCCTGTCATGTTTTTATTGCTGTTTGCGTCCTCAGTTAGGAAGATTCACCCCCTCTAATTTATTTGTCCTGTTTACCGTTATCACCAAGAATGAAGGTGAAAGTGACTAATCACAGCACAGCCGGGGGCGCCAGCCGTGCGCGGCGCCAGCCGTGCGCGGCGCCCCCTACCCGGAAAGGCAGACTCACGTATCTGTACATAATTGTGTGCTGCCGGCCCGCCCTGTAGCAGTAAAGCTGTAATGGTACTGCAGGGCCCAACCATTAGCAACACGCTAATTTGCGTGATGTGAGAATTTTGCGTGATGCGATTTTACACATGTTCCTGCAGCGCACAGATGTGAATGAGGACTTAAGGTCCCCAACATGACCAGAGAAGAGTAATGACTGCCTGGGTCAAGTAGCTTGCTCACCTGTGAAAAATCCTTAAACCCCGTCCTGCTGGGAACACAAAGCGATCGCGGAGAAAGTCAATACGTTTCTGCTTCAAATCTCTCCGAGAGCCGCACGCCGCCATTTATTTCTTCGAAACACCAGACATATTTAGGAATAAAGAAAGTTTTTTTCGTATTTTAAAATGCTCCTGACCTTAACCCGCTTAAACTCTCTCTTTAACCCTTCTTAAGCGCCCGGCCCTCTCAGTCTCCCGGATTCCACCCCGTTGCGCTCCACTGCCGGCTTCCAGCAGAACGCGGGATTAAAGGAATGTGTTCCTCGTTGCTGAACATTTCCATTTTGATTCCTTGAGGAATGTCTTGTGGTTGAGAAAGATAAAGGATTATTAATTTAAAACCCAGGCTTGTGAGACTGACAGCACCGGCCGTATTAATGTGTTTCTCTTTCCAGTCTTTGCTCGGGCAACTTTTCAATTAACTCATCCGCTGCCGCCACTGCTTTGGTAGGCGTTATGAGTAGCGGGTAAATCCTGCATTGGGGTGATGTCATTTCGGAGCTGGTCCACGTTTCTGAGTTTAGGCTGTTTAAGGCACGAGGCAATAATAACAACAGGGTGAGAGGGGGATTATTTATTTCAGTGGAGTTATCTTAAAGAGGACCTGTCCCCTGTTTAGAGGATCACCTCCAACCTTCCCTTAAGTCTTGCCCAGTTGTACCGGCTAATGAAATTGCTTACTCTGATTTCACTGTACACTGTGAGCTACTCACAATGTGCATTAGAAGCTTCAGCAAGCCAGATAGAACCTACCTTGGGTCCAGCATTATCTAGCCCCCTTCCCCCTGGATCACACTGCTGCCTTATACACACAATACTCCATCTCTCTGCCCCCCTCCCCCTGGATTACACTGCTGCCTTATACACACCTTGCTCTGGCTCTCTGCCCCCCTTCCCCCTGGATCAGACTGCTGCCTTATACACACAATGCTCCAACTCTCTGCCCCCCTCCCTCTGGATCACACTGCTGCCTTATACATACAATGCTCCGGCTCTCTGCCCCTAGAGTTGCCACCTCATCCCTTTAAACCCGAACACCTATGAATTACACATGTTCTGAGGCTAATTAAATGCAGATAAGGCACCAAGTGAGTTTAATTACCACCTTAATCAGCCACAGAACCTGTGTAATTAATATGTGTTCGGGTTTAAAGGGATGAGGTGGCAACCATATCTGCCCCCCTCCCTCGGATCACACTGCTGCCTTATACACACAATGCTCCGGCTCTCTGCCCCCTCCCCCTGGATTACACAGCTGCCTTATACATACAATGCTCCCGCTCTCTGCCCCCCTCCCCCTGGATCACACTGCTGCCTTATACACACAATGCTCTGGCTCTCTGCCCCCCCCGGATCACACTGCTGCCTTGTACACACACACAATGCTGCGGATCTCTGCTCCCCTCCCCCTGGATCACACTGCTGCCTTATACACACAATGCTCCGGCTCTCTGCCCCCCCTCCCCCTGGATCACACTGCTGTCTTATACACACACACAGTGCTCCCGCTCTCTGACCCCCTCCCTCTGGATCACACTGCGGCCTTATACACACAATGTTCCCGCTCTCTGCCTCCCTCCCTATGGATCACACTGCTGCCTTATACACACAATGCTCCAGCTCTCTGCCCCTTGGATCACACTGCTGCCTTATACACACAATACTCCATCTCTCTGCCCCCTCCCCCTGGATTACACTGCTGCCTTATACACACAATGCTCCAACTCTCTGCCCCCCTCCCCCTGGATCACACTGCTGCCTTATACATACAATGCTCCGGCTCTCTGCCCCTAGAGTTGCCACCTCATCCCTTTAAACCCGAACACCTATGAATTACACACGTTCTGAGGCTAATTAAATGCAGATAAGGCACCAAGTGAGTTTAATTACCACCTTAATCAGCCACAGAACCTGTGTAATTAATATGTGTTCGGGTTTAAAGGGATGAGGTGGCAACCATATCTGCCCCCCTCCCTCGGATCACACTGCTGCCTTATACACACAATGCTCCGGCTCTCTGCCCCCTCCCCCTGGATTACACAGCTGCCTTATACATACAATGCTCCCGCTCTCTGCCCCCCTCCCCCTGGATCACACTGCTGCCTTATACACACAATGCTCTGGCTCTCTGCCCCCCCGGATCACACTGCTGCCTTGTACACACACACAATGCTGCGGATCTCTGCTCCCCTCCCCCTGGATCACACTGCTGCCTTATACACACAATGCTCCGGCTCTCTGCCCCCCCTCCCCCTGGATCACACTGCTGTCTTATACACACACACAGTTCTCCCGCTCTCTGACCCCCTCCCTCTGGATCACACTGCGGCCTTATACACACAATGTTCCCGCTCTCTGCCTCCCTCCCTATGGATCACACTGCTGCCTTATACACACAATGCTCCAGCTCTCTGCCCCTTGGATCACACTGCTGCCTTATACACACAATGCTCCCGCTCTCTGCCCCCCCTTCCCTTGGATCACACTGCTGCCTTATACACACAATGCTCTGGCTCTCTGCCCCCCTGGATCACACTGCTGCCTTGTACACACACACAATGCTGCGGATCTCTGCTCCCCTCCCCCTGGATCACACTGCTGCCTTATACACACAATGCTCCGGCTCTCTGCCCCCCCTCCCCCTGGATCACACTGCTGTCTTATACACACACACAGTTCTCCCGCTCTCTGACCCCCTCCCTCTGGATCACACTGCGGCCTTATACACACAATGTTCCCGCTCTCTGCCTCCCTCCCTATGGATCACACTGCTGCCTTATACACACAATGCTCCAGCTCTCTGCCCCTTGGATCACACTGCTGCCTTATACACACAATGCTCCCGCTCTCTGCCCCCCCTTCCCTTGGATCACACTGTTGCCTTATACACACACACACAATGCTCCCACTCTCTGCCCCCCCCCCCCGATCACACTGCTGCCTTATACACACAATGTTCCCGCTCTCTGCCTCCCTCCCTCTGGATCACACTGCTGCCTTATACACACAATGCTCCGGCTCTCTGCCCCCCTCCCTCTGGATCACACTGTTGCCTTATACACACAATGCTGTATGTCAGCTTCTTTAACCACTTCCCACCCGGCCTATAACCGAATGACAGCCGGGAAGTAGTTCTGTTAATCTGACTGGGCGTCATATGACGTCCAGCAGGATAACATTCCGGCGCGCGCCCGTGAGTGCAGCATGTCAGTCTGACACGCCGCATCTCTGATTGTGATAAGAAGCCTCTGTCAGAGGCTTCTTACCACGTGATCAGCTGTGACCACACCAGGAAGTGCTGGTAAACGGCACATTGATTATCAGCACAGCCATATCAGATGTGCCAAAAATGTACCCAGTCAGTGCCCCCTCAGGATCGCCTATCAGTGCCCAAAAAAGGTCCAATCAGTGCCATATAGTGCCCACCACAGTGCCAGTCAGTGCCCATCACATTGCCAATCAGTGCCCTCAGTAACACCTGTCAAAACCTCATCGGTACCTCATCATCAGTGCTGCCCATCAGTGCCACCTGCCAGTGCCACCTGTCAATGCCAGTCAGTACCGCCTATCAGCGCCGCCTATCAGTGCCAATCAGTGCCGCCTGTCAGTGACCATCACAGCCACTTGTCAGTGCCCATTTGTGCCACCTGTCAGTGCCACCCATCAGTGCTGCATATCAGTGCCGCCTATCAGTGCCCATCAATTCTACATATTAGTGCCTCCTCATCAGTGCGCATCAGTGCCAACTCATCAGTGCTCATCACTGCCGCCTCATCTGTGCCAGTCAGTGAAGGAAAAAACAAAATTTTATAACCGAAACGAAGAAAAACTTTTTTTTTTTCAAAAATTTTGTTCTTTTTTGGTTGGTTTAGCAATAAATAAAAACCGCAGAGGTGATCAAATACCACCAAAATAAAGCTCTATTTGTGGGAAGAAAATGATAAAAATGTAGTTTGGGTACAGCGTTGTATGACCGCGCAATTGTCATTCGAACTGCGACAGCGCTGAAAGCTAAAACTTTTCCTGGGCAGGAAAGGGCAAAAATGCCTGGTATTGAAGTGGTTAAGCAGGATAGCAGGCACGCGCATGTGTCCGCTGCACTGCGGGGGTGCTGATGCGCGTGGCCGGCGGTCACGGGCACGAGAGCCAGAACAGGGACGTGTGTGTGTGTAAACACAAATCCCTGTTCTGTGAGCTGCCATCTCTTATAGTCAGTCCCCTCCCCCCACAGTTAGAACACACACTAGGGAACACAGTTAACCCCTTGATCGTCTCCTAGTGTTAGCCCCTTCCCTGCCAGTGACATTTACACAGTAATCAGTGCATTTTTATAGCACTGATCGCTGTATAATTGTCAATGGTGCCAAAAATGTGTCAAAAGTGCCCGATGTGTCCGCCATAATGTCGCAGTCCCGATAAAAATCGCAGATCGCCGCCATTACTATTAAAAGAAAAAAAAATGCCATAAATCTATCCCCTTTTTTGGAGACGTTATAAATTTGCGCAAACCAATCAATATACGCTTATTGCAATTTTTATTACCAAAAATATATAGAATACATATCGGCCTAAACTGAGGAAAAAATTAGCATTTTTTAAAAAAAAATTGGGGATATTTATTATACCAAAAAGTACAAAATATTGTGTTTTTTTAAAAATGTCGCTCTTTTTTTGTTTATAGCACAAAAAATAAAAACCGCAGAGGTGATCAAATACCACCAAAAGAAAGCTCTATTTGTGGGGAAAAAAAAGGACATCAATTTTGTTTGGGTACAATGTCCCACGACTGCACAATTGTCAGTTAAAGCGACGCAGTGCCGAATCGCAAAAAATGGCCCGGTCATTGAGCAGCCAAATATTCCGGGGCTGAAGTGGTTAAAGTCTTGTTTTTTTTTTGTTTTAACAAATATGTTATGCTTACCACCTCTGTGCAGTTTGTTTTGCACAGAGCAGCCCGGATCCTCCTCTTCTCGGGTCCCTCTTTTCTGCTCCTGGTCCCTCCCTCCTGTTCGAGTGCCCCTACAGTCAGCAGCTTCCTATGGGGGCACCCGAGCCGAGTCACAGCTCCGTGTGTACATTCAGACACGGAAACACAGTAGTGGCTGTAACTCAAAGTCAATGAGCCAATCAGGGGAGAGAGGGGGCAGGGCTAGGTCGGGGCCCCGTGTCTGAATGGACACAGGGAGCCCTGACCTAGCCCCGCCCCCTCTCTCCCCTGATTGGCTGATTGACTTTGCTTTACAGCCACGAGACCCAATGACACCGCTACTGTGTCTCAGCCAATCAGGAGGAGTGTCCCGGACGGCTTAGACATCCGTGGACATCGCTTGAGAGAGATGAGGTTCAGGTAAGTAATTAGGGGGGTGCTGGGGTGGCTGCTGCACACAGAAGGTTTTTTTTTTTTATTTTAATGCATAGAGATAAAAAAAGCCTTCTGCCTTTACAACTCCTTCAAATCAAATCCACCCTGCTAGAACACCTGTCGGGTTTTTATTACTGCCTGTGTCCCCGTTAGGGAGATTCGTTGTAGTTGTCCTGTTTACCATGATCACCAAGAGAGAAACTGAAAGACAATCCCAAATTTTGGTTTGCCACCAGAACAGGGGCAAAAGAGGGGAAATCTTCCAATGGGGACACTAGTTTCAAAGATTCTCTCAATTTGAGGGCTTTCCTTTCACTTCCTGCTTTGG
Organism: Lithobates septentrionalis; assembly: GCA_037952835.1. Taxonomy (NCBI): domain Eukaryota; kingdom Metazoa; phylum Chordata; class Amphibia; order Anura; family Ranidae; genus Lithobates; species Lithobates septentrionalis. The sequence goes on from JBBDGP010002253.1 coordinate 853,865, forward strand.
CTATGGGACAGGAAGTGAGGGGAAATCTCCCCAATGGGACACTGATACCTAAAAACCCGACAGGGGTTATAACCCCTCATTACTCTTTCCAAAATGAAAAAAAAAAATGTTTTGCCTTTTAGTTCTAGTTTAATATAAAACGGCAAATCTCCCAGCAAATAAAGCTGAACACATTCTAGTGGTGCCTTTTTTTCCCCCTTGTGGTATTATAATGAGACAGAGACGTATAGGTGGGAGATTTGAGTGTCGCAGATCTATAGGAGCCAAGCAGAGAATGGAGAGGAGCGAGGGTGGTCCCTTGGAGAGGACGTATCAGCGTCATTGATGTCCCCGCGGAACTCGCCGGCGCTCTGTTTTTTCATGCAGAAGAGAAAGATTAAACGATTTGTTTCCCCTCGTATCTCTCTGGGCGATGTGGAGGGAGATACATGTGTCTTTTAAGGGGAAAAACAGCCTTCCCATTTATCAGGCATATAAGCGATTATCTTGCGTGGGGCCGGGTAATAAATTATTCTGCTCAGACGACAGCACTTCCACCATGCAGGATTTAAAGGGGACTGCAAAAAAATGGTCTCCCTGCCACCAATCTCTTTTCCCATTACAGACTTAAAGAGTAACTCCACTTTTGTTGAGAAAAAAAAATCCCCCCCCCCCTCCCCCCCGGGTGATCTATGTACATTGCAAGGATTTTAATAAACTTTATTGCAGTTTCTTACCTTTTTTTATTCTGAAGAAATAGCTGTTTGTTTGTCTGTGTGGTAAGTGAATGGGAGTGATGTTATAATTATCAATTAGCTGCGGCACTTACAGGGCTCTAATGAGGAAAGTGGCAGGGTCTGCATCTCTTTAGACCAGATGTACGCTTTGGGAGTGTCTCACCAAAAATGCCATTTTTGTTGCAGGGGATGGCCAAAAGCTGACTTGTATCTTAGTGCACACTTCTGGGAAAATCAGTGAGCCATCACACAAACAGGAAATTACATTTCTAGGGGGGGGGGGGGATGTTCTGTATACTATCTGTGTACAGAACACCTCCAGGTTGCTATATTGCATTTTACAGAAAATTACAGAGCTGCAGATTGAAAAGGAAAGGTAATTTTTAACAACATTCAATCACAATGCGATGTGTGTCGCAAGTGTATGCTCTATATTATTATTTTTTTTAAATTATTTGCTATAGTTACCCTTTAAAGCTCAATTTCAAGAAACCTGAAAAATTACCCCCTTGCAGTGGGACTGCACCAGCACTGCAAGGGTTAAATACTGCTTTAGTCTAGAGCAGTGGTCTCCAAACTGTGGCCCAGGGGCCAGATGCGGCTCTTTGCCTGCTTTTATCCGGCCCTTGGGGCACTATTAATTCCACTGATACCAGTGAAGGGGCACAGTTCCTTCCAATAACACTATCGAAGAGCACAATTTCTTCCAATGATACCAACAATGGAACACCTTTCTTCCCAGTGACACCAAGAATGGGGCACAGTTCCTCCCAAAGACACCAACTATGGGGTAACTTTACTCCCGTTGACACCAACAGTGGGGCACTATTCCTACCACTGACACCAACAATGGGGCATAAATCCTCCCAATGACGCCACCGATGGGGCACCTTTCCTCCCAATGACACTAACAGTGGGGCACCATTCCTCCCAATGATGCCAGCGATGGGACACCTTTCTCTTAATGACACCAACAGTGGGGCACCATTCCTTCCAATGAAACCAATGATGGGGCACTCTTCCTCCCAATGATGGGGCACTATTTCTCCCAATGACACCAACGACGGGGCACCTTTTCTCCCAATAACACCAACAAGGGGGCTCCATTCCTTCCAATGATGGGGCATTATTCCTCCCACTGACACGAAATATGGGTCATTGCTTGCTCCCACTTGCGGTAGTCTAGCCCCCCCTAATGTCTGGAGGACAGCATACTGGCCCTTTGTTTAGATAGTTTGGAGGCCCCTGGTCTAGAGGAGAGGAGAAGCACTTTACCACATCCTCCATGCCCCAGGCAGATGACGCTCCATTTTACGCTCTGGTGGTGGACTGTTCCTTGGTGTTATTACATCCAATGAAGGGCTATGGACCGTGCAATTCAACACATTCAGGATACTGCTTAGTCATGTGTACAACAAGGCTAGCAAGCCACACTGCAGGTCCTCCGTTTCAGCTCCCCCACCAGCAAGGAGAACAGTGATCAGCACAGCCGTGGCATCACCAAATCTCACTCCAGATCTCCTTAGACTCGCAGTCTGAGGCAACAGTACCTGTGATCTCACACTGCAGATACGGGTCAAGGCATGGAAGTGCCTAGGCACATGTGCACTGTTTTTTAAAAAAAATTTTAAGGAGGTATTCAAGACAAAGGGTCGTTTTTTTCTGGGTACTGCTTAGGCATGTGTACAGTGAGGCTAGCAAGCCGCACTGCAGGTCCTAAGGTTCACATCACCAAATGAATGAAGCAGAAGCAGGGAGAGCTTGGTATTGCAGGTCCTCAGGTACATCTTCCCTTCCAGCAAGGAAAACGGTGATCAGCACAGCAGTGGCATCACCAAATCTCACTCCAGATCTACTGAAACTGGCAGTCAGAAGTAGCAGTTCCTTTGATCGCATACACAAGTGCTCTGTTGTTGTTTTTTTAGAAATGCATGTGTACAGCCAATCTAGCAAGCCATACGCCAGGTCTTCAGGTACAGCTTCCCCTCCAGCAAGGAGAATAGTGAGCAGCACAATAGTGTTATCACCAAATCTGACTCCAGATCTCCTGAGACTGGCAGTTAGAGGCAGTGGTGCCTTTGATCTCACACTGCAGATAAGGGTCAAAGAACGGGAGTTCCCTGTTTTTTTGGGAAGGAATTCAAGACAAAAGGGTCGATTTTCCAAGGCACTGCTTAGGCATGTGTACAGCGAGGCTAGCAAGCTGCACTGCGGGTCCCCAGGTACATCTTCACCTCCAGCAAGGAGAGCAGTGATCAGCACAGCAGTGACATCACCAAACTAATGAAGCAGAAGCAGGGAGATCTTTGTATTGCATTCCCTCAGGTACAGCTTCCCCTCCAGCACGGAGAACAATGATCAGCACAGCAGTGGCATCGCCATATCTCACTCCAGATCTCCTGAGATAGAGGCAGCAGTACCATTGCTCTCACATTGCAGATAAGGGACAAGGCACGGAACTACCTAGGCACAAGTGCTCTGTGTTTTTTTAGAAGTGCATGTGTACAGCCAGGCTAGCAAGCCGTACTGCAGGTCCTCAGTTGCAGCTTCCCCCTTCAGGAAGGAGAATAGTGATCAGCACAGTAGTGACATCACCAAATGGATAAAGCAAAAGCAGGGAGAGCTTTGTATTGCAGGCCCTCATGTACAGCTTCCCCTCCAGCAAGGAGAACAGTGATCAGCACAGCAGTGGCATCGCCATATCCTGAGACTGGCAGTCAGAGGCAGCAGTGCCTTTGACCTCACACTGCAGAAAAGGGTCAAGACACGGGAGTGCACTGTTTTTTTTTAAGAGGAATTCAAGACAATAGTTAGATTTTTTAAGGTACTGCTTGGACATGTGTACAGCGAGGCTAGAAAGCTGTACATCTTCCTCTCCAGCAAGGATAACAGTGTCACAGCCATTGGCCCCGGCTGCTGTCAATGAAATCCAATGACGCGGTCGCAGGGGAGCGGGGCCGCGTCCTGCATTCAGCGTCTATGGATGCCGAATGGTGGACTCGGGAGCGCGCCCGCAAGGTAACCCCCCGGGTGAGCAGTTCTCTCAGGGGGTTACCTGATGGGGGGAGGAGCCAAAAGAGATGCAGAGGGACCCCAAAAGACCAGGATCGGGGCCACTCTTTGCAAAACGAGCTGCACAGTGGAGGTAAGTATGATATGTTTGTTATTAATGTTATTATTGTTATAAAAAAAATAAAAATTACCTTTAGTGTCACTTTAAAGCTTGAAGCCCAAATACATCCAACAAGCAAAACTCCATTAATTTCAATGGCCCCTGTTCACACCTGAGCATGAACAGGGGCCATTGAAATGAGTGGGATTTTGCTTATTGATTGTCTTTGAGCTTCGACTTCAAGCTTCAAGCATGTGAATGTAGGGTCGATTTTTCAGAGTACTGCTATGCATGTGGCAAGGCTTGCAAGCTGCACAGGCCAGCTCCTTCTCATAAAAACACCACGTGTCAGACGGATCGGGGGGGGGGGGGGGGGGGGGGGTGAAGAAAGTCGAATCATAAATCATGTTTTTTTTCCCTCTCTGGCAGTCTGTGGGTTCCCTCTCTCTTTATATATATATATCCCCTCTGGCTTTACCGGCACACACCGTGCTGACAGGCCAACGTTAATGAAGAAGCGTGCAGCCTCCTCCTTCTTCACACACGAATATATTAACCTGGAGGAGAAAAGAAAAAAAAATTGGGAAGTAGCTGAACAAGATGGCTGAGGAGAAATATGAAAAACCCTGACCGCAAATCTCTCGAATTCCTGCGCAACGCCTAATTATTTGTGAGATAAGCTAAGCCGGCAATAATTAACCCCGGCTATGTGAAGCCAGCTGCACTTCGGTGAGCATTTGGTATCTGGTGTACATAGAGGATTTCCATCCTTTGAATACAAAACACTGGTAATGCCGGAGAAGTCAACAAAGGAAATCTTATTAATTATCCTGGAAAATGTAATCAGGAACATGACGGGATTCTGCAGTTGCGGATGAGCCGATGTCGGATGATGGGGGGGCTCCATCTGCCAGCAGGCCGGGTGTACCGAGGGTGTGCACACATACAGCGGTGAAGGGAGCGCTTGTGAACACCCGTGAGCATTCTACTTTTGGGTTCCCGAATTCTCACCCGGTCTTCCTGTTAGACCCGTTCACAGGGACGTACTACAGCCTACACCCATGTGAGGGCTGTATTTGGTCACATGGGGATGCACAGGTGGTACCAGCATCCTCGTGAAAGCAGTCCCATTCATGTCAACTGGAATGCAGCGGTGGTGTGGACACATTAAAGTGGTGTGTTAAACACAAAACCAAAAATGCAATACATTGCAGCTTACCGATCATTAAATGCAGGGACTGCATTTGTTTTTTTGTTTTTTTTAGGCTTTTTCCCCTCTGTTTTCACCTGGTGATCTGGCCAATAACACACCTCCTGTATTAGAGTGCCTACACCAGGGATAGACAACCTTTGAGAGATGGAGATCTACCTGGACAACATTGCAGAGATCAAAGATCACCGGGGTGCAATTAACTAGAAAACCACCCAAAAAGAAGGAAAGACGGCATAAAGAAACCTAGAAAAATCGACTAAAACTAATGTCATTGTAAAAATATAAACTTAGCCTACTTTAAAAGTTAGCTGGAGGGAGAAACTCAGCATTCACTTTCATTCACAATTCATTCATGCCTGGGGAGTAATTGGTCACCCCAACAAGGCTGATATCGGTGTTCATCTTGAAAGCAGAACATCTGGTACTGCAGGCTGATTTTCCTCACTAGTTTCAGGCCTGGCTGTGTGCCCTGATTTATGGCCAGTGTAAGTAGTTTATAGGGCAGCGTCCACAGCTGAGTAGGATGTAGGGCAGTGTACAGAGGTCAGTAATGTGTAGAGAAGCATCCAGAGCTCAGTAGTATATAGAGCAGTGTACAGAGATCAGTGGGATGTAGGACAGTGTACAGAGGTCAGTAGTATGTGGGGAAGCGTCCAAAGCTCAGTAGGATGTAGAGCAGTGTACAGAGGTCAGTGGGATGTAGGGCAGTGTACAGAGGTCAGTGGGATGTAGGGCAGTGTACAGTGGTCAGTGGGATGTAGGGCAGTGTACAGAGCTCAGTGGGATGTAGGGCAGTGTACAGAGGTCAGTGGGATGTAGGGCAGTGTACAGAGGTCAGTTGGATGTAGGGCAGTGTACAGAGGTCAGTGGGATGTAGGGCAGTGTACAGTGGTCAGTGGGATGTAGGGCAGTGTACAGAGCTCAGTGGGATGTAGGACAGTGTACAGAGGTCAGTGGGATGTAGGGCAGTGTACAGAGGTCAGTGGGATGTAGGGCAGTGTGCAGAGGTCAGTGGGATGTAGGGCAGTGTACAGAGGTCAGTGGGATGTAGGGCAGTGTACAGAGGTCAGTGGGATGTAGGGCAGTGTACAGTGGTCAGTGGGATGTAGGACAGTGTACAGAGATCAGTGGGATGTAGGGCAGTGTACAGAGGTCAGTGGGATGTAGGACAGTGTACAGAGGTCAGTGGGATGTAGGGCAGTGTACAGAGGTCAGTGGGATGTAGGGCAGTGTACAGAGGTCAGTGGGATGTAGGGCAGTGTACAGAGGTCAGTGGGATGTAGGGCAGTGTACAGAGGTCAGTGGGATGTAGGGCAGTGTACAGAGGTCAGTGGGATGTAGGACAGTGTACAGAGTTCAGTGGGATGTAGGGCAGTGTACAGAGGTCAGTGGGATGTAGGGCAGTGTACAGTGGTCAGTGGGATGTAGGACAGTGTACAGAGGTCAGTGGGATGTAGGGCAGTGTACAGAGGTCAGTGGGATGTAGGACAGTGTACAGAGGTCAGTGGGATGTAGGGCAGTGTACAGAGGTCAGTGGGATGTAGGGCAGTGTACAGAGGTCAGTGGGATGTAGGGCAGTGTACAGAGGTCAGTAGGATGTAGGACAGTGTACAGAGGTCAGTGGGATGTAGGGCAGTGTACAGAGGTCAGTGGGATGTAGGGCAGTGTACAGAGGTCAGTGGGATGTAGGGCAGTGTACAGAGGTCAGTGGGATGTAGGGCAGTGTACAGAGGTCAGTGGGATGTAGGGCAGTGTACAGAGCTCAGTGGGATGTAGGACAGTGTACAGAGGTCAGTGGGATGTAGGGCAGTGTACAGAGGTCAGTGGGATGTAGGGCAGTGTACAGAGGTCAGTGGGATGTAGGGCAGTGTACAGAGGTCAGTAGGATGTAGGGCAGTTTACAGAGGTCAGTGGGATGTAGGGCAGTGTACAGAGGTCAGTGGGATGTAGGGCAGTGTACAGAGGTCAGTGGGATGTAGGGCAGTGTACAGAGGTCAGTGGGATGTAGGGCAGTGTACAGAGGTCAGTGGGATGTAGGGCAGTGTACAGAGGTCAGTAGGATGTAGGGCAGTGTACAGAGGTCAGTGGGATGTAGGGCAGTGTATAGTGGTCAGTGGGATGTAGGGCAGTGTACAGAGGTCAGTGGGATGTAGTGCAGTGTACAGAGGTCAGTGGGATGTAGGGCAGTGTACAGAGGTCAGTGGGATGTAGGGCAGTGTACAGTGGTCATTGGGATGTAGGGCAGTGTACAGTGGTCAGTGGGATGTAGGGCAGTGTACAGAGGTCAGTGGGATGTAGGGCAGTGTACAGAGGTCAGTGGGATGTAGGGCAGTGTACAGAGGTCAGTGGGATGTAAGGCAGTGTACAGAGGTCATTGGGATGTAGGGCAGTGTACAAATAGTATGTAGCGCAACAACCAGGGCTCAGGATGTAGAGCAGTATACAGAGGTCAGTAGTATGTAGGGCAGTGTACAGAGGCCATTACTATGTAGATAGTGTACAGAGGTCCAGTAGTACAGTGAGGGGAAAAAAAACTAATTTGATCCCCTGCTGATTTTGTATGTTTGCCCACTGACAAAGAAATGATCAGTCTATAATTTTAATGGTAGGTTTATTTTAACAATGAGAGACAGAATAGCAACAAAAATATCCAGAAAAACACATTTCAAAAAAGTTATAAATTGATTTGCATTTTAATGAGTGAAAAAAGTATTTGACCCCTTCGCAAAACATGACTTAGTACTTGATGGCAAAACCCTTGTTGGTATTCACAGAGGTCAGACGTTTCTTGTGGTTGGCCCACTAGGTTTGCACACATCTCAGGAGGGGTTTTGTCCCACTCCTCTTTGCAGATCCTCTCCAAGTCATTAAGGTTTCGAGGCCGACGTTTAGTAACTCAAACCTTCAGCTCCCTCTGCATATTTTTTATGTAAATACAAAAGAAAGGAAATTACTACACTGACCCCAAAAAAGAAAAAATGCATAAGCAGCTACATAAAATGTGACAAACATATCAAGAACAAAATAGTGAAAAAATGTAGCGCTAATAAATAAACACAAAAATCGTGATAAATGTGCTAAATAAATAATACACTCAAAAGTCCATATATAGACAAACGTCCATCTACAAACAAAAACAAGCCTCTGGTGATAAATGATGTGGACGGACGGAGCCATATTCCCTATTCCACCACTCTTGGTTATTTCACACTTGGTGTTGGATCATTGTGTTGGACATTTATTTTCCAGTTCTTTCCACATCATTTATCACCAGAGGCTCATTTTTGTTTGTAGATGGACGTTTGTCTATATATGGACTTTTGAGTGTATTATTTATTTAGCACATTTATCACGATTTTTGTGTTTATTTATTAGCGCTACATTTTTTCACTATTTTATATTTTTTATGTGATGAAGGTCTGGAGACGGGCTAGGCCACTCCAGGACCTTAAACCACTCCTTTGTTGCCTTGGCCGTATGTTTTGGGTCCACTCCTTTGTTGCCTTGGCCGTGTGTTTTGGGTCATTGTCATGCTGGAATACCCATCCATAACCCATTTTCAATTTCTTGGCTCAGGGAAGGAGGTTCCCAACCAAGGTCTGATGGTACATGGCCCCGTCCATCGTCCCTTTGATGTGGTGAAGTTGTCCTGTCCCCTTGGCAGAAGAACACCCCCAAAGCATAATGTTTCCACCTCCATGTTTGCCAGTAGGGATAGTGTTCTTGGGGTCATAGGAAGCATTCCTTCTCCTCCTCCTCCACACAAGGCGAGTTAAGTTGATGCCAAAAACCTTGATTTTGGTCTCATCTGACCACAACACTTTCACCCAGCTCTCCTCTGAATCATTCAGATGTTCATTAGCAAACTTCAGACGGGCCTGTACACGTGCTTTCAAAGTTCAGACGGGCCTGCACAGAACTGGGGGGTCAGGAGAGTATGGTACTGGAAAGTCAGGAGGGTATGGTACTGGGCGATCAGAAGGGCACAGTACAGGGGGATCAGGATGGCTGGGGTGTCAAGAGGGCAAGGCACTGGGGAGGGACAGGAGGGTATGGTATTGGGAGATCAGGAGGGCAGGGGTGTCAGGAGGGCATGGTACTGGAGGGTCAGGAGGGCACAATACTGGGGGATCAGGAGGGCTGGGGTTTCAGGAGGGCATGGTGCTGGGGGTCAAGAGGGTATGGTATTGGGAGGTTTCAGGAGGGCATGGTACTAGAGGGCCAGGAGGGCATGGTACTGGGGGATCAGGAGGGCTGGGGTGTCAGGAAGGCATGGTTCTGGGGGTCAGAAGGGCATGGTATTGGGGGGCAGAAGAGAATGGTACTGTGGTGTCAGGAGGGCATGGTACATGGGCATCAGGAGGACTGGGGTGTTAGGAGGGCGCAGAAATTGTTTATTGCAGAGTGGCGTAGGGGAGGTGCAGTGGCAAACCTACATGTCCTGGCGCTGATCCCTGATGGCAGTCCTCTCTCACCTTCCCAACTGGTATCACCCACAAGCCCCTTGGATCAGGGAAGAGGAAGAGCTTGAGCGTATTCGGAGAAGAGCCTGAATCTGTTTGAGCTATTTGGGAGGCAACCAGTTGACCGCCGATTGGTAACAGGTAGCTGGGGAACACATTCCAGTGTTGCCGACTCGGTCTTCTCCTCAGAGCTCTACACTCATTCTCACAAATAAATTAAAGCCAAACTCCAGCTCACAATTTATATTTAGTTACAGCAGTTTTTTGTTTTGTTTTTTTCCTTTTGGGATAAAGGTTTGCCAAAAAAAAAGCTGATCATTGTAAGCACCCCTGCCAGTGTTAAAAGTTTTAGCTCATCACTATAACAAGCAAAAAAGCTTTTCTGTTGAAAAACAAGACTTACTGGCCAGATCACCCGATGAAAAGAGCGGAAAGAAAGCCTAAAAAACGAATGCAGCCATCACATCTAAAAATTGGTAAGCTGTAATATAATAAATGCTTGCTTTTGGATTTAATTTGATACAGCTTTAAAACTGACATAAACATTATAACGCTAATATAAGGTTGTATTGCTTGGACTTGGATCTACTTTAAATCTGACCTCTGACCTTCCCTTCAGTCTTGCACAGTTGTACCGGCTCCTCTCCTATACTAAAAATGCTTACTCTGAATTCACTGCACACTGTGAGCTTCTCGCATTGTGCATTTGAAGCTGTAACAATTCAAATAACAATTTCCTGTCTGGAGGACTCCCAGCATCATATACTGTAGCTTTTTCCTCCCCAGCCTGACGTCACTGGCCCGCCTTTTAATTTATTGTATTTTAGTTCATTCAATCATGGGAGACTCAGCATCCCTTGTGGGCATTCTGAAGGGTGGTCTGCATGCAAATACAGCCTGTCCAAGAACGCCCACTCCTCCACACTGACATCCACCCATCAAGGCAATTTGATATTTGCATAACTCCTCCCAAGAACCAGCCCACTGCTTGTATCAGTGCTGAGGGCTCTTTAGAGTACTGAGGCCGGTGTTCCGTCAGATTAGGCGACCCTTTAGAATGTGTAACGGAAGTGATGTTTCGTCGCCGCCATCTTGCTACACCCTGCACCCATCCACAGTAAAGGGGGCAAGCGGCCATATTGTTACACTCACCAGAGTTTTGCATTTTACACTTATTTATAACAGTAAACTGAGGTTATATAGTGAAATAAACTACTTAGAACTCCATCTGACTGTTTAGATGTTGAATTTTAAAAGCAGTGGCAAGCCTGGTCATCTCCCAGGTTCGCTAACCTGACAGAAGATCGCTGCTTTTAAAATTCAACATCTAAACAGTTAGATGGAGTTCTAAGTACTGCATTTCACTATATAACCTCAGTTTACTGTTATAAATAAGTGTAAAATGCAAAATTCCGGTGGGTGTAACAATATGGCCGCTTGCCCCCCCTTGTCTCTGTATCCTTACTGTGGACAGGTGTGGGGTGTAACAATATGGCCACTTGCCCCCCTTGTCTCTGTATCCTTACTGTGGACAGGTGTGGGGTGTAGTAAGATGGCTGCGACTAAACGTCACTTCCGTTACACATTCTGACGGGTCACCTAATCTGACGGAACACCGGGGTGCTGTGATATCTTCAGGAAGCTATGTACAGCCCCCTGCTGGCCCCTCCCACCAGCTATGATCTGCCTGCATTGCATAGAGGCGCACATAGACCCAATGATGACATCACTGGACCTAAAATATTGTATGTAAATCAGACAGGTTTTATAAAAAAAAAATGTAATTAGCATGTTGATGTGCGGAGAGAGGAACCAGGGAAGGTGAATTATTTGCAGAATAAACTTCAGCTTCTGACCTGAATCATTTGACGACAAACACGCTAAAAGTATGTTTTTCTACCGACACCTCAAAGGCACCTTCTATTACAAGCCGGGATATCAGGCTGGAGAGTTTGATATTTTCTGTCCCCCCAACCCCCCCCCCCCCCAGCTGCTGTCAGAATCTTCACATCACCTGTATTCAGATCTAAATCATTATTTATCAGGACGATCTTCTTATTTCTCCCCAGGCAGACCTGCGGATGAGCAGAACGTGGTAATGTTAGGTGTCAGAGAGGGAAGTAAGGAATAAGGACGAGCTTCACTGACATTAATTGGAGATTTTATTCTTAGAGGTACAGCAGGTCAACCCCGAGCTTCATCACACATCTGGTCACAAAAGGTGAAGGACATTCTGAGCGAGCTCCGGGACCTGGACCAAGGAGCTCCGGATCTATAGCAGCAGCTTTCTGTCTTTCCATTCTGTACTGTGCAACATCCCTCTCATGCTACAGTGTGTGTGTGTGTGTGTGTGTGTGGGGGGGGGGGGTTGAAAAGGGTGATGCTTAAAGGTGAACTTCAGCCTTCCTTTCAGTCTTGCACAGTTGTACGGGCTCCTCTTGTTTGTAAAGAAATTGCTTACTCTGATTACACTGCACACTGTGAGCTTCTCACTATGTGCATTAGAATCTGCAGCAAGTCATATAGAGCCCGCCTCATTTCCTGGTTGGAAGGTGTCCAGCAATATCTAGTCCAGGGGTAATGAAGTAAAATTCAAGGAGGTCCGGTCACTAAAACTTTCTTCCAGCCAAGGTCTGATTCTCTCTAATAAAACATAAAACTAGGCCAATCACATCCACATATCAAGTAAAAGAAAATAGAACCACCTTACTTTAGTTGTCCCCTTCAGAGTGCCTCTTAGATCAATTGCCCCCATCAGAGTGCCCCCTTACATCAGGTGTCCCCATCAGAGTACCCCCTTACATCAGGTGTCACCATCAGAGTCCCCCTTACATCAGGTGTCCCCATGAGAGTGCTCCCTTACATCAGGTGTCCCCATCAGAGTGCTCCCTTACACCAGGTGTCCCCATCAGAGTGCCCCCTTACATCAGGTGTCCCCATCAGAGTGCTCCCTTACACCAGGTGTCCCCATCAGAGTGCCCCCTTACATCAGGTGTCCCCAGCACAGTGCCCCCTTACATCAGGTGTCCCCATGAGAGTGCTCCCTTACATCAGGTGTCCCCATCAGAGTGCCTCCTTAGACCAGTTGTCCCCATCAGATTGCCCCCTTACATCAGGTGCCCCATCAGAGTGCCCCCTTACATCAGGTGTTCCCATGAGAGTGCTCCCTTACATCAGGTGTCCCATAAGAGTGCTCCCTTACACCAGGTGCCCCATAAGAGTGCTCCCTTACATCAGGTGTCCCCATCAGTGCCCCCTTACATGAGGTGTCCCCATCCATCAGAGTGCTCCCTTACATCAGGTGTCCCCATTAGATTGATTCCTTACTTTTAAGATGATTCACAGTAATCATGGCTTGTTTGGTTTTTTTATGTGTTGCGCTTCACTTTTATAACAGAAATCATGCTAAAAAATATGCCCTGAAGTGCTCCTTCGACACGGCTACCGTAGAAGCTGTGTATAAGGTTGTTCTTCGATGGTTTCCAGCCCGGATAGCGAGTTCAAACCCATCCTATAGTGACAGGTGCTTCAGGGGTTGTGGCCAATGAGGAGATGCCGTACACATTTGGTGGTCCTTAGCCAGTCTCACGGGGTTCTGGTTCAGGGTGTTTGGGCTCCTCTATTCCTTGTTCCATATGCCCATCCACAAGGATGCCAAAATTGCTTTGCTGCACTGCCCAATCCAGGGATTATTCTCATACCAACAAAAGCTGGCATGCCACCTGTCCAAAGCTGCTAAACGGGCGACAGCCAGAGCTTCGAAGAAACCCTCTGTTTTGTTTGCCATGGTGAAGAGCATTCTGACCGATCTTATGATTAATAAAAGAAATGTCTAGCATTTTACGTGATTCCCACTGTAAATTTCTTAAAATATGGTTGCCCTGGTGGGATTACTCTCTCCCCACCTTGCGTCCAAACAGCCTGGGTCTCTCCTAATAACCGCCTTGTAGTGATGGACTCGGGCGTGCTCGGATCGAACCCGCCAGGAAGCCGGCACTGCACACCGCCAATCATAGGCAGGGAGGCATTTCCCAACCTGCAGCTGCACACACAGACGCTGCCTATGATTGGCGGTATGCAGTTCGATTCCGAACATGCCCGAGCCCATTCTTACCGCCTTGTAACTCACCCACTCTGCAGGACTTCTCCTCCCCCCTCTTTTTTGTTTTCCCCAATTCTTCTCCTCTTTCGTCTATCTCTTTCTTTTTTTCTCTATCTCTGGTGCTGACACTGGGCTTACGACATCCCTCTGTCTCCCTCTTTTTACGGAGAGGCCCTGGATCCTCGGACCAGGGCCCCCCTCTTTCTTTTTTTGCTGACTTGCGGCTAACACCTCTAGGTATAAAACCCATTTTGTACTTTTTTTTTACTAACTATCCACCCGGACAGGGGGCATCCTGTGGAACTTGTACGCATTTTATACTTTGATGCAAACTAGTGCACCTGCAACATGGACTCTCCTTGTTGGCCCTTGGGCCTGGGAGACATATGTGGACCTTTCAGTTTGTTTCCCTAGGTCGCTCAGTCAACATTCAATACCTATAAAAGTTATTTGTTCGTGTTCTCTCAGCCCATGCCTTTTCATTATGTTTGATATGCTATACCCCTGCGTGGGTAAACGGTTGTCATGTTGTCATGCTCATTACAATAAAAACTATTGTACCAGAAAAATATGCCCTGACACTGTACTAATGACACTGGCTGGGCAGGGGGTAAATGTGTGTTTCTTCGAGGTCAGCAAGAGTTAAGCCCCGTACACACGATCGGATTTTCCGACAGGATGTGGGGTTGTTGGAAGAAAATCCGACCGTGTGTACGCTCCATCGGACAATTGTTGTCGGATTTTCCGCCAACAAACGTTGGCTAGCAGGTTCTCAAATTTTCCGCCAACAAATGTGTGTTGTCGGACTTTCCGAGCGTGTGTACACAAGTCTGTCGGACAAAAGTCCAAAGTACAAACACGCTTGCTCGGAAGCAGAAGCGGTCGGTCTTGTAAACTCGCGTTCGTAATGGAGAATTGACATTCGTGACGTGGCAAATTATGAAATCTCCAAATCCAGCGCACAATTCTCTTCTTCTTTAATGGGATAATAATGAAGCTGCTTTGCTGGTGATACTGATGGAGTTATTGCAAACAAATTTTCAAAGGCTTTTTTTTCTAGTGATATCAAGAATAATATTATTATGGTTATTTTTTTTATTTTTTATTTGTGCATTAAAAAAATAAAATAAAAAAAATTAGACATGCTATCTGCCAATAAAACTTAACCAAAAAGTGCATTCTATGCATCCAAAAATATAGAAAATATACCAAATCAAATCATTATTATTCAACCAAAAATAAAGTCAAGGCAATAACTCCAAGGCCAATAATAAATAACACGTTATCTCCTCCGATTCCGCAATATGGCTGGTTGACGAAGGGCCATTCAGAAACTAACTGAAAAAGCACAAAATGAAAAACGCGAAAAGAAATATGCGAATCAACACTCACCAAACTTCCACTAACACGAAATTAGCAGAAGGAGCCCCGTCACTACGTTTGTAATTGTTAGCCAACATTTGTGTGACCGTGTTTATGTAAGACAAGTTTGAGCCAACGCCCTTCGAACAAAATTCCACAGTTTTGTTGTCGGAAAGTCCGATCGTGTGTACGAGGCTTAAGCCTTGATTTTTCCGGGATTTCAAACCAAAGTGACAGCTTACTATGAGAACTAGAACCCCACACACCGAGCCGCTCATACTTTTGCTGCATGAGAGCGTGCATAAGGTCATTTGTTCAAAAAATTTGTTGGGAGTTTTTTAGTGCTTTATTGGCATTTTTTGCATGCCCTACAGCGCTGTGAATGTGGTTTGATTTTACAGTATGTTCTTTCAGAGCTGGCTTTACAATTACTATCAAACATGGCCTAGGGTCACCCCCCGCTCACAGCAGGTGTGCTCACGGTATACGTGGGTGTAAAGGCAGCGTTGATCAGAGATGTCACAAGCATTGATTTATACATTGAGACAACCTTGAGCGGTGCGCACAACACCAGATTGAATAGCGATGCCTTTTGTATAATATATTGTATGTAGGCACGTGTTTTATGCTGGAAGAGTTATGGTCACGCTGATGTAAGGACACAAGATGAGAGCGCCGTGTAGTATGATCAGATTTGGTATCTTCCCGTGTTTGTGGAGCAAGAGCGATCACCAGTGGACTTTGGTAGGGAGAGAGAGACGGACGGCTACAACATTTTTTTTTTAACTCAATTGTTACTGCTGATATAATAGGGCGTACACACGGTCGGACTTTGTTTGGACATTCCGACAACAAAATCCTAGGATTTTTTCCAACGGATGTTGGCTCAAACTTGTTTTGTCTACACGCGGTCGCACAAAGTTGTCAGAAAATCCGATCGTTCTAAACGCGGTGACGTAAAACACGTACGTCGGGACTATAAACGGGGCAGTGGCCAATAGCTTTCATCTCTTTATTTATTCTGAGCATGCGTGGCACTTTGTCCGTCGGATTTGTGTACACACGATCGGAATTTCCGACAACGGATTTTGTTGTCGGAAAATTTTATCTCCTGGTCTCCAACTTTGTGTGTCGGAAAATCCGATGGAAAATGTCCGATGGAGCCCACAAACGGTCGGAATTTCCGACAACACGCTCCGATCGGACATTTTCCATCGGAAAATCCGACCGTGTGTACGGGGCATAACACCGATCAACAGAGAGAGACCAGCTCGGTGTGCCTCTGCTTCATATGATGTGCATTGACGATAATTAATATTAGCCACTAGCCCTCTGGAATATTTACCCCCCTTCATGACCAGGCAATTTTTTTGCGATACGGCACTGCGTAACTTTAACCAACAATTGCGCGGCCATGCGACACTGTACCCTAATAAAATGGATGTCCTTTTTTTGCTACAAATAGAGCTTTTTTTGGTGGTATTTCATCACCTCTGCGTTTTTATCTTTTGCGCTATAAAAAAAAAGGACAGACAATTTTGAAAAAAAAAAAATATTTTTTAATTTCTGCTATAAAACATATCCAGTAAAAAAAAATGTAAAAAATCGAATTTCTTCATAAATTTAGGCCAATATGTATACTGCTACATATTTTTGGTAAAAAAAAAATCCAATAAGCATATATTGATCTGTTTGCTTAAAAGTTATAGCGTCTACAAACTATGGGATATTTTTATTTATTCTTATTTATTTAGATTTTATTTTATTATTTTAAGTATATGGACCCCCCACAAATTATTGTGTTCAGGTGTTTCCAGTGAAGGGTACTGTCAATGTCAAAGGATACAAAGACATTTTAGACAATTGGGCGCTTCCAGCGTTGTGATAGTAGTTTGGGGAAGGACCTTTTCTGTCCCACCATGTCAGGATGTGGATCACCCACTGGTGGCACTGTGCTTCCCCAAGTGGGAGGTTGTAGTTCCGGTGTCCACCATCGGGTGTCTCCCAGCATCCAGCAGATTCCAGTAATCAGTCTCCACCTGATGCTGGCTGCTGGGAGGGTATTTAGTCCCTCTTCTACTATTCCACTTTGCTTCAGTGTTTTTTGTTGCTGCGAGATACTGCTTGCCACTTACTGCTCAGGGATCGGCAGGCACACATCGGTGGGGATCGACGGGCACACAGAGGCGGGGATCGGTGAGCACATCAGGCAGGGGATCAGGCTGCAGCGGGCAATTGGCAGCGTTACCAGTGTCCTCCTGCTTCCTTCTCTTCTGAGATCACGGCGGCCTCCATCGTGCATCTCCTCCACGAGCGTACCCCATCAGCTCCTGATCATGTCTAGAGAGCTGTCAAAAGCAGTAAACTTGCATTCAGCGCAGACCCTCAGTCATCCATGGACGCATAAGTACAGCATGTAGATCAAGCCCATCCTCTTTGCCTCTGTGCATACAGTGCCTTGAAAAAGGAATTCATACCCCATGAAATTTTCCACATTTTGTCATGATTTTATGTGATAGACCAAAACAAAGTGGCACATAATTGTGAAGTGGAAGGAAAATGATAAATGGTTTTCAACATTTTTTACGAATAAATATGTGAAAAGTATGTGGGGGGGCATTTGTATTCAGCCCCCTTGAATCAATACTTTGTAAAATCACCTTTCACTGCAATTACAGCTGCAAGTCTTTTTGGGGATGTCTCTACCAGCTTTGCACATCTAGAGAGGGACATTTTTGCCCATTCTTCTTTGCAAAATAGCTCAAGCTCTGTCAGATTGAATGGAGAGCGTCTGTGAATAGCAATTTTCATGTCTTGCCACAGATTCTCAATTGGTTTTAGGTCTGGACTTTGACTGGGCCATTCTAACACATGAATATACTTTGATCTAATCCATTCCATTGTAGCTCTGGCTGTATGTTTAGGTTTGTTGTCCTGCTGGAAAGTGAACCTCCGCCCCAGTCTCAAGTCTTTTGCAGATTCTAAAAGGTTTTCCTCTAAGATTGTCCTGTATTTGGCTCCATCCATCTTCCCATCAACTCTGACCAGCTTCCCTGTCCCTGCTGAAGAAAAGCATCCCCACAACATCATGCTGCCACCACCATGTTTCACGGTGGGGATGGTGTGTTGAGGGTGATGTGCAGTGTTAGTTTTCCGCCACACATAGCGTTTTGCTTTTAGGCCAAAAAAGTTCAATTTTAATCTCATCTGACCAGAGCACCTTCTTCCACATGTTTGCTGTGTCTCCCACATGGCTTCTCACAAACTGCAAACAGGACTTCTTATGACTTTCTTTCAACAATGTCTTTCTTCTTGTCACTCTTCCATAAAGGTCAGATTTGTGGAGAACACGACTAATAGTTGTCCTGTGGACAGATTCTCCCACCTGAGCTGTGGATCTCTGCAGCTCCTCCAGAGTTACCATGGGCCTCTTGGCTGCTTCTCTGATGAATGCTCTCCTTGCCCGGCCGGTCAGTTTAGGTGGACGGCCATGTCTTGGTAGGTTTGCAGTTGTGCCATACTCTTTCATTTTCAGATGATGGATTGAACAGAGCTCCGTGAGATTTTCAAAGTTTGGGATATTTTTTTATAACCTGACCCTGCTTTAAACTTCTCCACAACTTTATCCCTGACCTGTCTGGTGTGTTCCTTGGCCTTCGTGATGCTGTTTGTTCACTAAGGTTCTTTAACAAACCTCTGAGGGCTTCACAGAACAGCTGTATTTATACTGAGATTAAATTACACACAGGTGGATTCTATTTACTAATTAGGTTACTTCTGAAGGCAATTGGTTCCACTAGATTTTAGTTAGGGGGTATCAGAGTAAAGAGGGCTGAATACAAATGCACGCCACACTTTTCACATATTTATTTGTACGAAATGTTGAAAACCATTTATCATTTTCCTTCCACTTCACAATTATGTGCCACTTTGTGTTGGTCTATCACATAAAATCCCAATAAAATACATTTACGATTTTGGTTGTAACATGACAAAATGTGGAAAATGTCAAGGGGTAAAAATACTTTTTCAAGGCACTGTATGTGTTTCTTGGGCAGCATGAGGTTACATTCAACTTTTTTTTAAATACAAAGCAATGCTTGCATGAGGTGTACTTATTTTCAATCATTGTATTAACAGCTTGATACACTGTTTAGGGGTTTGGTTGAAAAATAGTGCTGATTATAGTGGTGTGCAACCCTTTAGTGCTAATTATACTATAAGATGTGTATTTAAAAAAAGTTGCACAGCTGTTCGTCTTCTGAAACTGCATGTACTATACATTAATTCTGTGCAAGTGGGGGCAAAATAGAATATTATTAGGCTATTTCCTCTCCAGGTCAAATGTGTGTTCATTGATACAGAATAGAGAGAAAATAGGAAAATATCACCGTAAAGGGATTGCAAATGCTTTTTTTTTTTTGCTTAAAGTGGAGTTCTGCTTAAAAAAATAAAAATAAAAGTCAGCAGCTATAAATATTGCAGCTGCTGATGTTTAATAATCAGACACTTACCTGTCTCAGGGTCCAGCGATGTGGGGGATTGAAGCCCCGCTCGTCTCCCCCTCCTCTCTGCAGCGCCGGCATTGTCACTATGGGTGCCCGGCTGTGCACCCACTGCGCATGCGCGAGCCGTGCGCCGTGACTGGCCGGGCAATCATCTGGTACCTGTGACATGTCCCAGATGATTGCCGAGAGGGAGGGGGGGAGAGGTTATCTCCCTTTCTGGTGCCACGGTGCACTGGGAGGAAGTGGGAGCTGGGACCCTCTAAAAACAGGGTACCGCCCCCCCCCCCCAAAAAAAAATGACACCTCCCTTAAAGTGGAAGTTCCATTTTTGGGTGGAACTCCGCTTTAAAGTAACAAACAGGTTTATACTTACCAGTGGCCCTGGACCTCCTCTTTTGGAGTCTCCCGCTATCGTTCCTGGCTCCTCTTCTAAGGTGAGTTCCCCCATAAGAAGCTGCTTCCTATGGGGGGCACTCGTGTGGGATTAATCCCGAGCTCCGCTGCTTGCGTTTTATAGACACAGACATCGGTACTTGGCTCCGCCCCCTGCTCCCTTGTCACTGGCTTTTGATTGACAGTAGAAGGAGCCAATGGCTCCTGCATCCTCAGCAAAGACTGTGAGACCAAGAAGTAAGGGGGGGGGAGAAGAGCTGAAGACGGGGATAGTGATGAATTGAATGAGGACTCATGTAAGATAAAAAGGGGGGGGGGCTGTTTGTACAGAGCAGCCCAGATCCTCCTCTTCTGGGGTCCCTCGCTGGTGCTCCTGGCCCCTCCCTCCTGCCGAGTGCCCCCACAGCAAACAGCTTGCTGTGGGGGCACCCAAGCCGAGCCGCTGCTCTGTCTGGCCATTTAGACACGGAGCCGTAGGTCGGCCCTGCCCCCTCTCTCTCCTCATTGGCTCACTGCCTTTTTTTTTTTTTTATAAATGCACCCCTAGGGTGTCTTCTGTAAGTTTATACTGGTACCCGACATCTTATTTACTCTGGAAATAACACTATTTATTGTTTCCAGGCACAATGCTGCTTGGCTTCCTATCTCAGGACATCAAATCAATACAGGGATTGGCAAATAGATATGATCAAAGACTAACTAGCAGATAGGTCTTCATTAGCCCCCAGCACCCAATGTGTTGATTAATCCACCCTTTTACCTCCGACAAGACGGCACCAATATCCGTTATCTGCCAGTTACGCCGCGCATCCTCTCAGTGCCCAAAGGGTCAAAGGCGATCTTTAGCCAGATGGGGGAAAACGATTTTGTCAATCCGCGTTAAAGACGGCTCCTTTCTTTCGTTAAGGCCAGGCCCCCCTACTTGAGAATCTACATTTTTTGTTAGACTTAATTGGTATTTAATATACTAATCTGCTAATTATTAGTCCCTGGGAACGTGCTTAGGGGGATAATTCCATCCTCGGAACTCTTTGATGTGTTAAGACAAGGCGGTAAGCTCTGACATTTTGTCTAGCTCTGGCTGGAAAGCTCGGTCCTGTTGCTACCAAGCGAGCCCCGATCTGTATTCCAGGACATGACGGAGCTCATAGAGCTCGTAGCCGGCTGTTTTTACGAGTCTGCTCTGCAGTTTGCACATCATCATCATCACCATCACTGTCCCCGTTTGCTCTGATGCTTTACTGAGTAATCCCAAAGGGTCTCTCATAGAGTAAAACGAAGTAGCACACTGCGCTCACCCCTACCCAATTGTATAGATCAGGGACACCGGTGCTCAGATTCTCCAGCCCCCGTAGGCTGATCCAAGTCAATAATATCCAGAAGCACCACGGCATGATCCTTATACACATAAAATTGTTTTATTAATACATTGAGTTAAAGCGGAGCTCCGCTGATTGTTTTTTTTTCTTTTTTTTAAGTCAGCAGCTACAAATACTGCAGCTGCTGACTTTTAAAATAAGGACACTTACCTGTCCAGAGCGCCCGCGATGTCGGCACCCGAAGCCGATCTGTCCCTCGGCTCTCGGGTGCTGCCGCCGCCATCTTCGGTAAGGGAATCAGGAAGTGAAGCCTTGCGGCTTCACTTCCTAGTTCTCTACTTCCCAGTGGTCCCTGCTGTCTTCTGAGACCTGTGTGTCTCCCAGAAGACAGCGCGGGGGGGGGGGGGGAGAAGGCGCCTGGAAGTGGCGTAGATACCCGCAGGTGACTCGGGTATCTATGCCCGGAAGTGGGAGCAAAATACCTGTATTAGACAGGTATCTTCTCCCCCCTCCCCCCCTGAAGGGTGCCAAATGTGACACCGGAGGGGGGGGGGGGAACCGAAAAGCGGAAGTTCCATTTTTGGGTGGAACTCCGCTTTAAACTCCACGCAAACAGACCCTCTAATGCAAGGGTCTCAAACTGGTGGCCCTCCAGCTGTTGTGAAACTACAAGTCCCATGAGGCATTGTAAGGCTGACAGTTACAAGCAAGACTTCCACAGGCAGAGGCATAATGGGACTTGTAGTTTTGCAACAGCTGGAGGGCCACCAGTTTGAGACCCCTGCTCTAATGTGTTTCAGCCTTGTCAGTCTTAGTCATAACTGTATTAATAAAGCAGTTTTAAAGGGGTTGTAAAGGTTTGTGTTTTAAAAAACAAAAAAAACCCCAAACATATCATACCTCCTCTGTGCAGTTGG
Organism: Lithobates septentrionalis; assembly: GCA_037952835.1. Taxonomy (NCBI): domain Eukaryota; kingdom Metazoa; phylum Chordata; class Amphibia; order Anura; family Ranidae; genus Lithobates; species Lithobates septentrionalis. The sequence goes on from JBBDGP010002253.1 coordinate 875,970, forward strand.
TTTTGTACAGAGTGGCCCCGATCCTCCTCTTCTGGGGTCCCTCAGCGGCGCTCCTGGCTCCTCCTCTTCTTGATTGCCCCGTCGGAGAAGCGCTCTCCTTCGTGGACACCTGTGTGGGCGTGCTCCCGTGTCCTGTTGCTGCGTCTATTGACACAGACAGCAGGACTCTGCAGTTTTTATTTTTTGCGCTATAAACAAAAAAAAAAGAGTGACAATTTTGAAAAAAACACAATATTTTGTACTTTTTTGCTATAATAAATATCCCCAATTTTTTTTTTAAAAAAAGCAAATTTTTTTCCTCAGTTTAGGCCGATATGTATTTGTTTACATATTTTTGGTAATGAAAATTGCAATAAGCGTATATTTATTGGTTTGCACAAAAGTTATAGCGTCTACAAAATAGGGGAAATATTTATGGCATTTTTATTATTATTCGTTTTTTTTACTAGTAATGGCAGTGATCTGAGATTTTTATCGGGACTGCGACATTATGGCGGACAGATTGGACACTTTTGACTCATTTTTGGGCCTATTGACAATTATAGAGCAATCAGTGCTATAAAAATGCACTGATTACTGTGTAAATGACACTGGTGGGGAAGGGGTTAACACTAGGGGGCGATCAAGGGGTTAAATTTGTTCCCTCAGTGTGTTCTAACTGTAGGGGGATAGGACTGACTAGAGGAAATGACAGGTCGTTGTTCCTAGCTAGTAGGAACTCACAGTCTGCCTCTCCTCAGAGAACAGGGATTCCTGTGTTTACACACACACACACGTCCCTGTTCTGGCTCTCGTGCCTGCGATCAGCGTGGCAGGCGGTCATCGCGACTACCAGCCACACGCATCGTCACCCCCGCAGTGCAGCGGGCGCGTGCCTCCGCTTACTATCCCGCTTAAAGGAGCCGACGTACAGCTACGACGGTTCACGGGATCGTGCCAACCTGCTGCAGTATAATGACGGCGGCTGGTCGGCAAGCGGTTAACCACTGGGTTGAGTAGAAAAAAAATTTGATAGTGTGTAGTGTGTACCTGGCAAAAGTCAATAATTAAATTAACTTTTGTCAAGCTGGATGGGGCTTGCAGGGCCTCCAACAGCTTGAATTGTGGCCAATTCAGGAGGAATTGCCCAAAATTCGAGCCATCTATGGGAACCCTTCCTGGTATTCATTGCCTTTTGCAGAGATCACAGTACTCCCAATGACAATGCCTACGTCATCATTTCTGTCCAGAAGGACAGCACCTTTGTTCAGGCATCATTCTGGGTCACCATCCACTTCCTGGACTGAGATGACATAAACATACTGTATACACTATGTTGCCTGCGTTTGGACCTGGAAAGGGAACACAGTCAGCAGCTCTGACAGCATGTACAGTTGTGCTAATAAGTTTACATACCCTGGCAGAATTTATGATTTCTTGGCCATTTTTCAGAGAATATGAATGATAACACAAAAAAACTTTTCTTTCACCCATGGTTAGTGTTTGGCTGAAGCCATTTATAACCAATCAACTGTGTTTACTCTTTTTAAATCATAATGACAACAGAAACTACCCAAATGACCCTGATCAAAAGTTTACACACCCCAGTTCTTAATACCGTGTATTGCCCCCTTTAACATCAATGACAGCTTGAAGTCTTTTATGGTATTTGTGGATGAGGCTCTTTATCTTCTCAGATGGTAAAGCTGCCCATTCCTCTTGGCAAAAAGCCTCTAGTTCCTGTAAATTCTTGGGCTGTCTTGCATGAACTGCACGTTTGAGATCTCCCCAGAGTGGCTCAATGATATTGCGGTCAAGAGACTGAGATGGCCACTCCAGAACCTTCACTTTATTCTGCTGTATCCAATGACAGGTCAACTTGGCCTTTTGTTTTGGATCATTGTCATGTTGGAAAGTCCAAGTACGTCCCATGCGCAGCTTCCTGGCTGATGAATATAAATGTTCCTCCAGTATTTTTTAATAACATACTGCATTCCTCTTGCCAACAATTTTGACCAAATTTCCTGTGCCTTTGTAGTTCACACATCCCCAAAACATCAGTGATCCACCTCAGTACCTTTCATCATAGGCCTTGTTGACTCCTCTCCAAATGTAGTGTTTATGGTTGTGGCCAAAAAGCTCAATTTTGGTCTCATCACTCCAAATGACTTTCTGCCAGAAGGTTTGAGGCTTGTCTCTGTGCTGTTTGTGGGTTTTTCTTTGCATCCCGAACAATTTTCCTGGCAGTTGTAGCTGAAATTTTAGTTGGTCTACTTGACCATGGTTTGGTTTCAACCGAACCCCCTCATTTTCCACGTCTTGATTAGAGTTTAAACACTGCAGATTGGCATTCTCAATTCCTTGGATATCTTTTTATATCCCTTTCCTGCTTTATACAGTTCAACTACCTTTTCCAGCAGATCCTTTGACAATCCTTTTGCTTTCTCCATGAGTCAGAATCCAGAAACGTGAGTGCAGTACTGGATGAGAGATGCAAGGGTCTGTCAGGAGTCCAGAAACGCATTGACCTTTTATATACACACTAATTCCAAGCAAACAGATCACAGGTGAGGATGGTTACCTTTAATAGCCATTCAAATCCCTTTGTGTCAACTTGTGTGCATGTTATCAGGCCAAAATCACCAGGGTATGTAAACTTTTAATCAGGGTCATTTGGGTAGTTTCTGTTGTCATTATGATTTAAAAAGAGCAAACACAGTTGATTGATAATAAATGGCTTAAGCCAAACACTAACCATGAGTGAAAGATGGTTAGTTGATAACACAAGTTTTTGTGTTATCATTCATATTCTCTGAGAAATGGCCAAGAAATCATATATTCTGCCAGGGTATGTAAACTTATGAGCACAACTGTAAGTGTGGCTTACTGATAATAAATTATGTTTAACAGATTTATTAACACGTTACAGTGGAGTATTGTACAGAACACTGCATTTTGTGCTAGCCTGTAGATTTTTAACTTTTTTTTTTTTAGATAGAAATTTTGCTTTAAACAAGCACAGTGATGAATTCTATCTGAATGCCTTTTTTCTACACATTGCTTTTTGCCAACCTGCAGAGCAAAAGGAATTCCAGAAAATACATTCCGTTGAATTGGACCCTCTTCGGGAGGGATATTATCTCGGTGGGGTTAGTTGAAGGCCAATTGCCTATTTCCTGCTCAAATTTGTAATAGATTTTCCTCCCAGGCTTGCCTGGTATGGAGAGCTGGCAGACTGCCCTCAGGGCGGCTTTTGTTCTTTTATTTCCTGTTAGCCGTTCTAGAAATGATGGTATTTCCTAATGTTATTGAGATTACAGCCGGCAGCAGGCTTAAAATTCTCCTGTTCCATGAGAATTAGAGGGAAGGTCAATGGTCAAAGACAATGTCAATGGTCAAAGACTGTGGACATGGCACAGGAGATAATCAGAGACAGTGTACATGATACAGAAGTTGGTCAGAGACTGTGGACACGGCACAGGAGATGGTCAGAGACTGTGGACATGGCACAGGAGATGGTCAGAGACTGTGGACATGGCACAGGAGATAGTCAGAGACTGTGGACATGGCACAGGAGATAGTCAGAGACTGTGGACATAGAACAGGAGATGGTCAGAGACTGGGGACATGGTACAGGAGATGGTCAGAGACTGTGGACATGGTGCAGGAGATGGTCAGAGACTGTGGACATGGCACAGGAGATAGTCAGAGACTATGGACATAGAACAGGAGATGGTCAGAGACTGAGGACATTGTACAGGAGATGGTCAGAAACTGTGGAGATGGTAGAGGAGATGGTCAGAGACTGTCGACATGGTACAGGAGATGGTCAGAGACTGTCGACATGGTACAGGAGATGGTCATGGACTGTCGACATGGTACAGGAGATTGTCAGAGACTGTCGACATGGTACAGGAGATGGTCAGAGACTGTCGACATGGTACAGGAGATGGTCAGAGACTGTGGACCTGGCACAGGAGATGGTAAGAGACTGTGGACATGGTACAGGAGATGGTCAGAGACTGTGGACATGGTACAGGAGATGGTCAGAGACTGTGAACATGGTACAGGAGATGGTCAGAGACTGTGGACATGGTACAGGAGATGATCAGAGACTGTGGACATGGCACAGGAGATGGTCAGAGACTAGGGACATGGTACAGGAGATGGTCAGCGACTGGGGACATGGTGCAAGAGATGGTCAGAGGCTGTAGACATGGTATAGGTAGGAGATGGCCAGAGACTGGGGACATAGTACAAGAGATGGTTAGAGGCTGTAGACACGGTACAGGAGATGGTCAGCGACTGTGAACATGGTACAGGAGATGGTCAGAGACTGTGAACATGGTACAGGAGATGATCAGAGACTGTGGACATGGCACAGGAGATGGTCAGAGACTGTGAACATGGTACAGGAGATGGTCAGAGACTGTGAACATGGTACAGGAGATGGTCAGAGACTGTGGTCATGGTACAGGAGATGATCAGAGACTGTGGACATGGCACAGGAGATGGTCAGAGACTAGGGACATGGTACAGGAGATGATCAGAGACTGTGGACATGGTACAGGAGATGGTCAGAGACTGTGAACAGGGTACAGGAGATGGTCAGCGACTGGGGACATGGTGCAAGAGATGGTCAGAGGCTGTAGACATGGTATAGGTAGGAGATGGCCAGAGACTGGGGACATACTGCAGGAGACTTTCAGAGACTGTGAACTTGCTATAGGAGTTGTTAGAGACCGGGGTCATGCTTCCAGAGACAGTCATAGACTAGAGACATATTACATGAGACTGCAAGAGATCATTGCTATAACAGAGCAGTAGGGAAACACAGATTAGTGTCTGCAGGGGCCCCTGAGGGCCGCACGGGGTCGCATGTTGGGCGCCAGGGCATAGACGCTGCCTGCATTTGGTTTATTCCAGATTGCATTTAGCTATTTCAAACTTGCTAGGCATCTGAATGTTCACTCTTGAATTGTTCTGATGCTGCAGCCTTACCCTTCAGGGATAACTTCATGTTTTGCTCTTTCCTTGTCTCCTTGTCAGAACAGACTTGTCAGCCTTTAAGACCGTCCTGTCTGGTGCCTGAGCGGAGTGTTGATAACAGACACTCACAAATCCGTCATATAGCAATGTTGCTGTCAGGATTATATGGGGGGGGAAAAAATACAGGCTATGTAGATGTAGTTTTGCACGGCTCCTGAAGTTCAGATGGAGTGTCAGTTACCAGCGCTGAGCTCCGGCAGGAGACCAGTCAGAGAGGAAATGTCCAGACCAGCTCACCCTCCATATTATCTCATTGGTGATGGATCCAGAGGGCAGATTCATGAGATTCATGTGCTTCTCCACATTTCAAAGTTTAAAAGTTAATAAGCACAACCAGAATCTAAAACAAAATCTTTTATTACAATCCATTTTTTAATCTCTCGCCACCCACGTAGCGCATATACGTGCAGCAGCAAAGAGGGTGGGCTTTAATACCCACTCTTCTCCATTTGAACTCATGGAAGGCCGAGATTTATATGCTGAGAACTCACTATCAGTGTTCAAGTCATCATAGACAGTCCCCGGTCTCTAGTCATGATCAGGAGGCAGCGGAATGAGCTCCCAATCATGTGACCACTGATCAATCACAGTGATCACATGATTAAGAAGTCCGTTCCTCCCACCTTTAAGACCCACTTAAAAAGGGATTGCTGGGGCTGGAAAGGGGTTAAAAATTCAAGGCAGGCACAGAAAACTTGCTCCTCTGGATGACATGTTTCAACCGATCATGTGGTTGAAACACGTGAACAAGTTAAAGCAAAACTCCACCCAAAAAGTGAAGCTCTGCTTGTTCGCACACTCCCCTCCTCCACTGCCACATTTGGCACTTTTTCGGGGGAGCGGATACCTGTCAAAACCAGGTACCCGCTCCCACTTCCGGGTAAGATCGCTGCATAATGATGGCAGCGATCTATGAAATTTCCGGCCCCTCCTCCTTCCCCCCACTGCCTTCTGGGAGACACACAAGTCCCAGAAGACGGTGGGACCATTCAGAAAACACAGCGTGACTCGCGCATGTGCAGTAGGAAACAGGCTGTGAAGCCGCAAAGTGAAGATGCTGGCGCCTGCACCCGAAGCCGATAGATGAATTAGCTAGGGGTGCCGATATCACAGGATCTCTGGACAGGTAAGTGTCCTTATATTTAAAAAGTTAGCAGCTACAGTATTTGTAGCTGTTGACTTTACTTTTTTTTTTTTTTGACAGGCTGGAACTCCTCTTTAAAGTGGTTGTAAAGACACAAGGTTTTTAAGGTAAAAAAAACCTTCTGTGTGCAGCAGCCCCCCTAATACTTACCTGAGTCCCTTCTCTATCTAGAAATGTCCATGAGAGCCGTGGCTCTCCAGGGACTCGCACTCCTGATTGGCTTTTGGCAGAAGCGGGAAACATTGGCTGTCAAGCCAGTGAGCCAATCAGAAGACGGAGGGGGCGAGTCCGAGCCACGGCTCTGTGTGTGAATGGACACACAGAGCTGTGGCTCGGAAGCGCACCTGCTTGGGTGCCCCCACAGCAAGCTGCTTGCTGTGGGGGCACTTGACCAGGAGCAACGGCAGGTGACCCAAGAAGATCAGCATCTGAGCTGCTCTGTGCAAAACCATTACACGGAGCAGGTAAGTATAATGGTTTGTTATTTTAGAAAAAAAAAAATAACAAGACTTTAATAAGCTTTAAAGTCTCATTTAGATTTGGTTTATACCTATGCAGTTTGCTTTCGATCCGTTTCTGCAGTGCTTTTTGCGGTTCATTTTGCATTTTTGCACACGCGCTTTTGACGCATTTTGCATTTTTTATTTTATTTTTTTTTTTGCCCAATTTGTTGTTAGGCAGATTAAAAAGCTCAAATCGCGGCAAATGAGCACCACATGCTTTTCTGCAGCTTCTCCATTGAAGTCTATTGAACCTAAAACACATAGGGGTTGATTTACTAAAGGCAAAAAGAGTGTGCACTTTGGAAAGTGCAGTTGCACACTGCAAGAGCAATTGCTCCAGAGCTTAGGAAAAGAGCAGAAGCTCCACTGACTTTCATCAACCAATCATGTGCAAGCAAAAATGCTGTTTTTTCTATTTTCCTTGCATGTGATTGGGTATTCTTTGCAAAGTGAAGCTTTACCCCACTTACTAAGCTCTGGAGCAGCTGCACTTGCAGAGGGCAATTGCACTTTCCAAGGTGCACAGTCTATTGGCCTTTAGTAAATCAAACCCCTTTGTTTTGCTTTTAAAAAAAGTCCCCAACCCTTTTCAAAAATGCAGCGGCTGAAAAAAAAAAAAGCATAGATGTGAACATGTCCCATAGGAAGCCATGTTAAATGAACTGTAGTGCATTTCTGCAAAACGCAGCAAAAGACGCATAGTTGTGGACTGAGACAAAATCACTTATCACCCGCATCAACCAATTAAACATACTAAGCCTAATAACTAATGTTCAAACAGATGGCCAACGAGAGAAACCAATACATCCCTAATTAACCCTAACTAATGCTCATACAGATAGCCAGGATCAGCCCTTTAAGAATTGCTACAAAGAGAGGTCACCCTACATGGAGGTCTTAAAGACACTGGGATGACAGGAGGAGAATACAAATAAATAACAGCAATAACTAATGTTCATACAGATGGCCAAGACCTGGGGGAACCAATACATTCCTGATCAACCCTTTAGGAATTGCTACAAAAAGAGACATGTCACCCTACAGGGGAGTCTTACAGCATATCACTGGCTGACAGGAGGAGAATACAATTAAATAACAGCAGTAGCTACCAATGTTCAGATGGCCATGAGGAGGAAGAGCCAATATATTTCTAACTAACCCCTTAGGAATTGCTACAAGAGGGAGACATATCAGCCTACATGGGGGTCTTAAAGTGGTTGTAAAGCCTTAAGGTTTTTCACCTCAATGCATTCTATGAATTCTATGAATTAAAGGATATGTAAAGGTTCATTTTAAAAAAACACAAAAACAAAAAAACAAAAAACAAACATGTCATACTTACCTCCTCTGTGCAGTTTGTTTTGCACAGTGGCCCCGGTCCTCCTCTTCTGGGGTACTCAGCGGCGCTCCTGGCTCCTCCTCTTCTCGAGTGCCCCTCTCGAGTGCTGCGTCCATTGCCACAGACAGCAGGACTCGGCCCCGCCCCCCTGGCTCCCGCATCATTGGATTTGATTAACAGCAGCGGGAGCTATCAATCTATCCAATCAGGACCCGAGACACCGGCTGGAGCTTGTATGTTTGTCCCCGTCGCTGGAAAGATCGGGTTCAGGTAAGTAAAAAGGGGGGCTCTGGGAGGCAGCTGCATTACAGGAGGTTTTCCACCGTGAAACATGGAATGCATTAAGGTGAAAAACCTTGGGAGTTTACAACCCCTTTAAGGTGAAAAACCTCCTGTGCTGCAGCTCCCCCCCAGACAACCCCCCCCCCCCCTTCCTTACCTGAGCCCGATCTGATCCAGCGATGTGCACGAGCACAGTGCCTCCTGCTGCTATCTCTCTCCTCTTTGGAAAGATTGATAGCAGCTGTCAGTCAAAAGCTGTGACACAGGAGTGGGGGGTGGGGATGATTTCCACTGTCTGTATCATTGGACGCAGCAGTGGGACTCAGGAGCGAGCCTGCACATGTGCCTCCATGAAATGGGCACCCGATGACGAGGAGGGGTTTGGAGCACCGGCGGGGGACCCCAGAAAAAGAGGATCAGGGCTACACAGTGCAAAACCATTACACAGAGCAGGTAAGTATAGGCATGTTTGTTATTTAAAAAAAAAAAAAAGTTTACAACCACTTTAAAACTAGACACTGGGATGACAGGAGGAGAATACAAATAAATAACAGCAACTAATGTTCATACAGATGGCCAGAACTTTATTGGTTTGTAAACCCTCGCTTTTTTTTTTTTTCGAAAAAAATAACAATCATTTTGCACAGGGCAGCCCCGATCTGGGGTCCCTCACCGGCATTCCAGGCCCCTCCTCTTCATTGGGTGCCCCCACAGAAAGCCATTTTCCATGGGGGCACCCGTGCAGACTAACTCCAAAATCCTGCTTCTGAGTCCATTGACACAGACATCAGAACTTGGCCCTGCCCCCCACCCCCATGTCACTGGATTTGATTGACAACAGTGGGAGCCAATGGCTCCTGCTGCAATCTGTGCAATGAGGAGAGAGACAACGGCTGTAGCCGCTACGCTCATTTACATCGCTGGCTTGCAATCTCTGCTTTAAAGCGGGGGTCCACCTATCTGTCGTTTTTTTTTTTTGGAGTTCATTCACAAACTTTTCTTCTCATGATTATCTACTCACATGTTCTGTGTAATAAGTCCGCGTGTGTCCGATTTCATTGTAAAGAATAACATATAAAATTCACTGAAGGCGGTTTCCATCTTCATTGTGGGCATTTGAAGCCCACAAGCATGTATTTCCTGGATGCGGTGAATGCTGTGCTCCCAGCATTCACCGAGATGTTGTGATGACGCTGTTGCACAATGCATGCTGGGAAGCCTGAGACTAGCTCCCAGGGGACTGTGGGAGGTCTGGGAGAGGCTAGAAACACGCCTACTCCCATGGGAGGAAAACCAGAAAGTGCTAAGAAGATTAGAAAAAAAAGGTAATTACGGCGATTTAAATTTTTTTACACAGCATGTCAGCATCTAGGCAAGGAAGAGAATGCATAGAGATGATGTTCAAAATTTGGGTGGAACCCCGCTTTAATTCATCCCAAAGGTGTTTTATCGGGTTGAGGTCAGGGCTCAAGTTCTTCCACCCCAAACTCCGCTCATCCATGTCTTTTTGGAACTTGCTTTGTGCTAGGGGTTGGACTGACCATTCGGGCACTGCCCGAAGGCCCCATGCCACTAGGGGGCCCCATCAGGGTTGCCAGCCTCAATACAACCAGGAACAGTATGTAAAAATGTGTGTTTTTTAAAAAATCCCAAGATTATAGCTGCCCGCCTCTTCAGTACCTTTTCAGTGTGTGTGTATACTGTGTGTGTATATTGTGTGTCTGTGTGTGTATACTGTATGTGTGTGTATACTGTGTAGCCCCATAATCTATTGTCTGGGGGCCCCATAATCTCCTATTGCCCGGGGGCCCCATAATCTCCTATTGCCCGGGGGCCCCATGCGTTTTCAGTCCGCCCCTGCTTTGTGCACTGGTGCACAATCATAGTGGAACAGGAGAGGCCATCCCCAAACTGTTCCCACAAAGCTGGGAACATGAAATTGTCCAAAATGTCTTGGTATGCTGACGCCTTAAGAGTTCCCTTCACTGGAACTAAGGGGACAAGCCTAACCCATGAAAAACAACCCCACGCCATAATCCCCCCCTCCACCAAATGATTTGGACCAGTGCACAATGCAAGGTCCATAAAGACATGGATGAGCGAGTTTGGGGTGGAGGAACTTGACTGGCCTGCACAGAGTCCTGACCTCAACCCTATGGGATGAATTAGAGCGGAGACTGCGAACCAGGTCTTCTCATCCAACATGGTCAAACATTCCCATACACATATTCCTAAACCTTGTGGACAGCCTTCCCAAAAGAGTTGAAGCTGTTATAGCTGAAAAGGGTGGGCCAACGCAATATTGAACCCTACAGACTAAGACTGGGATGCCATTAAAGTTCATGTGCGTGTAAAGGCAGGCGTCCCAATACTTTTGGCAATATACTTTAGTCTATGTGTTGGGTGGTCATAAAGGGGTTAAGTAACACTTGCAGGTCCTGTCCCTCCCCCATCTAGTGAAAAACAGCAGATTAATAAGCTCCCCTCTCTGACACCTTGGCTCTCTCCTTCCCAGCTGATCAGCAGGTACACAGCCAAAATCATTGGCTGTAACCTGCTGTTGTGTCCAATCACAGCACAGAGTTCTGTGTTTACAAACATACAGAACACAGAACAGTGTTCTGGCTGTTTCTGAAATCAACTCTGAGTTGAGGGAGAAAAGACAGCATGATCCTGTGAGTAAAAGCAGAACACTGTCAGGAACCATAAACCATGCAGAAAATTCAGTTAAAATCACACCTTAATGAAATAGCAAATATAACACAATTCAGGAACGTAATCAAAAACAGAAGCCAGGGTATGAAAGCCAGAGCGAGTAATCAGACGAGCCAGGATCAGGAAGCCAGGAGTCAGTGAAGAGCAAAATCAGGAACAGGTTATGGAAGAGTAGTAAGCCAAGTCGAGTCATAGCAGAAAAAACACTGGAGGTATTGACCACGCAAGGAGGGAATGAGCAAAACTGTTTAAATAGCCAAAAGGGGCTGGCTGTAGCCTGGACTAATGAGGCAGGTTAATGGTAACCAGGTGAATCACTGTGGAAACAACAAGTGGCTGGTAATTAACTGACAGCTGAGCAGCCTCTGTGCATTGAAACAAAAGAGCTGCCGAGCTCCAGGCCTGAGTTCACCCCCCCCCCAGAACTCCAGAAAGGGGGTTCCCTCGGACCACGACAGTCTAACACTCCATCATTCAGTTCTTCCACCCGACAACTCCTCCCACAAAAGGCTGACCATGGGTATATATAGGAGGCCTGCCCCCTGCCAATCCTATTTGGGGATTGGTCGGGGCTCCCAAATACACCACATGTCACTCCAGCACTCTGCCCTGCCTCTCTTCCAGAACCTTCGCACTGGAAACAGAGGAGGCGCCCAAGAGCTGAGGCACATGTCAGTCACCTGCTGCTACACTAATGCCGCGTACACACGGTCGGACTTTCTATCCTACTTGGTCCGGCACACTTTCCGACGGACTTTGTCCGCCAGGTGCGCCGGACTTTAAAACGGACGGACTTGCCCACACACGCCGGGACTTTCCGGCGGGCTAAGTCCGCCCGCCTTTCCGACGGACTTTCGCCGGAGTTCCGGCGGACTTTCAGAATGAACGGACTTGCCCACACACGGCCAAGTCCGTTCATTTTGAACGTGACTCAGGTGCGACGGGACCAGAAAAGGATGTCAATCTTGCCGCTTTTATCGGCGAGATTGACACCTTGCGAGCCCCGTCGCGGGGCATACCAGGCCCTTAGGTCTGGTATGGATTATAAAGGGAACCCCGCTACGCCGAAAAAACGGCGTGGGGTCCCCGCTAAAATCCATACCAGACCCCGATCCGAGCACGCAGCCTGGCCGGTCAGGAAAGGGGGTGGGGACGAGCGAGCGCCCCCCCCCTCCTGAACCGTACCAGGCCGCATGCCCTCAACATGGGGGGGTGGGTGCTTTGGGGGAGGGGGGCGCCCTGCGGGCCCCCCCCACCTCAAAGCACCTTGTCCCCATGTTGATGAGGACAAGGGCCTCTTCCCGACAACCCTGGCCGTTGGTTGTCGGGGTCTGCGGGCGGGGGCTTATCGGAATCTGGGAGCCCCCTTTAATAAGGGGGCCCCCAGATCCCGGCCCCCCACCCTATGTAAATGAGTATGGGGTACATGGTACCCCTACCCATTTACCTAGGAAAAAAGTGTAAGTAATAAAACACACTACACAGGTTTTTAAAATATTTTATTAAACAGCTCCGGGGGGGGGGGGGATCTTCCTCCGGCTTCGGGGGTCTTCTTCCGGCTTCGGGGGTCCCTCCGCTTCATCTTCTCCCGGCGTCCGGTTGGTTCTTCTCCGCTCTCTTCTCCCGGTGTTCCAGTTCTTCGGCCGGCTCCTCTGCTGTGTTCAGGTAGCTCTCTTGCCAGCAGAGGTCCGGACTTCTGAGCTGCTGGGCTTCTTCTCTTCTCTTCTCTTCTCTTCCCCCAGATGTTGACACGACGCTCTCTCCGGCTGGACTGGTCTCCGAGGGCTGCGTTGTGACTTATATAGGCGGAGACCCCGCCCCCATATGATGTCACAGTCCCTGGGCATGCTGGGACTGTGACGTTTTAGGGGGCGTGGTCGACCACGCCCCCTAAAACGTCACAGTCCCAGCATGCCCAGGGACTGTGACATCATATGGGGGCGGGGTCTCCGCCTATATAAGTCACAACGCAGCCCTCGGAGACCAGTCCAGCCGGAGAGAGCGTCGTGTCAACATCTGGGGGAAGAGAAGAGAAGAGAAGAAGCCCAGCAGCTCAGAAGTCCGGACCTCTGCTGGCAAGAGAGCTACCTGAACACAGCAGAGGAGCCGGCCGAAGAACTGGAACACCGGGAGAAGAGAGCGGAGAAGAACCAACCGGACGCCGGGAGAAGATGAAGCGGAGGGACCCCCGAAGCCGGAAGAAGACCCCCGAAGCCGGAGGAAGATCCCCCCCCCCCCCGGAGCTGTTTAATAAAATATTTTAAAAACCTGTGTAGTGTGTTTTATTACTTACACTTTTTTCCTAGGTAAATGGGTAGGGGTACCATGTACCCCATACTCATTTACATAGGGTGGGGGGCCGGGATCTGGGGGCCCCCTTATTAAAGGGGGCTCCCAGATTCCGATAAGCCCCCGCCCGCAGACCCCGACAACCAACGGCCAGGGTTGTCGGGAAGAGGCCCTTGTCCTCATCAACATGGGGACAAGGTGCTTTGAGGTGGGGGGGGCCCGCAGGGCGCCCCCCTCCCCCAAAGCACCCACCCCCCCATGTTGAGGGCATGCGGCCTGGTACGGTTCAGGAGGAGGGGGGGCGCTCGCTCGTCCCCACCCCCTTTCCTGACCGACCAGGCTGCGTGCTCGGATCGGGGTCTGGTATGGATTTTAGGGGGGACCCCACGCCGTTTTTCGGCGTAGGGGCTTCCCTTTATAATCCATACCAGACCTAAGGGCCTGGTATGCTCCGCGCTCGCCGCAATAGGAAAATTAGTTTTTCCTATTGCAGCGAGCGCGAGATGCAATACCCTGCCCTCGTGTCGTATCTGGTCCGTCGGACCAGCATACACACGAGCGGGCTTTCCGTCGGACCAGCACACACACGAGCGGACTTTCCGCCCGAAACTGAGTCCGACGGAAAGATTTAAAGCTTGTTTCAAATCTAGATCCGGCGGGCTTTTGGGAAAAAGTCCGCCGGAAAAGTCCGCCGCCGCCTACACACGGGCGGATTGTCCGGCACACTCTGGTCCGCCGGACCAAGTATGCCGGAAAGTCCGACCGTGTGTACGCGGCATAAACCACTTCCCTGCCCCCAGATCAAAAACAAACGGGCCTAGCTCACATCATAGGCCTGCCTAAATTTACCTGCACTGGCAGAAATACACAAACACTACACTAAGCACCTACCTACCTAAGGTAGAGAGTGCTACAATTATATAATTATTTATAATAATTAAAAAAAAAAAACAGCGGTAATCAATTATCACCAACAGAAAGGTCTATTTGTGTGAAGAAAAAAAAGTCTGAACAATTGCCTGTTAAAGTATCACAGTGCTGAATAGCAAAAAATGCAGTGGTCATGAAGGGGGAAAAAGCTCCTGGAAGTCAGGTGGTTATTGAGTAGTGAGCTGCATTAATTTGTGTCTTTTATATGTCTCTGTATTCGGCTTTACACATTCACTTGTGTGTGCAGTTCCCCTTTAAACAACCTTTTCCCAGCTGCATTTCCAGTTCCCGGTATCTGTTGGGTCTCTGGAGTTCTCTCTTAGAACGCATTTGGAGTGATGTCTTTATGGGTTCCATTCAATCACATTAGAAATTCAGATTTTACGACCGTGGGTTTATGGAACTATATTTTATTATTAATGTGACAGTTGTGATAAGGTTTTGTGTTATGCCGCGTACACACGGTCGGACTTTTCGTCTACAAAAGTCAGACAGCCTGTCCGACAGACTTCCGGCAGACTTTCGGCGGACTTGCGGCGGACTTGCGGCATACTTTCTAACGAACGGACTTGCCTACACACGACCACACAAAAGTCCGACGGATTCGTACGTGATGACGTACACCGGACTAAAATAAGGAAGTTCATAGCCAGTAGCCAATAGGTGCCCTAGCGTGGCTTTTTGTCCGTCGGACTAGCACACAGACGAGCGGATTTCGGGGTCCGTCGTAGTTACGACGTAAAGATTTGAAGCATGTTTCAAATCTAAAGTACGTCGGATTTGAGGCTAAAAAAGTACGTTGAAAGTCCGGAGAAGCCCACACACGATCGGATTACCAGCCAGCTTTAGTCCGTCAGCGTCCGTTGGACTTTTGTAGACGAAAAGTCCGACCGTGTGTACGCGGCATAACACTTCAGCTCAGGATCAGTCGTCTGCTAATTTGTCCAGCCTATTAGTGACTACAGTGTGCCATGCCTGTTCAATGTGTGTCATCTGTTTGTAGCCTCTATTAGGGGAGCATGTGACAGGGTGACAACGTAGGAGTGCAATTGGGAGAAAGGGGAAGAGTGTTGTCATCTCGTAACAGACCTGCTGGCACAGTGGTGACTGACGGCAATGAAAACTTGAGAGAAGCACCAAAGTGAACTAATCTCTGCTATCCACCTCCAAAAAACTCAGAACCACATTTCCAAAGTTCAACAAATACTCATTAAACACATAGAACACATAGCTCTGTATTGGTGCCTATTACTCATGTTGGCTGGTGTTGGTCGCTCTACGCCCACTCCTTCTGAAGCTGGCACCATCTTGTATGCATCTTGACATTTACTTACCCTATCCCTTCTTCCGCCTTCCATGGACGTCACCAACAACTTTCAAGACCTCGTTCACAAGGGTGTACTATGGCAAACACGCTTGCTAGGGCTTTGTTTGCCTGCACAAGGATACACAGATGTTCCATGCACTGGTGTTCTGGAAGCAATCACCTCCAGAGGGTTGTGCCTGATGGTGGGCCCTTCTGGGGGCTTGGGCTGCTACCTTTCTGGTACAGCCATGTGGACAATTCAGCAAGAAGACTTAGGCAGGGAGGAAGGAGCGCCTGGTGTCCAGAAAAATGCAACTCTTGATGTACGGTTCACAAAACGTTGAAGAGGTAAACATGTACATCAAGCCAACAAGTTTTGGGTGAATCGACTTTCAGGGATGTTTCTGCAACCTTATTGATGCCTCTGCATCATCCTCAGCCGGGCATTCTGTCAACTTGCAGTCGAAAATGCATAAATCCTTCTGGGAACCACCCCCACCCATAAGGATACAGGAACAGCCCTGGTGAAGAGTGAGTCCATTCCCCAAAACAAGTTGGCTCTATGTACATGTTTATCTTATAAATAAATGTTTTGTGAACCCTAAATCAAGAGTTGCATTTATCTGGACTCCGGGCACTCCTTCCTCCCCACCCAATTCATGTTAGATGGAATACAGCCGTTGCTCCCAATTTTACAACTGTGTAGGTGCATGGCCCCAAATGCACACTGTCTGCCTTTGGGGCCATGCACCCGTACAGATGTCAGATTGGGAGCAGCGGCTGTGTCCATGCAGCTACTGTATCCCAATTGACATATATTGGGTGGGAGGGAAGGAGTGCTCGGAGAAATGCAAGTCTTGATGTATGGTTCACAAAACATTGAGAAGGTAAACATGTACATCAAGCCAACAAGTTTTGGGTGAATGGACTTGCCCTTTTTCAGGGCTGTTTCTACATCCTTATTGATGCCTCTGCATCATCCTTAGCCGGCACTCTGTCAGTTTGCAGTCCAAAATTCTTCTGGGAACCACTCCAACCTATAAGGATACGGGAACAGCCCTGAAAAAGAGGGAGTCCATTCACCTGAAACACTTTGACTCATACATGTTTTCAATAGATGTTTTGTGAACCCTGCATCAAGAGTTGCATTTTTCTGTATCCCGGGCACTGCTTCCTTCCCACCCAATTCATCTCAGTTGGGATACAGCAGTTGCACGGACACAGCCGCTGTTCCCAATTTGACAGCTGTACAAATTGGGAACAGCATTTGGGGCCATGCACCTGCACAGAGGTCAGTTTGGGAGTGGCAGCTGTGTCCATGCAGCTGGTGCACCCCAATTAAAATTAATGGGATTGCCTGCATGGGGATGCATGGAACACCTTTGCACCCCTGTATGGGCAAACACGACCCTCACATGGGTGTATGCTGTAGTACTCCTGTGTGAATGAGGCATAAAAACAGAGAATGGGGTTTCAGTAAGGAGAAAGTCTGTTGCTAAAGAGGGGCTAGAGGCTGACGCCATCCCGGCAAGGTGCTCTGCAGATCTGGCACACCAGAAATTCTAGAATGAGTGACAAGCTGACCATGTGCAAGTCTACGTCATCAGGTAAAATAATGTCCATATCTTAGCTAGGGTAAGGCTATGAAGGATTTTGATGGTATGTATGAACAGTATGTAGAATAAACCAGCATATGGCGGATAGTTAATATGTTGAGGTTCCGCTTTCATTTTTTTTTTTTTTTTCCATAAAGATTTTATTTAGTTTTAAGAAAGCAGGTAACAATTCACATCAAAATCAAAACACAGGATACATCTAGAGTAGGCTATGATAATAAAATACCGGCAACACAACCAGATATACATATTGTGGTAGAAGTGGGGTGGAGGCTCATTGTGCAATTCCCCCCCTCCCCCCAGCAGCAGAGCCGAACTAAGGAAAGGAGGTAGCTGATACGCTTGGTCCCAGTTAAAGCATCGCGAGTGAGGTACCCTTAAGAGCATAAAGACATGTTTGTGATGGTCCGCCATCAGGTAGGTAGCCGACGATGGGGAGGTAAGGACACAGGGCACAAGGGGAAAAGGAAAGGAAGGGGCAAAGAGGGTAAGATAGGGAAAATAGGGCAAGAAGGGAGAGGAGGGAAAGATGGGGTGAAGAAGGGGGAAGGGGTCACGGAGGGGAGGGGTAGAGAAGGCGCCGTAGATGACACCCCTCGGAGGGCCCTCTTCCCACCACATCCCACCGACCGAGGAGAGTCCATAGTTAGGGTTAAAGTTCATGTACCAACTTTTACGGTACATGCTGGCGATAGTGTTCAGTAGTCATGAAGTGGGTCCAGCACGCCCAAGTGAAGGAGAATTTGTGTGTTCTTTCCTGTGAAATATGGATCAGTTCTTCCATATCTTTTATTTTAGATATTCTCCTAAACCCTTCTCCAATCGCTGCAGTGTGTGTGGAACGCCAGTGGATCGGGATGCATAATCTGGCGGCGTTCACCATATGCATAGCCAAAGACTTGTAGTATTTTTTCTTGGAAAGAGATGTGTGATGTAGGAGACATCGTGCGGGGGGTGTAATCCAGGATATTTGTAGTGACATGTGAAATTATTTCACTGACTTCTCTCCAGAGGGTTGAAGGCATTCGCAGTCCCACCAGGTGTGGAGCATAGTTCCTTCCTGTTTTCTGCACCTCCAACATGTGTTGGGAATGGAGGGGGAAAATTCATGAAGCCGAGAAGGGGTCCTATACCACCTTGTGGCAATTTTGTAGCCACATTTAGGGAGCATTTGTGGGCATATTCATATATGGTGTCCCACATTTCTGCGGAGAGGGGTGTTTGAAAGTCTCTGTCCCAAGCCATCTGTGAAGATGCTGGAGAGGGGTTCAGTGTAGATGAAAGGAGGGCGTAAAGAGTGGATATTAAGTGCCTTTGCAATGTTTTGTGGTGACAAAGGGATTCGAAAGGAGTAAGTTGTCTGGTGCAACAGGACTGGTGTGATGGGGTCGAGAGAAAATAGCGGATTTGTCTATATGACCAAAAGGAAAAAGATGCAGTTTTGGACATGTTTACCAGGCTCTCGAAGGGGAGAGGGGTCCCCTTCAAGAAAAAGTGGAGAGCTAGGACGTCATCATGTGGCCATTCGTGGAGCAAAAAAGGAGCGGGAATCACCCGGGGGAAATTCTGGGTTTTCTCTTAGGGAAATTAGGGGACCCGGCACGGAGGCAGATAACCCGGATTTCGTTGCTCCACTAAAGACCAGCAGGGAGGGGTAGATAAGGGAATGTGAGAAGATCGCCTGTGGCCAGTGTTTGTGAGATAGTCAGGGAAATATCGGCTTTCATTTTTACCAAATCAGTCCAAAATAAACAAAACATTTTTGGCTGGAGTTGGAGGTTTAATTACAGAATGGCTTTCATAAAAATTTGATGTATATAAAATCTAATAACAACGAAGTTACCCTTTATAACATGTAGCTGTATTGGAAATGAGGGACGTTTGGCAGCCGTGGGCTTGTTCGAGCATTGAAGAATATTTTGGAATTAAGCAAATCTCGGTGGATATAGTTTTAATGAAGAAGCATAATTATGCCAAAAGGCCAAGGATTTTGGAAGGGAAGTCTCAAATGTTAGGTATAACAGGAGAGGTGTTATCAAAGGAGTTGAGGCATTTTTATATGGACCGTCACCGCACGGCTGTGTGTCTGGCAAAGTATAAAATGACCGCATTGTTGGATAAGCGTTCATGCCAAGGTTTATTAACGTCTGCAGATGACACACAGCATAATGCCAAAGACAGCAAGGCAGCTTTATGTGCTTTATGCTGCTTGTGTTTAGTGGAAATTCAATGTTTTCCTTGTTTAGTCCTGTTGAGTTAGATGTCTTATTTACCCACCTTCCAAGGCTTATGCTGGAGATGCAGCACCATCAACTTACCTTTATGGAATTGCTCACCAGCAACAGGTTCTCAAACTTGTTGCTGGTGAGTTGTCGCAAGCAACAGGATCACATCTGTGACATGGCTCTGGCTGTGTTTGATCCTGGGGCAGTTATGCCGCGTACACACGAGCGGACTTTACGGCAGACTTTGCCCAGCGGACGGGATTTAGTCGGACAATTCGATCGTGTGTGGGCTCCAGCGGACTTTGTTTTCTCAAAAGTTGGACGGACTTAGATTTGAAACATGTTTTAAATTAATCCGTCGAAATCGAGTCCGGTCGAAAAATCCGCCGTCTGTATGCTAGTTCGACGGATATAAAGCCACGCTAGGGCAGCTATTGGCTACTGGCTATGATCTTCCTTGTTTTAGTCCGGTCGTACGTCATCACGTACGAATTCGACGGACTTTGGTGGATTGTGTGTAGGCAAGTCCGTTCATTCAGAAAGTCCGTCGAAAAGTCAGCCGGGCAAAGTCTGCCGTAAAGTCCGCTCGTGTGTACGCGGCATTAGAGTTGAGGGACCGAGGACACCACACAAAAATGATATTGGTGGCAAGGAATTAGGGAGTAATGCAAGAGTAGTTACCGTAATGGGTCCACAGCTTTATCCACAGCCCCTTGCCATTGGGTGTGCATGTGACTGCAAATAGTACATTGAGATTTAAAACTCTAAAGTGGACTTAAGCTAAAATACTGAATGGTTAATACATGTTCCTATGGAGGTGGGGGTCACTGAACAGACAAGAAGAGGGAACACTGAGCAGACACGTAAGTTCCTCTGCAGGAGAGAGGCAGGAGACTGAGCAGACATGTATGTTCCTCTGGAGGATAGGGGGGCACTGAGCAGACATCCATGTTCCTCTGGGGGAACGAGGGGGGACACTGAGCAGAAATGTATGTTGTTCTGGAGAATAGAGATAGGGTGGGGGCACTGAGAAGACATGTACAGTATGCTCCTCTGGGGGATAGAGGGGGGGGACACAGAGCAGACATGTATGTTCATCTGGAGGAGAGAGAGGGACACTGGGCGACATGTATGTTCTTCTGGAGGATAGAGGATGGGACGCTAAGCAGACATGTATGTTCCTCTGGAGGAGAAAGGGGGTACACTGAGCAGATAGGTATGTTCCTCTGGAGCAGGGGTCTCCAAATTATCTAAACAAAGGGCCAGTTTACTTTAAGGGGCTCTACTGTGGCCACTGGGAGTAGAAATTGTCCTGGCATCAGTGGGCGTAAACAGTGCATCTTTGGTATTAGGGGGAGGAATAGTGCCCCATCGTGGGTGTCATTGGGAAGAATTATGCACATCAGTGGTAGTTGCCCCCTGATTGGTATCAGTGGGAGGAATAGCTCCCCATCATTGGTATCTGTGGGAGGAATAGTGTCCCATCATTGGTATCAGTGGAAGGAATAGTGCCCCGTGGTTGGTGTCAGTAAGAGGAATAGTGCACATCATTGGTATTGGTGGGAGGAATAGTGCCCACCATTGGTGTCGGTGGGAGGAATAGTGTTACATTGTTGGTATCATTGGGAAGAATAGTTCTCCATTGTTGGTGTCAGTGGGAGGAATAGCTCCCCATCATTGGTGTCTGTGGGAGAAATTGAGCCCCATTGTTTGTGTCAATGGGAGAAATAGTGCCCTGTTGATGTCAGTAGCAGAAATTAAGCCCCATTGTTGGTGTCAGTAGGAGGAACAGTGTCTTGTATCAGTGGGAGAAAAAGTGTCCCAAGGGCTAGATAAATGTGAGCAGAGGGCTGCAGTTTGGAGACCACTGCTCTGGTGTATATAGGGGGGGACACTAAGCAGACATGTATGTTCCTCTGGAATATAGAGGAGGAACACTGAGCAGACATGTATGTTCCTCTGGAAGATAGAGGGGGGAACACTGAGCAGACATGTATGTTCCTCTGGAAGATAGAGGGGGGAACACTGAGCAGACATGTATGTTCCTCTGGAAGATAGAGGGGGGGACACTGAGCAGACATGTATGTTCCTCTGGAAGATAGAGGAGGAACACTGAGCAGACATGTATGTTCCTCTGGATGATAGAGGAGGAACACTGAGCAGACATGTATGTTCCTCTGGAAGATAGAGGAGGAACACTGAACAGACATGCATGGTCCTCTGGAATATAGAGGAGGAACACTGAGCAGACATGTATGTTCCTAGGGAGGAGGAACACTGAGCAGACATGTATGTTCCTCTGTAGAATAGAGGAGGAACACTGATCAGACATGTATGTTCCTATGGAGGAGGGAGGAGGGACACTGAGCAGACATGTATGTTCCTCTGGAGGAGATAGGGGAATGAGTACCAGGGACACGATAATGATACAGCAGCCAGGCGTAGGATCTTCCTTTTGTCACATTTAATTGCTGCTGATCTGCAAGATCTTTGCTGTCACGCCTGTCAATGTACACTGCAGTGATGCCTGTATGGCATTTCTCAAGGTGGTCTGTACGATGGTGACAGCAGCGGACCATTCCTGCATGATGTTTTAAAACAGCCACTTGTCTCCATCGGAGGCCGGCGTGACAGGGTGGCAACACAGGAGCATGGCTGGGAGACATGGAAGGAACGTTGTCACCTTATAACAGGAAGTGCCTGCACAGGCAGAATCCACAGGTCTTATTATAATACAAGCTGTGGATTTAAAAATATTGAAAATGACTTTGAGATTTTAGGCTTTACATGTTTTTTTTTTACATTGTCATGATGGTGGAATCACTATAAGTTTTTACAGTTGATAACGGGGAGAGCGGTTTTAATTGGAGGAGGTGTTTATTAGTTGGAGTGTTTGAAGTCTGAGTAATAAGACAATGTACTTCATAAAAGAAAGGGACTTCCTATCAGTGCCATCTGTCACTGGCATCAAAGCCGTGCTCTTCCTCCTTCCAGACAACGCCAGAAGGGCACTTTAACTCCATCCGCGCCTCCACGGCTGATGTGCCCCCCCCCCTCCCCGCGCTCTCATGGCTTTTCTCAGGGAGGCGACAGTTAATATCGCGTCTCCGCTAGAGAAGTCCCGCCAGAAGCAGCACATTCCACCGTATGCCCAACAAACTGCCTCCTCTGGGTCCCTCTGATCCGTCGAACAATGCCAGCTCGGTCTGAAGTTGGAGGAAACGCCATAAGACTCTCTTCTGAGATTCTATAAATTACATCCACCTAAGGCGTAAACAAGTGTTTACTTTGTAGTGCGGAGTACTGGCCCACTTAGAGACAGAACGTCTTTTTTTCTTTTTATATAAGTGCACAGGAGCCGATAATGAAGACAGATGCGTGGGCGCTGCTGAACTTTGCTTGACACAGAACTTTTCATTGAAAGAATAAAGGAAAAAGTTGGTTCTTCCAGCCTAGAAATAGGGCCTTGGGGTTCCATTGTGTCCTTGTGGTACTGGGCTCGTTGGTTCGGGTTCCACCATGATACTTGCATGGAGTTTGCATGTCAAGTCCAGGTTAATGCTAAGGCAGAGTTACCAAAGTTTCTAAAGCTGAAGGTAAAATTTCTTATATTTATTTTACCTTCCTTGGTTCCTCCTCCTTATCAACATACGAATGCAACCTTTTTCAGTCTTTTCAACTCAGAGAAACCCTTCAAATGAATTTCCAGGCTCAGGGAACCTCTGCTAAAAATTCCTATATCTACAACTCGTGATACATTAGTGTGCTGGTCGGTGGGAAGAATGCTCCTTACACTTGTGGTCATTGGGAAGACCCCCTGTGATCTGGGGGATGTTTAGCTCTCACGGTAGATGAATGTGTACAGCGAGTCCACGTTGGACAGGAACTATATTTTAACCACTTCAATACCGGGCACTTATACACCTTCCTGCCCACACCAATTTTCAGCTTTCAGCGCTGTCGCAGTTTGAATGACAATTGCGCGGTCATGCTACACTGTACTCAAACTAAATTTTTATCATTTTGTTCCCACAAATAGAGCTTGCTTTTGGTGGTATTTGATCACCTCCGTGGTTTTTATTTTTTGCTACACAAATAAAAAAAGTCCAAAAATTTTGAAAAAAATAAAAGTTTTGCTTTTGTTTCTGTTAAAAAAATTTGTAAATAAGTAAGTTTTCTCTTTCAATGATGGGCACTGATAAGGCGGCACTGACAGGCACTGATACGGCGGCAACGATGAGGTGGCACCAATGAGCGGGCACTGACGATGGGCACTGATATGCGGTACTGATGGGCACTGGTAGGCGGCACTGATATGCAGCACTGATGGGCATTTATAGGCGGCACTGATGGGCACTCATGGGTGGCACTGATGGGCACTGATAGGGGACACTGATGGACACTGAAAGGCGCCACTGCTGGGCACTGATAGGGTGGCACTGATGGGCACTGCTGGGCACTGATACGCGGCACTGATATGAGGCACTGATAGGCATCCCTGGGGGCACTGGCAGTGGTAGGCATTGGAGTGGGAACTGATTGGCAGCTGCCTGGGCACATATTGGTATTTCCCTGGGGGTCTAGGGGGCATACCTGGTGGTCCAGTGTGGTGGCTATCCTGGTGGTCCTGGGCGGCTTCCCTTGTGGTCCTGGGCGGGATCTGAGGGGGGGCTGTGCTGATAAACAATCAGCACAGACCCCCCCTGTCAGGAGAGCAGCTGATCGGCTCTCCTCTACTCGCGTCTGTCAGACGCGAGTGAGGAAAAGCCGATCACAACTGGGTATAAAAGAGAAGAGAGGCGCCTCTAAGTGTAGCAATATGGTTACATTTAATGAAGGTACAACATTTAGCCACACATTGCTACACTTATGCCGCGTACACACGATCGGACATTCCGGCAACAAAATCCTTGGGATTTTTTTCCGACGGACGTTGGTTCAAACTTGTCTTGCATACACACGGTCACAAAAAATTTTGTCGGAAATTCCGAACGTCAAGAACGTGGTGACGTACAACACGTACAACGAGCCGAGAAAAAGGAAGTTCAATAGCCAGTGCGGCTCTTCTGCTTGATTCCGAGCATCCGTGGAACTTTGTGCATCGGAATTGTGTACACACGGTCGGAATTTACGACAACGGATTTCCAGATCTCAAATTTTGTGTGACGGAAATTCCGATGGAAAATGTCATATGGAGCCCACACAGGTCGAAATTTCTGACTACAAGCTCCCATCGAACATTTTCCGTCAGAAAATCCGATCGTATGTACGGGGCATTAGAGGCGCCTCTCTTCTCTTTTATACTCTGGAGCTCCTGCTGGATTTTGCTTCTAATCCCCTTGTGGAGGCTTCCAGTTGTGGATGGACATTTTATGGTTACACAACCGATCACATTGCTATAATCTTTTTATATGGACTATAAACTGAAGGACTTATGTATAAATGGTTGTGGAATAAATCATTTGAGTTTCCATTTTTTCTTATGGGGAAATTTGCTTTCATATAAAAGTGCTTTGGATTACAAGCATGTTTCTGGAACAATTTATGCTCGCAATCCAAGGTTTTACTGTATTTGCAAACCTCAGACATGAAATATGAACAAAGCATATCCCTCCATAGCAGTGATGGCGAACCTCGGCACCCCAGATGTTTTGGAACTACATTTCCCATGATGCTCATGCACTCTGCAGTGTAGTTGAGCATCATGGGAAATGTAGTTCCAAAACATCTGGGGTGCCAAGGTTCACCATCACTGCTCTATAGTGTTTACAGTGGAACTTTTGTTAATGAGTAACACGGTTAACGATTGTAAGCGTACATTGATTGGTTGGTGCAAAAGTTATAGTGTCTACAAACTATGGTGTATATATACTGGAATTTTTATTTATACTAGTAAATGGCAGCAATTGGCGACTTATAGTGGGATTGCGATATTATATTGCGGTGGACAATCTGACACTTTGTGGGAATACAGTGTTCGGTGTTATAAATATACACTGTCACTGTACTAATGACACTGGCTGGGAAGAGGTTAAACATCAAAGGGTTAAATGTGTGCCTAACCAGTGTTTTTGTGTACAAAGTGTGCTACTTTTACTAAGGGAAGTGCTGGATTGTGTTCCCTTTCCCTTTGCAAGGAAACAAAACCCAGCACATCCCCGCTGACAGGACGGAGTTCTGCATTGTTTACATATGCA
The DNA here is from genome assembly GCA_037952835.1 of Lithobates septentrionalis. Taxonomy (NCBI): domain Eukaryota; kingdom Metazoa; phylum Chordata; class Amphibia; order Anura; family Ranidae; genus Lithobates; species Lithobates septentrionalis. The sequence goes on from JBBDGP010002253.1 coordinate 901,544, forward strand.
GAGCTCCGTCCAGTGTTTCACCTTGGTGATCAGCGGGTGCCGGCGGACATCCATTGGCCGGCACCTGCTGATCGGCTTCTGCTGTGACCAATCATAGCTGAAGCGGCGTGGCGCGCGCATACACTGCCTACCCAGAAGTGCAGAATCACGTATATATATATATGTGATTCTGCACCATGGCAGTAAATCTTCCATAGGGTGATTGTCAAGTGGTTAAGAGACAATTTTTATTAAATGAAAAGCAAAATAATAGACCAACATACATGGATTGCTCACACAGGGGTTCTCCAGTAAACACAAATAACGAAAACAATACTAAGCCACCTAGCTCTTAAAGTGATGGTAAAGTCTCAGTTATTTTTCTGTAAAAATAATAAAAACGTTATACTTACCTGCTCTGTGTATTGGTTTTGCACAGAGCAGCCCGGATCCTCCTCTTCTCGTGTCCCTCTTTGGCTATCCCAGCCCCTCCCTCCTGTTGAGTGCCCCCCACAGCAAGCAGCTTGCTATGGGGGCACCCGGGCCACGGCTGCCTGTGTCCATTCAGACTCGGAGCCCCGGTTCGGCCCCATCCCCTCTCTCTCCTTATTGGCTAACTGACTTTGATTCACAGCAGCGGGAGCCAATTGAAAAATGATTCGGTTGTTGCATATTGTAGCATTAAAATCTATTCATGCATACTGGTAAAGTTGCTCAAAGATCCACACCAAGTTCTCACCAGAACACAGTGCAGGAAAGGTGTGTTCTGTGCATGTTTCCTGCACCACGTACCAAACACTCTGCCTTTGTTGGATACCAGATCACATGGTATGTTTTTCAGCTGTAGTGCATGATCTACTTTTTGTGTATTCCAATGCGATTTCAACCCATTCAAACAAATGGACTGCAAAATCGCACACTGCAGGGGAACGCACAGGAACTCGGAGCGGATTCCTGTTGCGATCCTGGCGTGAACTGGCTTTGAAAACGAAGTATGGCCAAAGCTGTTCTTGATCATACTTCTCTTCTGGTGCACCTAATTGCACTCTCCTGTGACCCAGGAGGGCTAAAGTCTGCCGCCGGTGGACGTCGCAGAGCTGCTCCAGGCTGTGGAATGATCCTGAGAATAATGTTGCGCCACTGAGAGCCTTGAGCCGGCCACTCCTCCCGCCCCCTCCACAGCCTGGTGTGCCAGTGAGCGCTGAAGGGGCAGAGCAGAGAGCGGTGACTGACAGTCACCGCTCTCTGCTGTGAGCTGACTGAGAGCGGAGCAATCAATGTGTGATCACTCAGTTCTCTTGTTTTCTCTTGTTGACTTGTTTTAAAAAAAAAATAAATTCTTTCTTCTAAGCATTGCAACCAAGCAAACAGCGGTCTAGTTTGTTTTGAGCTGTCAGCACTTCATCTGAAACCGAAAGTTTATCTGTTGAAAGCCGAGAAAGGCATCATATGTATTGTGCCATCTGTCGCTGGCACCGCAGCCCTGCAGTCTGTTCTATCAGAGGAGAGGACAGACACTGGAAACAATATAATCCTATCAGACGCATGTCCTTTTCCTGCACAGAAGACAGTTTAATACACCGCAAATATTATTTTTATATCGTTTAATATCTCACAATGGGCCGGATTCGTCCAGCCGCCATGTCATTTATTGCGTGCTGGAAGTGGCACTCCGAGCCTTACCAAGGCTTCTGAAACATAAACGTGTACAGCTTGATTTATAGGAGCGGGGAAAGCTACAAAAATCCACATAAGTTATTAATACACGAAACGTTTGCCTTGCGATTTGAGCGTCAGATTCTAAAAACCTTTTCACTCAGTAAAAAGAAGGAAACTGGAGTTATAGTGGCCATACGGGCTTCGATTTCAGTATCCGATCAATGCGTGATTCAATCAAAATGATCAAATCTGCAAGTGATTGAATAGCCATAACTTCTCTACCGATCGACTTTTGACTCAATTTAGATTGGATTCGATTGAACTGGGTCAATCAGCAAGGGCAGAAAATTGTTGATCATTTTGACGTCATGACTTCAGGCTCCCGAGCGCGTTTAGTCAGATATGACGTGCCCCCCGATGATGAGAGATGGGGATGTGAGTTGTGCAATGTCTTCTACTACTTTTTTGTGCATTCCGAGATCATTTCAGCCCATTCAAATAAATGGGCTGCAAAACCGCACTGCAGGGGAATGCACAGGAATGGCATAGAAATGCGCTCTGTGATTCTGGTGTGATCCGGTCCTTAAAGAGAGGTTTAGCCAAGCTTTTTTGATCATACTTCTCTTCTGGGTCACAGAAGTGGACTTACTTGTGATCTCCTGTGATCCAGAATGAGCTGACAGCGGGCTAAAATCCACTGTCGACTGACAGGTTTGATCGTACTGGGTCGATCAGTAAGGGCAGAATATTATTGATCATTTTGCATCTATATCATCTATTGGCAGCACTGAGATATTTGTATTTCGATCAACCAGGTTATGAATCTCAGAACCTGAATCACCTGCTGGTGGCACTGTGCTTCCCAGAGTGGGAGGTTGTAGTTCTGGTGTCCACCAGCGGGTGTCTCCCAGCAGCCAGCACGTTCCAGTAATTACTTTCCACTTGATGCTGGCTGCTGGGAGGGTATTTAGCTCCTCCTCTACTAGTGCCTCTTGCGTCAGTCTTTTGCTTTGCTGCCAGATACTGCTAGCCATTTATCCTGCTCCTGCTCTTGATCGTGCTCTTTGCCTTGTATCTATACCCTGAATTCCGCTGCCTTGTTCCTACTCCCCCTTGTTCCTGATCCCAGTTTTGGTTCCTCTTCCTATGTTCCCTGCACCTCCAGTTTTAGCCTGCTTTTCTGTGTTCCCCATTCGTATATAATATATATAGTTAGGCTTGGTGTTACTCTGTTAGGTTGTTTTTTTAGGTATCCTGACACTGGTGTTTGGTTCACTTATAACTTTATTTTTGCTGGTGTTTGGATGGATTTTGGTTTCACTGTAAAAAAAATCCTACTTTAAATATATATGGTTTGTTCAAAGTTTCCTGAGTGTAGCTACTCAGATTTGGCCACCCCTGCTGCTGATTCCTGACAATAAGATTACTTGGTGGAAACAGAGATGCAATCGATAAATTATGATTGTAAGTTATGATCATGTCTTGGCCCCTTTATGAATGTCCAACAACACGAGTGACAGCAAAAGGGTGGGCTTTAACAACCACATGCCGCAAGTATGGGTTGCTGGGCAGTCAATCTGTATGTTCTGGGAGCACACGAACAATGTGCTCCCAACAAAAAGGCTGAGCTCTCTATGGCCTCTTGGTCCGGGCTAAAGATCAGCAGCCGGTGGGACCAACTTCTGATCATGTGACCACAGTGGTCACGTGATGGATGATTCTTCATGCTCCCCTCGAACTGTTTAAAGAGAAGCTGGGGTGAGTGAAAAGGGGTTAACCATTGATCGAATTCCACTACCCTGTGTTTGACATATTACTCAAATGGTTTCCCTGATGAAGTCACGTTCCCCTGACGTAACGCGTAGGTTGTGAGCAGAGGCAGACGTGGAATGGAGGTGACAATTGCGGTAGTGCATCCAGGTACATCTATATGTTTTGTTACGATTTTGCTAGTTTTTAAAGTGTGAGTGCAATTCTATTACAATAAAGTGGTTATTACTAGTATACTGCGCTATGGGAGGTCTTTTTGTATCTTTTCCCCTACATGGGCAAAGCAAATATGGCTGCACGAATATGCAAGAGTCTTAAAGGTACCTTACCCTGTATATTGCTTGGAGCTACAGGGAATCATACTAGGGTAGTCCCTAGTGGGCAGAAGGCACTGGAGGATCCAAGGTATGGAGAAACCCTGGTGGATTAATACTTACATGCTTGACTACATGATTGTGGAGGTGAGAGTTCTGTGAACACAGAGGTGACACAAGGGTTTCATTCATAGAAGCACATTGTGAAATTGATATTGGTGTGGATGTTCTATCATGACGGAAGAAGGCATTTGTCACTGTTATAGAACTTTTAAAAGTTAAAAGAAAGACTGTATATCAAATATTATGCAGCATTGCACATTGATGTTTTGGATTTATCTCCATTTTGTTAGAACTGTGTTATTATTGTGTGCATTAAGTTGCATAGTGCACAGCATTTACTGTTAAGGTGGACATCACTATAATTGCTTTATTATTAGTCTGGAGGAGTGGGCATTCCTATGTCAGATTTTATTTGCATGCAGACCATCCTGTAAAGCTGAGCCTCCATGATTGAAAGAACTAAAATCCAGTGAATAGAAGAGGGATAGTCAGGCTAGGGGAGAATGTTCTAGATCAGTGTACTCCAAACTGTGGCCCTTTGCTTGCTTTATTCTGGCCCTTGGGGCATTATTCCCCACACTGTAAGCATTCTTGGGTCACTATTCCTCCCATTGATACCAAATATGGGACACCATTACTCCCACTGACATCAACAATGGGACACTATTCCTCCCACTGACATCAATGATGGGGCACTATTGCACCTACTGGCACTGTTGATGGGGTACTATTCCTTGCATTGATACCAATGATGAGTCACTATTCCACCCAATAAAACCAATGATGTAACGCTATTCCTTCCACTGGTGACAATATTTGGGCACTATTTCTTCCACTGACGGATCACTATTCCACCAGTGAAACCAATGATGGGGAGCTAGCTATGCGTCCCACTGGTACCAATGGTGGGGCACTATTCTCCCACTGATACCAATGATGGGGCGCTATGCCTCCCACTGATACCAATGATGGGGCGCTATGCCTCCCACTGATACCAATGATGGGGCGCTATGCTTCCCACTGGTACCAATGGTGGGGCACTATTCTCCCACATACCAATGATGGGGCGCTATGCCTCCCACTGATACCAATGATGGGGCGCTATGCCTCCCACTGATACCAATGATGGGGCGCTATGCTTCCCACTGGTACCAATGATGGGGCACTATTTCTCCCACATACCAATGATGGGGCGCTATGCCTCCCACTGATACCAATGATGGGGCACATTACTCCCACTGACACCGATGATTGGGCACTATTACTCCCACTGACACCAATGATGGTACAGTATTCGTCCAATTCATACCAACAATGGGGCACTATTACTCCCCGTAATGCAAATAATTGTTTACTCCCACTGACGCCAGGACATTTTCTTCTTCCACTGGCCACAGTCCGGCCCCCCTCTGAAGTTTGAAGGACAGAAAACTGGCCCTTTGCTTAGAAAGTTTGGAGACCCCTGATCTAGACGATGCTGGATGTCCTCCAACAAGGAAATGAGATGGGCTCTATCTGATTGCTGCCGGTTCTAATGCACATTGTGAGAAGCTCACAGTGTGCAGTGAAATCAGAGTAAGCAATTTCAGTCCAGGAGAGGAGTCGATACAACTGCGCAAGTCTGAACGGAAGCCTGAAGGTCAGCATTAGGTATAATGCAACTCCTACACCCATCCTGGATCTCAGTACTATTGTACTGCAATCTGACTCGGACATGAACGATTGTAACTATTTCTGAACAGTATAAGTAGTTCATGATGGTAAAGGCGACCTGTACTCTTGGTTTGCTGTGTAGCAGTCCTGCAGGAGGCTCTCTCTGTATAACATCAGACAGCTGCTGCTGACGGCTCGGCTCCTGTCCATGGACCTGTCACACTTAATCAGCTCTGAGAATGCTCTGCACCTGCCATGAAAGTAAAGGTCATCCATTCATCCCGGCTGTGATAGAAGGAGTAAGCTACCCTTCCACACATGACCCAATCTGGCTGTAATAATGATCCAGGCTTATGTCAGTTTTTAAAATTCCAGATAGAAGAGATGTGTATTGGACATTTATTCGTTAACAATTTACAGAACTAAATAGTTTTTTATACAGTATATTGTATATTGTGATGTATGAATTGTTTACTTTGTGTATGATGTGATCTTCTTACAGTATATTAATGTGAATGCAAAGCCTAACAATGAGCTTCTCTTATTTGCTCCCTATTAGGATCCTTTTACACAGGTGTCGGGGGGGGCAGTAAAAAGGGGCAGTTGATCCAGGTGTCTAGGGGGGCAGTAAAAAGGGGCAGTTGACCCAGGTGTCTAGGGGGAGCAGTAAAAAGGGGCAGTTGATCCAGGTGTCTAGGGGGGCAGTTGATCCAGGTGTGTAGGGGGGCAGTAAAAAAGAGGAAGTTGATCCAGTTGTCTAGGGGGACAGTAAAAAGGGGCAGTTGATCCCGGTGTCTAAGGGGGGGCAGTAAAAAGGGGCAGTTGATCCAGGTGTCTAGGGGGGCAGTAAAAAGGGGCAGTTGACCCAGGTGTCTAGGGGGAGAAGTAAAAAGGGGCAGTTGATCCAGGTGTCTAGATGGGCAGTAAAAAGGGGCAGTTGATCCAGCTGTCTAGGGGGGCAGTAAAAAGGGGCAGTTGACCCAGGTGTCTAGGGGGAGCAGTAAAAAGGGGCAGTTGATCCAGGTGTCTAGGGGGGCAGTTAATCCAGGTGTCTAGGGGAGCAGTAAAAAGAGGCAGTTGATCCAGCTGTCTAGGGGAGCAGTAAAAAGGGGCAGTTGATCCCGGTGTCTAGGGGGGCAGTAAAAAGGGGCAGTTGATCCAGGTGTCTAGGGGGGCAGTAAAAAGGGGCAGTTGATCCAGGTGTCTAGGGGGGCAGTAAAAAGGGGCAGTTGACCCAGGTGTCTAGGGGGAGCAGTAAAAAGGGGCAGTTGATCCAGGTGTCTAGGGGGGCAGTTGATCCAGGTGTCAAGGGGGGCAGTAAAAAGGGGCAGTTGATCCAGGTGTCTAGGGGGGCAGTAAAAAGGGGCAGTTGATCCCGGTGTCTAGGGGGGCAGTAAAAAGGGGCAGTTGATCCAGGTGTCTAGGGGGGCAGTAAAAAGGGGCAGTTGATCCAGGTGTCTAGGGGGGCAGTAAAAAGGGGCAGTTGACCCAGGTGTCTAGGGGGAGCAGTAAAAAGGGGCAGTTGATCCAGGTGTCTAGGGGGGCAGTTGATCCAGGTGTCAAGGGGGGCAGTAAAAAGGGGCAGTTGATCCAGGTGTCTAGGGGGGCAGTAAAAAGGGGCAGTTGATTCAGGTGTTTAGGGGGGCAGTAAAAAGGGGCAGTTGACCCAGGTGTCTAGGGGGGCAGTAAAAAGGGGCAGTTGATCCAGGTGTCTAGGGGGGCAGTAAAAAGTGGCATTTTATCTACGTAAACTGGAAGGGCTGACACAACTTGACCACAAAAATGCTGCGTGTTGTCAGATCACTATACTTGCAGGGTCTTTAAGGCCTGATTCATACTTGTGCAGGTTGCAGTTTGCATATTGCAGGTGCATTTTGCATTTTTTTCAATAGACCTCTTTAAACCATTGAAGTTTATGGAACCAAAAACCAGGGGAAAAAAATCCCTGGCCCTTTCTATAAAATCCACAGATGTGAACTACATCCATAGGAAACCACGTTAACCGGACTGCATACCCGACTTTTAAGTACACAATGTTTTTTTTTTACTAAAGTTGGAAAGTGTGTAGTGTGTTTCTGCAAAACTGAAAACGCACTAAAAAAAAAAGGATAGGTGTGAACCAGGCCTTATTGAGAATTCCACCTTTTGCAAAAAAAAAAATAATGTACACATTTTCGAAAAGCAAAAGTGTAAATTGATCAATTCATTTTTTTTTTTTTTTTTTTTTTGCATTTTAGTCTGCAAAGCATTACAGCCATGATCGAGGGTGCAATGCTTTTGCTCCTGCAGATTCGTCCTCCAGCTCTCAATTATGGAGCCAAAAGAAATGTCATTACAAGTGCTCCATTCAAAACTACAGTTCCTCTGCCATGGTTGCAGACGGGACTTGTAGTTTTTTTATGTGTGGATTCCTGTGTGACCGAGTGACGTGGCTGTGGTGGTGAAGTCACACACAACTGTGCCAATTGCAAATTTGATAGATGCTGGTGGGAAGAAGAACCCCTATATTCTGTAAGAAGGAGGGCTTTGTGGTGGTGTGGGGGGTCTATGGACACCCCCGAATATGGATGTCACATGAAACATGGTCGGAGATGCCATATTATTTTTTTTAAAGGGATAAAATGTGGAGGCATGTACATGTATTGTGGAGAAAGATGTACTGCATTTTTTTAATAATAATAATAATAATTATATTGATAATAATAATTATTAATACTAATTCTATTGATAATATATATATTTTTTATTTTGCTGTGACATACTCTTTAACGCTTCTTGCATGGAAGATCAGTGATGTAAACATTTTGTCTCGCCCCGCAGGTGACAACTGTGAAGTGGACAGCGGCTCAGGACGGTGTGTGCCCGGGGTCTGCAGGAATGGGGGGACTTGCACCAATCTGGCGGAAGGGGGCTTCACCTGTCAGTGCCCATCTGGAAGCTTCGAAAAGCCATACTGCGAGCTGTCCACACGTTCCTTCCCTCCGAAGTCGTTTGTCATGTTCCGAGGTCTGCGGCAAAGATTTCACATGAGTCTGTCACTAACGTAAGTGCCACCGTCTGTCCCCAATGTCCATGTGATAATGAGGAGGTCTGTGCTGGTGTGCAGGGTGGCTGACTTACTACTGAGGTCTTCGATGCTTATTCATTCACTTCTGTCTCTTATGGGTTGATAAGGATTTCCTTTCTATCTTTTTCTTTTTCTATTTTTTTCCCTTTCTTCCTTTTTTTTCCTTTCATTTCCTTTCCTCTCCCTTGCATTCTTTCCTTCATTTTCTTTTCTTTTCTTTTCTTTTCCTCTTTCTTTCTTTCCCTTTCCTTTCCTTTCCTTTCCTTTCCTTTCCTTTCCTTTCTTTTCTTTTCCTTTCCTTTCCTTTCCTTTCCTTTCTTTTCCTTTTCCTTTTCTTTTTCCTTTTCCTTTTCCTTTTCCTTTTCCTTTTCCTTTTTCTTTTCCTTTTCTTTTCCTTTTCTTTTCCTTTTCTTTTCCTTTCCTTTCCTTTCCTTTCCTTTCTTTCTTACAGTATATGGCCAAGAGTTTGTGAAGCCTGACCATCACACCTACTATATGGCCCAAAATACGTGGACACACATCCGTATTGTTGAGTTGAGGTGTTCCAGGGAAGGGCACTGTCAATACTACAACATACAAAGACATTGTAGGCAATTGTGCTATTCCAGATTTTTGGTAGCGGTTTGGGGAAGACCCTTTTCTGTTCCACCTTGACTGTACCCCCCCATGTCGGCTCCATAAAGACATGGTTTGATCAAGGTCTCCTACTGGAGACCTTTTGGAATATATTGGAACAGCCGTCATCACTACCTGACTTCATGAATACTCTTTTGGCTGGATTGGTACAAATTCCCATAGACATACTCCAAATTCTTGAGAAAAGCCTTCCCAGAAGAGTGGGGGGCATTTTAGTCTTAAAGTGGTTCTAAAGGCAGAAGGTTTTTTACCTTTATGCATTCTATGCATTAAGGTAAAAAACTCTCTGGGTTCAGCTTCCCCCCTATCCCCCCCCTTATACTTACCAGAGCCCCATCTCAATCCAGTAATGTGCCTGAGAGCAGAAGCTCTCCTGGGTCTCTCTCTCCTCAATGGCTCATACGGCAGCAGGAGCCATTGGCTCCTGCTGCTGTCAGTCAAAGCCAGTGAGCCAATTAAGAGAGAGGGGTGGGGCGGGGTCCAGCCACGCTTTGTGTGTGAATGGACGATGTCCATTCACAGTAGTGTGGCTCGGGAGCAAGAGGCTTGCTATTGGGGCATTTAGCAGGGGGGAGGAGCGAGGACCACCGCCGGGGGGACCCAAAAAGCAGAGGATCAGGGCCCATGTCCCCACTGTCTCTGAGGGCCCATGTTCCCACTGTCTCTGAGGGCCCATGTTCCCTTAGTCTCCGAGGGCCCATGTTTCCACAGTCTCTGAGAGCCCATGTCCCCACTGTCTCTGAGGATCCATGTCCCCACTGTCTCTGAGGGCCCATGTCCCCACTGTCTCTGAGGGCCCATGTCCCCACTGTCTCTGAGGGCCCATGCCCCACTGTCTCTGAGGGCCCATGTTACCACAGTCTCTGAGGGCCCATGTCCCCACTGTATCTGAGGGCCCATGTCCCCACTGTCTCTGAGAGCCCATGTCCCCACTGTCTCTGAGAGCCCATGTCCCCACTGTATCTGAGGGCCCATGTCCCCACTGTCTCTGAGAGCCCATGTCCCCACTGTCTCTGTGGGCCCATGTTCCCACTGTCTCTGAGGGCCCATGTCCCCACTGTCTCTGAGAGCCCATGTTCCCACTGTCTCTGAGGGCCCATGTCCCCACTGTTTCTGAGAGCCCATGTCCCCACTGTATCTGAGGGCCCATGTCCCCACTGTCTCTGAGAGCCCATGTCCCCACTGTCTCTGAGGGCCCATGTCCCCACTGTCTCTGAGAGCCCATGTTCCCACTGTCTCTGAGAGCCCATGTTCCCACTGTCTCTGAGGGCCCATGTCCCCACTGTCTCTGAGAGCCCATGTCCCCACTGTCTCTGAGAGCCCATGTCCATTATAGAGAAGAACCAGTCATGGAAATCCTCCTAGCTGGTTACCATGTCCCCGCTGTCTTTGAGGGCCCATGTCCCCACTGTCTCTGAGAGCCCATGTCCCCACTGTCTCTGAGGGCCCATGTCCTCACTGTCTCTGAGGGCCCATGTCCCCACTGTCTCTGAGGGCCCATTTCCCCACGGTCTCTGAGGGCCCATTTCCCCACTGTCTCTGAGGGCCCATTTCCCCACTGTCTCTGAGGGCCCATGTTCCCACTGTCTCTGAGAGCCCATGTCCGTTATAGAGAAGAACCAGTAATGGAAATCCTCCTAGCTGGTTAACATGTCCCCAGTGTCTCTGAGAGCCCATGTCCCCACTGTCTCTGAGGGCCCATGTCCTCACTCTCTCTGAGGGCCCATGTCCCCACTGTCTCTGAGGGCCCATGTCCCCGCTGTCTCTGAGGGCCAATGTCCCCACAGTCTCTGAGGGCCCATGTTCCCACTGTCTCTGAGGGCCCATGTTTCCACTGTCTCTGAGGCTCCATGTCCCCAGTGTCTCTGAGAGCCCATGTCCCCACTGTCTCTGAGGGCCCATGTCCTCACTCTCTCTGAGGGCCCATGTCCCCACTGTCTCTGAGGGCCCATGTCCCCACTGTCTCTGAGGGCCCATGTCCCCATGGTCTCTGAGGGCCCATGTTCCCACTGTCTCTGAGGGCCCATGTCCCCACTGTCTCTGAGGGCCCATGTCCCCATGGTCTCTGAGGGCCCATGTTCCCACTGTCTCTGAGGGCCCATGTTCCCACTGTCTCTGAGGGCCCATGTTCCCACTGTCTCTGAGGGCCCATGTCCCCACTGTCTCTGAGGGCCCATGTTCCCACTGTCTCTGAGGGCCCATGTTCCCACTGTCTCTGAGGGCCCATGTTCCCACTGTCTCTGAGGGCCCATGTTCCCACTGTCTCTGAGGACCCATGTCCCCACTGTCTCTGAGGGCCCATGTCCTCACTGTCTCTGAGGGCCCATGTCCGTTATAGAGAAGAACCAGTAATGGAAATTCTCCTAGCTGGTTACCAAGTCCATTGTTTGCTCTTCCAGGCTAATTTTTGTTGATTTTTTATCTTCATTCAAACAAAACTGCAACTTACCCATTAACCTAAAAGCAGAGGGCTGGTACCCTATCTATTGCTGGTAGGGCATGCTGATTTCTGTAGTTCCACAAGCTGCAGGCTCTATGCTTTATATCACCCCAGTCCTCCCCCCTGGTGAGTTCACTTTGCCTGTACTCATCTCTTCTCCCTGCCCCTCCTTCGCACCCGAACGAGCTCTTTATTCATTAAATTAGAATTGATCAGATTGTGATGATGTCACAGAGAGCGGTTGCACCCGCCAATCAGAGACCCGCGCCTGGCTTCTCCATCTGTCAGGAGGGGAATTACCTCATCCAAGGCAATGAGTAATGAATCTGCCGCAGTCATTTTGCTAAGTAGCTGCTCCCTGTTCAACTGCAGGCCTTAATGGTTTTCACTGGGAAAAAAAAAGACATTTCCTTTAAACGTTGCTGAGCTGTTCAGTCTAAAGTCGTAAACGCCGTGACCGCTGCAAAAATCAAGGGACGTAAAAGATTAACTTTCTCAAGAGGTTCTATAATCATATTATATTAATTAAGATTCTGATTATTAAAGCTGCTAAAAGAAGACCCTTCAGCTTCAAGTATACTCCGATATAAAAGACAGAAATTAACCACTTGCTGACCCAGCTTTTTTCTGACATCTGTTGCTTACAAATTAAAATCAGTATTTTTTTTTTACTAGAAAATGACTTAGAACCCCCAAACATTATATATATATTTTTAGCAGAGACCCTACAGAATAAAATGGCGGTTGTTGCAATATTTTATGTCACACTGTAGCGGTCTTTCAAACTCAATTGTTTTTGGGAAAAAATACACTTGAATGAATTAAAGATGTTATGGCGATTATATTCAACCTTAAAATTGCGCACCCTCGTGGAATGGCGACAAACTACGGTACTTAAAAATCTCCATAGGCAAGGCTTTAAAATTTTTACAGGTTACCTGTTTAGAGTTACAGAGGAGGTCTTGTGCTAGAATTATTGCTCTCACTGTGGACTGTGCTGAGTGTAAATTTCATCACTGGATTACCAGAAATATAAATCGTTTGGTTGGATAAACAGTTACCATATGTGTACTGTATATGTATGCTAGGTCTGGAGTGCAGCTTTAAAAGAGAAGCATGGGATTTTTTAAAATTGTACAATCATACTTACCTGGGTGGATGCTGCATCTGTCCCCCGCCGCCTCTAAGGCAGAGAACCGAGCGATTAAACACCACCGATCGCTCAGTTCTCCCTAAGCAGAGAGCTGGTGACTATCAGTCACTGCTCTCTGCTCTGCCCCTCCAGAGCTCACTGGAACGCTGGGCTGTGGAGGGTATGGGAGCGGCCGGCTCGGCCTCTCAGTGGCTAACTGAGTAGCTGAGCCGGGTGCCGGTTCAGGCATGTGGGCGGATCCCAACCACATTGTCGCTATCTTTCCCGAGCCTGGACCGACTCTGTGACTTCAGCCAACAGCAAACTTCAGCCCGCTGTCTGCTAAAGACAGGTCACAGGAGTGCAGAATGAACTGCACTCCTGTGATCCATAAGAGAAGTGCACACAAATGAACTTCTCCTTTAAAGGGATATTAAAGGCAAGTTTTAAAAAAAAATAACAACCATGGTATACTTATCTGCTCTGTGTAATGGTTTTGCACTGAGCAGCCCAGATCCTCTTCTTCTTGGGTCCCTGCCGAAGCTCCTGGCCTCCTCTCTCCTGCCAAGTGCCCCCCAGAGCAAACAGCTTGCTATGGGGGCACCTGAGCAGGCTCGCACCCAAGCTGCTGCTCTACATGTCTATTCACACAGAGAGCCATGGCTCGGCCCTGCCCCATCGCTTCTCTTTGGCTCACTGGCTGTGATTGAGAGCAGTGGGAGCTAATGGTTCCTGCTGCTGTCTCAGCCAATGAGGAGAGACAAGGCTCTCGTGCACATCACTGGATTGAGACGGGGCTTAGGTAAGCATTGGGGGGGGGGGGGGCTGCTGCACATAGAAGGTTTTTTACTTTCATGCATAGAATGCAAAAGCCTTGAGCCTTTAGATCCACTTTAAAGCGGAACTAAAGGCCGTAGTAATCATCTATGCTCCAACGCTACGACACCCGTGGAGTCCCATGCTGGTGTCTTGCTGAGAAAGTTCCCCCGGCGGATAAGGACCCCCCTGTATGGCGCATGCACAGTACAAATGACTATGGAGCCGCCGAAAGTCTCCGAAGTTGAACAGCTGATCGTCAGCTCTACACGGCGCCTGCGCACTGAGTCCAGGTTCAAGCCCCACCATCCAAGTGGGCGAGTTCGAATAAAACTATGCAGAGCGAAACGAGGCCGTGCCCGAAGCGTGGCGAGCGAAGCCTGGTGAGCCCGCGAGGGGCCCTGTTACAGGTGCCGTGTACGGCTGACTCTCAGCTGTTCAGCTTCGGCTATTTTCGGCGGCTCGTACTGCGCAAGCGCTGCACCTGCGCAGTACAGGAGAGTCCTTATCCGCCGGGGGGGAACTTTCTCGGCTAAACACCGGCATCATCTCCCCGGCTTCTTGTTCTTGTTTACATACAGAGTCCGCTTTTGGCTTTTACCCTTAAATTATAATCACAGGCAAATTTATTTTCTTTTGCTCTGGATAGGGTGGAGAGGAATTAGAACACCTATCGGAATTTTTTGCCTGTCTGTGTCCCCAATAGGGAGATTCACCATCTCTATTGGTCCTGTTTACCATCATCACCGAAAGTGAAAGAAAATCCCAAATGTTGGGTTGTCCCCAGAACAGGAATAGAGGGGAAATCTTCCAATGGGGGACACTAGTTCTGGTGACAACCAGGGATTCTCTCACTTTGGGAGAATTTCCCTTCCCTTCATGTACTCGCTATAGGACAGGAAGTGAAGGAAAATCTCCCTAGTGGGACACAGATGGGCAAAAAAAATAAACCTTACAGGGGTTTGAACCCTCCCTTACGCTATCCAAAATAAAAAAAATATATCTTTTTGCCTTTAGTTCTGCTTTTACCTGGCCTTACACCCATAGATTTCTTTTGCTAAATGGTGTGGATACAAGGGTCTTCAAACTATGGCCCTCCAGTTTTTCAGGAACTACAATTCCCATCATGCCTAGTCATGTGTGTGAATGTCAGAGTTTTACAATGCCTCATGGGACGTGTAGTTCCGCAACAGCTGGAGGGCCGTAGTTTGAGGATCCCTGGTCACTGTGGATGGACAAATCTCCTCCTCTGGGCTATTGTTCTCTGATAGCTGCTAATGCCGACTGTCAGAACACTTGGAACAGTGCCTGCTGCTGATTGTCTGCAGCCTCATTTCAGACAACAGTTTTTAGCCTGGCTCCTTCAACAAGGACAAAGGGTTACCCAATGTTATAATTTCAGCCAATTTCTTTTATTGTACCCAAATTCTAACAGTGTATGGGTCGCTTTGGGGGGCACTCACACTTGCGAATGCACCCTGCCTGCGATTAGGTGAAAGAACCCCAGCAGGTGCCGTTTCTCACACCTAATCGCACCCACTCTCATGTAATCGCTCATGCAGAAATCACATTTGAGTGGTCAGCCCTGGATGCCGACTGCGATTAGCTGTGAAGAGACAGTGAGTATTGCTAGCAGCTATAGCAGCCGCTAGCGATAATCACAAGTGAATCCGGCAGGCTGGTTGTACCCAAGTTGATCGATTGATCAACTTGGTACATTCAGCCTGTCCACACATGGTTCCAATCTCAGCCGGTTCCTGCTTAACCTATAGGATAGGCCATAGCTGATGCGATTTTCTTCCCTGCAACCACGGGTGGAAGGAAAGAAAATCACTTGATTCCCCTTGTAGTTTTGCAACAGCTGGAGGGCCGCCAGTTTGAGACCCCCTGCTTTACACACGCACATGAACTTCAATGGCATCCCAGTCTTAGTCCGTAGGCTTCAATATTGAGTTGGCCCACCCTTTGCAGCTATAACAGCTTCAACTCTTCTGGGAAGGCTGTCCACAAGGTTTAGGAGTGTGTCTATGGGAATGTTTGACCATTCTTCCAGAAGCGCATTTGTGAGGTCAGGCACTGATAGGCCTGGCTCGCTGTCCCTGCTCGAATTCATCCCAAAGGTGTTCTATTGGGTTGAGGTTAGGACTCTGTGCAGGCCAGTCAAGTTCCTCCACCCCAAACTCTCTCATCCATGTCTTTATGGACCTTGCTTTGTGCACTGGTCCAAATCATTTGGTGGAGGGAGGATTATGGTGTGGGGGGGTTGTATTTCAGAGGTTGGGCTTGGCCTCTTAGTTCCAGTGAAGGAAACTCTTAAGCGTCTGCATACCAAGACATTTTTAATAATTTCATGCTCCCAACTTTGTGGGAGCAGTTTGGGGATGGCCCCTTCTTGTTCCAACATGACTGCGCACCAGTGCACAAAGCAAGGTCCATAAAGACATGGATGAGCGAGTTTGGGGTGGAGGAACTTGACTGGCCTGCACAGAGTCCTGACCTCAACCCGATAGAACACCTTTGGGATGAATTAGAGCGTAGACTGAGAGCCAGGCCTTCTCGTCCAACATCAGTGCCTGACCTCACAAATGCGCTTCCCTAGGTGGTATTGGAGCGCATCCCCTGCGACCCGAGCCCACCCGATTTTAAAGCCTATTAGTGGCTCTTGTATACAAGGGGGTGGAGTGGAGAGAGGGGGGCAGCGCCCGGGCACCCCTGATGGATGGGCCGCCACTGCTATGAGATAAAAAAAGAGCGGAGACTGCGAGCCAGGCCTTCTCATCAAACATCAGTGCCCGACCTCACAAATGCGCTTTTTGGAAGAACAGTCAAACCTTCCCATAGACACACTCCTAAACCTTGTGGACGGCCTTCCCAGAAGAGTTGAAGCTGTTATAGCTGCAAAGGGTGGGCCAACTCAATATTGAACCCTACGGACTAAGACTGGGATGCCATTAAAGTGTATGTGCGTGTAAAAGGCAGGCGTCCCAATACTTTTGACACTATAGTGTATATGAAGAGCCTGTGTAGGTTTTATATATTGAGGATAATGCACCATAGTCCTATTGGCAGGCTCAATGATGAGGGGGGCGGCGGCCTTTCGAGTTTATTGGCCTGACATCTGCTTCCTTACTTAACCCATATGTATTAAAATATTCATCGTGTCCCCATGCCAGTAACTGTTTGTAAATCATTTTAATTGCATCCTTCAGTCATCGGCTCGCTTTTACTGTTCCTTGATTGATTCATCCGAACATCGTTAGAACGATGATTCATTCATACGGCTACATATTGATCCGCTCTCTGGAAAGGGCTTTCCAGGGGTTTGGAGAGCTGACGGGTCATCACAGATAACATTCACACTCTGGGTCTGGATTTAATCAACCACGGGAGGGATTGTGTACAGATCGTTACTGTAATCTCACTACAGTCACCCATTATACTCCTCCGAATCCCACAAATTAAGACCTGAATTTGTCACTCCTGGGCTGCTTGTGTGCTCAGCTTTCTTCTTGCTCTTCCTGCAAATTCAATATTGTATATATCTGTACCATACTATCTGATGTCATCAATATACAATAATATACAGGCACACACCGTGCGATGTATAGCGGAGTAGAAGGTCTTTCTAACTCTAACCCACTTGACCTTC
Organism: Lithobates septentrionalis; assembly: GCA_037952835.1. Lineage (NCBI taxonomy): Eukaryota > Metazoa > Chordata > Amphibia > Anura > Ranidae > Lithobates > Lithobates septentrionalis. The sequence goes on from JBBDGP010002253.1 coordinate 918,722, forward strand.
TGAAAATTTTACCCCCTTCATGACCAGGCCTTTTTTTTTTTTTTTGCTATTTGGCACTGCGCTTCTTTAACTGGCAATTGCGCGGTCATGCAACACTGTACCCGAATGACATTTAAATCATTTTTTCACACAAATAGAGCTTTTTTTTTTTGGTGGTATTTAACCACTTCAGCCCCGGAAGAATTTACCCCCTTCCCGACCAGAGCACTTTTTGCGATACGGCACTGCGTCGCTTTAACTGACAATTGCGCGGTCGCGCAACGTTATTATTATTATTATACAGGATTTATATAGCGCCAACAGTTTATGCAGCGCTTTACAATATAAAAAGGAGACAATACAGTTATAATACAATAAGATACAAGAGGATTAGGAGGGCCCTGCTCAGAAGAGCTTACAATCTAATAGGGTGGGGCAGGTGGTACAAAAGGTTGTAACTGTGGGGAATGAGCTGATAGAAGTGGTAAAAGATTAGTTGGAGACGTGATAGGCTTTCCTGAAGAGATGAGTTTTAAGGGATCTTCTGAAGGTAGCAAGAGTTGGGGATAGCCGGACAGGTGGAGGTAGCGAGTTCCAGAGGATGGGAGAGGCTCTGGAGAAATCCTGAAGACGAGCATGGGAGGAGGAGACGAGAGAGCTTGAGAGTAGGAGGTCTTGAGAAGAGCGGAGAGGATGATTTGGGTGATATTTGGAGACAAGATTGGTGATGTAGCTCGGGGCAGAGTTGTGAATGGCTTTGTATGCTGTACTTAGTATTTTGAATTTAATTCGCTGGGTGATTGGGAGCCAGTGTAGGGATTGGAGAGGGGTGGTGGTCAGTGTAGGGATTGGAGGAGAGGGGTGGTGGTCAGTGTAGGGATTGGAGAGGGGTGGTGGTCAGTGTAGGGATTGGAGGAGAGGGGTGGTGGTCAGTGTAGGGATTGGAGGAGAGGGGTGGTGGTCAGTGTAGGGATTGGAGGAGAGGGTTGGCAGACACTGAGCGGTTGGTAAGGTGGATAAGTAAGTCTGGCAGCAGCTTTCATGATAGACTGAAGAGGGGATAGCCGATGGAGAGGGAGACCAATGAGAAGGGAGTTGCAATAGTTAAGGCGAGAGATAACAAGGGAGTGAATGAGGAGCTCGGTGGTTTCATTTGTTAAAAAGGGGCGAATTTTAGAGATGTTACGAATGTGAATTCTACTAACTTTTGACGTTGCACCCAAACAAAATTGACGTCCTTTTTTCCCCCCACAAATAGAGCTTTCTTTTGGTGTTATTTGATCACCTCTGCGGTTTTTATTTTTTGTGCTATAAACAAAAAAAGAGCGACAAAAAAAAAGCAATATTTTTAACTTTTTGTTTTAATAAATATCCCCCAAAAATTTGTAAAAAAAACAATTTTTTCCCTCAGTTTAGGCCGATATGTATTCTTCTACATATTTTTGGTAAAAGAAAATCGCAATAAGTGTAAATTGATTGGTTGATTGAAAGTTATAGCGTCCACAAAATAGGGGATAGATTTATGGTATTTTTATTATTTCCTTTTTTTAGTAATGGCGGCGATCTGCAATTTTTATCGGGACTACGACATTATGGCGGACTCATCGGACACTTTTGACATTATTTTGAGACCATTGTCATTTATACAGCGATCTGTGCTATAAAATGCACTGATTACTGTGTAAATGACACTGGCAGGGAAGGGGTTAAACACTAGGGGGCGATCAAGGGATTAAGTGTGGCCTAGGTAGTGATTCTAACTGTGGGGGGGGGGAGATGGGCTATGGGCTACCTAGGACATGACAGCGATCATTGCTCCCGATGACAGGGAGCAGTAGTAGATCTCTGTCTTGTCACTAGGCAGAACTGGGAAATGCCTTGTTTACATGCCACTCCGTGACACGATCGTGGGACACTGGCGAACATCGAGTCCGCAGGTCCCGCGGGCACGCAGCGCGCACGCCCACAATGCCGCTTCTTAAAGGGGACGTGCCTATACGGCCATTTGCGCAGCCGTGCCATTGTGCCGACGTATATCGTTGTGCACTGGTCGGCAAGTGGTTAATCACCACTGGGTTTTTATTTTTTATTTTTTATGATATAAACAAAAAACAAACACGAAAATTTTGAAATAAAAACCAATATTATTTATTCTCTGCTATAAAACATACCCAGTAAAATCTAATTTCTTCACAAATTGAGGCGAAACTGTATTCGGCTACATGTCCTTTGGTGAAAATAAAAATCCCAGTAAGTGTATATTATTTGGTTTGCACAAAAATGTTATAGCATCTGGTATAGATATTGGAATTTTTATTTTTTTATACTAGTAATAGCGGCTATCAGTGACTTGTAGTGGAACTGTGATAGTGTGGCGAGAAATCTGACACTAGCTGATGCTGGCTAGGGGGAACTGACTAACTGCCACTGACATCAATAGTGACTCTAATACAGTGATCAGTGCTAATAATACACACTGTCACTGTACTAATGACGCTGGCTGGGACGGGGTTAACAGCTAGGGGTGATTAAGGGGTTAAATGTGTGCCTAACTATGTGCAATGTGTTAGGTGGTGCTTTTACTAAGTGATCTTGCTGTTTTTTTCCCCTGCTTTGCAGGGAATACAACAACAGCAAGATCGCCTGTCAGTATTCGGAGCTCTGTGTTGTTTACAACACAGGGCTCCCTTTCCTGAATAACAGAGCCGATCGGCAGGTGCCGGCAGTCAGTCATTGGCCGGCACCCGCTGATCGGCTTGTGCTGTTACTAATCACAGCGTGTGCGCACCACCTATCCGGAAGTGCTGGATCACATTTCAGATACATGATCCAGCGCAGAGAGGCCGCTTTGCTGCTGTACTTGTAATTGAGGCGATCGACAAGCTGGTAAAGTGATACTAAATGCCGTGTTTCTTTATTTTCTTAAAATAGAAAGAGGTTCTACTTTCCCGCTCTTTGCAAACGATATCGCATAGAAAGGTTGCTTACCTCCTCTCTTGGAAGTTCCCCCCTGGTTTTGTTAGTTTCTTCTTCCTCCAGGTGCCTCCTTCGCAAGCCAGGTGCTAAGGAGGCATCTGTGCGCACGCGCTGCAGACCCTGGCTGTGCGCATCAATAGACACACACAGCACCGGTAAGTCACGCCCGCCACTTCCTCCTCGCAGGAGTTTGAAAGCAGGAAATGAGAAATGCTGCCTTTTTCCTTCTATCTCACAATTCTGTGCCACTTTGTGTTGGTCTATCACATAAAATCCACAAAAAATGAATTTACGTTTTTGGTTGTTACATGACAAAATGTGGAAAATGTGAAGGGGGATGAAAACTATTTTCAGAGCACTGTACGCACAGTTTACTATGTTCAGTTATCAATGGACACAGGAGCGATCCGTATCAATCGCTCACTGTGTCCATTTCAGAAAAATAAGGGGCTGGTAAATTACATATTTACTGGCTCCTTTCCCCACTCTCCGTCTGCCTGTGTGCCCGCAGCAGCCAGCGGGAGAGGGAAGCCAGCAGTGCTGCGGGGGACGAGGGGGGGCCTACGCACACAGGGAGGAATCATATGTAGGCAGCATGGGGAGGGGGATCCGTGCAGTTGGGCAGGAGGACAGCTACAGGACGGTGCACTGTGTCTCTCCCTCCAGCAGTTGAAAGCTGGCGGGAGGGGGAGGGGGAGAAACTTGCTTTCAGCTGCTGGAGGGAGGGACACAGACATAGTGCATCACTTTGTAATTGTCTTCCCATCCCGCCACACAGATCCTCTGCGACCTGGATGTTTAACCCCTTCCCAGCCAGTGCATTAGTACGGTTATAGTGCATATTTTTAGCACTGATCGCTGGTTCTCGCAAAGTGTCAGTTAGTGTCTGATTGTCCGCCGCAATATCGAAGACCTGCTATAAGTCACTGATTGCCGCCGTTACAAGTATAAAAAGAAAATATATAAAAATTCCATCAATATATCCCATATAACGGTTGCGTAAATCAGTTAATATACAGTGGGGACAGAAAGTATTCAGACCCCCTTACATTTTTCACTCTTTGTTATATTGCAGCCATTTGCTAAAATCATTTAAGTTCATTTTTTCCTCATTAATGTACACACAGCACCCCATATTGACAAAAAAACACAGAATTGTTGACATTTTTGCAGATTTTTAAAAAAAGAAAAACTGAAATATCACATGGTCCTAAGTATTCAGACCCTTTGCTGTGACACTCATATATTTAACTCAGGTGCTGTCCATTTCCTCTGATCATCCTTGAGATGGTTCTACACCTTCATTTGAGTCCAGCTGTGTTTGATTATACTGATTGGACTTGATTAGGAAAGCCACACTCCTGTCTATATAAGACCTTACAGCTCACAGTGCATGTCAGAGCAAATGAGAATCATGAGGTCAAAGGAACTGCCTGAAGAGCTCAGAGGCAGAATTGTGGCAAGGCACAGATCTGGCCAAGGTTACAAAAAAAATTCTGCTGCACTTAAGGTTCCTAAGAGCACAGTGGCCTCCATAATCCTTAAATGGAAGACGTTTGGGACGACCAAAACCCTTCCTAGAGCTGGTCGTCCGGCCAAACTGAGCTATCGGGGGAGAAGAGCCTTGGTGAGAGAGGTAAAGAAGAACCCAAAGATCACTGTGGCTGAGCTCCAGAGATGCAGTCGGGAGATGGGAGAAAGTTGTAGAAAGTCAACCATCACTGAAGCCCTCCACCAGTCGGGGCTTTATGGCAGAGTGGCCCGACGGAAGCCTCTCCTCAGTGCAAGACACATGAAAGCCCGCATGGAGTTTGCTAAAAAACACCTGAAGGACTCCAAGATGGTGAGAAATAAGATTCTTTAGTCTGGTGAGACCAAGATAGAACTTTTTGGCCTTAATTCTAAGCGGTATGTGTGGAGAAAACCAGGCAATGCTCATCACCTGTCCAATACAGTCCCAACAGTGAAGCATGGTGGTGGCAGCATTCTGTGGGGGTGTTTTTCAGCTGCAGGGACAGGACGACTGGTTGCAATCGAGGGAAAGATGAAAGATGAAGTACAGGGATATTCTGGACGAAAACCTTCTCCAGAGTGCTCAGGACCTCAGACTGGGCCGAAGATTTACCTTCCAACAAGACAATGACCCTAAGCACACAGCTAAAATAATGAAGGAGTGGCTTCACAACAACCCTGTGACTGTTCTTGAATGGCCCAGCCAAAGCCCTGACTTAAACCCAATTGAGCATCTCTGGAGAGACCTAAAAATGGCCGTCCACCAACGTTTACCATCCAACCTGACAGAACTGGAGAGGATCTGCAAGGAGGAATGGCAGAGGATCCCCAAATCCAGGTGTGAAAAACTTGTTGTATCTTTCCCAAAAAGACTCATGGCTGTATTAGATCAAAAGGGGCTTCTACTAAATACTGAGCAAAGGGTCTGAATACTTAGGACCATGTGATATTTCAGTTTTTCTTTTTTAATAAATCGGCAAAAATATCAACAATTCTGTGTATTTCTGTCAATATGGGGTTCTGTGTGTACATTAATGAGGAAAAAAAAAAAAAAACTTAAATGATTTTAGCAAATGGCTGCAATGTAACAAAGAGTGAAAAATTGAAGGGGGTCTGAATACTTTCCGTCCCCACTGTATATAAAATAATCTGCAAAGTGGTTGGAGGGAAGCTTCAGAATGGCAAAGATGTTTTTATTGCAAAGTATGTGAGCAGATTGCACGTCCTCTTTAAAGTAGCGCAGTGCCACGTTGCAAAAAATGGCTTGGTCATGAAAGGGGGGGGGGGGGTAAATCTTCTGAAGGTCAAGTGGTTAATACAAGTTCTTTCATAGCACTTGGACCGCCGCACTGCGCTGCACCGCGCCTACATACACATTGCCCCTGGAGTTCAGCTTTGAAAATTCCGAACCAATCAAAAACAAGTTGGTGCAGAATTGATGTCATTGTTGTGGTCCCTGGGTAGATGAACCCGGCGATGGATGGACAGGCTGAAATCGGAGTATTGCTCGGCTTGGGAACGGGGAAATCTTTGCAGGAGGCGATGGAGTTAATAAGAAGAGAGAATGTATCTCCTGGCCAAGTTCACTTCTGCCTGCATTATATCAGACCCACAGCCGACAAAGACAGACGGAAAATGCCTCCCGTCTTATCAGAACAGGAGCTAATTATCTCTGTCTCTCTTTTATGGATAATGAATGTAGCATACTCCAGATGTATATTAGGCACCGCTTCAACACTGTAGACGCAGTAATTAGTCCGTTCCGTCTTTTATTGGTTTTGTCACATTTTATTAGATTTGTTCATCTATGGGGATCTTTTTTTATGAGCCTCTGAGCCCGCAAAAATTTAATCTCATGCCCTAAAGAGGTCACGTTTAATAACAGCTGCCCGCTGCTTCGCCACGGTGGAAAAATGTAACACTATATATGGAAAGGAAGGCCCTTTGTAATAAAACGGGGGTCACTCCACTTGTTCAAGGATCACCTGTGCTCCCCCCCCCCCCACGTCAAGGAACCACAAGTCCCAGCGGGCACTTCTACTCTCTGCAGGTTACCTGTAAAGGTTTTTGCCTTACAGACCAACAGACTTAGTTGAAACAGATATTTCCATCATGGGTATCAGAGTAGATGGACTAAATACAAACGCACGCCACGCTTTTCAGATATTTATTTGTAAAAAAAATAAATTTTTCTTCCACTTCACAATTATGTGCCACTTTGTGTTGGTCTATCACATAAAAGCCGAATAAAATACATTTACGTTTTTGGTTGTAACATGACAAAATGTGGAAAAATTCAAGGGGTATGAATACTTTTTCAAGGCACTGTATAGGTCCGTATTGTTGGCCACACAAAAATCTCAAACCAATCGCCCTCCAATAAATCGATTTATTAAGCTGTCAATTGATTCGAACTCTAATGCCGTGTACACACGAGCGGACTTTACGGCATACTTTGCCCGGCGGACTTTTCGACGGACTTTACGATGGACTTTCTGAATGAACGGACTTGCCTACACACGATCAACCAAAGTCCGACGAACTCGTACGTGATGACGTACGACCGGACTTAAACAAGGAAGTTCATAGCCAATAGCTGCTCTAGCGTGGCTTTTTGTCCGTCGGATTAGCATACAGACGAGCGGACTTTTCGACCGGACTCGAGTCCGTCGGATAGATTTGAAACATGTTTCAAATCTAAGTCCGTCAAACTTTTGAGAAAACAAAGTCCGCTGGAGCCCACACACGATCGAATTGTCCGACGAAATCCGGACCAAGTATGCCGTAAAGTCCGACCGTGTGTACGCGGCATGACAAGTTGATCAGCCATGGCTGAATTTTCTCCGTCACTTGCGATCAGTCTACGTAATACCGCTCAAGGCTCCAGTAAGCCCTTATCTGCTGCCTGGGCCATGCCCACTGACGTGTTTCGCCCTGCCCATGGGGCTTAGTCATGGAGTCATGGAAATATCTGTGTGTTGGAGAGACGATTATAATTCAGTTTGTTTCATTAATCATTTTTAATGGATCATTTATGTTTGTAAATGATACATCATTTACAATATAAAGAGAGACAATTCAGTTGCAATACAATAAAATACAAGAGGATTAAGAGGGTCCTGCCCAGAAGAGCTTACAATCTAATAGGGTGGGGCAGGTGGTACAAAAGGTAACCTAAAATACACCCCTTTTTAACAAATGAAACCACCAAGCTCCTCATTCACTCCCTTGTTATCTCTCGCCTTGACTATTGCAACTCCCTTCTCATTGGCCTACCTCTCCATAGGATCCTCCCCTCTTCAGTCTATCATGAATGCTGCCAGACTTATCCACCTTACCAACCGCTCAGTGTCTGCCAACCCTCTCCTCCAATCCCTCTACTGGCTTCCCATCGCCCAGCGAATTAAATTCAAAATACTAAGTACAGTATACAAAGCCATTCACAACTCTGCCCCGACTTACATTACCGATCTTGTCTCCAAATATCACCCAAACCATCCTCTCCACTCCTCAAGACCTCCTACGCTAAAGCTCTCTCGTCTCCTTCTCCCATGCTCATCTCCAGGATTTCTCCAGAGCCTCTCCCATCCTCTGGAACTCGCTACCTCCACCTGTCCGGCTATCCCCTACTCTTGCTACCTTCAGGCGATCCCTGAAAACTCATCCCTTCAGGGAAGCCTATCACGCCTCCAACTAATCTTTTACCACTTCCACCAGCTCATTCCCCACAGTTACAACCTTTTGTACCACCTGCCCCACCCTATTAGGTTGTAAGCTCTTCTGAGCAGGGCCCTTATAATTCTCTTATATTTTGTTGTATTGTATCTTTATTGTCTCCCTTTTATATTGTAAAGCGCTGCATAAACTGTTGGCGCTATATAAATCCTGTATAATAATAATATTCATATATTCGATCAAGATTATAAGTCCTATAGTGCGGAACAATGCCATTTGTATTGCATTGTTTGATTGGTTTTAAAAGAGAAGTCTGGGCTTGTTTGGCTGGGCTTTTCCTAAGGGTCACAGAAGTGCAATTCGTTTTGCACACCTGTGACCCCTTTTCAGCAGAGAGCGGTCTGAGGTCCGCTCTCTGCTGACATCACCAAGTTCAGTTCAGGCACCGCGTCATCCTGACTTCGGAAGTCTGGATCCGCCAGGTGCCTGGACTGATGGCAGTCTCAGCCTTTCAGCGAGTTGCTGAGACGGCCGCTACCAGCCCCTCCTCAGCTCAGCGCTCCAGGGAGTGTGAAGGAGCAGAGCAGGAGAGCTGCTGATTGACAGTCAGCAGCTCTCCTCTCGGGGAGCCGAGAGAACCAAGCCATTACTTGTATACGGTAGTAGTTATCATCACAAACCAGCATAACCAGACAAACTGTGAATCCTACGGTATCAAGAATTTCTTGTTACTACCATTATTTCCATGTACAACAATCTATGGTACATTTACTGATATTTACAGGTATGAACACAAAGTAAGATTTATTCAATGACAATCCCCCCACCTCAGTGACCCCTGTGTGTCTGTGCCGGCCAGATTCCACACAATGTGACCGACTCCTGCCCCGCGCAACTCACTCACTGTCTGATTGTGAGTCAGTCAGACTCCGTCAGGGCAGAGTGAGCAGCAGGCAGCAGAAGGCGGCAGCTTGTCCTGGGGACGCCGCGGGCTCTCTGATTTAAAGAGACCTCACACTGCCTGAACAGCTCCGGCTGCGCTGCGGCCAATCAGTGAGCTGCGCGGCGGCGGCGCCCGCCGATATGGTCCAGAGGAGTCAGACGCTTTACGGTAGCTTCGGTGGCCTTATATTCCGGCCCGCCCCACGCTGATGAAGTCCCGCCCACAGGACGTAACGCGTACGGGGGCTAGGAGCGCATGACGTCACCCGCGGCCATTGGCTGATACGATCGCAAGCTTCCCAGCCGGCACTTGGATCTGAGTGCTGGTCTTTGTAAGTGCACATTTTTATCTTTTAAATGTAATAAATTTTCTACGGAGAGCACTATGTTTTGCCCTTTTTGTTAAATATGCATCATTCGGTTTACTTGATGAATGCTGAATTGTGAAGGCGAAGCCATCATCATCTGGATCAGTCTACCTAGCGTATGCTATTTATGCTGTATGACCTGTTTCAGGTCGAGTGTCTAAGGTGAGGGGCCATCCATGTGCGGTGGAGGGATTACAGTCACTTTAAAGTTGTTTTCTGTCGTCCGGAGTGTCCACAGATGGTTCCTGTTATTCACTTCATCTGTAACATCTGACTTATGATTTTTTGAGGACTTTTATAGTTGCGCAGCACTACTTTCCATTTTATATTCCGGGGTGGCCTTATTATCGGGGAGGCCTTATATTACAGCGAGAGGCAAAACTGTAAGTAGGTCTTATTTTCGGGGGATGCCTTATATTACAGCGAGAGGCAAAACTAGAAGTAGGTCTTTCGGGGGATGTCTTACTTTCGGGGAAAGACGGTATTACTACACATTGCTCACTGACTGTTCTGCTAGATACTGCTCACCACTACATACTGCTCGCTGTCTACCCATTACTACATACTGCTCGCTGCCTGACCCATCACTACATACTGCTCACTGACTACCCTGTCACTACATACTGCTCACTAACTGCCCTATCACTACACATTGTTCACTGTTCTGCCACTAGATACTGCTCACTTACTACCCTATCACTACATACTGATTACTGACTGCCCTGCCACTACATACTGCTCACTAACTGCCATATTACTACACACTGCTCACTGACTGTTCTGCCACTAGATACTGCTCACTTACTGCCCTATCACTACATACTGCTCGCTGACTGTCCTATCACTACACACTGCTCGCTGACTGTCCATCACTACATACTGCTCGCTGACTGCCCTATCACTACACATTGCTCACTGTTCTGCCACTAGATACTGCTCACTTACTACCCTATCACTGCATACTGCTCACTGACTGCTCTGCCACTACATACTGCTCACTAACTGCCATATTACTACACATTGCTCCCTGACTGTTCTGCCATTAGATACTGCTCACTTACTGCCCTATCACTACATACTGCTCACTGACTGCCCATCACTACATACTGCTCGCTGACTGCCCTATCACTAAATACTGCTCGCTGACTGCCCATCAGTACATACTGCTCGCTGACTGCCCATCACAACATAATGCTCACTAACTGCCCACTACATACTGCTCGCTGACTGCCATCACTACATACTGCTCGCTGACTGCCCTATCACTAAATACTGCTCGCTGACTGCCCATCAGTACATACTGCTCGCTGACTGCCCATCGGTACATACTGCTCGCTGACTGCCCATCAGTACACACTGCTCGCTGACTGCCCATCACTACATAATGCTCACTAACTGCCCACTACATACTGCTCGCTGACTACCCATCAGTACATACTGCTCGCTGACTGGCCTATCACTACATAATGCTCACTAACTGCCCACTACATACTGCTCGCTGACTGCCATCACTACATACTGCTTGCTGACTGCCCATCGCTACATACTGCTCGCTGACTGCCCATCACTACATACTGCTTGTTGACTGCGCATCCCTCAATACTGCTTGCTGACTGCCCATCGCTACATACTGCTCGCTGACTGCCCATCACTACATACTGCTCGCTGACTGCCCATCACTACATACTGCTCGCTGACTGCCCATCAGTACATACTGCTCGCTGACTGCCCATCACTACATACTGCTCGCTGACTGCCCATCACTACATACTGCTCGCTGACTGCCCATCAGTACATACTGCTCGCTGACTGCCCATCACTACATACTGCTCGCTGACTGCCCATCACTACATACCGCTCGCTGACTGCCCATCACTACATACCGCTCGCTGACTGCCCATCACTACATACCGCTCGCTGACTGCCCATCACTACATACCGCTCGCTGACTGCCCTGCCACTGCATGTTGCTCACTGACTGTCCTATATCCTATAATACTTTTGTATTTCTTTATCCCCATAACTACAGCTCTCTTATATATACTTAATTAAAGTATGACATTAACAGTAGGCCTCTTGTAGTAGTGTCTCCAGAATTTTCTGAAGCGTTCTGTTGACTAAATGGGCACACATTCTCCCAGACACACTCTACAACCTTGTAGAAAGTCTTCTTGGAAGAGAGTAAGCTGTCAGTTCCACATAGGGATGGCGACAACTTCATATTAGTGCCCGTGGTTTTGGCATGGATTTGATGTCCAGCTATCTCATATATAAGCAATGTTCCAGTGCTCACAAATTTTGGTACGTGCAAAGGTAGAAACTCCTTGGGGAAGGATTGGGCTAGGTCACATGCTATCTCATGCAGATTTACAGAGTCCAGGGAAGGTAATTATCAGCAAGGAGGGGGCCTTCACTTTGTTTAAAGGTTCTTTTTAATCGCAGAACTTTTATGTCTGATCAGGAAACATCTTTAAAGTCTGATTGCCCTTGACAAGCTGAAGGGATCGTTGGAACCTGTGAAATCTACAAGGGCAGCTTATTAAGAGGACAAAGTGAACATTTACATGTTGAGCGTAGACATTTCTCTCTTGTAATAACAGTCTGGAGCCATTTGACCCTCTTAGCGGAGGCCATTAAAACATCCACTTGAGCAGATGATACGAGGCAGAGAAATGACTCTCTTCAGCATGAAAATAAATGGTCAGAACCTTCCGGGTTAAAGGAAAAAAAATCATTCATTCCTTGTCAATTTCTTACTGACTAATCTCTGAAATTGCCTGTAGCAAGCTGAGCCTACCATGGCCTGCCGGCTTGCAGGGGATACTGGGAATCCTGATTTCTCAATCTCTTGTTGGCTAAAGGGGAGCTCTGATAAGTACTTTTTTCATTTAAACTAAACATTTACCACCAGTGTAATTAAAAAATCAAGGTGTTCTGTTTCAAGGAAAAACCTAGGTGCTTATAGGGGTTTAAATTGCTATATATTTTTTTTACTTTTACTGTTCAGAGCTCATCTAAACATTGTTGGTTAAGTTTCTGAAGCTGCTAGGTGGCTACATTGCTAATTTTCTGAACTCTTAGATCGTCAGCTTATTTGAGCGAGGTCCTCATCTCCTCTTGTGTAATATTTGTACTGGTTTGTCTGGTAGCCTGTGCTGTTTTATTTTAAGAGAACCAGTCATTTTGCTAATTCTGGGCAGTGTGCTAGGTTCTGTTGATAGCCCCCTTGCTCCTCTGAAGCTCTTTTTTGGTGACATTAAGTCGCCGCTCTACATTTGTCTTCAGGAGCTCTTTGGGAAATACTATGCCTCCAGGTATGGGTGAGAAAGTAACCTCCACCTCTTTCTGCCAGGATGTAGTGCTCGGCCCATAAATGGTTAGTCTCAACACCCTGAGACTGTCATGCAAGAGAATTGAGCAGATCTTTAACCCTGTGTAACATGGAGCTTACACCGTGGTTAGGTTATCCTAATAGCCCCCTTGCTCCTCTGATGCTCTTGTTATGGACACTAAGCTGCCCTTCTACATTTGTCTCCAGGAGCCCTTTGGGAAATACCAGGCTTCTAGCTATGGGTGAGGAAGTAACCTCGACCTCTTTCTACCAGGATGTAGTGCTCGGCCCATGAATGATCGGTCACAACATCCCGAGGCTGTCATGCAAGAGAGGGAAGAAGCTCTTTAACCCTGTGTAACAAGGAGCTTACACGGTGGTTAGGTTTTTTTGGATAGCCCTATGGCTCCTCTGATGCTCTCCTTATTGACACTAAGCCGCCCTTCTCCTTTTGGTTTCAGGAGCCCTTTGGGAAATACAATGCTTCTAGGTATAGGTGAGGAAGTAGCCTCAACCTCTTTCTGCCACGAAGGGTCAGTCTCAACACCCCAAGACTTTCAATCGAGAGAGGGGAGAAGCTCTTTATTTCCTGTGCAACAAGGAGCTAACACAGTGGTTTGGTTCTCTTGATATGACCCCTTGCTCCTCTGATGCTATTCTTATCGACATTAAGACGCCCTTCTTCTTTTTTCTTCAGGAGTCCTTCTGGAAATACCATGTTTCTGTGTGGGGGAGGGGAGTGGAGTAACCTCCAAATCTTTCTCCCATGATGTAGTGCTCGGCCCATGAGCAGCCAGTCTCAACGCTCCGAGAATGTCATGCAAGAGAGGGGAGGAGCTCTTTAACCCTGTGTAACAAGGAGCTTACACAGTGGTTAGGTTCTCGTAGTAACTCCCTTGCTTCCCTGATTCTCTTCTTAGCGACACTAAGCCACAATGCCCATTCTTCCCCCTTTACGTTTGTCTACAGGAGCCCTTTGTCAAATACCATGTGCTTCTGCATATGGGGGAGGAAGTTACTTCCACTTCCTTCACCCTGGATGCGTGAGTGGCAGATCTCAACACACCAACACTGTCATGTGAGAGAGGGGAGCAGCTCCCTAACCCTGTGTGACATGGAGCTTACACAGAATGGGCCTAGGAGATGAATGGAATGGTGGGGAAGGGGTACCTCTTATTATTCATGGGGGTAGGTACAGTAAGCTTTCAATAGAACCTGTCACTTTACCATACATGATACAGGTTAGCTATCCCCTGTACTGCGGATACCTTCACTGCACTTCCCCACTTCCCTGTTTGCCTGCAAGGAGCCTTGTAAACTACCCGGCACCTCCAATTTTGGGATAACATGTAACTCATGTTCCTCCCATGATGTAGTGCTGGGTGCCAAAACAACCAAACATGAGGCTCCAGTACTGCCAAATTGAGGTGGAGGGAGGGTCATTAACATTCTGTAAAATTCAAGAGATTTTGATGGAGCTCCAGAGGTTGAAGGCTGCAGTGGAACATTCCCTGCTGCCCCACCTTCCCACTGGCCTGTTTGCAGCAGAATCCTTGTAAACTACCCGGTACCTTCAGGTATGGGATTAACATATGATTGGTGTTCCTCCCACAACGTAGTGCTGGGTGCCTGAACAGCCAATCACGAGGCTCCAGTGCCATCACATGGAGGCAGAGGTGGGGTTCATGAGTTTATGAGATGTTGGTGGAGCTCCAGAGGGTGAATGCTGGAACATCCAATGGAAGGAACAACACGGGTGTACTTCAATTTTTTTAGGAGTTAGCAGGAGCCATGCTATGACAGCTATGACATAACGAAAAGAGGGTGAGCTACCACCTAGCCTCTAAGCTTTTATATGTTCCCACATGTGTATGACCCCCCATTTCATTAAGGGTTGTTCTACTGAACTTGCTCTGGGAATACGCTATGTGGTCAGATTGGGTGCAGACGGTACTTAGGGGAGTTTTACAAGGGAAGCACAACATTTTCTCTCAACGCTATATCATTTTCCTTGTATTAACATTTACAGTACTCACCGGATGATGTAATGTTGCTTGTGGTGGCCTAATTAACGTATATCCAATTGTTACCAAACAATAGCCCACAGCAATGTAATTAAAACTGATAAATATTAGATAAAAATACCAGTTAATGAACTAATTCTTGAAGAATTTTTCTTTTACTTTTTCATTAAATGAAACTGTAATTTAATTTTTGTGCTTGACTGTTCATTTTCTTTTCCATTTTCTATTGCTACAGGCATTTTATAATGGCAATATATACCGGCACAATATACATAACCCGTTTGTCTCATCAACCAGCCAATCTTGGCCAGAAAAAGTCACAATTGCTGTATTTGTGGCCAGTGACTGATTGTTCTAGGGAGTCAGCCTGTCTCAGCACTATTTTTTGGATGAATTAATGTTCTGTATATTAAGCTTTTTTCAAACAATTAAACATACAAACAATAAAAATAAAAATAAATTAGAACACAGTCTGTCCCTTTTACAAGACAGTAGTAATTATCCCAACCATTAACGATGTGCAGTACCATTATAAATCAGGTCCCTATATACTTGCTGTCACTGATTAGTGCATTGATAGGCTGCATCCACAGTGATGTCACTGGTCTCTAGTGATTGGATAGGCTGCACTCTTCATGATTTGATCTCTAGTGATTGGATAGGCTGCAGTCTCAGTGATGTCACCAATCTCTAGTGAATTGATAGACTTCATTGTAAGTGATGTCACTGGTCTTTAGCGATTGGATAGACTGCATTCTCAGTGATGTCACTAATCCTCATTGGAAAGACTGCATTCTCAGTAATGTTACTGGTTGTTAGTGAGTTGATTGGCAAAATTCTCAGTGATGTCATGGTCTCTGATGAATTATTAGGCTACATTCCAATGCCGCGTACACATGGTTGGAATTTCCGACAACAAATGTTCGATTAGAGCACGTTGTCGGAAATTCTGACCGTGTATAGGCTCCATCGGACATTTTCCGTCTGAATTTCCGACAAACAAAATTTGGGATCTGGATCTCAGATTTTCCGACAACAAAATCCGTTGTCGGAAATTCTGATAGTGTGTACACAATTCCGACGCACAAAATTCCACGCATGCTTGGAATCAAGCAGAAGAGCCACACTGGCTACTGAACTTCATTTTTCTCGACTCGTCCTACGCGTTGTACGTCACCGCGTTCTTTGACGATCGGAATTTCTGACAACATTTGTGTGACCGTGTGCATGCAAGACAAGTTTGAGCCAACACCTGTCGGAAAAAAAAACATGGATTTTGTTGTTGGAATGTCCGATCGTGTGTACGCGACATAAGCATTACATCATCTCTAGTGAATCGATAGGCTTATTTCTCAGTGATGTCACTGATCTCTAAAAATTGGATTCTCAGTGATGTCATCTAGTGAATTGATAGACTACATGTTCAGTGATGTCACAGGTCTCTGGTGATTGGATGGATAAGCTTCATTCTCAGTAATGTCACAGATCTCTAGTGAATTGATGGGCTACATTCTAAGTGATGTCACTGGTCTCTAGTGATTGGATAGGCCGCATTATCAGTGATGTTACTGATTGTTAGTGAATTGACAGGTTATATTCTAATGCCGCGTACACACGGTCGGACTTTTCGGCTACAAAAGTCCGACAGCCCGTCCGACAGACTTTCGACGGACTTTTGGCAGACTTGCGGTGGACTTTCTAACGAACGG
Source organism: Lithobates septentrionalis (assembly GCA_037952835.1). Classification (NCBI taxonomy): domain Eukaryota; kingdom Metazoa; phylum Chordata; class Amphibia; order Anura; family Ranidae; genus Lithobates; species Lithobates septentrionalis. The sequence continues at coordinate 935,238 of JBBDGP010002253.1, forward strand.
ACTTGCCTACATACGATCACACAAAAGTCCGACGGATTCGTACGTGATGACGTACACCGGACTAAAATAAGGAAGTTGATAGCCAGTAGCCAATAGCTGCCCTAGCGTGGGTTTTTGTCCGTCGGACTAGCATACAGACGAGCGGATTTCTGGGTCCGGCGGAGTTACGACGTAAAGATTTGAAGCATGTTTCAAATCTAAAGTCCGTCAGATTTGCGGCTGGAAAAGTCCGCTGAAAGTCCAGGGAAGCCCACACACGATCGGATTGTCAGCCGGCTTTGGTCCGTCGGCGTCCGTCGGACTTTTGGAGACGAAAAGTCCGACCGTGTGTACGCGGCATAAGTGTATCAGTCATCCCTAGTGAATCAATAGGCTGCATTCTCAGTGTTGTCACCATTCTCTAGTGAATGGATAGGCTGCATTCTCAGTGATGTCACCATTCTCTAGTGAATGGATAGGCTGCATTCTCAGTGATGTCACCATTCTCTAGTGAATGGATAGGCTGCATTCTCAGTGATGTCACCATTCTCTAGTGAATGGATAGGCTGCATTCTCAGTGATGTCACCAGTCTCTAGTGAATGGATAGGCTGCATTCTCAGTGATGTCACCATTATGCGCCTGGTATTTACTTGTAAAAGCCTTCATTGTGTAGACTTCCAAAAGCCATGAGAATGCAGCTGGGTGTTACCATCCTGGATGTGATGTCAGCAGCCCCAGCACTCAAGTGACACTCTATAGTATTCCCCATTTATCACTGACAGGCATGCTTATGATAATCAGCTTATATTTATTTATGTAAAATGTTTATCCCAGAAGAAAAAAAAATGTTGCTGTAACTGCAGTGTGAGCTGGAGTTTGGCTTCAATTTTTTAGTGTATCTAAATCTGCTAGTACATCTAACACTCCCCTCCCCCAGACTGACAATGCTGCATTCCAAAGGTGCCCCCTGGGCTCTTTCATCCAGAGTGAGGGGGGGGGGGGGGGGGGCACTCTAATACAGGAGATGTGTTACTTGCCAAATCACCAGGTGAAAACAGTGGGGGAAAGGGCTTAAAAAAAAGAAAAATAATGCAGCCACCACATCTATTGATTGACAATACATAACAGTTTTGGTTTTAATACTGCTTTAAAGTCACAGTGTTGCCCATAATGGCCATTCAGGATAATGCAGTCGTTTTTCTTTGCACTAAAAAAAACAAAAAAAAAAAAACAGAAGCATTGCATTGTCTGCCATAGGCAACATCTGACTTTCTGAAAGTCCAAGCCAATCTCATTTCTTGACTTTTTCCACCAGTCCCAGAAATTGGTACAGAAAAATCTTGGTGACGGAATCTGGTAAATCGCACTATGATTTTTCTGTCTTTGTCTCATTTGTTTTCTATCTCCTCTGTAGGTTTGCCACCAAAGAGAGGAGCGGCCTCCTGCTTTACAACGGGCGACTGAATGAAAAGCATGACTTCATTGCGGTGGAGATCCACGACGGGCAAGTGCAGCTGAAATATTCCACAGGTTGGTGCATGGTTCATATACGTGGGATTGCAGGACCTACTTGTATGTCTGCATTCCCAACGATGTCACCAGTCTCTAGTGAATGGGCTGGCTGCATTCTCAACGATGTCACCAGTCTCTAGTGAATGGGCTGGCTGCATTCCCAACGGTGTCACCAGTCTCTAGTGAATGGGCTGGCTGCATTCCCAACGATGTCACCAGTCTCTAGTGAATGGATAGGCTGCATTCTCAATGATGTCACCGGTCTGTAGTGAATGGATAGGCTGCATTGCCAATGTTATGTCTCCGGTCTGTAGTGAATGGATAGGCTGCATTCCCAATGTTATGTCTCCGGTCTGTAGTGAATGGATAGGCTGCATTCCCAATGGTATGTCTCCGGTCTGTAGTGAATGGATAAGCTGCATTCCCAATGATGTCACCAGTCTGTAGTAAATGGATAGGCTGCATTCCAAGTAATGTCATTGGTCTTTAGTCAATGGGTAGGCTACATTGTCTTTGATGTCAGTGGTCTCTAGTGAATGGATATGCTACATTCCCTATGATGTCGCTGCTTGCTAGTGAATGGATAGGCTGCAATCTCAGTCGTATCACCAGTCTTTAAATGAATGAGGCTGTATTCTCCAGTGAATGGGTAGGCTGCATTCCCAACGATGTCACCGGTCTCTAGTGAATGGATAGGCTGCATTCTCAATGATGTCATCAGTCTCCAGTGAATGGATTGGCTGCATTCTCAATGATGTCATCAGTCTCCAGTGAATGGATTGGCTGCATTCTCAATGATGTCACCAGTCTCCAGTGAATAGATTGGCTGCATTCTCAGTGATGTCACCAGTCTGTAGTGACTGCATAGGCTGCATTTTCAGTGATGTCACCAGTCTCCAGTAAATGGATAGGCTGCATTCTCAATGATGTCACCGGTATCTAGTGAATGGATAGGCTGCATTCCCAATGATGTCTCCAGTCTCTAGTGAATGGATAGGCTGCATTCTCAATGATGTCACCAGTCTCTAGTGAATGGGCTGGCTGCATTCCCAATGATGTCACCAGTCTCTAGTGAATGGATAGACTGCATTCTCAGTGATGTCACCGGTCTGTAGTGAATTGATAGGCTGCATTCCCAATGTTATGTCTCCGGTCTGTAGTGAATGGATAGGCTGCATTCCCAATGTTATGTCTCCGGTCTGTAGTGAATGGATAGGCTGCATTTCCAATTTATGTCTTCTGTCTGTAGTGAATGGATAAGCTGCATTCCCAATGATGTCACCAGTCTGTAGTGAATGGATAGGCTGCATTCCCAATGTTATGTCTCCGGTCTGTAGTGAATGGATAGGCTGCATTCCCAATGTTATGTCTCCGGTCTGTAGTGAATGGATAGGCTGCATTCCCAATTTATGTCTTCGGTCTGTAGTGAATGGATAAGCTGCATTCCCAATGATGTCACCAGTCTGTAGTGAATGGATAGGCTGCATTCCCAATGTTATGTCTCCGGTCTGTAGTGAATGGATAGGCTGCATTCCCAATGGTATGTCTCCGGTCTGTAGTGAATGGATAAGCTGCATTCCCAATGATGTCACCAGTCTGTAGTAAATGGATAGGCTGCATTCCAAGTAATGTCATTGGTCTTTAGTCAATGGGTAGGCTACATTGTCTTTGATGTCAGTGGTCTCTAGTGAATGGATATGCTACATTCCCTATGATGTCACTGCTTGCTAGTGAATGGATAGGCTGCAATCTCAGTCGTATCACCAGTCTTTAAATGAATGAGGCTGTATTCTCCAGTGAATGGGTAGGCTGCATTCCCAACGATGTCACCGGTCTCTAGTGAATGGATAGGCTGCATTCTCAATGATGTCATCAGTCTCCAGTGAATGGATTGGCTGCATTCTCAATGATGTCATCAGTCTCCAGTGAATGGATTGGCTGCATTCTCAATGATGTCACCAGTCTCCAGTGAATAGATTGGCTGCATTATCAATGATGTCACCAGTCACCAGTGAATGGATTGGCTGCATTCCCAATGATGTCTCCAGTCTCTAGTGAATGGATAGGCTGCATTCTCAATGATGTCACCAGTCTCTAGTGAATGGGCTGGCTGCATTCTCAATGATGTCACTGGTCTCCAGTGAATAGATTGGCTCCATTCTCAATGATGTCTCCAGTCTCCAGTGAATGGATTGGCTCCATTCTCAATGATGTCTCCAGTCTCCAGTGAATGGATAGGCTGTGTCGCTAGAAAATGAATATGTTGCATTCTCAGTGATGTCACCAGTCTGTAGTGACTGCATAGGCTGCATCTTCAGTGATGTCACCAGTCTCCAGTAAATGGATAGGCTGCATTCTCAATGATGTCACCGGTATCTAGTGAATAGATAGGCTGCATTCCTAATGATGTCTCCAGTCTCTAGTGAATGGATAGGCTGCATTGTCAGTGTCATCACCAGTCTCCAAATGACTCAGGCTGTATTCTAGTGAATGGATGAGTTGCATTGTCAGTGATGTCACCAGCCTCTACTGAATAGATAGGTTGCATTTTCAGTATTATTTCCAATTGCCAGCCACATCCCATTAAGATATATATACAGATTTTGCTAAATGACACAGTATTACAAGTTTTTCAACCCACACGGCTACATTAATATTTCACGTTACCAATCTGACTTAAAAATATTGAACTCCCTTTTGAAAGCCCACAGTTTCCCATCTGCCGCATCCACTCACTCTGAGGCCTTGACTCAGAAACCTTTCATAAACACGTCAATAAAAGGCACATAATGGCCTATTCCACAGGTCCTCTTTGCATGCCTTGTACGTTAGGCTCCCCATGCTGGAGATTGATGTTTCTTTTAGAGGCAGTAACTGAGGTTGTAAATCTTGTAGCATCCGTCCTCGCTGTGACAGAACAGCCACCGCTGGAGCGGGTTTAGCTTTCCCCCCCCCCCGACCACTAAATTGCGATCGTATCAGCCGCAGGACTGGGTGGCTGTGCATAGGCATTGCTGAGTGCATCATTAGTGGAAACTACCGGAGACTACAAGATAGAAATGGTCCTTTTCTATTAATTGCACCTCATTCCTGCCTTGATGGATGCTGTGCAAATGGGTTTAGCCACCTCAGCTAATGCAGACATCTGTCGTATTATGGATGCGGGTGATAGGGCAATGAGTCTGACATCTTTGTATTCATTTTATGAGCGACCTGGACAGAATTAAGCAAGTTCTCCGTCCGTCTTGGTGTAATGTGTAGGGGGGTGTTAATCATGGCTGAGCATTTTCCAGGTTTGATTTGTGTTTTCAAGGTGAATCCAGCACTCTGGTGACCCCTTATGTTCCTGGTGGAGTCAGTGATGGCAAGTGGCACACCGTCCAGCTTCGCTACTACAACAAGGTAGGACATAAAGGCAATATAGAGTGGTTTTATTTATTTATTATGGTCAGGACTAAAGAAAATAAAGTATTCACACATATATATATATATATACACACTATATTACCAAAAGTATTGGAGTGCCTGCCTTTGCATGCACACTCTAACTACTTAAAGGGGTTGTAAACCTTCATGGTTTTTTACCTTAATGCATCTTAAAACACCTGTCAGTGACCGTCCCCCCAGCCCCGCCGTTTTACTAACCTGACCCCTCGAACTTGACCCACGGGGACGCGCTGTCACTCTGCCCCTGCCCAGAGTTCTCGGCTCTTGATTTGATAAATTGATAGCTGCATTCTGTCAATCAAATCAAATGACACGAGCGCGGAGGGGCGGGGGCTAAGTCCTGCATTCGGCCTCTATGGACGCCGGATACTGGAATCGGGAGCGCGCCCGCAAGGTAACCCCCTCGGGGAAGCGCTTCTCCGAGGGGGTTATGAGATGTGGGGAGGAGCCGCCGGGGGACCCCAGAAGAGCAGGTTCAGGGCCACTCTGTGCAAAATGACCTGCACAGTGGAGGTAAGTATGACTGTTTATTATTTTTAAAAAAATTTACCTTTACAATCTTTAAGGGCCGACCCACATATATATATACTGCGGCACAAAATTAGATACCTGTACATGATTCCTCTCTTCGGCTCCAGGGTGCACACGCATGTCGCCGGAGCCCCCCCCCCCCCCCCCCCCCCCACGCTCCTGCTGTGATTGGAAACAGCGGGAGCCAATCAGAGGGTCCGACCGACATTGGGTCCCAAACCCGGCGATCGTTCGGAGAGAGGCAGAACGGCGGTCTGCCTATGTCAACAAGGTAGATCGCCATTCTGCTAGTAAGAAAGACAGAGGTCACGGGGTTGATTTACTAAAGGCAAATAGACTGTGCACCTTGCAAAGTGCAGTTGCACTCTGCATTGCAATTTCTCCAGAGCTTAGTAAAAGATATGAAGGTTCGCTTTGCAAAGAATACCCAATCACATGCAAGGAAAAAAAAAAAAAAAACAATGGCATTTTTGCTTGCACATGATTGGGTGATGGAAAGTCAGCAGAGCTTCTGCTCATTTACTAAGCTCTGAAGCAATGGTAGCGTGCAACTGCACTTTGCAAAGTGCAATTTATTTGTCTTTAGTAAATCAACTCCATTGTGTTTCTGCTAAGCAGGAACACGGACTTCTGTCTTTCTTTAGCTAAGCCATCCCCCACACAGTAAGAAAACACTCCCAGCTAACCCTTTGATCACCCCTGATGTTAACCCCTTCCCTGCCAGTGTCATTTATACAGTGACAGTGCATTTTTTTTAGCACAGATCACTGTATTGGTGTCACTGGTCCCCAAAAAGTGTCGCTTGTTGTCATATTTGTCCGCCGAAATGTCGCAGTCTCGCTAAAAATCACTGATCGCCTCCATTACTAGTAAGAGCAATAAAAAAAAAAAAAAAGTCCATAAATTTATCCCATAGTTTGTAGACGCTATACTTTTGTACAAACCAATCAATATACGCTTATTGCCATTTTTTTTCAGGTGCCTGCTTTAGGATATTTTCCCTCAATGTCTGTTCCAACTATCAAATTTTGGATTTTCTCAGATCCTAACTGCTAGACTAGCTGGCGGCCCTTCAGCTGTTGTGGAACTACAAGTCCCATGAGGAATTGCAAGGCTGACAGAGACAAGCATGTCTCCCACAAGCAGAGGCACGATGGGACTTGTAGTTCTGCAACAGCTGGAAGGCCACCAGTTTGACACCACTGTAGAGGAACTGAGGGTAAATTGTCCCAACAATCAAAAAAGCCAAATAGTGATTCTTCTTCTACTTTCCCAGGAACAATGTTTTGGCGAGGGTTCCACTTTCATTGCATATTTCTGGTTACTATTTTCTCTTCCTTCCTAGCCAAAAACTGGATCCTCAGGGGTGGCACAGGGGCCATCGAAAGAGAAGGTGGCTGTGCTGGCAGTTGATGACTGCGACGTTTCAGTGGCTCTCAGGTTCAGCAATGAGATTGGGAATTATACATGCGCAGCTGAAGGGGTGCAGTCCAGCTCCAAAAAGTGAGTAGCCTTTCCACACTCTTTGCATCAGAAAATAATTTATAATAGTAGAGCAGTCAAGTGACTACAGCATTGCATTCCTATACTTAGGATAGGCTGTCGGAGAGTTAGGTAGGACAAATACAGCTGTTATCATGAGGAGCTCATGGGAAGTGGGATGGATAAGAAAACTGAAGGGAGAGCAAAAATGAGGGATGAGAGAGAGGGGAAGGAAAGGTTAAAAGAGAGATAGATAGAAAGGGAAAGGAGAAGGGGGAGGATGAGGAGAAAGACGGAAAGAGAGAGGGAAGAGGAGAAAGTGATGGACGGAATAAGAGGGAGAGGGAAATGGAAAGACTGAACAATGGACTTGGAGAGTAATGGACAGAGGGAGAAGGAAGGGTGATGGATGGAGATAGAGGGGCAGATAGGGAGAGAGAAGGAGAGTGCGATAGATTTTAAGAGAGGGAAGGAGAGAAGGTGATAGACAGAGATGGGGCGTGGGAAGTAGAGAGTGATAGACGGAAAGAGAGAGAGGGAAGAAGAGAGAGTGATGGATGGAGTTAGAGGGAGAGGAAAAGAGTGAGATGATAGATAGAACAAAGGGGATGGAGCGAGAGTGATAGATGGAGGGAGAGGGAAAGAGAGAGGGAGAGAGATGAGAGAGTGATGGAAAGAGAGGTAGATGGAAGTGGAGAGAGTGATGGATGGAGTTTAGGGGGAGAGAGAAGGAGAGAGAGTGATAGGTAGTGAGAAAGGGAATGAGCAGTAGTGATAAATGAAGGTAGAAGGAAAGGGTGAGAGTGATGGACAGAGGGAGAAGGAAGGTAACAGAGATAGGGAGAGAGGAGAGAGTGATAGATTTTGAGAGAGGGAAGGAGAGAAAGTGATGGAAAGAAATAGTGGAGAGGAAGGCAGAGGGAGGAAAATGGAAGGAGAGAAAGTAATGGATGAAGACAAAGGAAAGATAAGGATAGGAAGAGGGAAGGAGAGAGAGTGATAAATAGAGGGAAAGGGAAGGAGGAGAGTGATAGAGGGAAAGGGAAGGAGGAGAGTGATAGAGGGAAAGGGAAGGAGGAGAGTGATAGAGGGAAAGGGAAGGAGGAGAGTGATAGAGGGAAAGGGAAGGAGCAAGAGTGATAGATGGAGGAAGAAGGAAAGAGAGAGAGAAATGGACGGAAAGAGAAGTAGAGGGAAGTGGAGAGAGTTAGAGGGAGAGGGAAAGAGAGAAAGTGATAGAAGGTAAGGGAGGGAGCAGTAGTGATAGATGGAGGGAGAGGGAAAGAGAGAGAGGTAGAGGGAAGAAGAGAGAGTGATGAATGGAAAGAGAGGTAGAGGGAAGTGGAGAGAGTGATAGAGGGAAAGGGAAGGAGCGAGAGTGATAGATAAAGGGAGAAGGAAAGAGCGAGAGTGATGGACAGAGAAAGGGAGAGGTAAGAAGAGAGAGTGATAGATGGAAAGAGGGGTAGAGGAAAGTGGAGAGAGTGATGGATGGAGAGGGAGAGAAGGAGAGACAGTGATAGAGGCAAAGGGAATAAGCGAGAGTGATAAATGGAGGGAGAGGGAAAGAGAGTGAGAGTGATGGAGAGGGAGAGGGGAGAAGAGAGAGTGATGGACAGAGGGAGAAGGAGGTTGAGAGAGTGATGGTTGGAGATAGAGGGACAGATAGGGAGAGAGAAGGAGATAGTGATGGATTTCCAGAGAGAGGAAAGAAAAGAAAGTGATGAACAGAGATAAGGGTAGAGGAAGGAAAAGATAAGGAAAGAAAATAATGGATGGAGAGATGGGGAGAGGAAAGAAGATAGTGAAGGATGGAACGACAGAGAAGTGGAGGGAGTGATGGACGGAGAGAGGGAGAGGGAAAAAGAGTGAATGACGGAGAGGAAAGTGAAGGGAGTGATGAATGAAGTTAGAGGGAGAGGGGAGTAAAGAGAGAGGAAGGGGGAGAGGAAAGAAAGGATTGAAGGACAAAGGTGTGGGGGGGGGGGGGTTCAAGAGCGTAGGAGAAAAAGAGAGTGACTGAAGGAAAGAGGAAGATAGGGAGAGGGAGGAGAGAGGATGGAAAGAAAAGGGGAAGATAGAGAGAGGGAGGAGAGAGGAGATTAAGACTCAGGATCCAATAGAGAAGGGAAAGAGGGAACTATGTAAATAAATACTGTAGATTAAAAAAACAAAGGGAACAAGAGAGAGACTTGAGACTTATTACTTTTTTCCCTTTTTTTACCCCTTATCTCCATCTACCTTAACATCACATGTACCGATTAGAACCTACATAGCTTGATGCAGTGCTGTGGTACCATGTTGCCAAGATGGGATGAAATCCTTGGGGGGTGGGGGGGTGGCTCCATTGTCTGTGGGATGAAATCATTGGGGATGGGTGACATTTTTTCTATTTCTTTTTCAGATCTCTGGACCTGACCGGCCCTCTGCTGCTCGGCGGAGTCCCAAATCTTCCTGAGAACTTCCCGGTCACACACAGGGAGTTCATCGGCTGCATGAAAGATTTGTATATTGACAGCAGGAAGATTGACCTGGCTTCTTACATCGCAAACAATGGAACTAATGCAGGTAGGACAAGTGCTGTGATTTGATCGTTTGCACTTCATGAATGGAGCCTGAAGGAAAATGGTGTTTACAGAATTGTCTTTCTCTGTACCCCTGATCAATTTTTACATGTTTTGGTCCAGAGGGCAATTTCTGTCTGTGTCCCTGTTGCAGATTTTCCCTCACTTCCTGTCTGAACAACTGTTGTCACAGGACAGAAAATTAAGGTGAATCTTTCTAACAGAGCCACAGATAGCAGCAAATACCCAACACTACCCTAACTCACACTATCCAGAACAAGGAAAAGCCACTTCCATCACGTATCTCCATCATGTATCTTTGTCATCTTGCCATATTACCGACAAGCAAATGTAGAGAGCACCATACAAGTTATGATGTTCTTTTTGTCCCTTCTCTATCAGGATGTAACGCCAAGCAATCATATTGTGACTCTAACCCTTGTAAGAATGGGGGGACCTGTTCACTGATCTGGGGGACCTTTACCTGTGATTGTCCCTTGGGGTTTGGAGGCAAGGACTGCAAGATCGGTGAGTACCCCGAAGCGTGATCTCATATTAGCAGAGCTCTTTGTTTGAGAGTGCCAAGCAGGTTCAGATAAAGAGAACCTGTCATACATGTAATAAAAACAAGAGGACCTAGCAGTGCTTCTTATACTAGCATTAGAGAGAGAGGAGATTTCATTGTGCACTGTGTGCAGATACCAGGAGGATTAGCTACAGGCTTTTTCTGGCCAAATGATATGCTTTAGAGCCAGACACGTTCGCATACATTCCCTTAAAGCTAACTCAGGGCCAATATTTGCTGTCATCTGCCACATTTGCATGCTGTTCACATGTTTTTTTTTACATTGAACCCCTTCATGAGCTAATTGAAGCCTAGATGTTAGGCCAATTTTTAGTAGCTTCAATATACATTAATTAACTTGAAAATATGACAACCTGGACTACTATTTTTGTATTATTGTTATAAATATGTTTTTCTCAATAAAAATCTTTATTGGGAAAAAAAAATAAAAATTTACTTGAAAATAACATTATCATAAATGATCTCTATTTTTTGATCAAGTTTTTTCAAAGTTTTTATTATTTTTTTAGACACTAATCCTTTCTATCATTATACTTCTTTCTGTGTACACAGCAGGTGCACTGAGAGCGATGGAGAGAGAGGCCTTGTGTCACCTGCAGGCCTGAATGTGATCACTGTGATTGGCTGTCACAGTAATCACATGATTAACCACTTCTGGACCACCAACCGCAGTTTTACTGCAGCAGGGCAACTCTGTTGCGCTGGATCACCTACATGTACACGTGCATTTAACTTCTTTGGTCGACCATGGCGAGCCTGTTCTGAGTGGAACCTGTCCTGTTAAACCTGCTGTATGGTCTTGGCCACCATGCTGCAGCCCAGTTTCAGGGTCTTGGCAATCTTCTTATAGCCTAGGCCATCTTTATGTAGGGCAACAATTCTTTTTTGCAGATCCTCAGAGAGTTCTTTGCCTTGAGGTGCCATGTTGAACTTCCAGTGACCAGTATGAGAGAGTGAGAGCGATAACACCAAATTTAACACACCTGCTCCTCATTCACACCTGAGACCTTCTAACACTAATGAGTTACATGACACCGGGGAGGGAAAATGTCTAATTGGGCCCAATTTGGACATTTTCACTTAGGGGTGTACTCACTTTTGTTGCCAGCGGTTTAGACATTAATGGCTGTGTGTTGAGTTATTTTGAGGGGACAGCAAATTTACACTGTTATACAAGCTGTACACTCACTACTTTACATTGTAGCAAAGTGTCATTTCTTCAGTGTTGTCACATGAAAAGAATAAAATATTTACAAAAAATGTGAGGGGTGTACTCACTTTTGTGAGATACTGTATATAATAATAAATAGTAGAAAGCCTGCTTTGAGGCCTCGGTGCTAACTACACCATATGAGGTTTCTGTTTAACCCCCCACCCCCATAGTAGTTATGTGCCTACCAGTCTGTGCCATCTTCTTTGTGTGTATATGTCCGTCATTTTCCCCTATATGACTTCCACCACAATGTAGGATATACTTACCTTGGATGCTACAACCATAATGCCGCGTACACACGGTCCGATGGGAAATGTTCGATGTGAGCTTGTTGTCGGACCGTGTGCAGGCTCCATCGAACATTTGCTGTCGGACTTTCCGCCAACAAATGTTTCTTAGCAGGTTCTCAAATTTTCCGCCAACAAAACTTGTTGTTGGAAAGTCCGATTGTGTGTACACAATTCCGTCGCACAAAAGATCACGCATGCTCTGAATCAAGCAGAAGGAGCCGCACTGGCTGTTGAACTTCCTTTTTCTCGGCTCGTCGTACGCTTTGTACGTCACCGCGTTCCCACGTTCGGAATTTTTGGCCAACATTTGTGTGACCGTGTGTATGCAAGACAAGTTTGAGCCAACGACCTTCGAACAAAAGTTTTGTTGTCAGAAAATCCGATCGTGTGTACGCGGCATAAGTCTTTAGACATTGTGTGTTATTGTGAAAGAACTTGGCCTTTTGCTTTAATTATATCTTTTAACCCCTTGTTTGTACAGGCTTAACCTGTTTGCGCCAAGCAAACGCAAATATGTGGCCTCTCGGGCAGCCGAGGCCTTGGCACCGAGTGGCTGCATATTTGCGTGCAATAGTGTCAACAGTGCTGTGCCGAGAGCGCACACCTTGTGCGCTACCCTCACAGTGACCGGCGACTCGCGGAAAGCTTCCGATCGCTGCTTGTTATCGGGAGTTTTCCCATCATGTGACCGCCGTAACAGCTAATATATGGCCATAAAATGGCCATATAGCAAACCCCCTAAAGGGCTGGTTACTGCCAGCACCAAGGGGTTGATCTATTACTGTTGAAGGTTATCATTGAGAACAGACTATTATGTCATACTACATAAAAAATAATACAAAAAAAAAAAACCCCAAGGATGATTAACTTCTTTAGATCCGCGCTATAGCCGAATGACGGCTACAGCGTGGACCTACTTTGCCGGGAGTACGTCAACAGACGTCCTCCCGTGCCCGAGCAGCCTGCACGCCCCCTGCAGGACGCGCGCTCTGTGATCAGCGAGTCTATGAAACGCGGATGCTCACAGATCGGAGTAAGGGGTCGATCCCGACCCTTACCATGTGATCAGCTGTCAGCCAATGACAGCTGATCATGTGATGTAAACAGAGCCGGTAATCGGCTATTTTTTCTCCTCGCGCTGGCAGCGTGAAGAGAAAAAAAAAAGCCGATCACCGGCGGCTCTCAGAGGGACATCGGTCCCGATCAAGGAGAGCTGCCGCCAGCTCATCTGTGCCACCTACCAGTGCACAACAGTGCCACCCATCGGTGCCTCATCAAGATTGCTGCCCATCAGTGTCACCTACCAGTGCCCATCAGTGCCACCTATCAGTACCCATCAGTGCCATTTATCAGTGTTACCTATCAGTAACACCTATCAGTGCCACCCATCAGTGCCATCTTATCAGTGGCTATCAGTGCCGCCTTATCTGTGCCTATCAGTGCAAGGAAAAAAATTACCTGCTTGCAAAATTTTATAACAAACTATGAAACATGATTTTTTTTTTTTACTTTCCATCTTCTTTTTTTGTTTGTTTAGCAAAAAATAAAAACCCCAGCTGTGATTAAATACCACCAAAAGAAAGCTCTATTTGTGTGAAAAAAAATGATAAAAATTTCATTTGGGTACAGTGTTGTATGACCGCGCAATTGTCATTCAAAATGCGTCAGCGCTGAAAGCTGAAGATTGGTCTGGGCAGGAGGGGGGTTTAAGTGCCCAGTAAGCAAGTGGTTAAAAAGCACCAAAAGAAAGCTCTATGTGTGAAATATGTAAAAATATGTAAATGTAATTTGCGTACAGCATTGCATGACCGTGCAATTGCAGTGCCAAATAGCAAAACATGCCCTGGTCACGAAGGGGGTAAAACCTTCAAGTGTTTAAGGACTATGCTGATTGGTTCCCGAACGTTAGTTTGACACCTGCAGCTGTCATTGGCAGTGTGTTGTCAATACTAGAGCGTGCACAGCCGTGCATTCCTAGTTCTTACCTGCAATGTTGATTAACATCCCCACAGCATGGTGTATTGTGTCTGAGAACATTAATATACAGATTACTGGTGTGTAGTGCTTAGCGCCCCTCTGGGATATTGTGGGTGGAATTGAAGCATGGTACACATTTGCGTCTATACACAGTGCTCCAGGCTAGTTTTCCAGTGCTACTAAATATTACAGCTGGTGCCAGGTTTTTGAGGTTTACATCTTGTTTAGGAATGTACCCTACCCGATGAAAGTACCTACCCGCTAAATTAGACTGATTTCTGAGCGGTTTGCTCAATTTTCCACCCCTTGAAACTAAAAAAATATAACCTTGTAACTGCAATTGTAAACCAAAGACTGAATGTGTCAGTTATATTTGTTAACTGTTTATTAATTAATAATTAAAACCTCATTATTCTTCAATCTGGGATAGCCAAGCATGGCTTGTACTGCCTTGTACAAAATAAGCGTGAAAGGAAACTGCTGCCCTCTAGAGGATAGAAAGAGAAACTGCATGTTAACATCACGCTGGCTTAGGCTCGATTCACACCTATGCATGTTGCTTTTGAGCGTTTTTGGAGGTTTTTTTTTCATGCTTGCCACGTTTTTGAGCCGCGTTTTTGCCGCGATTTGCGTTTTGCGTTTTTTTTTTTTTTGTTTTTTTTTACAGTCTAAAAAAAAATGTAAAAAAAAAAACAAAAAAAAAAAACGGCAAAAACGCATCAAAAACGCACCAAAAACGCTGCAAAAACGGTGCACTTGCGTTTTTGATGCTTGTCCATTGAAATCCATTACATGCAAAACGCTGCATTTTGCATGAAAAAAAGTCCCCGACCCTTTCCAAAAACGCAGAGATACAAAAAAGCATTGATGTGAACATGTTCCATAGGAACCCATGTTAAAAAATTCCCGTGCATTTCTGCAAAATGCAAAATGCATCAAAAAACGCGCTAGTGTGAATCGAGCCTTAAAGAGGAGCTCCAGGCTACTTCAGAAAAAAAAAAGAAGTAAAACTTAGCAGCTACAAATACTGTAGCTGCTGACTTTTAACAGTAGGACACTTACCTGCCCGCGAATCCAGTGGTGTCTTCACCCGAGCCAATTTTTCAATCGGCTCTCGGGTGCTGCCGCCGCCATCTTGGGTAATGGAAACCAGCAGTGAAGCCTTCTGTCTTCGCAGCCGGTTCCCTACTGCACATACACGAAGTGCGCTGCGCTGTGTGAATGGCCTGGCAGTGGGGGGGGGGGGGCGGTGAACTTCAGGATTAAATTGCCACGGGAAGTCAGCCGGAAGTGGGAGTGGGTACCTGTCAAAATCAGGTACCCGTCAAAATCAGGTACCCACTCCCCCCCACCCGAAAGGTGTCAAATGTGGCAGTGGAGGGGGGGGTTGGGGAGAGACAAATAAGTGCGCTTCCCCTTTTAGGTGGAGCCCTACTTTAAAGTGATTTTACACCCTCAGTTTTTTAAGTATTTTCAGAAGCGGATTTAATCACTTGTCCGGTATGCAGCTTCTTTATCTTTTAATTCTTGCCTATGTTCCAGTCTAAACTGGTGCCAGGACCATTGCCCCAGATTTCCTGTTTTAGGGTGGTTCCTTTCTCCTGCAGCATCCTATGGAGTCACCCTTGTATACAGGGACTAGAGTTGTGTCTTCATACGCTGTGTGCATCAATAGAAGCACACACCCCTCTAGCATAGTATGGCAAGGCACTCCCCTGCTCCTGGCCCCCCCCTCCCCCACCTTTCTCCATGTTAGCAAACTGGCTTGAGACTGCACTGTCCACTGTTAACACTCTCCTGTGAAGACCAGAAGTTTAGGGAAGCAGTGCTGAGAGAGCAGGAGCTAGCAGCATTGAAAGTTGTAAACTGCAAGTGCTGAGTAAGAAGTTTAACAAATAGTTTTCTGAGGAATGTTTATTTTATTGTGCTCATTGTGTTAAACCAAAAAAGACACTGAGGGTTTAATGCTACTTTAGGTCTGTTGAGAGCTTAGATAGGAAGAGAACCCGTGAGGATGGCGATGTGGCGGTGGACATACCTGAATCTGTCCTGATATTATCTTCCTGTAATTGTCTGCCCAGCAAACCCCTGACTGGGAATGAGAGGGGCATGGATAACCCAATCTGGGCTTTGCTGCTCCTTTGTTGTCCAGTCATAGGCAGGCCTAAACTCTTAAGCCTCATACACACCATCGGATTTTCCGACGGGAAATGTGTGATGTCAGGCTGTTGGCGGAAAATCCGACCGTGTGTACGCTCCATCGGACAATTGTCGGATTTTCTGCGGACAAATGTTGGATGGCAGGTTTTAAAAATTTCCGCGGACAAATGTCTGTTGGCGGATTTTCCGAGCGTGTGTACACAAGTCCGTCGGACAAAAGTCCAAAGTATAAACACGAATGCTCGGAAGCAAGGAGACGAGCCAGAAGCAGTCGGTCTTGTAAACTAGCGTTCGTAATGGAGAATTAACATTCGTGACGCGGCAAATTATGAAATCTGGAAATGCAGCGCACAATTCTCTTCTTCTTTAATGGGATAATAATGAAGCTGCTTTGCTGGTGATACTGATGGAGTTATTGCAAACAAATTTTCAAAGGATTTTTTTTTCTAGTGATATCAAGAATAATATTATTATTATTTTTTTTTATTTGGGCAAGTTACCACAACACCATTATCCCGTAGTTTACTAACTATGTTGGTGCCCCTTGTCAGTTTTACATTGTATTCTTTTAAATGTAACTGCCGTCTCCCAAACTGTCATTTGAAGTAAAACACATAGCCAAGTATTATTCTACACAATTTTTTTATTGTGCATTAAAAAAAAGAAAACAAATAAAATTAGACATGCTATCTGCCAATAGAACTTAACCAAAAAGTGCATTCTATGCATCCAAAAATATATAGAAGATACAGTATACCAAATCAAATCATTATTATTCAACCAAAAAATAATGTCAAAGCAATAACTCCAAGGCCAATAATAAATAACCCGTTATCTCCTCCGATTCCGCAACATGTCTGGTTGACGAACGGCCGTTCAGAAACGAACTGAAAAGCGCAAAATGAAAAGTGCGAAATGAAAAGTGCGAATCAACACTCACCAAACTTCTACTAACATGAAATTAGCAGAAGGAGCCCAAAGGGTGTCGCTAAAGAGCTGAAAAACCACGTAGTACGTCACTACCTTCGTATTTGTTGGCCGACAATTCCTTGCCGTGTGTATGCAAGACAAGTTTGGGCCAACGCCCTTCGGACAAAAGTCCACGGTTTTGTTGGCCAACAATCCGATCGTGTGTACGAGGATTTAATTGCCAATTGATCCAGAACTTGGCTGTGTTATCTGATCGCAAAACTGACTGAACAGAGTATAGCAGTTCACATATATTAATTCATTTTATGTCACTTTCTTTTCTTCAGCAATGCACCACCCCTTTCATTTTAACAGTAGTGGAGTCCTATCCTGGGACTT
The DNA here is from genome assembly GCA_037952835.1 of Lithobates septentrionalis. Lineage (NCBI taxonomy): Eukaryota > Metazoa > Chordata > Amphibia > Anura > Ranidae > Lithobates > Lithobates septentrionalis. Next base: position 952,288 of record JBBDGP010002253.1, read on the forward strand.
TAAGAATGAGGTGAAGATTTCCATTCCTTGGTTCCTGGGGCTGGCGTTCAGGACTCGAAACTCAGACGGGGTGTTGCTGCAAGCACATGCGGGACAGTATACCACCATCATGTGCCAGGCAAGTGTACATCCTCTTATCACATACATACTTCCTATAGATGTGAATTATGATATCTTTTATCAACAAACATTTTTTTTATTGGGGATAGAAAATGGTCTTCAAGAATCATAACCTGGTAAAAACAGCACAACATACAATGTCCAGTATAAAAAGGGAATGAAGGGGGAACAACAGTACAACAGTTAACCTCTTGTTGATCACATCTACACTCACCGGCCACTTTATTAGGTACACATTGCTAGTACCGGGTTGGACTCCCTTTTGCCTTCATTCTTCGTGGCATAGATACAACAAGGTGTTGGAAACGTTCCTCAAAGATTTTGCTCCATAGTGACATGATAGCATCACACAGTTGCTGCAGATTTGTCGGCTGCACATCCATGATGAGAATCTCCCATTCCATTACATCCCAGAGGTGCTCTATTGGATGAGATGTGGTGAGTGTGGAGGCCATTGGAGTACAGGGACCTCATTGTCCAGTGGTGAGATGATTGGAGCTTTGTGACATGGTGCATTATCCTGCTGGAAGGAGTCATCAGAAGATGGGGACACTGTAGTCATAAAGGGATGGACATGGTCAGCAACAATACTACAGTTTAAACGATGCTCAATTGGTACTAAGAGGCCAAATGTGCCAAGAAAATATCCCCCACACCATTACACCACCACCACCAGCCTGAACTGGTGATACAAGACAGGATGGATCCATGCTTTCATATTGTTTACACCAAATTCTGACCCGACCATCTGAATGTCGCAGCTGAAATCGAGAGGCATTGTTTTTCCAATCTTCTATTGTCCAATTTTGGTGATCCTGTGTGAATTGTAGCCTCAGTTTCCTGTTCTTAGCTGACAGGAGTGGCACTCGGTGTGGTCTTCTGCTGCTGTAGACCATCTGCTTCAAGGTTCGATGTGATGTGCATTCAGAGATGGTATTCTGCATACCTTGGATGTAACGAGTGGTTATTTGAGTTACTGTTGCCTTTCTATCATCTCAAACCAGTCTGCCCATTCTCCTCTGACCTCTGACATCAACAAGGCATTTTCCTCCACACAACTGCCGCTCACTTGATATTTTCTCTTTTTCGAACCATTCTCTGTAAACCCGAGAGATGGTTGTGTGTGAAAATCCCAATAGATCAGCAGTTTCAGAAATACTCAGACCAGCCCGTCTGGCACCAACAACCATGCCACGTTCAAAGTCACTTAAATCCCCTTTCTTCCCCATTCTGATGCTCGGTTTCAACTTTAGCAAGTCGCCTTCACCACGTCTAGATGCCTAAATGCATTGAGTTGCTGCCATGCGATTGGCTAATTAGCAAACTTGTGTTAGCAAACAATTGTTCAGGTGTACCTAATAAAGTGGCTGGTGAGTGTGTGTGGCAACAAGAAAGTTGGGCTTTAACACCTAGCTGGCGCATATATGCATCTGTGGCCGCATGGGGTCACCGACAGCACTCAGTCAAGGCTTCTGATCGGGGTGGGGGGGGGGGGGGGGGGGGCAGCGGGACAAGCTCCTGATCATGTGACCTCTGTGAGAGCCAAAAACAGCAGTGACATGATACAGAAGCTACTCAATACTAATAAAACCCACTTAAAGGGCCTCTGGGAGGCGATGCTAAGGGGTAAAGATATGGTAGGAAACAATACATAGAAGTAGCCATGGAGGGTTGCTCAGTGCGTCTGCAGAATTAAGTTTTGAAGAAATCACATGGAGGGTGAAGCAGGAGGGGAGTTAGAATTAAACTGGAGGATCAGTTGAAAATATTTTTGTAATGATCCAAAAAGTTAAAGAAAAACTTTTTTGGTTTTGCTTTTTTATGTTTTTTTTTCAGGTTTGGATAGATTAGGGAGTGATTAGAAACTCTGAACCACTGTCTTTGTCTCCTCTCTGGGTAATTGCACTCTATTTGTCCCAGCGATATTGTCACCAGGGCAGAAAGTGATGGGAAATCCAAAATGTTATAGTTGTTACCAGGACAGGGGGTGAGGGGAAAGCGACCAATAGGGGCACCTGGTCTAGTGAAAATTGTCTGGAAATCCCGAATTTTACAGTTGTCACCAGAACAGAATTATAGGGCGTACACACGGTCAGACTTTGTTCGGACATTCCGACAACAAAATCCATGGATTTTTTCCGATGGATGTTGGCTCAAACTTGTCTTGCATACACACGGTCACACAAAGTTGTCGGAAAATCCGATCGTTCTGAACGCGGTGATATAAAACACGTACGTCTGGACTATAAACGGGGCAGTGGCCAATAGCTTTCATCTCTTTATTTATTCTGAGCATGCGTGGCACTTTGTGCGTCGGATTTGTGTACACACGATCGGAATTTCCGACAACGGATTTTGTTGTCGGAAAATTTTATCTCCTGCTCTCCAACTTTGTGTGTCGGAAAATCCGATGGAAAATGTCCGATGGAGCCCACACACGGTCGGCATTTCCGACAACACGCTCCAATCGGACATTTTCCATCGGAAAATCCGACCGTGTGTACGGGGCATTAGAGGGGAGATCTTACATTAGACGCTGTTGTTCCGGTGACACCGGAAGCTGGCCACATACTAAAGCCGGCCATAGACGGTTCGAATATTGGCAGATTCTTGCTGAATTGGCCGAGATTCCAACCATGTATAGGCCAGGCTGACTGTACCTAAGCTGATTGACCAACTTGGGTACAACCAACCTGTTGGACTTTACATGGGATTATTGCTAGCGGCTGTTATAGCCGCTAACATCAATCACTGTGTTCTCCCGGCAGGGACGGCTCCCCCTGCCAGGAAAATACAATGGGGGTTATTTACGAAAGGCAAATCCACTTTGCACTACAAGTGCAAACTACAAGTGCAAAGTGCACTTGAAATTGCACTGAAAGTGCACTTGGAAGTGCAGTCGCTGTAAATCTGAGGGGGACATGCAAGAAAAATAAAAAAACAGCATTTTAGCTTGCACATGATTGGATGATAAAATCATCAGAGCTTCCCCTCATTTCAGATCTACCTCTCAGATTTACAGCGACTGCATTTCTAAGTGCACTTTCAGTGCAATTTCAAGTGCACTTTGCACTTGTAGTTTGCACTTGTAGTGCAAAGTGGATTTGCCTTTCGTAAATAACCCCCAATGGCTCTGCGGGAGGGATTTCCCCATCAACACTGACTGTGTTGATGGGGTAATCAAGTGATTTTTGCAACCTGTGGCTACAGGAAAGAAAATCGCCCCATCTATGGCCAGCTTAGGAATATACCTGTTCAATCTCCTTAAGATCTACCAACAATTATATAGTGCAGGGAACAGCTTGATAGGATATATTCTGAGTAGATAATCTAGGCAGGTCCTCCTGTTCAATCAAAACAAAAAAGAGCCGTGCTAAATTAATAAATTGTCCATTATTAAAAATTATTCCAAAGTGCGTGAGGAATAAGCCTTATTATATAAAACACCTAATTGTTGCAAAGGTGAAAGTCCCTTTGGTTCAGATAATGACAATGTCAGGGCTTCTCTGAGCTGGCCGCTCAGCTGTCGGCTAATTGCCAGCTCCTATCGCTCCACAGTTACTCAGCTGTTGATGATATCCTGCTCGTCAGTCCTGCCTACCTAAACCATCCAGTCCAGAGGATCTCTGCCTTTGCCTTGGTCAACATCACAAAAACTATCTCCTGCAATCCTGTTCAAGACTTGCTCTGGTGACATCCCTTCTTGCTCCAGATCCTGCTCGCTGTTCCACTACATTGATCCCTGACTTCTGGCTTGGCTGACTATACATTCCGGTTACTGAACTTTGGCTATGTTTTGACTACGTTGGTTCTTTTTACTTTTATTAATAAACAAGTGTGATTTAACTGTACTTCTGTCTCGGCCTGATTTCACCACAGTGATTCACACCACCCTTGTGTACACCACCACCTTACGCAAGACACGCTTACCAGATGGCAAGCTATACAGGCTAGTGGCTATTGCCCAGCCAAGGCCTTGTAAGCTCAGACGTCTGCTTGAAGATGGGGCTGATCATAGGATGGATGACTGGAACCAAAAGCTTACCTCAATCGTATCCGGTCAATGGAGTCAAATGACGTTCCAATCGACAAGGATGACCCAAAAAGAAAATCTCGCCATAATATGCCTTAAATTGCCTTAAACTTTTATTAAAGGGGAGTTCCACCCAAAAATGGAACTTTCGCTTTAAGGGAAGGGTCCCAGCTCCCACTTCCTCCCGGGGCACCGCAGCGCCAGAAGTAAGTTCACCTCTCCCACCTCCCTCTCGGCCAGACAGTCACAGTGGCTCGCGCATGCGCAGTATGTGCCTGGCTGTGAAGCCACAGCCGGGCGCCCACAGTGACAATGCCAGCGCCACAGAGAGGAGGGGGAGACAAGCGGGGCTTCGTTCGTTTGCATTGCTGGACCCTGGGACAGGTAAGTGTTCGATAATTAAAAGTCAGCAGCTGCAGTCGGAACTGCGCTTTAAGTATAAAAAGTATTGCACTTACAATAAGTAGATAAAAATCTCGCATGGATATAAAGCCGGCTAGCATCACACACCCATCCTTCCGGGATGCAAACAGCGTGGTGACTTCAACAAGTCCCTCTTTCCGACGCGTTTTGTCATAAGGTGATGTCATCCTGGGGTCCTGGGGTAGTTTTGGTAAAACTAAGAAGATTGTACAAATATTGCGTGTGCTCTAAATACTTTTACAAACCCAGGAAAAGTAGCAGTGATATCATTACTATGCTGTACATAGCTTGTGCAGAGGGCAGATCTGTGGGGGGAGCCCAACAGGCTCCACCCACTACAGGCTGCTTGCAAGAAACTAGAGGAGGGGGCGGAGACATACCAGTCTCCCTGCACAAGGAATGAGCGCAGCAGTGAACAGTCTTTATTACAGGAAGCTCCTGCAAAGTGGGAAAGTTTCACACTGGATTACTGCACAGATCTGGAAGAAATTCACTAAGTGCACCAAGATTCATGGAAGAAAACACAATGAATATATTTAGACAATATTTGCATATCCCAGAGTTCAGCCTTTAAACAATATTTTAGATTTGGAATTAAAGAGGAACTCTGATATAATGAGGAGAAGCAAGATATCGTTTTAGATGAAGGGGCTGACAAACAGAAGGGGCTAACAAAGGAATAAGCTCCTAATTTGTGGCTTTGCGAGGACATGTATATTCCTTCTGTGTTAAAAAGCCAATGCCATGTTTTGCTTTTAAAACTTGAATTTCTCTGCATTTCCTGTACCTACAGCTGGTCTCTGGCCTAGTCTCCTTTTCTGTCAGCCGTGGCTCCAGCAAAACCTCCACCCTTCTTCTGGATCAGATGCAAGTAAATGACGGGCGGTGGCATGACCTCCAGATGGAGCTTCGCGACGTCCGCAGTGGGCGTGACACACGTTACGTCGTCACCATCATCCTGGATTATGGCTTCTATCAGGTAACATATAATCGATGTAAAATGAGAGACCTCAGATTCTTAATGCTTTAAAGGGGTTGTAAACCCTCAAGGTTTTACACCTTAATGCATCCAGTGATGCAGCAGCCCCCCCAGAGCCCCCCTTTTACTTACCTGAACCCGGTCTTTCCAGCAACGGGGACGAGCACAGCAGCTCCAGCCGGTGTCTCGGGTCCTGATTGGATAGATTGATAGCAGCGCAGCCATTGGCTCCCGCTGCTGTCAATCAAATCCAACGATGCGGGTTCCGAGAGGTGGGGCCGAGTCCTGCTGTCAGTGTCAATGGAAGCAGCAGCAGGACACAGAAGCGCGGCCGCACGAGTGCCCCGAGGGAGAGCGGCTCTCCAACGGGGCACTCAAGAAGAGGAGGAGCCAGGAGCACCGCTGGGGGACCCCAGAAAAGGAGGATCGGGTTCACTCTGTGCAAAACCAACTGCACAGAGGAGGTAAGTATGACTTGTTTGTTATTTTAAAAACAAAAAAAAACAAAGCTTTACATATCCTTAGTTTTGCCTACAAAACTCACCTCCCGTATGTCGCTGTCCCCCACAGTAATTGCTTTCCACCACATGATGTCCTGAGTCTTCAGGTTGAATGATGCCCGGTGCCATACAATTCAGAAGACTTGAAGGATACGTAAAGCTTTGTTTTTGTTTTTTTTTAAATAACCAACATGTCATACTTACCTCCTCTTTGCAGTTGGTTTTTCACAGAGTAGCCCCGATCCTCCTCTTCTGGGGTCCCTCAGCGGTGTTCACGGCTCCTCCTTTTCTCGAGTGCCCCGTTGGAGAGCCGCTCTCCCTCTGGGCACTCGTGGAGGCGCGCCCCGGTGTCCTGCTGCTGTGTCTATTGACACAGACAGCAGGACTCGGCCCCGCCCCCCCGGCTCGCACGTCATTGGATTTGATTGACAGCAGTGGGAGCCAATCAGGACCTGAGACACCGGTTGGGGCTGCTGTGCTCGTCCCCATTGCTGGAATGATCGAGTTCAGGTAAGTAAAAGGGGGACTCTGGGGGGGCTGCTGCATCACAGGAGGTTTTTCCCCCTATAGCATAGAATGCATTTAGGTGAGAAACCTTGAGAGTTTTCAACCCCTTTGAGGACATACTGTGAGTGCAGGATGTCATGGCATGAGAACTAATAAAGTTTTGCTTGTCCTATTATTCCTTAGGACACAGTCAGTGTTGGTAATGAGCTACATGGATTGAGGGTGAAGCACCTCTACGTTGGAGGCATTATGGGAGCCAAGGAGGTGCAGAACGGACTAGAAGGCTGTATACAGGTGAGGAATACAATTAAACACAGATGGTATAAAAGTGTTGGTTGAAAGTCCTATCTGTTTTTTTTTTCTCATTGTTACACAACACATTCCACACTCTGTACAAAACTACATTTAAAAAAAAAAATGCTTTAAACGGACTCTATTTTTATTTTTGAAATGGCATTTGTTAACCAGCTTCTTCATCTTTGTTGCCTTATAGGGCCTCCGACTAGGAGAGACATCGAGTGGGATCACTTTGCCCAAACCCAGCAACATCTTGAATGTTAAAACCGGCTGCAGCGTTCAGAGTGCGTGTGATCCCAACCCATGTCTGGGGAACAGCTCGTGCCTGGACACATGGCTGGGACATACATGTGTCTGCAACCCAGGTATGTTAACTCAATGGGCTATGTACAAGCATTATGGGTAACCCCCTGACCAAAATTGGAGTCATTTCTTTTGCAGCTATAGACATAATAACCACTTGACTTCCGGAAGATTTACCCCCATTCATGACCAGGCCATTTTTCGCGATAAGGCACTGCATTACTTTAACTGACAATTGCGCAGTTGTGCAATGCTGTACCCAAATAAAAATTATTTTTTATTCATTTTTTTCCCCACAAATAGAGCTTTCTTTTGGTGATATTTGATCCCCGCTGCGTTTTTTTTTCCCACTATAAACAAAAAAGCATGCGCGTTAACGTCTTTTGTACCATGTGTTGATGTGTGTTGCGTTAGAGGAGCCCATTCATTTGAAAATTGAAACAGACCAAAAATCGTGCATTCACCATTATTGGCAGCACACCGTAATGCACTTTAGTAAAAGGCCTTGCTCTGTGCTGTCCACCAATCCATCCGCAAGGCGCATTTGTGTGCCCTTTGTAATGAATGGCACCGCATCTCACTAATGACATCCGTTACAGCAGTGCAGTAGTGTGATTAGGTCCCTAGGGATTATTCCTACTTTAGGTTCATGTAAAAAGGAGCTTTTTTTTTTGCCTCTCTAGGTTATTTTGGGGAGAATTGTGTGGACATTTGCCAGCTGAATCCATGTGAGAATAAGGGGCTGTGCCGTCATCAGCCAAATTCCCCCCTGGGTTATACCTGTGAGTGTACTGGGAGCCACTATGGAAGATACTGCGAGCACAGGTAAGATGCCTCATTACAGGTGAAGGAAATAGAAGAAAGGGAAAGGTCTGGTGTCACCAGTGACGCACCTCCATCCCTAAAATATGCAACAAAAAAGAAAAAAACTCGCCCTGGGACTTTACATGAGGGGGGCACCACTAAGCCAATAAAAGTAACAGCAGTAAATACAGTATATATTTATTCGATAAAAGTAGTACATGCATTGATATCATCAGAAAACGCCAATTCATACAGAGTATATATAAATGGGTAAGGTAAAAAAGGTGGTACATTTGTGTATAAACAATCACATGACATACAGACATCAGGTGTACCCGACATGTTTCTCGAGTCCCAGCTCGCTCTTCAGGGGTAGATGTGTATGAATTGTACCTAAGGTAAAAGGATACAGATTGGGTATGTAGCATGATATTGGTGTTTTTAGGCAGAGGGTAAGAGGGGCCTAATGAGTAAAGGTCCCATACTCACCACTACACATAGCCGAACCAGCGGGTGTGCAGCCTCCAAACAGCGGCAGCAAGTGTCTCGCCAGGGAGCTGAGGAGGCGGAGCCAAAAAGAACCCCACACAGGGTCGATTGGGGGGAAAGGTGAAGGAAACATTATTATAGCAGGTGCCCTTGTACCGGCCATTGAGGTACCTGCATTGGATGGAGGGGATGGTGGTGGTGGTAAGGGGGGGGATGGTGGTGGTGGTGGAGGGGATGGTGGTGGTGGTGGAGGGGTTGGTGGTGGTGGGGGGGGGGGGTTGGTGGTGGAGGGGATGGGGGTGGTGGTAGAGGGGATGGTGGTGGTGGTGGGGATGGTGGTGGTGGTGGAGGGGATGGTGGTGGGGAGGGGGGATGGTGGTGGTAGGGGGGAGGGCATCAGAGCTCAGAGTTCTGTTGACATCTTTGTGCTTGGGTTTAAAAGCATTATTATATAAACTAGAATAGGTGAGAGCGCTAGAACACCTTTCATGATCTGAAACTCCGGATTCTGGATGCTCAGGCTGGGGGATTTCCAATAACCTCGAACATCATACAGTCCATAGAGAAAAATCAGCACTCCAGTAAATCATCCTTTTTAAAAAATGGTGAGCTATAGCCTGGTAGAAATCCAGCGCATTTCGGCTGATCATTAAATTGAAAGAACTGATGCCCATTGAATGAAAGGGGCAAGCCAGGGGCAGTTAGGCTGAGGAAGAAAGAGCTAGATAATGCTGGATGTCCCCAGCCAGGAAATGAAGCGGGCTCTACCTGACTTGGGCCGCATCTAATGCATATTGTAAGAGGCTCACAGTGTGCAGTGAAAGCAGATTGAGGAATTTCAGAAAGGAAAGGAGCCTGGAAATAATGATGTGTTGTAATTTCTCCCTTAGAATGGATCACCACTGTCCCAAAGGATGGTGGGGGAATCGAACCTGCGGACCGTGCAACTGTGACATCAATAAGGGCTTTGATCCAAACTGCAATAAAACAAATGGACACTGTCATTGCAAGGTATGGAGGAACACCGGCTCAGCTTCCTGTAACAGGGTGACTACTGTTTGCTCCTCAGTGAAATTATTGACATTATCACCCTGTTGACTGTCCTTAGGTGGACATGAAGTTTTAAACTGACTTTAACCCCCTCCCTATAGTAAAATGACGGCGGGCGGGATCCCCTCTCGTTCTGGAATGACTTTGCCCTAGTGTCACCGCTCTCGCGCGCAGCGGTCGCGCCATGTCCTGATCCCAATCTCAGTAAAGAGCCGATGACACTGCTCTTTACCCATGTGATTGCCTCTGTCCAATCACAGCTGATCACATGTAGACATGGAAGTGCCGTTTATCGGCTCTTCTCGCCTCACAGTGACAGAGTGTGAGGAGAGAGACGATCAGCAGCATCTCCCCACAGGGGAGACCAGGACAGGTAATCAGGGCACTGATCATTAGTGTCCTCATTATCTGTGCCCATCAGTGACACCAATCAGTGCCCATCAGTGATACCAGGCACTGCTGCATTTCAGTGCCCATCAGTGCCTCCTATCAGTGCCCACTAAGGATGAGCTTCGGCGTGTTCGCACAGCCCACGTGCAGAGCCCGCCAGAAAGTCGGCACAGCGCTGCGCTAATCACAGGCAGTGAGACATTTCCCGATCTCTGCAGCCACGCCTCGGGACAATGTCTCACTGCCTGTGATTAGCGCAGCGCAGTGCCGACTTCCTGGCGGGCTCTGCACGTGGGCTGTGTGAACACGCCGAAGCTCATCCTTAGTGCCCACCTATCAGTGCCTCCTCATCAGTGCTTATTAGTGCCACCTCATCAACTGCCCATAAGTGCAGCCTATCAGTGCCCATCAATGCCACCTCATCAACGCACATCAGTGAAGAAGAATTACTTATTTACAAAATTTTACTGACAGAAACTTTTTTTTTTTTCAAAATTTTCGGTCTTTTTTAGTTTTTTTTTTAGCACAAAATAAAAAACCCAGTGGTGATCAAATACCACCAAAAGAAATCTATATTTGTGTGAAAAAGAAATGATAAAAAATGTAATTTGGGTGCAGTGTTGGGTACAATTGCATGACCGCGCAATTCAAGGTCATTCAAGGTGTGACAGCGCTGAAAGCTGAAGCAGTTAAGCAAGTGAAAAACAAAAAAGTTTTTCTTTGGTAAAGGGGTTTGTGGAGATTTCTTTACTTCCTGTAGCATAGACACCACAGGAAGTGAAAAGAAATCTCTCCAAAGTGAAGGAAATTTGTCTTTAGCAGGTGTCCCCATTGGAAGATTTCCCCTCTATTCTTACTATGGTGACAGCTAAAAAATGTTGGGTTTTACCACACTTTCAGTTCTGGTGACAGGGGTTATTGTGACAAAGAGAGAGTGAATCTTCAGGGTGGGGGCACGGAGGGCAATAAAAACCTAAAGTACAACACATTCCAAATCAACAATGTTGGCCTGGTGGGAGCATAAAGTTTCATTCTGATTATAATATCCACTCCGCTTAAGACCCCCCCACTAGTTATTTGAAGGAAACGTTGATAAATATGTATCATCTACATCGTTATCTATGCAAGAAGTAAATATGACCACTGCCTACTGTCTTTAACTGTTTTTCTCTGTTCTAATGAAAAATAAAAAACTTTTTGTTAAAAAAAAAAAACTCAGCTTAAGGGCACTAACTGTGCTATGTAGTAGTAGCTGGAGTAGTATTAAAGGCAACACTGGATCTACGGCCCAGAACAGCCTATCCTAATCTTTTTACCTTTGAGGAAATCTAGAAATGATGTTTAGGTCTCAGGGAACCCCCTGTTAAAAGTTATTACATGGACACCTCATGGTACATTAGTCACACTACATTGATAGTCCACTACGTTTTTGCCCATTGAGAGAAAGTCCTTTACGTTGGTGGTCAGCGAAAAGAATGCTGCTTACATTGAAGGTCAGTGGAAAGGATGCCCCTTACATTGGTGGTCAGTGGGAAGAATACTCCTAACTTTGGTGGTCAGTGTGAAGAATATCTCCCTTACATTGGTGGTCAGTGGAAGGAATGCTCCTTACATTGGTGGTCAGTGGGACGAATACTCCTTACATTGGTGATCAGTGAGAAGAATGCTCCTTACAATGGTGATCAGTGGGAAGAATGCTCCTTACATTGGTGGTCAGTGGGAGGAATGCTCCTTACATTGGTGGTCAGTGGGACGAATACTCCTTACATTGGTACTCAGTGGGAAGAATGCTCTTTACATTGGTGATTAGTGATAAGAATGATCCTTACATTGGTGGTCAGTGGGAGGAATGCTCCTTACAATGGTGATCAGTGGGAGGAATGCTCCTTACATTGGTGGTCAGTGGGAAGAATGCTCCTTACATTGGTACTCAGTGGGAAGAATGTTCCTTACATTGGTGATCAGTGGGAAGAATGATCCTTACATTGGTGGTCAGTGGGAGGAATGCTCCTTACAATGGTGATCAGTGGGAAGAATGGTCCTTACATTGGTGGTCAGTGGGAGGAATGCTCCTTACATTGGTGGTCAGTGGGAAGAATGTTCCTTACATTGGTGATCAGTGAGAAGAATGCTCCTTACATTGGTACTCAGTGAGAAGAATGTTCCTTACATTGGTGATCAGTGGGAAGAATGTTCCTTACATTGGTGATCAATGGGAAGAACGATCCTTACATTAATGGTCAGTAGCAAGTTTGTGCCATACGTTGGTGATCAGTGGGAAGAATGCTCCTTACATTGGTGATCAGTGAAGAGAATGCTCCTTACATTGGAGGTCAGTGGGAAGAATGCTTCTCACATTCGTGATCAGTGGGAAGAATGCTCCTTACATTGGTGGTCAGTGGGAAGAATGTTCCTTACATTGGTGGTCAGTGGGAAGAATGCTCCTTACATTGGTGATCAGTGGGAAGAATGCTCCTTACATTGGTGGCCAGTAGCAAGTGTGTGCCATACATTGGTGGTCAGTGGGAAGGAGGAGGAGGACACACCCAAGGAGCTCTCTGAGAACCAGCCTTTTTTCAAGCCTGGGCCTTGCCTGCTAGTTTTGGCCCAGGAACAATGCCTGATCCTGGGGGAGGCCCAGGGAGGGATCCCCCTGATGACATGGGGCCTAGTGAGGAGGAGGTGGAGGATCTGACTGTGGGTCCAGGCCCTGGTATGGATGCGAGTATCTTCAGTCAGAAGATTGTTGATCGCTTTAGGCAAATTGGAAGGGCTGAAGAGAAACTTCAAGTTTTGAAAGCTGAATATAAAAACTTTAAAGCCAAATACTTCCAGGCCTGGAGTAGAAATCGCACAGCCATGAAGCCTGAGTTACAGGAATTGGAGGAAAAAGTAAAGCAGCAAACTTTATTGTTGGAGAAATTAAAAGCCAGAAGTGGAGCTTTTAAAGAAAAATTTGACAATGAAAAGAGATTTGCCAGCCAGTCGTCAGTAAGTTGCATGGATCAGCAGCCTCAGGTTATGGATGACCCGGGTCCATCTGCCTCTGCACCTCTCCCCCCATGTAAGGCCTTGGAATCGCCAGCGGCAACCAGCCAGGGGGTTGAGAGTGAGCATGGCACCCTGACCTTCATCCAGCAGATGGAGTCACCCCTGAGAGCAGACAAGGTTGCCATATCTGATGATCTATCAGAAATCCCTGAGGATGAGAGGAAAAATAAACCAGGGAATGAAGATGGACCTGCACCAAACACCCTGAACATGGATGTTTCTACTCCTGCATTTGCTGAGACCAGTAGTTCCTCTACCAAGTTTGCTGCATGTGTTTCACACAGTATGGCTAACACCAGCAAAGAGATTGCCTCACCTGAGCCTCTCTGTGTTCCAGCAGAGCTGATTGATGCTGATGGGGGAGGGGATCAGCACATTGCACCATGTGCAGTGGAAGCCATGGAGGTGTCAGACCAGCCTGCTGAAAGTCCTGTCCTGATGGAAGAAAACAGGCCAGCTGAAGATTCCACCAGCACAGCAGTGGGAAAGGACACTGTTGGGAAGACTACAGGAACTGTGAATATACCAGCAAGTATTAAGAATGACAGTAATGATAAAACAATGAATGTGGTGGGTGGTGGTGAAGGGGTTAATACTGCTGGGAAAAATAAAAATGACATTGCTCTCCCTGCTCAGCAGAGGAAAGACTCATCGATTGTGCAGACCAAATCTGTACAATCGATATCTGCTAGAAATGTGTCAGACGGTTCAAAACACACAAATGTTTCTTCTGCTGGGAGAAATGTGGGCAGTTATGCGTCTGTTCTGGGGAGTCGCACCAAGGAGGGTGGAGGGAATTTTGTAAATATTAGTGGTCACAATTTGGGGGGGCTTGGTTGGTGGGTACAGAAGGAGGAATGTGGTTCAATTGAAGTGGGAGGGGGAGGGGACCCCACCAGTAAGGGGGAGGGTGGCTGAGTTGGTTCTGGAAATGGGGTTTAAAGCATTGGATATATTTGCCTTGATTTGCCCAGTGGGGAGTTATGAATTTGATTTGTCCTTTGTAAAGCCTGAGGGTTTGGATTTATTTTGGGAGAGGTATAGGAGGTGCAAGGGCCTTCCGCAGTGGAGTGGTTTGGTGCCAAAGGTGATTTCCAGGCAGCCTCTGATAAAGTCGGTGACGATCCTGGTGCGTAACGAATCCATACCAGAGGCTGATTTGATAGTATGGCTACGCCGATATGGTGAGGTCCTCGCTCCACTGCGGAAGGTCCTTGATGAGCATGGGATATGGACAGGGGCCTGGACAGTGTCACTAAAATTGGGGGTGCTTGGAAATGTAGTTCAACACCTTCCCTGTTCAGCTTTTCTGGGGAGAGATAGGCTGACTATTTTTTACCAGGGTCAGCCTAAAGTCTGTAATAAATGTGGAGACAAAGGCCATTTTGCATCTACCTGTACCCGTAAGAAATGCTCACTATGCCAGGATTTGGGCCATTTGGCTAAGGATTGTACTGAAATTCGGTGTAATTTGTGCCAGAAGCTCGGTCATCCTTATAGTCAGTGCCCGGAGGCATTACATAACTTGCCAGGATTGGAGGCTGAGTTGCAGAGGCTTGATAAAGAGGATGAGGCTGTTATTGTCCCTCCTGTTTCTGTTACATCTGTTCCAGATTCTGTTTCCCCTAGTGATGTGGTCCCTGAGTCTGTCCCTCCTGTGTCTGTTACATCTGTTGTTTCGGATTCTGTTTCCCCCAGTAATGTGGTCCCTGAGTCTGTCCCCCATGTGGTGGTCCCTAATCCTACTGTACGTAGATCCTCCAGACTGGCAGAAGCTGCTGGGGGGGCAGGTTTGGCGGATCTTCCATCTCAGCCTCCTGTCCCTGTCCCTCGGCAGCGTAAACGTGGTCAGGGGCCTGTGAGGGTGTTGGATGGGGGAGGGGTTGAGGGAAAGGTGTCCATATCCCATGTCTCACCCTCTGTTGAGGGGGATTCAGATGATGAGGGGTGGGAGAAGTTTAGGAGGAAGAAAAAGAAGAAGAGGAAGACAAGTAAAGTGGTCATTTCTTCCTCAGAGTCGGACCCAGGAGGGGTTCCTCTTGGTAATACCTTTTCAGTTTTGTCGGATGATGAGATGTCTGATCTATCTTTCTCTTTATCATCCATGGATGAGGGGGAGTCACGTAGTCTTAAGAGAGCTGTTTCGGGTGATGAGAGTGTGGCGAAGGTTAAGAAACAACTACCCCAATCATCCTGATGGCAGTTCCCACTCCGATAAAGGTGGCGACCATTAATGTCGCCAGCATTAAATCTGCAAGAGCTCGTGATATTGCCTTATTTTTGCTCACCGAGTTTGATGCCGAGATTTTATTTTTGCAAGAGACCTGGCTCAATACTTTGGCCGATGTCCATCTAGCAAAACGGGAGTGGAGATGTGGTCCCTCCTTTTGGTCTCTTGCGGCTGAGCCCTGCAGCGGAGTTGCGGTCCTTTTTAAAACCGATATGGTAACGTGCCGGCGGGTAATTGAGGTAGAAATGGGGAGATGCATGGTCTTAGACGTCTCTGTTAGGGGGCAGGACCTGCGCCTGATCAATATCTATGGACCGCAGTCAAAATGGGGCAGGAAATGCCTCCTCACAGAGATCAAGCCCTTCCTTTTTACGTCCCAGCAGGTTGTCTTTGGAGGTGATTTTAACACCATAATTAGGCCTGAAGACAGAGGCTCCATAGACAGGCTGGGTTATGATAGCGTTTTTCTTAGAGATATGGTGAGACAAGCAGGCCTGGTAGATGTGCATATTAAGCACTGCCCTGGCAGCACGGGATTCACATTTCAGAGAGGGAATAGTCAGAGTAGGATAGATAGGTTTTTTTTTAAAGGAGAACTCTGCTTTCTCGGCTCCTGAGTTGAGGGCGGTGGAGTTCTCTGACCACTGTATGCTGTCTGTGACTCTGAATGCCTCGGACACTCCACCCAGGGGAAGGGGTACCTGGAAACTGAATTCGACTCTCCTGGAAGATGTAGAGGTAAGACAATCCTTTGAGGATTTTTTTCAGGCACAGGTTTCTATTCTGGACTTTTGCAGCAGTAAGTCAGAGTGGTGGGAGCTTGTGAAACAAAGGGCAATTGGACTTTTCAAGGCCGTAAGTAAGAAGAAGCAGCTTGGTATGTACATTGCCTACCAGCATTTGCGGAGGAAGCTTGATCGTCTTGTCTCGTATAGAGGAGATCCAGGGGAGATCTCTGAGGTGAAGTTTCTTCTTAGGAAGTGTCAATACGACCGGCATGCCTCCTTGGTTCTGGAGAGGGATTATGGAAAATATCACTCGCCTGATCCTTACCAGAACTGTAAGCAAGGCATGGCAGTTAAGACGGTCATAGGCCTGAGGGATAGTACGGGTTCCCTGGTGAAGTCCAGATCAGGGATCCTGGAGATCTTCAGATCATATTACGCAGACCTTCTGGGAAGAAAGGACCTTTGTCGGGACAGGATGGAAAGCTTTCTGGATTCTACTCCAGGATTGGGAAATGGTACATTGCCTTTGATGGATTTGACAGAACCAATTTCAGTGGATGAGGTAGTTCATGCTATAGAGAAGCTGGCTACCAAAAAATCGCCTGGGCCAGATGGGTTGACAGCTGAATTCTACAAGTGTTTTAAGTCCATTCTGGCTCCCTTTTTAGCAGAGGTTTATAACAGCTGTCTAGAAGAGGGTTCGCTCCCTCCCTCCATGAGGCAATCCGCTGTGATTCTTCTGTCAAAAGGTAAGGACCCCTCAATGATTGAGAACTGGCGCCCCATCAGTCTTCTCAATGTTGATAGAAAGATCCTGGCGAAGATTCTTTTTTGGCGCTTGTCGTCAGTAGCAGGCGATTTGTTGTCCAGTCATCAGCACTGCTCGGTCCAAGGTAGAAGTACCTTTTCAGCGGTTTTAGCTGTCCGGGAGGCTTTGGAACGATGCAGGGCTGCTGGATGGAGAAAGTACTTGCTGGCATTGGATCAGGCGAAGGCTTTTGATAGAGTCAATCACGAGTACCTGTATTTGCTACTTGGTAGATACGGCCTGCAGGGGAGGTTTATAGATTGGCTGAAGACATTATATAGAGGGGCTGAGAGCTTCCCACTGGTTAATGGTTGGGTTGGACGGCCTTTTGAGGTTGGCTCTGGTGTGCGCCAGGGATGTCCTCTGAGCCCCCTGTTATATGTATTCGCAATCGACCCCTTCATAAGAAGGCTAGAGAGTGGATCTTTGTGCGGGGTGCCTTTGGGCATTGCTGGTGTGCCGCCTCTGAAGGTCGTGGCCTATGCCGATGATGTGTCTGTTATTGTCTCTGGGACAAAGGAGGCGCAGGAGGTGGTCTCTATGATAGAGCAGTACACGGAGGCTTCTGGTTCTAAAGTCAACCATGAAAAGAGTGAAGTTTTCTGGATGGGTGAGGAGGGTGAAAGCTTCGAACTTCCGGATGCCTTCCCAGAGCCCCAGCAGGAAATTAAAGTGTTGGGCATCAAATTTGGTCCTGGTGACTATGGTCATCGAAATTGGGAAAGCAGGTTGGTGTGTGCCAATGCCAAAGTAGCAAGCTGGAAGAAATGGAAGCTTTCCTTGAGGGAGAGGGTTGACTTGATCAAAACGTACCTGGTCCCAATCTTTTTATATGTCAGCTTCGTCTGTATCTTGCCAGCATCTCTCTATGCAAGGGTGTACAGCTGTTTTTTCCAACTGTTATGGGGAAGTAGGCTGAACCTGATCAAACGCAATGTAACTTACCTGTCTAGGCGGGAGGGTGGCCTAGGAATGGTCAACCCAATAGTTTTCTTTTCTCTGCTCTTTTTAAAGTACAATCTTGGTAACATGCTAGCAGAGAACCCGCCGGGATGGGTGGGCATTTTTCAATCTTGTTTTAGGCCTTTTCTGCGATGCTGGGAAGATGGCGGGCCAGTGAAAAGTCTGAGAGTCCGACATGGCAAGCTCCCGGCTTATGTTGCCCCGTGTCTGAAAATACTTCGGCAGTGGCAGGTGACAGTGGAGGATATCAAGTCCCTCCCCAGGAAGCTTCTGGAGAAGAGGATTTTGAGCTCTGCTTTCAGTGTGTCACTGGCCTTAAGGGATTGCCCAGGCTCTGTAATGAGGGAGGGGTTGCGTTTAATCAATTTAGAAAGAATCCCCTTGAAGTTTAGGGATCAAGCCTGGCTCGCTTTCCATGGAAGGCTCTATGTCAGAGGGAACTTGAAGCATCGCCCTGTGGATGATCGGGATTGTCCTAGAGCGGAGTGTGTTGGTAAAGTGGAGTCTATGGACCACTTTTTGCTGCAGTGTCCCTTTAACATAGAGGTGTATAAAAGGGTGGGGAGGGCTCTAGGCATCCCCTTTTTCTATCGCATGAGTTATGCGGAGTGGGTGTACGGGGCATTCCCGACTCGCTGGGATTTTGATTTGGATACACTGTTTTTAGTTAGTATTGTTGTCCGTTACTTCACATGGAATTCACGGTGCCAGATTACCCTGCGGAAAAAAGTCCTCTCTGTTGAGGTGGTGGTGCACGATATTCTGGGTGAGGTTGGGAAAATTCGGGGTCTTGAGAAAGGCAGGGAGCCTCGGGCGGTCTGGAAAAGGGCGTGGAGGAATATCAGACCTGCCTTTGGTGAACTGCCCATCTCTGGGTGAGGAGCTCTTTTCTTTTTCTGTTTCTTTCACTCCCTTAGCTTTTGTTGGTTAGTAGCTTCTTTTTGAAGAAGGGCTGCATGCATAATGGGTGCGGGTTTGTTTCTTGACCTCATAGTTTAGATGTCTGGTGTATTGGTGTGAGTTATAGTGAGATTATCCCCAATAATCACATGTTCATGATGAGTTCTGTTTTTGCTGTAAAGTCATTTTTTGTTTGAGAGCAGATTTGCTATATTTATTTTCATTTATGTAAATATGTATATATTTATGTATATTATAGTGATTTTATGCTTATTGATTGCAAGACTTTTAATAAAGAAAAATTGGGAAGAATGCTCCTTACATTGGGTATTATTGGGAAGTCTGCTTCTTGTTTGGTGTTTGTTTCAGAGCTATGCAGGCACATTCAGAAAGAAGATCAAACCACAAGTGTTAAATTCTCAAGGAACCCCTGACCAGCTCTGGAGGAACCTGGGTTGAGAAGGCCTGTTCTTCATGATGTTGCCACTAGACATAAAACCCCATAATTTTCCCATTGTCAGTTTTTAATGTCTTCTTATTTCAGGAGTTTCATTACCGCCCCAAGGGAAGCGACACCTGCCTGCCTTGTGACTGTTACCCTATTGGCTCCTCCTCAAGGTCATGTGATCTAGATACCGGGCAGTGTTTCTGCCGTCCTGGAGTGATTGGACGCCAGTGCAACAGCTGTGACAATCCGTTTGCTGAGGTCTCGCCGAGTGGCTGTGAAGGTGAGATATGCAATATGCAGTGCAAGAGCAACTGGGGCAGCTATAAAATCAACAAGTCTGTTGACAATGTTAAAGAGGTAAAGAGTTGCATGCAGGCTACATAAGCTCGTTTGGCTGTACTTCTGTGTATCACAGGCGTGCAGTTCCTTTTGCACTCCTGTGACCCATTTTTAGCAGATGCTGAAGCCCGCTGTTGGCTGACATCACAGAGCCGGTCCTGGCTGGGGCAAGATCACGGCAATGAAGTTGGGATCCACTCACAACCCTGGACCGGCACCTGGCTCAGTGGGCTGCTGGGAGGCTGAGCCGGCCGCTCCCAGCTGAGAGGCTGAGCCGGCCGCTCCCGTCCCCTCCACAGCCCAGCTCTCTGCTCACAGAGCTCTGAGAACCGAGCGATCAGCGGTGTTTGATCGCTCGGTTCTCAGTGTTAGAGCCGGCAGGGGACAGATGCAGCATCAGACCAATGCTGCAACCACCTAGGTAAGTATGATTTTGTAAATAAAAAAAACAACTTCTCTTTTAAATTGAACCTGTGATTTGCCCATTTGCAGCAAAGTAACAGGTTCACTGTAATGACTCCCTAGCTAGTGTCTTCTACTTCGATTTTCTTCACTCCGCCACCACTGGGAGCAAAGAAAAAAAGACCTGTATGAGCTCCAAATTGTGACTTGTAGCTTAGGAGGGGATTCAGTCACATGCTAATCCAAACTTGGGAGGGGGGTTGCAAAGGGCATTCACTGCTGGTGTTATAAACCATCATCAAAGGTTGTTTTTATTAACAATATTGCACAGAGCGATCTCTCTTACCCCCTCTTATTCAGTCCCCAACCAGCATTGCCTGCTACCTAAAGGGGCACCCATGCAGGCACGCTGCCAAGCTGGGCTGTATACATTCATAGACACACACAGTGCAGGTAAGCCAAGTCCGTGCTCACAGGAGTTTGACTGCCAGCAGTGGGAGCCTACGGCTCCTGCTGCTCTCAGTGTCTCCCGTGAAAGCAGGAAGAGAGAAGAGCGTTGATGCAGCTGAGACCACGTTGGATCAGTGACTCAGTCTGGTGTTTAGGGAGTGTTTATTTATTTATTTATTTTTTACCTTAATGAAGGGAATGCATTAAGGTAAAAAAAAAAAACATTTTGAGTTTTGAACCCTTAGCCTGACCTCAGCACTCCCACCACCCTATTTCTAAATCTTAACCTTTTTCTTTTACCAGAATTTATAATTTAAAGTTAACATTAGAATACAGGTTGGGTACAAGGTTACAATGGTAAACGATAACTTTCTCCTTTTTAACAAAAAAATCATAAACACATTTTTTTTTTTGCAGGTAAAAAATGTGCATTTGCTATTTTTCATTTTTTGGAGCCTGGAAATAATTGCACCAGCGATCAGCAGATCTCTGATGCCATGCAGGTCTCCTGCGGACTGTCAGTGTATTTGTGTACCCGTACATCGTACAGGCAGGCTATTTTACACTGATAGCAAAAATCATTGACCTACTACTGCACTCAACAGTGCCATGGTAGTTCATTGAGAACTACAAAGGCCGTCGGTACTTGTAGTTCATCGATTCACAGGGACCTGTGAATCAATAACGCGGCCGTGTGGGTGGAGCCCTGCACGGTCGCGCTCACTTTGAATTGTGGCAGTGAGAACAGGGAGTAGATCCCTGGCTCGCTGCCAGAAGGATTGGGGTCTGATGCGGAACATGTTACACCCTAAATATGTAACACATTCTGAAAAGTGAACTTATGCTTTAAACTGGTTCTGAAGGTAATTTTTTTTTTGTTTTTTTTACCTTTCTGCACGAAGGTAAAAAATCTTTTAATAGTGGCTCCCCCCAGCTTTACAGTCACTTTAAGTGATGTACGATCAATACATACAAAATTAGTAGTGGTCAAAAGCTAAAGGAATAAACCAATTATGAAAAGATATTCTGCATTGTAGTCCAGTATAGAATCTACCTGGTGTGGCCTGTAATTAGTAAAGCAAGCCATAAATGATTACATTTTCTTGGTTGCAGGAAAGAAAATTTCTTGATTTCCGGGGAATCCCTCCCGAACCGCTCTTGTGTTCGAACAGCGGAAGGTTGCTCTGCCGTCAGAATACAATGATCAGCACTATTATTATTATTGCCGCCGGCAGTCATTGTACAAAAAAAAAAACTGACAGGCGATAAATCCACCTCAGTACAACCAGCCTGTCCATAGGTGGATCGAAATTCCTCCTGAACCGGACGAATTTCGTTCCATCTATGGCTGGCCGGGGGGGGGGGGGGGGGGGGTTGGAGAGGGGGGGGTGGAGTCCGCAGGGATAAGGGGATTATTGTACCGGTGAGGATTAGTGACGTCACCCTTGCTTAAAGGAGCCCACTGGAGGTTGGCATGTAGGAATATTATCGTTGACATTTTTCCTGTCGGTTTTTTCTTAGAGCGGACTCTAGTAATGGTAAATCTATAAAATAGTAAAATTATAGATCAGACAGAGAATGACAGAAGCAGACTTTCCCCGGTAAAATGCCTGATGTCGATTGGTGGACTTGTACACAGCAGCAGATGATGTCACATAACAGCAATGTGATCAGTAATCAGCATCCCTTTGCCTTATAGTGATATACGATGGCTGTCCCAAAACACTAACATCGGGGGTTTGGTGGCCAAGGACAAAATCCCGACTCCCTGCTGCCGTTCCCTGTCCGAAGGGCTCCTTGGGTAAGTAAAGCAGGGCTGCAATCCCGAAAAAATGTTTTTTTTAGAGTCTGTCGTGTCATCCTCCTCCTCCAGACTGAGAACCAGACAAAATCTGTCCACCGCTCAACAGATTGATCCAAATTAGCATTTCACTGCAAATATTTCCAGCAATGTACGCCAGACTCTGAGCAGAACATTGCTAAACATTGCTGACTGCTGCCTACCTTGTTTATGCTCCGCTGTCTGTCTGCGATCAGGGAGCTGGAGAGAAGCCCTGCGGCTTTTTACTGTGCTGTTCTGTAAGACGCCAGGTAATGCGTTAACCTGTTAGTGTGAAGCACGGCGCCTCCTGAGCCGCTGATTCTTTTATTGCGATATAAAAATATTCTGCTGTTTTATTACCGTGTGACCAGTCCTCGAGAATATACTGAGGAGTCATACCTGGCACTCAGATATTCTGTCCTTTATCTTTCCCTTCCCTCACCCATTCATTTGTATCCCTTTACTCACCCACGCAATTCATTTTCTTTAAATACTTTGTCACAATTCTCTCCTTTTCTCTCCTTTTTATTTTCCTATCTACTTTTCATTCTCTTTATCCCTTTTCCTTTCAATCTTATCTCTTCCCCTTCCATTCCTCCCCTCTCTTCTTTTCATGTACTTCTTTCCACCCTTTCCTTTCCTCTCCCTTCTCCACTTGGTTTCCTCTTTCTTCTAATCTGCTCCCCTCTCGTTTCCTCTTCTCACCCCTCTTTTCATTTTCTCTCCTCTCTCATCTCCCCTTTTGCCTACTGTGCTTTTTTCTCCTCTTTCCTTTTCTTTACTGCCCTCTCGTTTCCCCTCCGCTCCTTTCTTCCCCACTCTCCATTCTTTTTCCTTCTCCTCTCCACCTTTCTCTCCTCCCTTCTCCGGTTTCTCTTCTCTACCCCTTACTCTGCTATCCCCTCTTCTCTCCCCTTTCCTCTCCTATTCCCTCTTCTCTCCCCTTTCCTCTCCTATTCCTTCTTCTCTCCCCTTTCCTTGCTTGTTCTCCCCTCCTATCCTTTGCCTCTTCTGTTTGCTCTTATCCCATCTTCAGGCTCCCATTTCCTTTCTTTTCCTCTTCTCTCCCTTTTCTTCTCATACTCTTTCTCCATTCTTCTTCTCTCTTCTCTCTCCTCTTTTTTGCTTGCTTTCATCAGTTCTTCCTCTCCCTTTTCTTTTCCATTGAATTTGATAGCCTTTTCTCCCTGTTCCTTTATCCTCTTTTCTTTATTTTGCTTTTATCTGCTCAAACCTCTCCTCCCCCCCCCTCTTCTCTCCTCTCCTCTCCCATCCCCTCCCCTCTTCTCTCCTCTCCCACCCCCTCCCTCTTCTTTCCTCTCCTCTCCCATCCCCTCCCCTCTTCTCTCCTCCCTCATCCCCTCCCCTCTTCTTTTCTTTCCCATCCCCTCCCCTCTTCTTTTCTCTCCTTTTCCCTCTCCTCTCCTCATCTCCTCTCCCTGTTTCTCTCCTTTTCCCTCTACTCTCCCTTTCCCTCTTCTCTCCTTTTCCCTCTTCTCTCCTCTCCTCTTCCATCCCATCTCATTTTCTCTCCTCTCCCATCCCCTCTTCTTTTCTCTCCTTTCTCCTCTCCCATCCCATCCCCTCTTCTTTCCTCTCCCATCCCCTCCCCTCTTCTCTCCTCTCCCACCCCCTCCCCTCTTCTTTCCTCTCCTCTCCTATCCCCTCCCCTCTTCTCTCCTCCCTCATCCCCTCCCCGCTTCTTTTCTTTCCCATCCCCTCCCCTCTTCTTTTCTCTCCTTTTCCCTATCCTCTCCCCTCATCTCCTCTCCCTGTTTCTCTCCTTTTCCCTCTTCTCTTCTCTCCTCTCCTCTTCCATCCCATCTCCTTTTCTCTCCTCTCCCATCCCCTCTTCTTTTCTCTCCTTTTCCCTCTCCTCTCCTCTCTCTTTTCCTCTTCTCTCCCTTTCCCTCTTTTCTCCTCTCCCATCCCATCCCCTCTTCTTTTCTCTCCCATCCCATCCCCTCTTCTTTCCTCTCCCATCCCCTCCACTCTTATTTTCGTTCCCTTTCCCTCTCCTCTCCTTTTCTTTCCATTTCCCTCTTCTCTCCTTTTCCCTTCCCTCTCCTCTCCCCTCCTGTCTGTACCTTACCTTCTTGTCTTATTCACTCTTCTTTAACTTACTTCACCTCCTCCCCTACCCTTCTATTCTCTTAAGTTAGTTTCCATTTTTTCCACCCCTAACTCCATCATCCCATCTCCTCTTACTCCTTGCCTTCCCTTCCCGTCTCTTCTGTACTTCTTTGGTTCCTAACACTACTACAGTTATAATATGCGTCTAATGAGAACCCTTACAGATCAACAGTTTGTGACAATGAGGGTCCACTGTGTGGTTTTAATGAGTATTTTTCCTCTCCACCCTGTGTCCCGTTTCCCACCCCCATTATTCAGGCATAAGAGGATCAGGTGAGGATTTGACATTCTGATTACTACATGCTGTATGGTTTTCCTGTACAATTAATTTGATGAGTTCTCCTGCATCCAGCACCCCTAAATTCTGTTGCCTTGCCAACCTTTCCCTACAGCTCAGTTATGAAAAGTGTTCAGCCATTCCTTACTAACCTGTTGCCTAAAGGACCATGCTCATCCAGGACTAAAGTTAGTTTGAGTGGAAAATTCTGAATGAAAGAAACACACTAGCCAGGTATAAAACTCCTAGCATTTAAATTGATGTGATGGACACAGACTACCCTACCTGGGTGGCTCCACTTTGAATCTGAGCCTTTACCTTGTGTCAATGGCCATCCAACTCTGTATATCCCTTTGCACTCTGGTCCTGAGGCCTGTCCTCTGTAGCTGAAAGAGAGGAATGCTGCAGCACAGAGTCGTGTGACAAGAGGCTGCAGGGCTGTTCTTAAGCACTGTGAAAAGCAGGTTGAATCCATTTTTTTTTTGTTTTGTGGATGACGTAAACTGAATGGACTTTCTTGCTGAAGCAGGTATACCATTATCAGATTATCCATTGATTTTATGTGTTGCCTGGTGTTTTGCTTTCCACTCAAAAAAGCTTTACTACTAGGATGGGTGTAGCCTTAAAAATAATCGCTTGTACCTTCTAAAATTCCCTCAAAATCCGTTCAGATCTCATAGACGCTTGTGCTTTGAATGCCGCCTTTGAAGCTTGCTGTGACTCTTCATGTGTATGCGCTTTTGCAGCAGTAAAAAGGGGTCCTTTTACGTCAACTAACATTCCTCTGCATCTTCCAGGGTCTGCGATCCGCCACTGCGATGACGTTAAGGGCTGGATGGAACCGGACCTGTTTAACTGCACCTCTCCAGCATTTATGGAACTCTCAGCACTGGTAAATCAATCAAAGCGTCGGGTATTTGTCAATGGGGGGGGGGGATTTACTAAAATCAGGGGACTCAGAATCTGGTGCAACTGTGCATGGTAGCCAATCAGCTTCTAACTTCAGCTAGTTCTTTTTCAATAATGTTTATTGAGTTTAACAGGTAAAAAATACAATGTACATTCCGCAAATATTGAAAAATAGAAACATATCACGGCCAACATGGCCTGCAAAATTTTACAGAAATAAAATATCAACTCCACTATCTCAGCATGAAGTGAACCTTGGTTGGTTAATTGTTTACTTCTAACTCTGCCTAATTTCACTCTCATACAAAGTTAGGCATTATATAGAATATCATAACTTGGAGTTATGGCTGTTTGGATATATATATATATATGTTGTCCCTAGAATTGTCTCTGCATTACTTATGTACTTGTCGGAGAGAAGGTGATAGGCAAGAGTCCCACCAGCCACCCCCTTTGGGATCACACTGTGGATGGGAGGACCCCAACCACCCCCCTTTGCACCTTATGACCATAAGGCCACTTACCACACACTGGTCTTTCATATAAGATACTAGAATGACAACAATGGAAAGGAAGACCTGCGTAGAAGAGGAAGGGAGGTGAGGGAAGAAGAGAGAAAAGGAAAAAGTGAAAAAGAAAGAGGGGGGTGGAAGGTGCACCCCTGTAGATCTATATTAAGCTCTACTAACAACTCATAAACCTTCAGACATATGTCAACCACGGTTCCCAGATCCTATCAAAGGCTGGCTGTAACTTCAGCTAGTTCAATTATGCTTTGACAATAAAACCTGGAAGCTAATTGGTTTCTATGCAGAGCCGTACCAGATTTTGCACTCTCCTGTTTTAATAAATCTCCCCCTCTTTGTTTCCCAGATACAGTATATTTAGTGGCATCAGAGCTTTTGTTTTCATACCTGAATCTTACTACTTACTGGCCATGTGCAGAGTACTTTTTGAGCCGTTTCAACTGATTTCATCCAAATTTTTATTGCAATAAACAATTGACTAAAGGCGGCCATGTTTGTGTCACCCATTAGCTGGAGAGCTTGGAGAGGAACGAGACTGAGCTTAACACCATCGAGGCCAAGAAGCTGTCCCTGCGTCTTCGCTCTGTGACCGATCACATGGAGCAGTACTTTGGAAATGATGTTCACATTACGTACCGCCTGCTGTTACACCTCATGCAGTTTGAGAATAGACAAGAAGGATTTGGACTAACTGCTACTCAAGACGCCCAGTTCACTGAGGTGAGACCAGGCTTAAGGCTGGAACACAGGGGGGGGTGTGTATACCATTTTGTGATTCGCCATTAAAGCTGCATTCACCTCGGCAATTAAGGCTGGTGTGAAATGAAGCAGTATTTCTGCTGCGGCTCTCAGTGGCTTGGTGCAGCTGCCGGCCCCATTCACTATACTGACAGGCCTCTGGCGGCTGCAGCTCTTCTCTGCTCTCTGCACAGCCAGTGATTACCTGCGGAGATCGCTGCTGGATGCATGCAAAGTGCGTCCAGCAGCAGTCACCGCAGGTAATCGTTGGCTGTGCCGCAAATAGCTGTGGCCGCTGGCGACCTGCCATTATAGTGAACTGGACTGGCAGCCACACCCTGCCGCTGAGAGCCACAGCAGAAATCCCTTATTCCAGCTCCAGCTCTAATCGCTGGTGTCAGTGTAGCCTAATTGTCTGCTTTTTGTCACAGCCTTCACATTAGAGATTAGAAGGCTATTGAGTCTGGGAGAGCTGGGCTGCTCAGTCACAGCTGGTAGGGGGGAGTAGGAATGAGTCAATGTTAAGAGGGTAGAGCAAGGTGAGATGAACTACTGAGCCAATACCAGGGAGGGGAGCAGGCAGAACAATGGCTTAGTGGTTAGCACCTCTGCCTGGCAGCACTAGGGTCATCAGTTTAAATCCCAGCAAAGGCACTACCTGTCTGGAGTTTGCATGTTCCCCCTGTGCCTGCGAAGGTTTCCTCTGAGTACTCCGGTTTCCTCCCACACTTCAAAGACATGCCGGTGGGTTAATTGGCTCCTGTCTAAATTGGCCCTAGTATGTGTATGTATGCATGTGAGTTTGGGATCTTATATTGTAGGCTTGAGAGCAGGGACTAATGTAAGTGTATAATATACATATATATATGGTGCTGCATAAATTGTCAGCACTATATAAATAACTCAAATAGGGGAGCTGAGCTGCTGAGACACTGCTGGAATGGGGGAGTAGGATGAGCTGAGTCAATACTAAGAGGTAGAGCAATGTGAGAATGGCTGCTGAGTCACTACTGCGAATAGGAGCAAGGAGAGCTGAGATGCTGAGTCACTGCTGGAATGGGGGAGTAGGGAGAGCTGAGATGCTGAGTCACTGCTGGAATAGGGGAGTAGGGAGAGCTGAGATGCTGAGTCACTGCTGGATTGGGGGAGTAGGGAGAGCTGAGATGCTGAGTCACTGCTGGAATGGGGGAGTAGGGAGAGCTGAGATGCTGAGTCACTGCTGGAATGGAGGAGTAGCGAGAGCTGAGATGCTGAGTCACTGCTGGAATGGGGGAGTAGGGAGAGCTGAGATGCTGAGTCACTGCTGGAATGGGGGAGTAGGGAGAGCTGAGATGCTGAGTCACTGCTGGAATGGAGGAGTAGGGAGAGCTGAGATGCTGAGTCACTGCTGGAATGGGGGAGTAGGGAGAGCTGAGATGCTGAGTCACTGCTGGAATGGGGGAGTAGGGTAAGCTGAGATGCTGAGTCACTGCTGGAATGGGGGAGTAGGGTAAGCTGAGCTGCTTAGTCAATGCTAAGAGGCAGAGTAAGATGAGATGAGCTGCTGAGTCATTACTGGGAGGAGGAGCAGGGAGAGCTGAGCTGCTGAGGAAATGACTTGAACAACTTCAGTGTTTCTGATCACTCTAATATACTTCTTCAGAGCTGCTTCTGCCATAGGCTAGTACTACTAGTATAGAACTTACTGGATACCTCTTTCCCCTGTAGGTCTTTTTTAAAGCCAATCGAAAAGAGCCATACATAATTAGTAGTAGAGTTATCATTTGTTGTAAGGTCTCTGTTGGGTGATGAGGAGAGCAAGGAGGGATATATTGGCAGATGACCACTAAAGTGCACCTATTTTATTATTTTCCTTACAATGTCTGCTTTTAGAATGTATTTAATATCAGCTGTCCTGGTTTCTGTTGTAGAATCTACTCAGGTCGGGGAGCTCCGTTCTCATGCTTTCTAATAGGGAGCACTGGGAGACCCTACTGCACACTGAGCGAGGCAGCGCTGGGCTCATGGAGCTGTTTCGAGAGTACACTGGCACTCTGGCCCGCAACATGAAACTCACCTACCTGAACCCTGTTGGACTGGTGACTCCAAATATTGGTAAGTGTTCAGCAGATATTTTTTTTCCTCTGTGTTGGGTAGGCTGAGCTGCTGGTAGGGTGAGCAAGAAGAGCTCGTTCACTGCTGGGAGAGGGGAGCAAGAAGAGCCGACCTTCTCAGTCACTGCTGGGAGATGGGAGCAAGAAGAGCTGAGCTGCTCAGTCACTGCTGGGAGGGGGGAGCAAGAAGAGCTGAGCTGCTCGTTCACTGCTGGGAGGGGGGAGCAAGAAGAGCTGACCTGCTCAGTCACTGCTGGGAGGGGGGAGCAAGAAAAGCTGGCCTGCTCAGTCACTGCTGGGAGGGGGGAGCAAGAAGAGCTGAGCAGCTGAGTCTCTGCTGGGAGATGGGAGCAAGAAGAGCTGAGCAGTTAAGTCTCTGCTGGGAGGGGGGCGCAAGAAGAGCTGAGCTGCTTAGTCGGTGCTAGGAGGGGGGGAGCAAGAAGAGCTAAGCTGCTCAGTCACTGCTGGGAGGGGGGAGCAAGTAGAGTTGGGCTGCATAGTTGCTGCTAAAAGGGAGGAGTAGGTTTGAGCTTAGCTGCTGAGTTGTGCAGATCCCTCACAGAAGGCAGTTCACCAGACAGCAGTTGCCATTTTTGTGGGTTTGCCAGGTGCAGTTTTAAGGCAAAGCCCAGCCAAACCTTTGCTTTCGTTTTGATAGACCTGAGAGGTGTAAATTCTTCTACAAAGTTGTTTTTGCTGTCTGAGACCCCATTTGAGAGAATTCCCTTCACTTCACTTGACCAGTGCATGTTTTAACCCCTAAAAGCCAATACCACTGCACCGCAAACCTATGCATTGCATGTGGTTGGGGCGCAGTGCTATTTAGTTGAATGGGTGGCGGGTGGTATAAGCCAACCAACGCAACGGGTGGGATCATTTTGTTGCACCATGATGCAAAGCATCTTTGCTTCAGCATATTCGCACCCCTGTCTGCTGCTTTTGCAGCTTTGGGGTCAGTAAAAATGCTGCTCAGTCATGCGTTTGTACTGCCCCCCAACAGGAAGTGTAAACGTGGCCCAATGGTCGGTGTCTATGAGCTTTTGTCCTCTTCTAAAGTGCTTCTCTCCTCATATAAGTCAATGTGAATGCAAAAGTAGTTGAACTGACTCAACTGCATGTAAATTAATTTTGTATGGCATTTAGAAGCATCTCAAGCTAACGTGTCAATTAAAAATATAATAATAATTTGCACTAAGGTGTTATATCTAGCAGAATAAAGCAGCCACCATTCAATTGTGATATCAATTGCTAAACAATACAAAATATCCCATCAAAATAAAAATCGGTACAGATCCATCAGTCCCCTGACGACGTCCTTTCCGACGAAACGCGTAGGTAATATCTACGACGTGACGTTGTCACGCACAGGCCAGGGTCATAAGCATCTCAAGCTAATGTATCAATTAAAAATATAATAATTTTTTGCGCTAAGGTGTTATATCTAGCAGAATAAAGCAGCCACCATTCAATTGTGATATTAATTGCTAAACAATACAAAATATCCCATCAAAATAATAATCGGTACAGATCCATCAGTCCCCTGACTACATCCTTTCCGACGAAACGCGCAGGGAATGGCTACAACATGACGTTGTCACGCACAGGCACACCAGCTGGAGCCCGTTGCAATTGTTTCAGCCTGCTACATTGGAAAATTACTAGCAGTAATACATATTTGGGCTATTTTTATGTAAGATTTTTTGGTACAATTGGTGTGTTTTAATAAAGCTGGGTTTTACGTACTTCACGTTGGATCTGTACCAATTTTTTTTTTGATGGGGACATCTGATGGCGGTGGAGAGGATCCAAGCTGAAGACGAATCTCAGGCTGGGATACCTTGTGGTGCAAGACATATTTGCGTGCTATCTGACCATTTATAATCGAATGGTCCACATTGGTAAGCGGCTGCTTGAATGGTGACACATGGTGCTGGAAGCACGTTTTTCCAGCAGGAAGTAGGAGTTTTGGGGATACCTTCAGTTAAATATATGAACTGTCATATGAATTGGTATGAGTCATGGACTTTTGAGGGGAATTTATAAACTTTTGCACAAGCATTTGTACTTTACCTTATTATTTTGCACAATTGCAGTTATATTATATTTGAAACAAACAAAAAAAAAAAAATATATATATATATATATATATATATATATATATATATATATATATATATATATATATATATATATATATATATATATATATATATATATAATTTCGTGTTTGCTTGTGCAGAGTTTTCACTCGCTGTGTCAACTTTTTATTTGTTGCAGTTGTAAATATTGAACGTGTGGACAACCAGATCCCTCTCAGAAGGCATTTCCCCAGATATCACAGCAGTCTGTTCCGGGGACAGACACCATGGGATCCCCATACTCATGTGGTGCTGCCTGCTTTTGTCCTAAAGACACCTAAAGTGGAAGGTAATAATGTCATAGGGCATCTGATGACTTATTATTGTCAGGGTGAGTGAGCCTGGGTAGAGATGACTGCATTTTCATTGCAGGAGATGAGCCTGTACAAGTGTGCAAGACTAAAGGTAAGGCTGGAGTTCAGATTTAAAAGTTCATAAACTTTAAAGGTAATGAGTTCACCTTTAAATCAATGGACATCTTTTTTCCGGTAAAAAAATGTGCATTCATTATTTTTACCCACTTCCAGACCAGCGATGTACCCGTACGTCACTGGACTTTAAGTGGTTATACCGAGACGATGGTCAGCTGTCTTTTAAAGCAATCCTAGTGGCTAACTAGCTGCTGAATTGCTTTTACAAGCAGCAGGCTGAAGGAGACGAGTCTCCCCAATGCCTCCCCTCCTGCTGCCTTCCAATTTTTTGACCGGCCGGTGCGTCTGCCGGCTGATTGGAGAGCCAAAGAAAGCCCGGATTGGCTTTGATTGTCTATCTGCTATGGTAACCCGGAAGCAATGACCTGACATCACTTCCATTTTACCTGGATGTCAACGGCGCCATATTCAAAAAAAAAAAGCATTTTAAAACATCAATCTTGGTGTGATCAAATGCTTTTAGGTGCAGAGGAAGGATTTGGGGTCTTGTAGACCCCAGATCTCTCCATAAAGTGTAGCTGTCACATGCCTATTGCTGTCACAAGGATGTTTACATTCCTTGTGACAGCAACAAAAGTGATAAAAAAAACAAACAATTTAAAGCAACAGTCATCGCAAACGTCAGGTCATAGGCAGTAATTTTCGCACTAGACATCCTCTGTAAATCTAAGTGGTAACTTGTAAAGGCTTGTAAAGCGTCACCTATAGATAGTAACATTTACGTCGTTTGTCGCCGTTGCACGGGTATGCACAGTTTTAAAGCTTGACATGTTTGGTATCTACTTACTTGGCGTAATATCATCTTTTATCTAAAAGTGATCAAAAAATTTAAGCAACAGTTTAAAAATTCAACATAAATATATAAATAATAATTTTAAAAAATTAAAAGTGCCCCCATCCCCCCCATGCTCGCGTGCAAATGCAAACTCACGAGACATTCCAGAGCGCACGCAAACAGTGATCACCCCACACATGTGAGATATCACCCCAAACATCAGCTCATGAACAGTAATTCTAGAATCTCTAAGCTCCTCTAAATCTAAGGTGGTAATCTGTAAAGGCTTTTAAAGCGTCGCCTATGGATATTGAAATTTACGCTGTTTATCGTTGTTGAACAGGCGTGCACAATTTTAAAGTGTGACATGTTTGGTATCTATTTACTCTGCATAATATGATCTTTTATATCTTACAAAAAATTGGGTTATGTATTGTTTTTTTGCATTCAAATTTTAAAAAGTATATTTTGTTCCCAAAAAATGTAAAAACCTCTGCACAAATACAGTGTGATATAAAAAAAATTCTTTCTATAAGGCCTCTGCTTTAAAAAATATATAATGTGTGGGGGTTCTTTTTTCTAGCTAAAAATACTGATTGTTACATGCATTCAAAAAGTTCCAGAAAAGACCTGGTCTGGAAGTGGTTATACATTGCAGCCTTTAAAGTGGTTGTAAACTCTCCCCCACAACTTTGTCCCATGTAAATCAGCATAAAAACCCTAATGAACACTGCTTGTAGATAGCTCCTTACCTGCTTAGTATTGTTGTAATCCTTTATGTTCTTTAGAATGACATCACTGAGCGTGCCCATATCTCCCCTAATTTACGGCACACTCTGTGTACTTATCTATCTATTTTCAGGACTTCCTAAGGCACACCACTGCAATCCCACAAGACTTCATAATCACTCAGAGTTTCCTCCTACACCCCATATGACCATGTGACATCACTTGGAGTGTAAACTTGGGCATCGGACAGCATTACTGCAGCCTTATCAGCTGAAGCTGATAAGACTGACACAGGCAAACACTAGATTATAGGCACAAGTAAATACTATGAAATAAAACAAGTCAGCTATTAGCAGGGAAGCAGGGTTGCCATAGAAATGTTGGATTGAGAAGGAGGCTTGGTTAACAGTACAGGAAGTGCTCAATGTAAGGGCGGAAATACACTCCACTGTGGACTCAGAAAACAATACTTAAGGTGGCGCTGCCTAACCCCTGGAGCAAGTTTTTTGAAGTTTCTTTAAACAGTAAGTAATATGCGTTTTGGGCTGGATTACGGTGGCTATAGTTTGATAATTACTTATTATAATGGACTAAATGAAAAGAAGCATCAGAGTGGGAGCGTTTACTTCCTCTTTAAAGAATTGTACCCACAATCAGAAGATTGCTGGTGCAATGTCAGGATCCTGCTGACTCTCAGTAAGCTGTACCTTCCAAATGGGCAGGCACTTACCGAATGTCAGGAAGAATCAATGAACTATGATAGTGCTCACCTGCGCCCTAGCGATTCATTGAGAACTACAAGCCGTTAGCTGCAATGGCTGATGGTACTTGTAGTCTATTCATTCAAAGGAAACCCGTGTGGGCGGAACCCCACATGTCCTCACTGTTTTCAAATTGTGACAGGGGATGCAGGAAGAAGATCCCCCGCCCACTGTCACAAAGTGGGGAGCTCTGGTGGCGGGAGCTGGCTGCACAGCAGCATGTTGCTCCCTAAATATGTAACATGCTCCTTAAGGTGAACCCAGCCTTTAACCTGCCACCGGACGTACGCATATACATAGCGAATGAGTGGGTAAGTGGGTGGGCTTTAACGCTGAGCTGCCGCACATATTTGTCCACAGGGAACAACTTTTCTGCGCTGAGAGCGCACTCTCAGCATAGTAATTGAGCTGTCAAGGGCAGATTGCAATCTCATTCAGGAGCATCTGATCATGTGACTGCTGTGACAGCCAACTACAGCAGTCACACAATCAGCCCAGTTCTGTCCTCCAGCATTTGGGTCCTCCTAAAGGGCCAGGTTGAGGCAAGGGGTTAAAAAAAAGTTTGGCTCTATGTACAGCAAACCTTTGCTCTTGGACAGTTACTGTCATCCAAAAGAAGATATTTCCAAATGCTTGCATGCAGATTCAGCTTTTTCCTAGGAGTCCTAAAACTCTGGGATCTCTGTTATGCAAATACTTGCTACTAGCCCCGCCCAAACACACTACTATTGGCCTCACCGGCCAATAGAATTGTAGCAGAGGCAGGAGTGAGCAAGCTTTGCCTGTCAAAATAGGATTGGACAGGAAGTCTCTTTAAATATATCAAACTCCATCTTTGGATTTACATTGTTATTTTTAGGAACTTACAGTATGTAGAGTGAAGCAAAGAGTACCTGTTTCTGAGATAGGGTATTCTACAATTATCCCCTGACATGGCTTAAAGTAAACTTACCATGATGTAAAGGCAGGGGCTTCCCTCTAAAAATGCTAGTTGCCTGGCTGTCATGATGACCCATCAATACTTTGAGTCATTCACCGAAACACATGTGAGTAAGGAAGTTCAGAGGTCCTAATCTGTGTACTTGCTTTGGGTCATCAGCGCAACTTAAAAATGGTCAGCCTGACAGCCAGGAACTAAGATTTCAGGTAGAGAGCTCATCGATGACAGCCTCCATGTTTCTCCCAGGTTTCTGTTGATAGATTTTTTTTCTTCTCTTGTAATAGCTCCCCCTACGGTTCTACCAACTCCAACCAACCCTGAGAATAACCTAACAACTGCTGTTCCCCCACCAAAGAGAGCGATCCCTGATCCAGAGCCTGCCACTACCATCCTTATCCTGCTAGTCTACCGAACACTCGGGGACCTGCTTCCAGCAAGATACAGCACCGACAAGAGGAACCTCAGGTGAGCCACTCCATGGGCTCCAGGAGGGACACACAAACAGATCTGTACTTCCTGATCTACATGGTAGAATTGACAGTTTTATTGATCACAGTGGGCATGGGCGCAAAAAAAGTGAAGATTTGCGGTGTTGCTGGGAACCAGGAATGGGCTCGGGCGTGTTCAGGGATCCCACCTGCCCGATCTCGCCAGGAAGTCGACCATGCACAACGCTAATCACAGGCAGTGAGACATTTCTCATTCCGCACAGATCTCTATTTGGAACATCTAGAAATGTTCTTGTGCCTGAACAGTTTAGAAAATGTACCCTTTTTTCCTGAAAAATAGCAGTGCTCTTCTGGGTTTATGAATATGCCTAGGCACTCCAGTACCTACAGCCTCGCCAAACCTGGAGTGTGATTTCTTGATGTCACTACTGTGCAGCAGCATCTCTGTGTGGAGGCAGACATCTTGGTGGATGCAGGGATTTGCTTCCTCATGTCAGAGCCTCCAGCAAGGAGAACATTGTGACACGAGGATGCAAAGCCCTGCCTCTCCCAAGATGGCCGCCTCCACACAGAGATGCAGTGCAGAACAAGGCATGGACAAGTCAGTAATGGGAAAAAGATCAGCTGCGGGGAGACCACGGCCAATACTGGTGATTAGCCCTTTGCCCCCTCTGCTTGCCTTTTTAGGTACAGCTTCCAGAATTCTGTTCTTCTTGGTTGTTGGACTGATTATATAGCTTTAATACTTTCCAAGTCACCGACCTGAACAAACATTTAGATGGGTCGCTTCATTTGCCGCATGCTTGTTCCAGGTCTGCAGTCCAGTAAGCATTGTAATAAGATACAACCAAACAACTAGGACACAGCTTCCATGACACAGGTCCTCTTTCAATTACTTGTTTTTTTTTTTCCCTGCATGAACAAAGTGCAGATTCCTTTTTACAAAAGTGCTTGATATTTAAGGTGGAAAAAATATCAAAAATTGCACTAAGACAAATAAAATAAAATAAGATTAAACATTTGAGAGGAGTTATATCCAAAACTGTGACCCCTCAGAAGCTGCAATTCTCATGTATAACATTAATACAAGAAAGAAGATTGGAAAATTAGAATCGCGCTATCCAAACATTATTGACCAATGCTTGATATTTAAGGAGCTAGCTAACTAAATTATCAGCCTCTTATGCTGCGGTATAATCAGTGTCGGGACAAGGTCATTCAGCACCCAGGTCAAAGTTGCCAAACTGTGCCCTTCCTGTTCCTGATGTGTGAGCTTAGGGGGTGTGTAACCCACACCTCCTCCCGGCTCTCTCCTCACTGCTCCCAGTGCTGGGCTTACAAGAGTAGTGATGCTGCTGTCACTACTCCTGTAAGCCTTGTACCAGAAGGAACTCAGCACAGCGTGCCCTCATCCCTGCAAAGAACCGTTGCGCCCGGGGCAGCTTTCCCTCCTGCCCACCCCTTGTCTTGGCCCTGGGTGTAATCATACAGTAAATATATTGTGAAATATATGTTGTTTGTTTGTTTGTTTTTTTAGGCTTCCCAAAAATCCAGTGATGAATTCACCCATCATAAGCGTGGCCATACTCAGGGACCAGACCTTTATCCACGGGGACATGGAGGCACCACTGATACTAGATTTCCAGCTTTTGGAAACCGTGAACAGAAGCAAGCCCGTCTGTGTACAGTGGAACCAGTCCAGCCAGTATGTCTTTGTGTTCTTATATATCTCCTGGCCGAGCAGAACCTCCACTGACTTCACCCCTTCCGCACCCTCTGTAACAAGACAGACCCTGAGCACTGTCTGCAGTATCCAGTCACTCAAATGCACATTAAAGTCAGAAGTTGCAGAGACTGCTAAATGGCAAGCAGTGCGGGTAACACATAAGACAGTCCCTTACTTAGTATTTGGACACTTCAGGAAGGTTATCACTTTTTTTAAGCTTAAATTAATAAAGCAGCGCTATATATTTACCCAGAACTATAAGTAAACAACTATTAAAAGTTGTATATAAAATTTCAAAGTATAAATCATGCATAAAAATTTAAACAAATGCATGTACTTGATAACAACCCATGTGTTCCAAACAATAAAGCTTGTGAAAAAAATGTAAAAGTGCAAGTGAAATATAATAGTCCAAATATGTGCATATAAACAGCAACAGTTAATTTATGTGTGTATTCAAACTCCTGTTACCAAGGACCTTCCACCACCATATGTCGTCATTGAAGAAAACCTCTTACCAGATAATATGGATCATCAGATTATAAATGGTAAAACGCGCTCAAGCTGAATGTTTCTTCGATGGCCTCTTGGTACAAGCCTTGTCCCTTCGCCTCCAGATATCACCATCAAAGGGAAGAATACACAATAAAAAACATATTTTTACTGTTAAAATCCAAAGGTTGCATTTATAAAACATATAAATGTGTATCACCACGATCTCCTCTCTCCGCAATAGCAGGCTGATAGTACATGCCGGACTCTGACTGGTACGCATGCGTGATGATGTCACGTCGTAGCCACGCACTATGCGTTTTGCAGGAAATTAAGTCGTCTGGGGATTGTCTGAGGCTCACTTATTTTTAGCCTAAGGCTACTTTCACACTGAGGCGCTTTACAGGCGCTACAGCGTTAAAAATAGCGCCTGTAAAGAGCCTCTCCAGTGTGAAAGCACGAGGGCTTTCACACTGGAGCGGTGCGCTTGCAGGGCGGTAAAAAAAAGTCCTGCAAGCCGCATCTTTGCAGCGCTGTAGGAGCGGTGTATACACCGCTCCTAAAGCGCCCAAACCCATTTAAAACAATGGGGCAGTGCCACCAAACCGCCGGCATAGCGCCGCTGCACCGGCGGTTCGCGGGCGGTTTTAACCCTTTTTCGGCCGCTAAATAAAACTGCCCCGCTAGCGGCCGAATAGCGCCGCTAAAACGGCGGTAAAGCGGCGCTAAAAATAGCACCGCCGACGCCCACCCGCCCCAGTCTGAAAGTAGTCTAAAGGATATCTAAACCCAAAATCTAAATTTGTACTTTAGTTGCAGAGAGTGAAAGTACAACGTGCTCGCTGTGCATTACAAAGCACTTTTTATATTTTTTTTGTGGCTATTGGCTATTAGAATCAATGACTGTTCAGTAAACCAACTTACTTTCATTGTGAAGACCGTATAACACAACTGACTTTGTAAAAACAAAGTGCTGATCCCTTCTAGAACTTCTCATCGTCTTATTACTGTGTCTTTGCTTTCAGACTGGACCCCCCAGGGAGCTGGGCAGTGAAGGACTGTGAGATGGTCTTCCGGAACACCACACACGTACGGTGCCAGTGTTCACAGTTTGGAAGTTTTGGTGTCCTCATGGATGGATCACACCGAGAGGTAAATTCTAAACAGAAATCCCTTACGGCCTCTGAGGTTCGGTTCACATTAGTGCGACTCCCAGTGTGATCCTGGAGTCCAACTTTCATGCGACTTTTACTCTCCGGCACTCAAGTTGCAAGAAAGTGGCATCAGAGTAATGCAGGAACCTTTTTTAAAGATGCGCTGTGACTAAAGTTGCATCGATTGGAATGGGCGCCAATGAAATTAATGGGCTGTGACCTGTCATGTGACTTTATGGGGTTGATTTACTAAAACTGGAGCGTGCAAAATCTGGTGCAGCTCTGCATAGAAACCAATCAGCTTCCAGGTTTTTTGTCAAATCTGAATTGAAGAAGCTGAAGTTAGAAGCTGAGAAGATGTAGCCAATCAGCTTCTAACTTCAGCTTGGTCAATTAAAGGTGTTGTAAAGGTTCGTGTTTTTTCACCTTAATGCATCCTATGCATTAAAGTGAAAAAACACTTGTCAGTGATCGGCCCCCCAGTTTTACTTACCTGACCCCCTCGAACTTGACCGGCGGGGACGCGATGTCTCTCTGCCCGGGGGTTCTCGGCTGTTGATTGGATAGATTGATAGCAGCGCAGCCATTGGCTTCCCTTGCTGTCAATCAAATCCAATGACGCGAGCACCGGGGGGGGGGGGGGCCAAGTCCTGCATTCGGCCTCTATGGATGCCGAATGCTGAACTCGGGAGCGCACCCGCAAGGTAATCCACTGGGAGAGCGCTTCTCCCAGGGGGTTATCTGATGTGGGGAGGAGCCGCCGGGGGACCCCAGAAGAGCAGGTTCGGGGCCACTCTGTGCAAAAGGAGCTGCACAGTGGAGGTAAGTATAACATATTTGTTATTTTAAAAAAAACAAAAAAAACCTTTAGTGTCACTTTAAGCTTTGAAAAAAAGAAAACAGGAAGCTGATTGGTTTCTATGCAGAGCTGCACCAGATTTTTCACTCTCCAGTTTCAGTAAAGCAACCCTTATGTGTCCAAAGTCGTATATGACAAGTGGCACTAGTATGAACGGAGCCAGAGAGTTTTTAATTTCTTTTTCTTGAATCTCAGTTACTTATGTCCTCAAAGCTGAAGCAGGGGAGTGGCTTCATCTAGTGATTGATTAGCTCTAGTCTACTCGCAGCACTGGGGGGGGGGGGGGCTGGTTTCAATGAATATGACATTCAGCTTGGGGTTTGAACATTCTTCCCATATTTGTGTGAGGTTGTTGCTGTTTTCTCCCAAAAATATAACACAAATGAAATTTTTATTTGTAAAAAAAAAAAAAAAATTCTGGCGGTCTACACCCAAGAAAACCCAGCGGATATTCAGAGCAGACATTTTGAAGGTTGACACTGTGAAAGTACTAGTTAGATCAGGGGTCTCAAACTGTTGGCCCTCTGGCTGTTGTGAAACTACAAATCCCATGAGTCATTGCAAGGCTGACAGTTACAAGCATGACTCCCACAGGCAGGGGCATGATGGGACTTGTAGTTTAGCAACAGCTGGAGGGCCACCAGTTTGAGACCCCTGAGTTAGATGGTCTTATTCCTCTTTCATCTGGTTATCCTGAAAGAGTTGCGTTAAATGTGTTCACCATACACCAGATGCAGTAGGTGGCAATAGACCTGAAAATATATATTGCCAGGGAGGGCAGTGACATCATCCACACAGATAAGCTCAAACATCAGCCAACACCAGAACTTATTCCTGGTGGATTTCTACTGTGGTGACAGAGTGTGGCTGGGTAAGTATACCTTGCGGTGGGCTGTCAGAAACATGTGAATGATGAATACCTGTAAAATATTTGCTGTAAACTTTTGTCTGACCCCACCAGCTTGATCGCCCACTTGTTGGTACTGTCCTTTTGCTGCATTTGTTTACCCAGCCTGCTAGAGACACTTTAACCTATGGTATATGTGTAAATAAGAATTCTGAGCCTTTGTAAAGCAGGTATGGCTTGTTTTAACTTTTTTTGGCTGTATAGGTGGAGGTTCCCTTTAAGCAGTACAGTACAGTTCTAATGTATATATATTATTCTTCCATGCAGCAGCTGGAGGGAGACCTGGAGACTCTGGCCATCGTCACATACACGTGTCTGACCATCTCGCTGGTGGCTCTTTTGACAACATTTGCAATCCTGACATCTCTTAAGGGACTGAAAACCAACACCCGGGGGATCCATTCCAACATCGCCATGGCACTTTTTTTCTCCGAACTGGTCTTTCTGCTGGGCATCAACAGCACAGAAAGCGAGGTGAGAGATGCCGATTTTATTCAGCAATGGGGAAGAATTCAAATTGGACCTTGCACTTCATGCAAGGTCTGCTTTTAATGTGGTTCCCTTCCTGAAATGCTGAAAAAAAATACAAAAGCGAACCAGTGAAGAAAAATAATAGATCATATACGCACCTCTCCCCAACTTCGGCAGTGCAGGGGATGACATCGTCCTGCTGACAAGATCTCTGGGAATGCTGAGCAGCAAATCTCGCAAAAGAAGACGCTGCAGCAGAGCGCTGGCACATCCTCTTGTGAGATTTGGGCTATTCAGTATTCTCCGAGATCTTCCCGGAAGGATGATAGCATCACCCCAAGCACCACGGGAGGAACCAGAGGTAAGATAAGTAAGTATATTATCTAATTATTTACCTGCACTAGGTTTTTTCCTTTCTGTGGACTTTCATCCAGTGGTTTTGCGAGGGGGAAGTTGGGGTTTACCTTCAATAAGCAGATTGTTTCAGGGGCTTGATCTCTGTGATGAATCCTGTATTGAATGAAATGTTAGAGAGGGGCCGTTCTAGGTGGGGCTGATGTGTGCTATGTCAGGCTTTAATAAAGTTGGATGGGATCTGACATCATCGGTGTGTGACTTCTTACTATCCTGTTAAGGTCTGCTTTAAGGTTCACAACAAACAGCATTCTAGAATTGATATTTTAAAACCTGAGTGCCAGTGTGTGCTAGTTTCAAAGCGGCAAGCACCCATGTATTATTGTTTTAGGACCCTATGGCGTAGATTTACTAAAACTGAAGAGTGCAAAATCTGGTGAAGCTCTGCATAGAAACCAATCAGCTTCCATATTTTTTTGTCAAAGCTTAATGCCGCGTACACACGGTCGGACTTTTCGGCTACAAAAGTCCAACAGCCCGTCCGACAGACTTTCGACGGACTTGCAGCGGACTTGCGGCAGACTTTCTAACGAACGGACTTGCCTGCATACGATCACACAAAAGTCCGACGGATTCGTACGTGATGACGTACACCGGACTAAAATAAGGAAGTTGATAGCCAGTAGCCAATAGCTGCCCTAGCGTGGGTTTTTATCCGTCGGACTAGCACACAGACAAGCGGATTTCTGGGTCCGGCGTAGTTACGACGTAAAGATTTGAAGCATGTTTCAAATCTAAAGTCCGTCAGATTTGCGGCTGGAAAAGTCTGCTGAAAGTCTGGGGAAGCCCACAC
Organism: Lithobates septentrionalis; assembly: GCA_037952835.1. NCBI lineage: Eukaryota > Metazoa > Chordata > Amphibia > Anura > Ranidae > Lithobates > Lithobates septentrionalis. Next base: position 994,040 of record JBBDGP010002253.1, read on the forward strand.
ACGATCGGATTGTCAGCCGGCTTTGGTCCGTCGGCGTCCGTCGTACTTTTGTAGACGAAAAGTCCGACCGTGTGTACGCGGCATAATTGAAGAAGCTCAAGTTAGAAGCTGATTGGCTACCATGCACAGCTGCACCAGATTTTGCACTCTCCGGTTTTAGTAAATCAACCCCATTGTTTTGGATATCAAAGTATCACTTTGTCATTGCTTTGAATCTGGAAGTGTTTGTTCCATTATTCTAGATCACAGAATTTCACTTTGTCATCGTTTTGGTACCCTCTAGGGTCATTGTGTCCACCTTATAAAACCCTATATGGGGCATACTGTATTAAGAAAGCAGAATATATAACTTTCAGCAAACAATTACAGCAGGTGAATCTTCAGGGTGCATGTATTTTAAATGACAGTGATTGATTGATTGATTCACCACCAGAAAATGTTTGTTTAAAGCCACATTCACTGCTTCGTGCTTCATAAAAAGAACCGTTACTCTGGATCCAAAAGTGTCATTTTGAAACATCTGTGTGGACCCCTAAGTGCCCGCATTTGATGAAATGTAGGGACAAATCTTATATCTTAATCGTGCAGAACAGGACACAAACTGAGTATTTATAGAACCTGGGTTATAGTCTAGTACAGGGGTGTCAAATTCAATTTCATTGCGAGCTGCATCAGCAGTATGGTTGCCCTAAAAGGACCAGTTGTTTCTGGGGTGCGTTACGTACAGAGTGCAGGGTTCAGAAGTGCGTTACGTACAGAGTGCACAGTTCAAGAGTGTGCTGTGTAGAGAGTGCAGAGTTCAGGAGTGCGGTGTGTACAAGGTGCAGAGTTCAGGAGTGCGCTGTGTACAGAGTGCAGGGTTCAGGAGTGCGCTGTGTACAGAGTGCAGGGTTCAGGAGTGCGCTGTGTACAGAGTGCAGGGTTCAGGAGTGCGCTGTGTACAGAGTGCAGGGTTCAGGAGTGCGCTGTGTACAGAGTGCAGGGTTCAGGAGTGCGCTGTGTACAGAGTGCAGGGTTCAGGAGTGCGCTGTGTACAGAGTGCAGGGTTCAGGAGTGCGCTGTGTACAGAGTGCAGGGTTCAGGAGTGCGGTGTGTACAGGGTGCAGAGTTCAGGAGTGTGGTGTGTACAGGGTGCAGAGTTCAGGAGTGCGGTGTGTACAGGGTGCAGAGTTCAGGAGTGCGGTGTGTACAGGGTGCAGAGTTCAGGAGTGCGGTGTGTACAGGGTGCAGAGTTCAGGAGTGCGGTGTGTACAGGGTGCAGAGTTCAGGAGTGCGGTGTGTACAGGGTGCAGAGTTCAGGAGTGCGGTGTGTACAGGGTGCAGAGTTCAGGAGTGCGGTGTGTACAGGGTGCAGAGTTCAGGAGTGTGGTGTGTACAGAGTGCAGGGTACAGGGGTGTGTTATGTACAGAGTGCAAAGTTCAGGAGTGCGCTATGTGCAGGGTACAGGAATGCGTTCCTTACAGAGTTCAGGGGTGTACTGTGTACAGAGTGCAGGGTTTAGGGGTGCCCTATGTACAGTGTGCAACCCCAACCACCCCCCACCCCCGAAAAGCTTTCTCGCATCTCTCTCTCTTACCTTGCCTGGCTCTATACCTCCCTGTGTAGGCGGCTCTGTGTAGGTGGCTCTGCCCAGGTAGATCATCCTTTCTCTCAGATTTTGAGATCTGTTCCCAACGTGAGCGTGTGCTAGGATATGTTAGTTTCAGGAGCTGTTGAGAGCAAAACTGCCCCGTGCACACACTTAAGGCTTCTGTGTTTACAAGTGACAGCGGGGAGCTGAAGTGGAGGGTGAGAGCCAGAGGTGGGTGCAAAACTGGGTGCAAGGGCCACATGACGAGGCCTGGAGGGCCGCATAGGGGCCGCGGGCCTTGTGTTTGACATACAGCATGTGCTCTAGTACCTTCAGGTTATTGGACACTTTCATTTCTCCACAATCTGATTTGTAAAATCTCCAACAGATCTGCCAACAGTTCTGTAGTGCAAACAATTTCCCAAACAGAAGCAAATATAGTTTATCGTACAGGGTAACCCTCACATTACATGGTTTTGGGAAATCTATGGCAAATTGTACAGATATTTTACAATCAGATTATAATGTGTATGTTCAGATTTAAATCTGGTGGTCAGTGCTCAGTTTTTCGGCTCTCACAAGATTTGGGTTTTTATTGTGGACCTCAAGTAACAATATTTTTTTGATCATAGGATGTCAGATATCTGTAACCTCAAGTGTCAGTGTGTTTTTAGTCTGGTTTATGGTGATCCATAATCTTAAAACCAGGACTAGGAAGGACTAAAGTTGAAACAATGAAGTCAGAGTAAGCTGGAATTAATATAAGATGATCTGTGTTAGTAATCAATTTTTTTCCATCCTCAGTTTCTCTGCACCGTCATCGCCATCCTGCTGCATTATTTTTTCCTGTCCACCTTCTCCTGGCTGTTTGTGGATGAGCTTCACATCTATCGCATGCAGACCGAAGTAAGGAACATAAACTTTGGTGCTATGAGATTTTACCACGCCATTGGTTGGGGTGTCCCCGCCATAATCACAGGTAAGCTGCACATAATTAGGGGCTGTAAAAAATATAGCTATCTAAAGGGAAACTTCAGCTATGGGTGGATTTTGGTGGGCTAATTCTCCCCCTACTTCTTATATGTCTTTGCCATTTCATTAGTGAGCTGCCAGGGGGGGCTCCTGTCAACACGCTGTTGCTGTTCCAGAGTAGAGATGAGCTTGAGTGTCTTCTAAATTCATCTTTAACTCAAACTCCTGCTTTTTTTTTTGTACCCCAATAAGCTGCAGTCAGGGGCAATCCCTACACTGCAGCTCACTTGGGAGCGTTGAAAGTGTTTTGTTATATCTGTTTGATAAGTGCAATAAAATGCCTGCTGATCCTGCCAAACATACAGTGAACTCATAGCTTCCTGTGCTGTCACCCCCTCACCTATGCTCCCACCTGAATTATTACGTCACTGTCAAACAAAATCTCCTGCACTCAACAGTAGTGCGATGGCAATGGAAGAAGCCTGCAATTCCTATGGCTCCCAGTACATGCACAGGCCTTGCTGCCCTCCAAGGGTCAGGGGATACCCAATGGAAACACTGTGGAAAAGAATGAAGAGAGGGCGCACCAACCTTATGCGTTACCCAAGTAATATTTATTAAAATCAGAAAGAAGGAAACATACTCACAAACAAGTGAATTATAAAAGCATATCAGAGTCCACAATGGACAAAGAGCAACCAGGTCACCAGGACTGTGACCAAAACACGACTGAGGACCTTCCAGATGTCTGACGCGTTTCGAGGGGGGATTCCCCTCTTCCTCAGAGCCTCTAAGCCTCTTTTTGGCCATGATATGCTTTTATAATCCACTTGTTTGTGAGTATGTTTCCTTCTTTTTGATTTAAATAAATATTACTTGGGTAACGCGTAAGGTTGGTGCACCTTCTCTTCATTCTTTTACTGAATTATTATGTGTTACCGGTATTTATATAGCTCCAAACCTTTATGCAGCATTTAACATACTATTCATCACATCAGTCCCTGTGCTTAAAGTGGAGTTTCAGGCTAAACCTAACTAGTACTAAAATGATTCCTTCTACCTTTTTAACACCTATGCTGACGAACCTGCCGGGATTGTTAGAGAGAGAGCAATAATTCTAGCTCTAGACCTCCTCTGTAACTCAAAACATGCAACCTGTAGAATTTTTTAAATGTTGCCTATGGAGATTTTTAAGGGTAAAAGTTTGTTGCCATACCACGAGCGGGCGCAATTTTGAAGCGTGACATGTTGGGTATCAATTTACTCGGCGTAACATCATCTTTCACAATATCAAAAAAAAATGGGCTAACTTTACTGTTGTCTTGTTTTTTAACTCAAAAAAGTGTATTTTTCCAATAAAAGTGCGCTTGTAAGACCGCTGCGCAAATAAGGTGTGACAGAAAGTATTGCAATGACCGCTTTTTTATGCTCTAGGGTGTTAGAAAAATATATATATAATGTTTGGAGGTTCTAAGTAATTTTCTAGTAAAAAAAAATGATTTTAACTTGTAAACAACAAGTTTGAGAAATAGGCCCGGTCCTTAAGCGGTTGTATACCCTCAGAAAAAAAAAAAAAAGCCCTGTAAGGCAAAGGCATAATGAGCTAGTATTCACCGCATACTAGCTCATTATGAAATACTTACCTTAGAATGAGGTCCCCATATCGCAGGCTGGTCTTCCTGGTTCGCGGCTCCGGCGCTGTGAGTGGCTGGAGCCACGATGACATCACTCCACCGCATGCGCACAGGAGTCTTCCGCCCGGCAAGGTCCGGCAACGTCTGCCGGACCTTCAGCCGGGCATTCACAGCGCATGCGCCGCTGACGTCAGCGGCTGCATGCATGCAAAGTGAATATCTCCTAAACCGTACAGGTTTAGGAGATATTCATTTTACCTACAGGTACGCCTTATTATAGGCTTACCTGTAGGTAAAAATTAAAAAAAAAAGTGGGTATACAACCACTTTAAGTGGTTAAAATATTAAATATATTAAATATTTAATAAATGAATTTATTGGCTCTTCCTTGCAGGCTTGGCAGTGGGACTGGACCCGGAAGGTTATGGAAATCCAGACTTCTGTTGGATCTCGATTTATGATAAACTTGTGTGGAGTTTTGCTGGACCCATCGCCATAGTGATTGTGGTGAATTTTCTTATTAGCGCAAAACATGTTAAAAAACATTTTGTTTTCCCCCCAGCTGAGAATTTGTAGTAACACACCTCTCTATTCTGTTCTCTTCAGCTAAATGGCGCCATGTTTCTTATGGTGGCAAAACTCACCTGCGCGCCCGGACAGAAGGAGGCCAAGAAGACTTCTGTCCTGTAAGTCCTCTTTCAGTCCATTTTAGATTGGCCATCCTATTTTTCTACTTGGCATAGCAACCATTCAGATGCTCGTATTTTCTAACCAGTGCTAAAAAAAAACAGCAGGGTTCTGATTGGTCAGTTGTGCTCCTGAAGAACAGTGGGGCCAACGCAACCAAACAGGTTCTTGTATTAATCTCCACTGGAAGGATGCCCACTGTGGTGTGGATGGTTCAGACTGAAAAAGAAGACCTGTATTTTTTTATGGAGAACCCGTCACCTTGTCTATTCAGGTTCTATCTAAGGTAGCCCCCCCCCCCAGTAATACTTACTTTGGTTGCATTCTTTTGCCACTCCGTTCATCTGCCAGAGCCCTAAGAAATACCTGGAAGATTTGGAGGAGAAGGTGACCTTTTTCCCAAGATGCAGTGTTGGGCCCTGAGAGGTCAACGTTGTCACATGGGGGAGGAGAGCATGTCAATATCACTGTATGAGCTCCGTAATGGAACTGTTTATACAGGGATTAGACCTATGGCTCAGACGAACAAATGAGCTGAGGTACTGTATATATCCGTAGGTAAGTAGGTGCGCTTTCAAGAGAACCCATCGTGTTCCTCTCAATGGGCAAAGTGACAGATCACCTTTAAATTACTTTAGCTAAGGATATCTATCCTCCTGCCCATAATGACCAATCAAGACTCCTTATGCACCCAGTGCTCTTTTAAAGCCCATCTCCGGGCAAAAAAAAGGTTTCCCATGCAGTGAGGCTGTGCCTACATTGTACGGTTTAACTGCTCATTTTTATCTAGGAAAGAGAAATTATGAATGGCCTCAGAAAACAGTGGTGATAACAAGGTAGAGTCAAATAAAAGTTGTACCATCATCCAGAAATTATTTTAAGATAAAGGGGTTTGGAGCCTGGTTCCCAGCCAAGGTACTCACCAAAAAGCTAGGGGCAATTGGATTATCTCGGTACAAAGGTAATTTCACATATATGAGCAATCATGTAAAAAAGTATACAAAATTTTTATTAATACATAACAGCAATAACAGTAATAAATTAAAAAATAGGTGACGATCCATGTATATATCACCAAGATAATACTCCCCTGATGGGGAAAATCACAGTGGGATAGTTGGTCACGGACAGCGTTTCTACTAGTTTCGCGGACCAGGCCGCTTCATCGGGAAAATATCTGCGATTAAATTAGTACATAATTGCATAATTGTAAAAAATTGCATTTAATCACATACAGCAAAAAAACATTTTTTCAAGAAGTATATGAATTAAATAATATACAATTATTATATAGGGACAGATACAGGACCGCTTACCCAAATCCCAGTTTGCACAAGGCGCAGAGCGTCACCAGTAGGGGTCTCCCGCGGCGACCGGGAGGGAGACTAGCTATTCAAAAGGCTGGAGTCTGAATGGAATAAAATATATAGAGTGAGTAAAACCATGAACTGAAACATGTGGAGAGGGGAATATCTAATAGGGCGTACACACGGTCGGACTTTGTTTGGACATTCCGACAACAAAATCCTAGGATTTTTTCCGACGGATGTTGGCTCAAACTTGTCTTGCATACACACGGTCACACAAAGTTGTCGGAAAATCCGATCGTTCTGAACGCGGTGACGTAAAACACGTACGTCGGGACTCTAAACGGGGCAGTGGCCAATAGCTTTCATCTCTTTATTTATTCTGAGCATGCGTGGCACTTTGTCCGTCGGATTTGTGTACATACGATCGGAATTTCCGACAACGGATTTTGTTGTCGGAAAATTTTATCTCCTGCTCTCCAACTTTGTGTGTCGGAAAATCCGATGGAAAATGTCCGATGGAGCCCACACACGGTCGGAATTTCCGACAACACGCTCCGATCGGACATTGTCCATCGGAAAATCCGACCGTGTGTACGGGGCATAAGAAAGAGGAAAATGGAGGAAATATCCTCCCAGCACAAGACCTGTCTGGCACCCCTGCCAGTTGCTCCAGAGCTTAGTAAATGAGGTAAAACTTCACTTTGCAAAGAATACCCAATCACATGCAAGGAAAATAATAAAAAAAAACATAATTTTTGCTTGCACCTGATTGGATGATGAAAGTCAGCAGAGCTTTTGTTCATTTACTAAGCTCTGGAGCAGTTGCACTTTGCAAAGTGCACAGTCTATTTTCCATTAGTAAATCATCCCCTATTCTTTTGCCCGGTGTTGGGCTTTAAAGCATTTGACTGATTGCTATGAATTGCATTACCAATTTGCCAACTTGGATGTCATAAATGTCTTTTTTATGTATCTACTGAGCATGTATATTCTGTATTGGAATGTCTGTGTGTACCGTACAGGAGCTGTGTGTCTGAACAAGCAATATGATACATGTGGATATACCAGAGCCAGTATTGTATAGGTAGTTTACGTTTTTTTAAGGAATGATTCATGTTATTTGAAGTGAATAATAATGTATACTTATATTGATAGATGGGATCCCCACCCATGATTTTATTTCTGTTTGTGTTAAAGGGGTTTCCACCTTCAGGTAACTTTATTCTTTTGTTTGTATGGCCAATCTGTACCTTTAAAGCAGACTTTCCAGCTAACTGGCTAGGTTCACTTATTTAACCTCCCTAGCGGTAATCCCGAGAGTGTCTCAGGGATTAAATTTCAGTACCATTAGTGGTAACCCCCGAGACACTCTCGGGACTGCATCGCAGTATCCTGGTACAGTACAGGTTACTTACCTTGCCCCCAGGATCCTGAGATGTCTCCCTGCTGTGTTCTCCGCCGTATCCTCCGCCCGATTTACTGTGTTCCGGGCTCCGTTCCCTGCGAGCGGCGCGACGCACGGGGATGGAGCCAGAGGGAATTTTTTAAAAAGTGAAAAAAACAGAACACATACAGTACACTGTAATCTTATAGATTACATTAATGTATCCAATTATTTCACCTCCCTTTTGTCCCTAATGCTTTTTCCAGTGCCCTGCCTGCAGTTTTGTATTATAAATACTGTTCTGCCTGGAAACTTGAGATTGTCCATGGCAACCAAAAAGCGTCCGTTTACGTCAAAAACGGTTTTAGACCAGCTAGAAAACAGCGATAGTGAATTAGAATCACTTGCAGAATTGAGCGATAGGGATTTGTGGGGAAATTCGTCATCAGACACTGAAAGGAATGACAGCGACAATTCTGCAACTGAGAAAATGTCAGTGTTTTTGATTTGATTACATTATTGAATACATTTTATTATTATTATTATTATTATATTATTATTTGTTATAATTATTTATAGTTATTTATTGTATTATAATTTTATGATTTCGTGTTTCAAACTTTATCATACCTGGGATGTCTACTAGACTCTTGTTTGGACAGATTTAAAGTGACACTAAAGGTTCGGGTTTTTAAAAAAAAAAAATAACAAACATATACTTACCTCCACTGTGCAGCTTGTTTTGCACAGAGTGGCCCCGAACCTGCTCTTCTGGGGTTCCTCGGCGGCTCTCGCGGCTCCTCCCCACATCAGATAACCCCCTCGGAGAAGTGCTCTTCCGGGGGGGTTACCTTGCGGGTGCGCTCCCGAGTCCAGCATTCGGAGTCCATAGAGGCCGAATGCAGGACTCGGCCCAGCGCCCGCGTCATGGGATTTGATTGACAGCAGCGGGAGCCAAAGGCTGCGCTGCTATCAATCTATCCAATCAAGAGCCGAGAACCCCGGGCAGAGAGCGTGTCCCTGTGGGACAAGTTCTAGGGTTCAGGTAAGTAAAACGGGGGGGGGGGGCTGGGAGGCCGGTCACTAATAGGTGTTTTTTCACCTTAATGCATAGGATGCATTAAGGTGAAAAAACACAAACCTTTACCCCTTTAAGTGTGTTATTCTTAAGAATTACAGGTCTACAATATAAAACGCCAAATTTCCATGTGAAACAATGTACCGCTTTGGAGACGCAAAAATCTGACATAATCATACCGCCAGGGAGGTTAAGGTGTCCCTCATCTCCCCACATCCCTAAAAAAGCATAAAGGTATTTGTGGGACGAGAACTATTTATATGACATACTCACATTTCCCAGTCTTTCGTATTGCAGGGGGTGATGCCATCCTTCTGCCAATAAGATCCCTGGGAATGCTGAGTACTCCAATTCTCAGTAGAACATTGCAGGATCATTTTCTCACAAGATTTGGGCTACTCATCATTTTCTGAGAACCCTCCAGAGGGAGGATGATGTCATACTTACCTAGGTGCCACAAGAGGAAGCTAAGGAAAGGTAAGTATATTATCGAACTTTTACCACCCCCCAGGTAGGTACTTTTAGGAAGTGTTTTAGGAAGGAGGCACCTTGAATAAGCTCACCTTGCCACTGAGGTGGAAGGTTGGATTTAACGGCAAACAGCTAAATTTACAGTTAAAATTTGTAAATTTGAAGTCTCTTACCTGCTAGAAATATAGCACTTCTTTTCAGTTGTGCTTTGGATTAAGGCAAATACACACTATAGAAGGACATGCTTTGTTCATTTTTCATTTTCGGATGTTTATAACCACTTAAAAGCATTATAATTTGGCCAAGGACCACCCCAGCCCCCCCCCCCCCCCCAGTCTATTATTAGATATTGAAGAGTAAAGGTGAGCTTTGTTTTGGTCTGAACTTAAGTTTGGTCTGAACCCAGAAGGAAGCTGTTACTCCTGCCCACTGCTGCCCAATCACCTGTGGCCAGGGCATTCCCTGCCTTGTTGCAGATGCAGATACACAGTTGGGCTGGGATGCTTGTGATATCATTGGACCTATTATGGTCCCAGTACAGAGAGAGAGCTGAGATAGAGAGGACTAAAGGTGGGCCAACATCCCTGTGTACATGAAACAGAGAACAGGGTTCCCCCTTATGTGATTTTAAAGGCCCTAGTGGTGATATACCACCTACAAGCAAAAATGCGCACCGCAATATAGAATGCAGGCTTCACCCCCAACGCGTTTCAGGACCCTTACAACATCTAGTCATTATGTCATGTTGTCATGTAATTGTATTAGCCACTCTTTTCGCAGCAAGTATTTGTATGTCATGTATTTTTTGAAATCCTTTATAGTATAATACATTTCTATTTTTATATATAATACGCATTTTTGCTTGTAGGTGTTATATCACCACTAGGGACTATAAAATCCCATAAGGGGGAAACCTGTTCTCTGTAATATGGTCACAGTGGGTGGGAATGACGCATTCCGTCTGGCTCATCGCTATTGAAGAGAAGCCAAACACTGATGAGGTCAAAGTTTACCTAAAGCCCAATCCTTTTTTTTTTTTTTTTTATGTTTTTGTCAGGTTTTCATTGCTGTCTGTGTGCCATTAAGAAGACTTTCCTCCCACTTTGTGTCCCAGAGTAAAAACAGGAAGCAAAAGAAAATCTGACAATCGACAGAATTTTCTCCCACTGTGGACAAACACACAGATGTCCCCATTGGAAGATCTTCTCCTCGCCTCCTGTATTGGTGGCAACTGTAACATTTTTGGATTTCCTATCCCCTGTCCCTGTAACAATGGTTGCCAGGAATATAGAGAAGGTGACTCTCCCCAACGGTTGCATGAAAATGTGCAGACTAGGAATACGTTTATTGGAGAAAAGAGCAGAGTAGAGAGATGATCTTATTAGCCTGCTGCTTCTTCTTTCACTGTCCAGTCAGCAGACTGGAGGTGGAGAGCATGTAGGCAGGTGCAGTCTGCTTTCTCCACTGTAGGTGGTCCTCAACTGGAGCGGTAATGCAGCTGGAGAGGCAGTCAAGAGAAACGTTGTTTTCTTGGTCCCCTGGAGCAGCGTTTCGATTGGCTACGCTGCATCCAGGTGGCCATCTTGGGTCAAGCAGAGTCTTTTTAAGTCCCTGCTCTCAGGTTTTGGCATGCATTTGCGAAGTGGCTAGTCTAGGGAGAGCTCACCCATCTGTCAGGAACAGTACTAGCGGTAAGGAGAGGTCCAGAGGATTAAGGAAAGCGTAGAGCCTACGTCTACACTTCTGCAAGCTCTCTCTTGGGTTGGACTGGCCATGCCGCCTTGCACCTCCCTCGGCAGATGCTACCTTCAGCTTGGACCTACTATCGCTGAATCTCCACTGCATTGACTGTGAGTTCCCAGACAGGCGTTCTCCCCAATAGGTTGCTGTAACTGTTCTGCGAGTTCTGCAATACACTGTTTGCTGCACTCCGTGCCTCTGTGTCATTACTGCCACCACATTACTGCAGCTCCTAGCCCACAAGAGGACACCACTGTATTCCTTCCTCAGCTGTAAAATTGATGTCATCCGCCTACCAATGCTTTGTTAATCGGCACAGGATAGACCGAAATAGAAATCCTTTGGCAGATAAAATAGCTCCTGTATTTCATCTGTGTATTTAGTTGTTTGCCTGGAGTTCAGCCTTGATATAAAGATAGATTTCAGTTAAAGTGGTTGTTAAGGTACTCTAACCAGTATACACCATCAGCACTGCCTCCTATTGTAGTATCCCCCTTTGTGTGTGATTTATAAAAATAAATGCTGCAAATACCTAATTTAACTGCCAAGATTGCGATCACATGACCAGGCAGCTTTCTCCTTTCCTCCTCTGAGAGATGCAGAGGGTGGGGCTGAGATTCCTCTGCTGATGTCAGTCTAGAGGGGAGGAGGAGAGAGCTGGCTGGTCATGTGATCACAATCTTGGCTCTTAAATTAGGTATTTACAGTGTTTATATTTATAAATCATTCACAAGGAGGGACACTGCAATAGGAGGCAGTGCTGATTGTATATACAGGTTAGTGTTATGAGAGCAGCCGGGGGGGGCTCACATACACACAGAGAGGGGAGGGGGGAGGAGGACACAGGAGCAGAGAGGAGAGCAGATAGCAGGCTGCTGATGACAGAGGCACGTAAGCTGACCACGGTGTCTAGTCTCAGAAGCCATGATACACCGTGGTCAGTTTACAGAGGGGTGGGGAGAAACCGGCAGGATCAGCCAGGTTTTTTAGGTGTTACAGGGGGCCAAATGACACAGGACAAGCACTGTGTCAAATAACATGCTTTAAAGGAGCAGGATCAATTTTTTTGTTTTTGTTTGGGTTAACAAACGCTTTAATTGTACTAGAAATTTAATAGCTAAATAGCTCCATTTTTGTATATTTTTCGAAAATTCTGCTTTAAAGTTATCTGAAAGTGGAACACCCCTTTAAGTAGCCTCCTGTACCCTGCATGCTACAGAATGTATTCCCTGTTGGTGGAAATACAGAAGATATGTAGTAGTGTTCTCTTTTCCTAGTGTAATCTGTATGTCTGTGCTCTCGGCACCCTTCTTCCTGTCTCCCTGTAGCATGACTTTGCGAAGTTCCTTCGTTCTCCTCCTGTTAATCAGCACTACCTGGCTTTTCGGTCTGCTGGCTGTTAATAACAGCATTCTGGCCTTTCACTACCTCTATGTTCTCCTCTGCAGCCTGCAGGTAAAAAAAAAAATCACTTCATATTTCTGAAGGCAATTATGTTCATTTAAAGGGTTACTTCATCCTACATCAATCTTTTTAATAAAGGGTAGATCCTTGCAGCTTGAATCACCCGCTGGATGACATGATCTCCCAAGAAAATTCAGCAGCAAGGCTTTCCTGCCAAACTGCCACTGCAGGAAAAAGGGCACTGCAGGTGGGCGGAGTTGGGAACCCAGTGGCAGATATCTAATTGCCAAATGCCTTAGAGGAGGTGGTGGGTGATTCAAGCTACAAATTGCGCATTAGCCTCGAGTGTACTGACACATTTAATGCCGGGCCTGTTTCTGGAATTTAAAGTGTAGCCGTCACTCAAGATGGAGGCAGCCATGTTCTGGACAAGAAATACAACCAATGAATTTATTAGGAGTCTGTAATATCTCCGTGATGTCACCGATTCTCAGTAAATTGATAGGTTGATAGTTTGTTCACAGAATGGCAGCCTTGTATGTTTATGGGTGGTAGACACACATTAAAAATCATTATTTTCAATAAATATTACTTTTGTGCTTTTGGAAATGTCATGTCTAATGTAAGCACAGACACTCAAAGCTCTATGCGACAATTGCATATTATCATTTATTATTTGTATTCCTTTATACCTGTGTAGTTCCTCTTTATTAGGCTAGTAATAATGTTTTTGATGTTATGGAAATGTGAATCCTTCTCGGAAGAGAAATGGTCTCAGCTGTTCGTTTTCCCAGCGAGCAAGCTGTTTCTCGAAGCAGGTACAAGCTGTCTTTTGACAAATACACTCTCCGGCCACTTTATTGGGTAAACCTGTTCAATTGCTTGGCAACACAAATTGCTAATCACCCAATCACATGGTAGCAACTCAATACATTTAGGCATCTAGACGTGGTGAAGACGGCTTGCTGAAGTTCAAACCGAGCATCAGAATGGGGAAGAAAAGGGATTTAAGTGACTTTGAACGTGGCATGGCTGTTGGTGCCAGACAGGCTGGTCTGAGTATTTCTGGGATTTTCACACACAGAAAATGGTGGGAAAAAGAGAAAACATCCAGTGAGCGGCAGTTTGGAGGAAAATGCCTTGTTGATGTCAAAGGTCAGAGGAGAATGGGCAGACTGGTTCCAGATAATAGAAAGACAGCAGTAACTCAAATAACCATCTCTGAACGCACAACACGTCCAACCTTGGACTACAGCAGCAAAAGACCACACCGGGTGCCATTCCTGTCAGCTAAGAACAGAAAACTGAGGCTACAATTCGCACAGGATCACCAAAATTGGACAACAGAAAATTAGAAAAACTTTACCTGTTCTGATGGATCTCCATTTCAGCTGCCACATTCAGATGGTTGGGTCAGAATTTGGTGTAAAGAACATGAAAGCATGGATCCCTCCTGCCTTGTATCAACGGTTCAGTCTTGTGGTGGTGGTGTAATACTGTGGGGGATATTTTCTTGGCACACTTTGGGCCCTTAGTACCAATTAAGCATCGTTTAAACACCACGGCTTACCTCAGTGTACCCATCTCCTCCATGTCACAAAGCTCCAATCATCTCACTACTGGACAATGAGGTCACTGTACTCCAATGGCCTCCACACTCACCACATTTCATCCAATGGAGCACCTTTGCAAAGTGGTGGAATTATCTGAATCTGAAGCAACTGCCTGATGCTATCATGTCACTATGGACCAAACTCTCTGAGAAAGATTTCCAACACCTTGTTGAATCTGTTCCACGAAGAATGAGGGCAAAAAGGTGTCCAACCCGGTGTATCTAATAATGTGGCAAGTGAGTGTATGTTCTTGTTGCAGTAGTTATTAGTTATCAAGAGGTAACTTGCACCTGATTTAATAAAGTGTATGTCCAGCCAACACTTTTTATTACATTTGGATAAAATGAGGAAGAGTTAGAACATGTTTTATTTACACAGAGTTTTCACAGCTGCTAGAGGGCTTTGGCAAGAGAGACGGTGCAATAAAGAGCTTGCAACACCCTCTCTGCACAGATAGTGTTAAATGTGATAGTAAGAGGAATGACATTCTTGGGACATGGTCCTTTAGCACCCAGTGTCTCCCCCCTAGAGAGCTGTGAACTGCTGTAGCAGCATAGATTGCAAGTCCTGATGCCGTTTTGCAATGAAGAACAGCCCATAAGAATCATACTAAATATTCTGTCAATGTTGACAGCTGAGACATTGTATTGTTTTTTTACATTCTGTCCCAATAGGGTTTGGCCATGCTGGTTATCTTCTGTGTCCTCAATGAGGAATTCCAGGAAGTGTGGAAGATTGTATGTTTCGGCAAGAAAGGGCCGGGAGAGGAGGCAGCGAGACAAGCTCCAATGGGGGTAATTCTTTAGTACTTATATTCTGGTATGTCACCTACAGCTCTCGGCCATGGCTTCTGATCAGGAGTCAGTGGGATGGGCTGCCAATCATGAGACCGTTGTGAGAGTCAATCACAGCGGTCACATGATAAATAGGACAGTACAGCTGGCCCTCTTGCTCATCAGGTGCCTGGGCCCCCCCTTTTGAGCGAATAGGGCCCAAGCCCAGTACAGGAGGGCCGGCTGTACTGCCTTTTTTTTAGTGGCTCTGGCTGTAAACCACCCCTATGGCAAAATACTGGCATTTCTGAAAATGTCAGTAGTAATTTTAGTTCACAAAATAAGTATTTACATAGCTGAAATTGTCCGTATCTGAAACTAATTATAATATCTTTCTTATATGCTATTTTCAGGGTCCAAATGCCTACAATAACACTGCATTGTTTGAGGAGAGCGGTTTAATCCGGATCACTTTAGGAGCTTCTACTGTGTCTTCTGTCAGCAGTGTCCGCACAGCGCGCACCCACTCCAGCCACAGGCCATATCTAAGGTAAGTTGTATGCAGGGTGCCACCATGTATTCTAAGCTAGCAGAACATGCAATACCGGGCACTTTCCCCCCTTCCTGCTCAGGACAATTTTCAGCTTTCAGTACTGTCGCATTTTGAATGACAATTGCGCAGTCATGCAACACTGTACCCAAACTAAATTTTTATAATTTTTATTCCCACAAATAGAGCTTTCCTCAGAGATTTTGGTCCATAGTGGTGATATTTTATCACCTCTGGGGTTTTTATTTTTTGCTAAACAAACTAAAAAAGACCTACATTTTTGAAGAAAAAAAGTTTTTCTTTATTTCTGTCCTAAAATTTAGTTTTTTCCTGCACTGATGAGGCGGCACTGAGTTGGCACTGGTAAGGTGGCACTGATGGACACTGATATTTAGAATTGATGGGCACTGTTTGGCACTGACAGGCAGCACTAATAGGCACAGACCGGCGGCACTAATGGGCACTGACCGGCGGCACTGTTGGGCACTGATAGGTGGCACTGATGAACACTAATAGATGGCACTGATGGGCAGCACTGATGATGAGGTACTGACAGGTGTTACTGCTGGGCACTGTGGTGGGATCTGATTGGCACTGTGGTGGGCACTGGCACTTTGATTGGCACTGACAGACGTTATTGATAGGGCACTGACTGGCAGCTGTTGGGCACTGATTGGCAGCTGATGGGGGCTGTGCTGATAATCAATGTGCTGATTATCAGCACAGACCCCCTCTGACAGGGAGAGCCGCCAATCGGCTCTCCCTGTCAGCGCAAGCCGAGGAATGCCGTCAGAGGCTCCTTACCACGATCGGAGATGTGGTGTGTTAGATGGGCGCACGCCGGCTTGTCATCCTGCTGGGTGTCATATGACACCCAGTTATCGTAACAGAACCACCGCCCGGCCGTCAATCTGCTATAGGCCGGGCGGGAAGTGGTTAACCACTTCCTGACTGCCCACCGCAGATCTACTGTGGCAGTGCGACCGCCCTGTGCCAGATCACGTACCTAGTATGTGATCTGACACTTCCAGGCCTGGGTCGTGCATGCCCACTGCCGGCGTCCTGCTCCCGCTGTGATCACACACAGCGGGAGCCCAACGACGGGTATCACGGACTCAATGCCGCTTAAACAGGCAGATTGCCTTTCTGTCAGTAGGGAAGGTATTGATCCTGTGTTCCTGCATGCGCAGTAGGGAACCAGGCTGTGAATCCGCAAGGCTTCACTTCCTGATTCCCTTACTAAAGATGCCGGAGCTGAGGGACGGGTTGGCTTCGGGTGAGAACATCACAGGCGCCCTGTACAGGTAATGTCCTTATTTTAAAAGTCAGCACTTGCAGTATTTGTAGCTGCTGACTGTTCTTTTTTTTTTTTCCCGGCGGAACTCCGCTTTAACAAAAAGACCAAAATAAACATTATTTTCTTTGCTCTTATTTTCAGGGAAAACATTGCCGCTCGCAAGGGATCAGCCAAGGACCAAGGTTTGCTCAGTCATCACTCCGGCCCTACCGACCTTGATGTAGCCATGTTTCATCGAGACGCAGGAGGAGGTAAACACATAACTCTGCCAGTCGCTGATGATGGCCTTTTTTTAAAGAGATGTTCGTAATTGTTGGAGGTGCTAAAAAGAGGACATGTTGCCATTGGCGCCCAGTTAGCTTCTTTCTGACCTGTCCAATGTTTCTGAAGGAGAATTATCCTGATTGCTAACATAAGTTAATAACTTATTATAAGTATACCATATAGTGTAAGTTCTGTTTTCCAGTTCTAAATCTGCTGGAAATTTACATGTGGTCTCCCTAGGGCAAGATTCAGACTCGGACAGTGACCTTTCACTGGATGAGGAACGCAGCCTGTCCATCCCCTCGTCAGAAAGTGAAGAAAACGTCCGCCCTCGAGGCAGGTTTCAGCGTCAGTTTAAAAGAGCGGCTCACAGTGAGAGGCTACTCACCAACCCATCTAGTCACAGCCCTAAAGGTAAACTCACCAAGTGAAATGTAGAATGTCCATTCAAAAATCTGAAAGTTTCAGAGTCTATTGCATCCTGATTTTATAATAGTTCTTAAAAATTGCTGAAGCAGTGAAGGATATTTCCCGGGCAACTGTTGGAGACATATGGTATTTAAAAAGGTGAACCTTAGACATGTGCGTTTAGTTCCAAATTCGCTTTTTAACGAATTTAGACAAATTTGTTAATTTGGGAAATATCCAAATTTCTGAATATTCGGAAATTCGAAAACTCAGGCATTCAAAATTCGGACATTCGAAATTTGGAAATTCGAAATTAGAAAATTCAGAAATTCGGCAATCCAAAAATAAAAATGAATATCCGAAAATTCAAAAACCCGAAAATCCAAAAATCTGAAATAATAACTAATAATAACTTAACTATTACTAACTATTAAATTATAGGTATTGGAATTTCCTTTCAAATTTGGCTGTTAGTGAACGTAACGAATACGAATTTATCCGAAGTTACGAATTATCCATAATAACAAATGCCGTATCTAAACGAATGGAGCGTAACAAATTAATAATAATAAATAACAATAATAATAATATAATAATAATAACAAAAATGTATTATTATTATTATTTGTTATTATTTTGTTCGGTTGCATTTGTTTAAATGCGGCATTCTTTATTCTGCATAATTTGTAACTTCAGATAAATTCATATTCGTTGCGTTCACTAACAGCCAAATTTGAAAGGAAATTCAAATACCTATAATTTAATAGTTAGTTATTATTTTGAATATTTGGATTTTTGGATTTTCGTTCTAATTTTGGAATTTTCCTTTCTTATGTTCAATTTTTCGGATTTTCGAATTTCTGAATTTTCAAATTTCTGAATTTCCGTATTTTAGACTTTCCGAATTTTCGAATTCCAAATTTTCCAATTACGAATTTTCAAATTTCCAAATTTTCCTATTAAGAATTTTCCAATTTTCCAATTTCCAAATTTTTCGAATTTCCGAATTTTTAAATCCCCCAAAAAAAACAAATGTAACGAAAACAAATTAATTTTTCAGCATTGCACATGTCTAGTGAACCTCACACTTGGTGTCGAGAAGAAAATGATTGCTGCAACCAAATCTTGAATAATGGATTTAACAAACTTTTGTGAAAGAAACTGGTGCACTATCCCTTTAAATAAAGTGCTTTTAACATGTGCAAAGTGTTAAGTAAAAAAATGTGAAATGATTGCATACAAATACCTCTCAAAGACCCATATACATAACAAATTTCATATATATATATATATATATATATATATATATATATATATATATATAAAAAAAATACAGGGTGCTGAAGGCAGGATCAAATAAAAATCACTTTTATGCAGTACGCTTACATTACATTGAAATTAGCATGAAACAGCATGGATAGGGAACACCTGAGACCAAGCAGCTGTGATAAGAGTAAGGCTGTAGGCATTACTGAGCAAACAGAGACCACGAATGACAGGGCGACAGTCAGCATAAGGTATGGATAGCAGCGTCTGCATTCTCAGCCACACACACAAGGATGACAGCTGTCAAAGTGCCTAGTTGATGTTGGGAGAGAGGGCAACTTTTGGCCGCAAAGTCTTTGCAGCAACACTCTGAAGCTGGGTAGGCAATCAAGAAGAATGGCCAAACGGCCGTACACCAAATTAACACCTTTATTTGGCAAAATAATTTAAAATCCAAAACTGTCAATCCATGGAGAAGACTGGTACAGAAAAGAAGGCTAACGCGTTTCACATCATTGTAAATGCTTGTGCATAGATTAAGCCAGCACCTGGTGGTTTTGAGCGGGGGCAGGTGATTGTTGGGATTACATGCCTGGAGCAGTGTGAACCTTTTTACTCTGAAGTTGGGTCTTTTGTTGTTGGGCCTGTTGGCACAGTTCTGCTTGACTAGTTGTTGCCCTTTTCATTTATTTCTTGGGGGCGTCCCAGGGCCTAAAAATAATTTGCCTGTGTTCTTTACTGTATGATTAAGATGAGAGGTATTCTGACTTACCTGTACATTGCATATCTTGGAGTACAGTACAGAACACAGGCCAAACTCCCTTCTTTGGTTACTCTGTATTACTTTCTAAAAAACTGAGGACTCACCAAATGAGGTGGAGTTATAGTTATACGCCTGGAAAATGTCTTCAAAAGTTTTGCCAGTGTCCAATCACCTGAAGGTATGGGCCTAAAACCCAGGGTCTTTGAATACTTTGGCGGTGCCCTCTACTGTACTCCCAAGATATGGATTTTACAGGTAAGACAAAATTCCTTTTTTTATTTTTTTATTTTGTCGAACTGACCAAGAAATTAAGGGAAATCTCCTTACTGGAGATTTTAAGTCTTCATCCAAAACTAAAACACATTTTGGCTGAAAGGGGTAATGGGGTCTTTAATTAAATGCTATTAAATACATCAAAAACATAGACAGCAGTTAGAACCTCACAGTGGTATTGTAACACACTAAATAACACCAACGTTTCTTCTAGACATGGACGGCAACGATTTGATGTCCTACTGGCCAGCTCTGGGTGACACAGAGGTTCAGGCCAACTCACTGCAGAAATGGGGCTCTGAAAGAAAACTGGGCCTTGATATCAGCAAGGATGCGGCTAACAATAACCAACCGGACCTGACCAGTGGCGACGAACATTCTCTGACGTCTCAAAGGCAGAGAAAAGGTCAGTGGGTTCTATACTAATAAAGAACTCAGAATTACTGCAGCAGCTTTTGGCCAGCCCCTGCGAAACTTCTTTACAATCTACTTTGCACAGGTTCAGCCACATAACTTTTAACTGTTTTAACTTTCTGATGATGTAGTGAGGCAGAAGTTGCCTCCTATTTCTTTTTTGCTATACCTCTGAAAAGACTTCCAGTAACCAATGCGTGTGCGAGTATGGAGACTAAAGATGTGTAAGGCATTGGAATATTTTCCATTGGGCATGGCTTGTACAATTATTGCTGCTTAAAAACGGGAGGAAAGATTTCTACAAATATACTAGATAAAGCTACCTAGTAAAAAATTTTATTAAAATTGTTATCAGGAAAGTGGAATTGAGCTTTGAAGGATGACCTTGAACTATGATTATTTTAAAGTTTAACTGTGACCATGCTATGGGCATTCGAATATTAAAAACATTTAACAAGCGCTGAATGGGCTTTAAAATAAGCTTGCACTGAACTTTGTATCTGCAGGTACTATGAAGCAATTTAACTTCAAAGTTCACAGCTCTCCCAACAGTGGCTCAGCAGTTCCACTCACCCTGCATTCCCTCTTATCAGTGACTCAGCAGCTCAGCTCACACTGTTCTCTCTTCCAGCAATGACTCATCAGCTCTGTTCACCCTGCCCCTCTCTCAGCAATGACTCAGCACCTCCACTCACCCTGCTTTCTCTCCCATCAGTGACTCAGCAGCTCCACTCACCCTGCTTTCTCTCCCATCAGTGACTTAGCAGCTCCACTCACCCTGCTTTCTCTCTCATCAGTGACTCAGCAGCTCCACTCACCCTGCTTTCCCTCCTATCAGTGACTCAGCACCCCCACTCACCCTGCTTTCTCTCCCATCAGTGACTCTCAGCACCTCCACTCACCCTGCTTTCTCTCCCATCAGTGACTCAGCACCTCCACCCACCCTGCTTTCTCTCCCATCAGTGACTCAGCAGCTCCACTCACCCTGCTTTCTCTCCCATCAGTGACTCAGCAGCTCCACTCACCCTGCTTTCTCTCCCATCAGTGACTCAGCACCTCCACCCACCCTGCTTTCTCTCCCATCAGTGACTCAGCAGCTCCACTCACCCTGCTTTCTCTCCCATCAGTGACTCAGCAGCTCCACTCACCCTGCTTTCTCTCCCATCAGTGACTCAGCACCTCCACTCACTCTGCTTTCTCTCCCATCAGTGACTCAGCAGCTCAGATCACTATTCTCTCTCCCATCAGTGACTCAGCAGCTCAGATCACTATTCTCTCTTCCAGCAATGACTCATCAGCTCTGTTCACCCTGCCCCCTGCTACAACTCTCTTTATTGTGGGAATTGGTACATGTGTATGTTGGCAGCTTCAGTCAATGCTGCTCTGCAAACCATACCCCCGATTAAGCCCTAATGGGTGGGGCGAAACACGTTAGGGTGTGGTTTGCGGAGCAGCACTGACTGAGGCTGCCACATAGGCAATAACGTACTACCAGGATCGTGCCAGGTGTGTGGTGATTTCTCTGCTTTGATCTTTCCACATTATTGGATGAGTGATATCTCACACCGACACCCCCTGTTCTTGAGGACCCATGGGACCAAATATCTCTGCTTGGAGAGGCACCATTAAGCTAATGCGGACTTGTGCTTCATTTTAAGGCAGCGTTTACACATGTTTGGGTTATTATTAACACTTGCGTTAACCTTTTGAATGGACTGCCAATGCAGCATAGCATACAGGAAATTACACCTGACCTTTTTTTGGAAACGTAACACTCAACAACACAGTTTAGTGCATTACCATGTGTTGCTGCATAATGTAATGCAGGTTTATTGCTCAAATGCATTGAGGTTCCATTAAAAATGAATAGCATCACAACACACTCATGGTTTTGTACTGTGTCTTAGGGTAATACAAAGATGTTAATTCTGGCTAAATGCTTATTGGCTAAGTAAGCACAATCTGGAGGTACAGAAACTCAGTGCAGACAGTTTGCAAGGTATTGCCTAATTGTCTGGTTTTATTCCCTCCTAGGCATCTTGAAGAACCGTCTTCAGTACCCACCGGGCTTGGGTAGGATGACTAATGAATTATCCTGGTATAAAACCTCCACTTTGGGCCACCGGGCAGTCCCTGCTGCCTCCTATGGCAGAATGCATTCTGGGGCTGGCAGCCTTTCTCAACCCACCAGCAGATATTCTTCTCGAGAACAGCTGGACATGCTGATGCGAAAGCAGCTTTCTAAAGAGCACCTGAGCAGGAATAATTCACGGGAGCTCCTGGAAGCTGTACCGAGTAGACACGGCTCCAGGGACCAGCTAGATACTATACCAAGCAGGCATGGCTCAAGAGAGCACCTGGAAATGATCCCGAGTCGACATGGTTCAAGGGAGCACTTGGAAAGTATACCAAGTCGGCATGGGTCAAGGGAACATTTAGAGCAATCTGACTTAAGAAACGAAAGGCTGGACATCAATTTGGTGCCAAGGAGGCACGCTTCTAGGGAACATCTAGAAGCGTTACACAACAGATATGGGTCGAGAGAGCAGCTTGACCCCGGGTCAGTAAGAGAGCTCTCAAGAGAGTGGGTAAATACAATGCCAAGTCGGCAAGTACCTAACGAGCGAATGGACTCTATACTTAACCGACAGACTTCTAGGGAACAATTAGATGTCTTGTCTAGGAGACAGCCTTCAAGAGACCAGCTAGCTTCATCTAGGCAACCTTCAAGGGAACAATTAGACTTTTTATCCAGAAGATCCAATTCCAGAGAACATCTGGACACAGTGCCTAGTACTCAAACCTTAAACGATAACGTAGACCCTCTTTCTAGAAGGCAACTCTCTAGAGATAATTTGGAGACTCTTTCCAAAAGGCTTCCGTCTAGGGACAATCTTCAACCCCTTTCTAGAAGACAGCCTTCCAGAGAAAACCTAGACACTGTTCCCAGTCGCCATCCATCTACCGAACAGCTAGATATTCTCTCATCAATCCTTGCCTCATTTAACACATCAGTCCTTTCCTCCACGAATCCCACCCAACAGGCAGCCAACCCTCCCGTACAAAACTCTTCAACTCCATCCATGCTGTGCTCCTCCACACCTCATTCTGCTACGTCACACAGCATCTCCGAGATGTCTGCAGATTCTGAGTAAGTGAAATGACCTAAAAATAAAATAGAATGCAATGATTTCTGGGCTCCTCGCTTGACTGTTAATACTAACTTAGTTTTGGATAGAATCGAGGGGGGTGGGCTATCAGCTCAGGTTTTTATCACTGTCTTTGTTTCCACTGGGGAGATTGACCATCTCCATTTCCTTTATGACCAGGTCAGGAGGTAATGAGAAATGCAAAATGCTACAGTTGTCACCAATATAGAGGGAAATATTTTTAATGTGAAAACATTACACAGCCAAATGTCTTAATGTAGATTTTGTCCACTTTCTGTGCTGCCTTCAGAGCAGAAAGTGATGGTAACTCCCTTCCCTTGATGTCTAATATTTGAAAACCTATACCTACCTTTTTCCCAGTAGTTTTCCAGCCAGTCACATGGTGTCCTAAAGTCCTCTTTTTCTCCTCCCAGTATAAGATGGTCTTTAGTACTGCAGAGAGCAGTGACTTACAGATGCCCACTTTAAAGGAGAAGTATACCCAAAGCTTTTTTAGCCATACTTCTCCTATGGATTACAGGAGTGCACTTATTTTTGCAGTCCTATGATCCAGATTCAGGCTGACATTACAGAACCAGTGCAGATTCTGCAGGGATCCTGACAATAATGTCGGGATTCACCTAGATGCCTGACCGGCATCTGGCTCAGCCTCTCAGTGGCAAACAGAGCCTGAGCCAGCCAGTCCTGCCCCCTCCACAGCCCAAAGGTCCAATGAGCTTTGGAAGTGCAGAGCACAGAGCCAGTAAGTACAGCAGGCCATGGACGGCGTGAATTTCTTTCCTGCAACCGCAGGTTACAGGAAAAAAAATTGCATAATTCCCCCATAAACACGAGACATTGTCTTCTCCTGGTGGTTGTTAGGGGGGGATCCGGTAATTCTTGCTAGTGGCTTTAGCAGCCACCAGCAATAATCGCAAGTAAAATCTGGCATGCTGGTTGTACCCAGGTTGATCAATCAATTAGCTTGGTGCATTCAAACTGCCCATACATGGTTCGATTCTCTGCCAGTTTCTCTTAAACTGAGATTTGAGCTGTCTATGGCCGGCCTAACGGTCACCGCTCTCTGTTCACTGAAGACCAAAAACTGAGCAATCAACAGTTATGTGATCGCTCAGTTCTGGGTCTTAATGCTGAGGGGGGACAGCTGCAACTTGGATCCATGCTGCAGCCATCCAGGCAAATATACATGTTTGTTTGTTTTTCTATTTCTCTTTAAGCAATAAGGGAAAGTGGGTAGGAGTATTCAAATTTGCATGAATGTCCCGGTCCATCATAAGAATATTCTGTGTGCTCTGGCTCACATGACCTAATGCACCCACGGGTGCTGGTATGCTGACATCAGCAAGTGAATACTCCCCTGACATTTGTACTCAGGATTCAAAGCTGCTGCAGGCATTTAACCCAGGTTTACACAGTGCCTTCTGGCTGCAGCTGTCACTTTTCTTCTCTCTCGATAAGGCATGAGAACAGCTGCAGCCCAGTAGGTATGTTTGTAAACAAACATCATGTGAACACCATGATTGGCTGTCATGGTGATCACATGGTCAGGGACCACACTGATTTGTTCACAAAATTAGAGTCAGATCAGCAGCTGTCAGTGACAATGCGGTATCAGAACCAGAAGCGTGCACAGGTGGGTTCTAAAATGGAATGTAGATTAGCATCCTCTCAACATGGGTAACCGTGCCTGAGAAAAGTCCAAAGTTTGTAACTGAGAAGGGGTTAAGGTCCAATTCAATGCAGTAGCACCCCACTTTGGTATGGTATTTTGAATCCCTTTTTTCTTAATTTCCTTTTTCTGATGTTGTCTGGCTGGTCATGTGACACGCTTTGGTCTTATCCTAGCGGTGGGTGGTCCTGGATGATGCAGAGGGTGGAGATGACATGGTGACGTCAGTGCCCCTCTCGGCATCAGTGAACTGTGAGTGCAGGGCTCTGTGCTCAAGAGGTGGGGCCATGACATTCTGTACTGCTCCAGGCTCCTGTCTTGTTCAAGTTTGGTGACTCCCACTGAGAGTACAGGCTAGGGAAAAAGCCTGTCTTAGCTCGATGAATGCAGTGTGAAAAAAAAACACTCAGATGTGGAACACCGGCAAAACCTGATAGTCTCTGTAGTAAAAACAGCATCAGCCCAGGCCACACCCCAACATGTTTCAACCTGCCCACAGGGCTTCGTCAAAACGCATCGGGAAGCGTGGCCTGGGCTGAGGCTGTGTTTACTGCAGATGGGTTTTGTCGTTGTGTGGAATCTGGGGAGTTTTTCTGTCACCCTGTATTCTGTACCTGCATTCTGTGGCTAAGAAGAGGTACTGCTTATGGTGTATTGTTTGTGCCAAAAGTACTTATATCGGATAGAGGTCATATATAATAGCGTGATTATAATCAGATAAGTAAAAAAGATTTCAGAAAATATTATGTCCTTTGTTACATGCATATAGAAATATATTTTGTGTCTACAGTGCACAGCATAAATGAGTACACCCCTTTTGAAAAGTAAGATTTTGATCAATATCTCAATGAACACAAGAACAATTGAGTTTTATAGAACATTTGTTCTATAAACAAATTACATGAAAGCAAGGGTAATAATATAACTTGGATTACAAAATCTTCAGTTCTACTCAAATTAGTTAATGCAAAAATAACTACACCCCACAACAAAAACTACTACATCCAGTATTTTTGATGACCACCATGATTTGTAAGGCGGGCACCAAGTCTTCTAGGCATGGAATGAACAAGTTGGCGACAGATTTCAATATCTATCTTTTTCCATTCTTCAAGAACGGCCTCTTTTAGAGCCTGGATGGAGAGTTATGCTCAACTCGTCTCTTCAGAATTTCCCCTTAGGTGTTCCCCGATTGGGTCCCGATCAGGAGACATACTTGGCCACTGAATCACTTTCACCCTCTTCTTCAGAAATGCAACCATGGCCTTAGATGTGTGTTTTGGATCATTGTCATATTGGAAAAGTGCACGACGACCCAGGGCATGGAGTGATGGTAGCATCTTCTCTTTCAATACAGAGCAGTACATCTGTGAATTCATGATACCATCAAAGAAATGCAGCTCCCCAACACCAGCAGCACTCATGCAGCCCCCACAGAAGGACACTGCCACCACCATGTATCACTGTAGGCACCATGCATTTTTCTTTGTACTCCTCACCTTTTCGATGCCATACAGTTTTGAAGCCATCAGTTCCAAAAACATTTATCTTGGTGTCATCACTCCAGAGTACAGAGTCCTAGTAGTCTTCTTCTTTTTCAGCATGGTCCTTGGCAAATTCTAGGACGGCTTTTTTGTGCATGGGCTTTAGGAGAGGCTTCCTTCGTGGATGACACCCATGCATGCCATTCCACTGCAGTGTACGCCATATTGTGTCACGGGAAACAATCGCCCCAGTTTCACTTTCTACTTCTTTAGCTAACTGCAGTGAACTTACATGGCGATTTCCTTCAACCCTTCTCATCAGAAGATGCCCCTTTCGAGATGTTAACTGCTGTGGAAGGCCTGAACGTCTCTGTGAGATGGTTGCAGTTCCATCCTTGTTAAATTTTTGTATCAGTTTGCTACAATATTCTGACTGATAAGTGAAGCTTTGCTGGTCTTCTTGTAGCCTTCACCTTTCTTGTGTAAAGAAATTATTTTCTTTCTCAGGCCTTGTGACATTTCTCTTCCATGTGATGCCATTGCTGGCAGCATGAAATGGGAGGGGCTTTCTTTAAGTAACGCCCTTTTATAATCAATCTTCTGCTGGACACCTGTTTAAAGAATAATTAGACTCACATGTAGTTGAATTCTTCTTAATTAGGATTTTGTTGTCTAAAATTTAGCTTTGCTCCTAAAGCGTCGTACACACGTTCGGATTTTCCGATGGGAAATGTGTGATGACAGGCTGTTGGCGGAAAATCTGACCATGTGTATACTCCATCGGACAATTGTTGGCCAATTTTCCGTGGACAAATGTTGGATGGCAGGTTTATAAATTTTTCGCGGACAAATGTGTGTTGTCGGATTTTCTGACCGTGTGTACACAAGTCCGTCGGACAAAAGTCCAAAGTACAAACACGCATGCTCGGAAGCAAGGACGAGCCAGAAACGGTCGGTCTTGTAAATTAGCGCTCCTAATGGAGAATTAACATTCGTGACGCGGCAAATTATGAGATCAAAGATACAACTATGTTGGTGTCCCTTTTTAATTTTACATTGTATTTTTTAAAATGTACCTGCCTACTCCCAAACTGTCATTTGAAGTAAAACACAAAGCCAAGTATTATTCTCCACATTTTTTTTATTGTGCATTAAAAAAAGAAAACAAATAAAATTAGACATGATATCTGCCAATATAACCAAAAAGTGCATTCTATGCATCCAAAAATATAGAAAATATACCAAATCAAATCATTATTATTCAACCAAAAAAATGTCAAAGCAATAACTCCAAGGCCAATAATAAATAACGCGTTATCTCCTCCGATTCCGCAACATGGCTGGTTGACGAACGGCCGTTCAGAAACGAACTGAAAAGTGCGAAATGAAAAGTGGGAATCAACACTCACCAAACTTCTACTAACACGAAATTAGCAGAAGGAGCCCAAAGGGTGGCACTAAAGAGCTGAAAAACAATGTAGTACTTCACTACGTTTGTATTTGTTGGCCAACAATTGTGTGGCCGTGTGTATGCAAGACAAGTTTGGGCTAACGCCCTTCGGACAAAAGTTCTGGGTTTTGTTGGCCAACAATCTGATCGTGTGTACGAGGCCTAAGACTTTCATTGGGGTGTATTCAGTTTTGCAACATGGTCTTGAATAAATTTGTTAGGAAAAATCCTTTTTTCTTGTGTGTGCAAAAGAAAAAATCTTGGCAATCAATGGCCCACATTTGTGGGAGTATTTTGTAGTATAGTGTCCCATAAAAAATGTTGATTCTGAAAGGAAAGTAAAAGTTTTCTGTCAAATGTGTTGGGGTGTACTCATTTATGCTGAGCACTGTACACTCCACACCATTATTACGAAGAAACAAGAGGCGCTATTATCTAGTTGTAAATTTGTACTTTTGGAGCTATTTTTTTCTTACTATTTTTTTTTTACTTTCTTTCCTTCCAGGTTAGTGAGAAATGACGGTCATTCCTGAAAGCCCAACCCGGGAGAGCAACAGAAAGGAAGATACGGCGGACGGCTGCGTTTGCAAGCACGAGGTTACACATTTGCTAGCAAAGGTTTGTAGTCCACTGGCCGGCCTGAGACGTGACCGAGCAGAAGTAGGTCAGCAATCTCAGGTAACCAATTAGCAACAGCACGGAGCCTGTGACATCGATGGTGGAATAAAAACAACAGAGCCAAGAAAGTGGGTCACTCAGATAGGAAACTACCGCAGTATCTACGATTCAGCCGTAAAACCCTCGCTACGGAACATTCCTTTCACGCGATTGTCATCAGGGGAAGAGGAGACATAAAAATAAACTGAACAGACTTTTTTTTATACGTTTTGTACGTTTGTAACCAGAGCTTAAGAAAAAAAAAAAAAAAAAAAAGAATTTCTATCCTTATTTTTAGGAGTTATAATGTCGATGTCATTCCAATGCAGACACTGCTATTACTGGGGCTACGCAAAAATGGAGAAGTTCACAGCCGAGAGAGGGGGCTTGGATGTGAAGACCAGAACATAAGATCTAAAGGTTATATTCTGGGTTCGCTGGAACTTAGACAGGGTGAAAACAACAATTTAACAAGTCTTTAGAAAAAGAGGAACAAAAATGTCTCGTAATGTTTGACATTTCCAGGAAAGTAGATGCTTAAAGGATAAGTAAACCCAAAAACCAAAAAATGCTATTTATTGCAGATTACCAGTCCTTGGATGTGGTGGCTTTGGCTACTCCAAGAACATTTTCGTGGAGTACAGAAAATACCTCCTTGCTCTTGCCAGAAATGTCATATCCTTGTCACTTCCTGTGAGCGGAACTGAAAACATACAACAATGTTATCTCATTTTTGTAAACTATTAATCCCATCAGTCTCTATGTAAGGGTCACCATGCATGTTACCATCTAACTATACAATCGCTTTACAAACAAGTTTGGATTTACCAAAACTATGTAATATGAGGACCCACCTAATCTATCCATTCAATGTATATCCAGTCAGACTTGCCCTTGCACTACATAATTGTTGGTAGAACGTCTGTTTTGTGGTGGAGGGCTAAGTATATAGGGTACCACATCCTAAATATATTGACAGACAAAATCAATTTGGAGTCGACTTTTGAGGTCCCCAAGAACAATTATGGTTGTTGGTAGATCTAAGGCTGGGTTCACACTGCCGTGACCTGAAAGTCGCACAACTTGCGGTGCGACTTCGCCGCTGGCGATTTGCTAGTGACTTGAGTATGACTTGAAGTAATGTTGAAGCGACTTTCAGGGAATACCTGGGTAATCATTTTCTAACGTCGGATCCAAATCACATCAATATAGATGAGGATCATAGATGAGTTGACTTCCATTAAAGTCTATGGGCACAAGTCAGATAGAAGGAACCTTTTCTAAAGTCAAAGCGACTTCAGTAGCGCTCATTGGCTAACATGGGATTTCTTGTCGTGCGACTTGGGGTCTCACAAGTCGGATCCCAAGTCGCCGCAGTGTGAACCGAGCCTAAAGGAGATTGTAGGATCAGATTGTAACCTGTGTGGTGAGCCTAATGGGGATGAAGTAGAGGTTGATGGCTAGCACAGTACAACACTCTACTGTTTGCCATAATAGAGATGAACAAAGGCTGACATGTTTGAAAATCACACATGGCTCCCTCCGTAAAGTGGAGAAATGAGTGTAGCTTCCCAGGGACAGGAAGTGTGATATTGGCGGGATTATCAGGTGAAAAATAAAGAGAAAAAAAAAAACGAGAAAAATAATGCAGCCACTGCTTATAAGGACTGATGAGCTGCAATATATTACATTTATTTATTACATAGATTTGAAAGCCAACTTTAAAGCCTAACTCCAGCCAAATGTTTTAGTTGTTGTCTTACCATTTCTGCCTGTGACCCTCGATAAGGAGATTTCCCCCCCACTTCCGGTGTCTTGCCGAGAAAGTTCCCTCGGCGGATAAGTTCCTCCCCTGTACTGCGCAGGCGCAGCGCCTGCGCAGTACCAACTACTGTCAGCCGGCGGAGATAGCCGAAGCTCAAAATCCACAATCGGCTGTACACGGCGCCTGCGCTCTGGGTCCAGATTCCTTCCCCACCATCCAAGTGGACCTGGAGGGGGAATCTAAAAGTGCCGAGCGCAGCGAGGCCGTGCCCGAAGCGTGGCGAGCGAAGCGAGCCCGCGAGGGGCCCTCTTACAGGCGCCGTGTACAGCTGATTTTCAGCTGTTCCGCTTCGGCTATTTCCGCCGGATCGTACTGCGCATGCGCAGTACAGTGAGGAACTTATCCGCCGAGCGGAACTTATTCGGCAGAACACCGGCACATGTGAGACCAAATCAAGAAAGGGAGGGGGAGGGGGAGTTGTCACTGGGACAAACAAGCAGGGACAGCAATAAAAACATTGTCAGAACATCCAACCTTTCCTCATGCTGCTAAAATGTGTTTTTATCTGTGTTCCCATTGGAGAGATCTGATAGGAAGTGAGGTGAAATCTCATAGGGATACAATAGGCAATTAAAACCTGACGGGGGCTGTAATTCCCCCCCCGATCTAAAAGCAATGTAAAACGATTTGGCTGAAGTAGAGCTTTAGGGCCCATTCACACTTTGTGTGCAATTTACATATTAATGCACATTGGGGTTGATTTACTAAAACTGGAAAGTGCAAAATCTGGTGCAGCTCTGCATAGAAACCAATCAGCTTCTATTTTATTTTTTCTTTCATTAATTAATTGAACAAGCTGAAGTTAGAAGCTGATTGGCTATCATGAGTGCACCAGTTTTAATAAAGCTTAATTGAACAAGCTGAAGTTAGAAGCTGATTGGCTATCATGAGTGCACCAGTTTTAATAAATCCCCCCCCCCCCCCCCCCCCATTGGGATTGATTTACTAAAACTGGAGAGTGCAAAATCTGGCGGAACTCTGCATGGTAGCCAATCAGCTTCTAACTTCAGCTTGTTCAATTAAGCTTTGAAAAAAAAAAATGGAAGCTGATTGGTTTCGATGCACTGCTGCATCAGATTTTGCACTGTCCAGTTTTAGTAAATCTCCCCCATTGTGTCATGCATTACTGTGCATTGATTTAAGGCAGCCCTTTCATTTTGAATGGGCTGCTAGTACATAGGAATAGAAGATAAGCTGCATTCTTTCCGGGCATAATGCATCACAATGCACAGAAGTCTGGGCAACTTTGACTAGAACCCAGATCTTAAAAATGATTACTTTAGGAACATTCCTGGCATTTCCTAAGCATCAGCCTCAGTAAGAGGAACTTTCAAAATAGCTGGACCCTCCTACCTCATGTTGTCTGCCAAGAAAATACTAACACCACAAGTGTGCAAAGGGGGGCCAGAAGTGTGCAAGGGGGGCCAAAGCAAGACACAACTGTATCCACTAATCTTGGAAATGCAACACCCAATATACGTTTATTTTGGGATCCAGGCTCTGTTGGCTGGGTTGCCCCATTTAAGGGTGCATTACTTTTTTTGTGGGTTCCTTTAAGTTGATAGTGGACACCTGGCCACAGCAATGGCAGTTATTTGTCAGCTGAGCCAATGGGAATGAAAGTGCAGCCTATCACTGTGATTTGGCTAAGAAAATGGTTGTTCTCACTGTGTTTACATGACAAGTACATTGTACACTTTGAAGTAGATCCTAACCCAATCACTGCCATCTCATGTAAGCTTTAATTTACTAATATCAAGTTATTTCAACTTGCAACTGCCATTAAAGTGGTTGTAAACCGTGCACAACCACTTTTGCCTACAGGTGAGCCTATGTTAAGGCTTACCTGTAGGTGCTGGAAATGTCTCCTAAGCCTCCACGGTTTAGGAGATATTTACTATATACGCGTGCGCCGACGTCATCGGCGCATGCGCACTTTAGAAAGGGCACGACCGTGCCGTTTCTAAAGGGATCATGCCGTGACTGGCGGATCCCGCGTGCATGCATCACATAGTAGCCCATTATGTGTCACTTACCTGAAAACGAAGCCTGCAATGTCACCGCTGTCTCCTCTGGCTGGAAGCATCCATCTTCACCCCTCTTCTGTCCGGGGCCGTAGACTCTGGCTCTGTGACTGGCTGGAGTCTGTGGCCCCGGAAGGAAGAGGGGTAAAGATGGACGCTTCCAGCCAGCGGGGACAGTGGTGACATCGCAGGCTTCGTTTTCAGGTAAGTGACACATAATGGGCTACTATGCGATGCACAGTAGCCCATTATGCTTTACCTTTGCAAGGTAATAAAGAGGAAGTAAAACCCATCAGGGTTTACTTCCTCTTTAAAGAATACCTGGTGATTCTGCCATCAGGTCCTTTTACAGGTACTTCCTGTTAAGGGGTGACAACTTCCTCCCAATTGTATTCCTTCAGCCTTGGTTCACACTGCTGCAACCCCATTGTCATGTGATTTTCAGTGCAGCTTGCTTGCAAATTTCGAGCGACATTAGAGTCTAGGGCAGTGATGGTGAGCCTTGGCACCCCAGATGTTTTGGAACTACATTTCCCATGATGCTCAACTACACTGCATAGTGCATGAGCATTGTGGGAAAGGTAGTTCCAAAATGTCTGGCGGGCCAAGGTTCACCATCACTGGTCTAGGGGACTCAAGTCGTATTGAAGTTGCATCAAAGTAGTACAGGAACTTTTTTAAAAGTCGCATTGACTGGAACAGCCGCCATTGAAATGAAGGTGCTTTCACTTGTCATGCAACTCAATGGGGGTTATTTACAAAAGGCAAATCCACTTTGCACTACAAGTGCAAAGTGCACTTGAAATTGCAGTCACTGTAAATCTGAGGGGTAGATCTGAAATGAGGGGAAGCTCTGCTGATTTTATTATCCAATCATGTGCAAGCTAAAATGCTGTTTTTTATTCTCCTTGCATGTCCCCCTCGGATCTACAGCGACTGCACTTTGCACTTGTAGTGGAAAGTGGATTTGCCTTTTGTAAATAACCCCAATGTGTTGCAAATCGCATGCCAGGTCACACCAGTGTGAACCGGGACTTACAGGCGCTGTATGCACACACGCTATGCAGGCCATGGTCTGCTGTTGTCACTGTCAGGATTCCAGTCCTGCTAGTCCACAGCGATGATGTGCCCACAGATGGGAAGTGGCTAAAGGAGCCTGGTGGAGATCAGCAGCACTGAGATGAAAAAGGATAGAAACAGGATTTTATCAAAAAAAGACAGCAGTTGCCTATGTTACACAGGGCTAGCTGAATGTCACCCAGTTAGGGTTTAGATCTACAGTAAGTCCTCTTTAATCAGATGCAGGGTTCCTCAGAAGAAGTTCATGGAGCTTTAAGATGTTTTATGTTTTTACGACATGAGTGGAACATGTGCAAGTTACTGTCCAATGACATTCCCCTATCTGGTGGTCACCCCCGTTCGGTGCTTCTCTGTTCGTTCCTTGTGTACTCCATCGCCTCCACTGACATCTACAGCCCAATTGGTATTATTAAAGCTTCAAGGCACACATCATAGGGAACCTTAGGTCCCGCCCCATTCTAGAGGTCACAACTTTCCTATACACAACATTCCAGAGCTTTGTTGGTCCTATAAAAGAATAGCATGTTAGGAGATTTTGTAGGTTTAGAGCCGGTTCCCTGTTAAAGAGGGCAGCTTGAACGTTAAAGAGGAGCTACAGTCCCCTAACCCAAGCTTTAATCATTATGCATCGGTGCATCGAATTCTGATATTCTCCTTCACATCCATTTAATAGGTACTTGCCAAAAGTGTTGTTTATTATCCCCTGCAGAAATCCCGACAGCCACCGCAGCTGTGGGCATCTGAAGCCGGCGCCCATTTTTTTTCCCCAGGATTTCGTAAAAAAAAAAAACGATGCCTAAACTCCTCCCGATCGCGTCATTTCCGGACTGGAAATAAGGCGATGTTAGAAACTTAGGAGACTCCTGGGATTGATGATGCGAATATCCCAGGAGTCAATGGGATAGGCTAACAACTACGTCACACACCTAAGCAGCCAAAACCGGAAGTGCCAGAAAAACAAACATAAAAGGGGACTTCCAGAAAAAAAAAAAAACATTTTTATATCCCATTATTGCAACACTGTGGGTGGGAATAAGGATGAGCCTACGTTTGAAAAAATGAGAGTAGAACCATTTCTAAGTAGAATTCCTGCTAAAGCCCAACTAGTCTTTAAAAATGCCCCCCTCCCCCCTCCTAACATCCATGCTGATTAACCTCTGTAAGAAGAATGTATTTACAGTACCCTGAAAAAGTATTCATACCTCTTGAAATTTTCCACCTTTGGTAGGTTTGCAGTTGTGCCATACTCTTTCCATTTTGGATGATGGATTGAACAGAGCTCCGTGAGATGTTCAAAGCTTGGGATATTTTTTTTTTATAACCTAACCCGGCTTTACACTTCTCCACAACTTTATCCCTGACCTGTCTGGTGTGTTCTTTGGCCTTCATGATGCGGTTTGTTCACTAAGGTTCTCTAACAAACCTCTGAGGGCTTCACAGAACAGCTGTATTTATACTGAGATTAAATTACACACAGGTGGACCCTATTTACTAATTAGGTGACTTCTGAAGACAATTGGTTCCACTAGATTTTAGTTAGGGGTATCAGAGTAAAGGGGGCTGAATACAAATGCACGCCACACTTTTCACATATTTATTTGTAAAAAAATTGGAAAACCATTTATCATTTTCCTTCCACTTCACAATTATGTGCCACTTTGTGTTGGTCTTTCACATAAAATCCCAATAAAATACATTTACGTTTTTTGGCTGTAACATGACAAAATGTGGAAAATTTCAAGGGGTATGAATACTTTTTCAAGGCAACTGTACTTGCCTATTTTCAGCTGTCTCCGGTCCAGTCATGTGATCCCCTTTGTCAGCCTTCGGTGTCTGCAGGGGAGAGGAGAGAGCACTCAACAATAGCTGGGATTTCTGGGACCAGTGACGTCACCCATAGGCTCCCTTGGCCCATTTGTTGTCTGCGCTCCTCTGGATCACATGACCGGAGTAGGCTGAAAATAGGTAAGTATATACTTGTTTCTTGCACGGGTTAGTAAGTATACATGTTAGGAGGGGCAAAGGGTAATTTTTAAGGCTAGTTAGGTTTACTTTAAAGCAGGGGTCTCAAACTGGTGGCCCTCCAGCTGTTGCGAAACTTCAAGTCCCATGAGGCATTGCAAGGCTGACAGTTACAAGCATGACTCCCACAGGCAGAGGCATGATGGGACTTGTAGTTTCGCAACCGCTGGCGGGCCGGCAGTTTGAGACCCCTGCTTTAAAGCCTCGCTCCAGGTCCAACTTTTGGTTTTAGACAGCATGTCGGGTTTTAAATCCTAAATAAAAAGCTTAGAGTGCCAAATGAGTGGTAAACTAAATCGGGTCTGTAGTGGAGTTGGATCTCAAGGTCATTTCGATTCTCAATGAACTCATGAGCAGATGATGGGACAGTATAATCCAATCCAAGCTGGTCCAAACAAACTTATTTCCTTTAATAACAGTTGTAGTAGCTGTGTTCCTGCAACAGTATGGGGACTTCTCGCCCCGTCCCCAGAACAACATCAAGTTGGGCTGAGTGCTGCTCAGCAATTCACAGGAAGCTTTGTATTTTATAAATGAATACAAAGCTTCCTCTGATTGGCTGAGGTGGAGATCGTGATATCATCTGCCCTCTACCATTCGGAGGAAGGCTTGTATTAATTCATAAAAATGTAAGGCCTCCTATGAATGGCTGATGACCGTCTTGATTCAATGCCCCGCTGCTGGAACAAAGGGCGTATGTGTTTGTAAAGGAAATAGTTTGTTTGGACCAAGCTGTTTAAAGTCATAGTAAGCCTGGAGTTCAACTTTAAGTTTCCAACTTAAAACGGAGTTCCACCCACTTTGACAACTGTGCGCCTTTCCACTCATTATTGCAGTGTAAGTCCACTTTGGCCCCCTTTTTTTTTTTGTAGTCTATTTACCATTTTTCCCTGCCAAGGTGAGGTAAGTCATTTCCGGGCGAGCATCGGCTCCTGGGAGATACGTTTCATCAATCCCAGGTGTCAATGGGCACCCCCCCCCTGCTGGTAGCATTGCATTATTTACAGTGGAATGCGTGCACCGCGCCATGGCTTATGCGCAATGCGTGAAATTGGGGGTGCATGCTAAGTAGCCAGCAGCGCCATAGCCTGGAAGAAGATACTAGTGGGCTTCACATGCCCACAATCAAGATGGGAGCGCGCTCGGAAAAAGAACAGCAAGATTAGTTTAAAAAAGCATTTAGAAGACCCACAATACATAGTAATATAGTTTGTTAATAATTTAGGTACAAACATTACAGGGGTGGTTTTTGTTAAAAAAAAAAAAGCTGGAACTCCGCTTTAGGCTCCGTTTCAATTTGTGCAACTTGTCCTGTGACTTGGGACTGCAAAGTCGCATGACAAGTACCGCATGATTTCCAATAAGTACCGTTCATATCTGTGCAACTTAAAGTCAACAGTGATAGGCAACAATCGGCATTTAATTAATGCGGACCTTCAGTCATTTTTTCATCTTTCCATGTATTAAATCTTCTGCCCTTGTTTTTTTAACTTTGGATAGTAAAACATTTTTTTTTCTGCCAGTAAATACCTTTTACAGCCCACTTCCTGTGTCTTGTCTGGTAAAAGGTCTAGGCTTATGACATCATGCACAGCTCTCCCTCACTCTAGTGAGAGTTTGCCAGGAAGGGAGGGGGGATGAGTCATAAGAGGGCCAATGAAAGCTGCAGAGCTGGAGGTGTGCCTCTGTGTGCCTGTGTAAATCCAGGAAGTAAACAGGCAGCAGCTTCAGCTTCCCACAGTTAAAATGGCTGCAGCCAGACTCAGTGGAGGGAGATTTCTGCAGCATATTTGGCAAATACAGAATCACAGTATATATAAAATAATATGCAAAGTGGTTGGAGGGAAACTTCAGAATGGCAAAGATGTTTTTATTACAAATTATGTGAGCAGCCTGCAGCCTCCTCTTTAAATTGCAATCAGTGTTAATAAATTAGTCTAGCTGAAACTTTATTATTTTGGAGAGATGTTGGTAGTCGAAGTCACCCAGCAAGTTCCCAGCTCCGCCCTCTCCTGATCACTCTTCAATGTACTTTGTTATTATGGGGAAAACGTCACAATAGAAATGAGAATCCTGGGAATTGGGTAGATGGGAAGTCGGGGAAGTTCTCTCTAAGGGATTGAAGATGTCAGTAAGAGGTTTAAACCAACAGGACTGTTGTTTAATAAAAATATTAGCTCATAGGTAGACCGACCCTTTTCAAGCTTACAAGGGATGAATAGGACAAAGGTAAAGTAAATATCCCCTTAACAAGGCCAACTGTGATGGGTGAA
The DNA here is from genome assembly GCA_037952835.1 of Lithobates septentrionalis. Lineage (NCBI taxonomy): Eukaryota > Metazoa > Chordata > Amphibia > Anura > Ranidae > Lithobates > Lithobates septentrionalis. The sequence continues at coordinate 1,031,566 of JBBDGP010002253.1, forward strand.
AACGTTTCCCACTGCACACAGTAGATACTTCACACACACACAAATACATACTGGATAATATTTCCAAACTTCATTATATCGCCTCCCTTACTCAGAGTATAAATTTTCTCTGGAATTTCATTTCCACTTTTTTTTATTTTATTTTTTTTTTATTATTTTTTTTAAAAGGGAACTTGCAGTTTGTTTTTATTAAGAAGGCCTTCTCTGCCATTGTATATTTTTGAAGCCTGCAAACAGATTCACAGGTTATGTAAAGAAAAAAAATAATAAAATAAAAGTTACAACCCAACTTATAAATAAAACTGCAAATGCAATTTGAGAAAAAAAAAATGGTGCCGTATGCCGATATAATTATATATATGCTTATGTACATTATATATATGTATATCTGCATACATCTATGTGTGTGCGCGTGTGGTTTTTGGTGTGTTTTGTTGTTACCTCTGTTATCTGTTGTTTAAGCAGAAAAATACGAAAAAACTTGTTTACTTTATTTTTACAGGATGTATATATAAAAAAAAAAAAATGAATTTCAAAATTCTATTTGTTATGCATATTTATACGTCTGTCTATTTATTTAATTTATGTGATTCGTTTGTAAGCCGGGTTTGGTTTTTGATAAATATTTACACTGTTTACCACCAAAAATAGAACAAAATCTTTCTTTTATTATTTTTTTAAACAAAAGGAAATGCAACAATTTTTATTTTATCTTATTTTTTTTTTTACTTTCTTTACAGCAAATGTTTTATATTTTTTATTTTGTACTTTTGATGAACATGGAATCATAGATTTGTGAAAAAAAAGCTGCAGTGTCCGTATTTAATGCTTTAAAAAAAAAAAAAAAAGTAAAAATTGGATTAAAAAAAAAAATGGATCCAATGGATAAAGACAATTGCAATGTACACTTGAATGTATGCTAGAAAAAAAAATAATCCTTATTTAATTAACGTTTACTTTTTTAAAGCTACCGGTATGTGGTTATTAAATTTGTCTTTTTAATATTTTTTTTTTTTTCTTTTGTATCTACATCACCGTGTATTTTCCCAACAAAGCAAAGTTCAAATATATTTGAATGAGCGCTTTTATAAATAAGCAGGGTAGCTGCGTACTATATTGAGTAGGTCAATTTCTTTAAATTCAGGGAAAAATGAGTTTTTTAAAAACGTATTTTGTAATATAATATGATGGCATTATTGAGGGCAGATTTAAGATTTTTTTTTATTTCTTTTAAAATAATTGTGTAATAAAGGGCTCCTGTTTTGGACCAAATCTTTTTTTTTAAAAAAGAAAAAAAACTCAAGGTGACTTTTCTGAGCATAGTTTAATGAGCTATACTAAAACAGGTGCCTTTTAATAAATCACCACAATGTTTTTAAAGTGTAACTACAGCTAAAACTTTTTTAGTTTTAGATTGAGTGGGGAAAATTTTCAACCTTAGTCAAGGTTTGCTGTCTCGGTTGTCATTGGGGACATTTTCTTTCACTTCCTGTCTTAGTTTCCAGGGGGCAGGAAGTGACGGGAAATCTCTCAAACCGGGACAAGACAGCAGTACAAACTGGCCAATGATTTTTACCTTTTCCCGCTCTGTTCCCTGATGTCTGTGTTTGTGTTGGGGAGATTTCCTGGTATTTTCTATCTAAGTGACCGTCCTCACTTGGGCAGGAGATGTAGGAAAATCTCCCAAGCTGTGATAACCTGATAGGAACCTTCCCTATTGTATCCAAAGTGAATGGAAAAAAAAGGTTGGAGTTTAAGTATTCATGCATTTCCAGTGGTCTTTTGATTTTCAAAAAAATAGTTTTGTACATTTTCTAAAATCCATGCACAAGAAGTAATTATCATCAGTTATTTACCAGTTTCTGAGTATTACAGCTTAAAGCTGCACTCTAGGCAAACCTCTAAATACATATCTGGCAGTTATTTAACCTGCCAAAAGGATTTGTTTACCTAGTCCAGAGATTTTCCATAGCCTTACAAAGCGGCAGAGTCAGGCTGGTAACCTGACCTTTCTCTAGGGCAGTTATGCAATACACCCTGATCACTTCCCTGCCCCCTACCTGTAGTTGGACAGTGAATGAGCAGAAGAAGACCAATGAGGTCACCTCTTGCCCCTTTCTTTCTGATCACCTCTCTGCCCCTTACCTGTAATTGGACAGTGCATGAGCAGCAGAAGACCAATGGGGTCATCTCTTGCCCCTTTCATTCTGGTCACCTTCCTGCCCCCTACTTGTATTTGGATAGTGCATGTGCAGCAGAAGACCAATAGGGTAATCTCGTGCCCCTTTCATTCTGGTCACCTTTCTGCCCCCTACTTGTAATTTGACAGTGAAAGAGCAGCAGAAGACCATTGAGGTCATTTATTGCCCCTTTTAAATCATCTCTCTGCCCCCTGCCTGTAATTGGACAGTGAATGAGCAGAAGAAGACCAATGAGGTCATCTCTTGCCCCTTTCTTTCTGATCACCTCCCTGCCCCTTACCTGCAATTGAACAGTGCGTGAGCAGCAGAAGACCAATGGGGTCATCTCTTGCCTCTTTCTTTCTGGTCACTTCCCTGCCCCCTACCTGTAATTGGACAGTGAAAGAGCAGCAGAAGATCAATGAGGTTATCTCTTGCCCCTTTCTTTTTAATCACCGCTCTGCTCCCTACCTGTAATTGGACAGTGAATGAGCAGCAGAAGACGAATGAGGTCATCTCTTGGCTCTTTCTTTTTGGTCACCTCCCTGACCCTTACCTGTAATTGGACAGAAAATGAGCAGCAGAAGGCCCAAGAGGTCATCTCTTGCCACTCTCTTTCTGGTCACCTCCTTGCCCCCACCTTTATTGGACAGTAAATGAGCAGCAGAAGATCAATGAAGAAATCTCTTACCTTTTTATTTCTGGCCATCTCCTTGCCCCCTACTTGTAATTTGACAGTGCATGGGCAGCAGAAGACCAATGAGGTCATCTCTTGCCTCTTTCTTTTTGGTCACCTCCATGCCCCCTATTTTGTAATTGGTCAGTAAATGAGCAGCAGAAGACCAATGATGTCATCTCTTGCCCCCTTTTTTCTGATCACCTCCCTGCCCTTACCTGTAATTGGACAGAGCATGAGCAGCATAAGATTAATGAGGTCATCTCTTGTCCCTCTCATTCTGGTCACCTTCCTGCCCCCTACTTGTAATTGATCTTCTGCTGTTCACGAACTGTCTAATTTCAATTAGGGGGCAGGAAGGTGACCAGAATGAAAGGGACAAGAGATGACCTCATTGGTCTTCTGCTACTCATGCACTGTCCAATGAGGTCCTCTCTTGTCTCTTTCTTTTTGGTCACCTCCCTACCCCCTATTTTTAATTGGTCCGTAAATGAGCAGCAGAGGACTATTGAAGTAATCTCTTGCCCCTTTCTTTCTGATCACCTCCTTGCCCCCTACCTGTAATTGGACAGTAAATGAGTAGCAGAAGACCCATGAGGTCATCTCTTGCCACTTTCTTTCTGGTCATCTCCCTGCCCCACCTGTAATTAGGACAGTAAATGAGTAACAGAAGACTAATGAGGTAATCTCCTATTTATTATTTATTTATTTCAGCTACTTATATAGTGCCATCAATTTACGCAGCGCTTTACATATACATTGTACATTCACATCAGTCCCTGCCCTCAAGGAGCTTACAATCAAGGATCCCTAACTCACATTCATGCACATACTAGGGCCAATTTAGGCCAGTGTGTCTTTGGAGTGTGGGAGGAAACCGGAGTACCCGGAGGAAACCCACGCAGGCACAGGAAGAACATGCAAACTCCAGGCGGTTAGTGTTGTGGTTGTGATTCGAACCAAGGACCCCAGTGCTGCTAGGCGGAAGTGCTCTTGTGACTTTCTTTCTGGTCACCTCCCTGCCCCCTACCTGAAATTGGACAGTGCATGAGCAGCAGAAGACCAACTAGGTCATCTCTTGCCCTTTTCCTTCCTTCCGCATGTTCCTTATCAGCAGATGCGCACTGTGGCACGCCTAATTGGCTCCTTGTACTGCTCCTACCTACCCAACCCGATTGCCACCGCACAAGGAATTATAGGAAACCGATGCCAAGCAAAATGCAAGAAATTATGCTAGTTACAGATTACACATAGATCAAATATTTGTTTTTAGAAATATATGATTGCCTTAATTATTGTTGTGTTATATTTGCCTGGAGTTCAGCTTTAAACCCATATAGGTGACTCTTACCTGTAACCTGTCCCTTTTGTCAAAGTAAAAACAGACTGCAATGGTGAAAACGGACCAAAACCTTCGTAATTGAAATGTGCCAAAACAGGATCTGAGCAGTTTATGGTGAGATTTGGCTGTAGAAAGGACCGTCATGGCTGTTCGGGTCTTGTATTTTTCATAGATTTAGAGTGTATAAGAAGCAAGGAATGGGATTTATACCCGAGTATCTTGGGGCTTACTTAGCTGGTTGCCTAGACATAAACTGTACTTGTTGCTTGCACAGTCTTGGCAGGTGAACCATCTCACCAATGGAAGTGTCCATGTGCAAGGAAAATTGAAGAATCCTCAGCCAAAAAGGCCTGTTTAGGGTTGTAACTGACATAACTAGTTGCCATTAAGGGACTCAGTACTGGTTCATACTTCTCTTTGTCATCAGAGACATGCACATTAATAAGAACCATGTGAGCTCTTTGAGGAAAAAAAAAAAGTTTACGTGAAACTCTACTTTTGTGAAATAAAAAAAAAAAATGATCTTCTTGTTATCTGTATACATTGCAATGATTTTAGACAAATTCACCTGTTTCCTGCTCTGTAGGTATTGATGAATTTCTGTCACTTCCTCCTTACCGAGTGCTAGGTGGGAGGGTCTGTCTGCTATGATCACATGATCGGTCCCACTGATGTCATAAAACAAAAAAAAAACACAGCATTGATCCAATTATAAGAACAAGAAATTATATTTTTAGGGCTGTTGCAAGAGGAAGCAACATTACAATTTTTGGGTGGTTAGAAAATTGGAGCAGGATGGAATCAATGAAAAAAAAATATGCATACTGTGTATGTGTGTATATAATTTTATTTTTATTTATTTTTTTATTGTGTATATATATATTTGTCTTTCCTTATTTAATTTTATATGTATATTGTTTCTCTATCTTTTTTTAAAATGTAACACATATATATATTTTTCTTTTTTTTAATTGTGTATATATATATATATATATATATATATATATATATATATATATATATATATATTAAACAGGGCTTTTTTTCTCAAAAAATAGGTGCAGGAACTCCCCCCTTCTGAGTAACATCTTCTACGCCCCCTACCCACCTCTGAGCAACATCCCTTGGTTCCACCCCCTACCCACCTCTGAGCAACATCCCTTGGTTCCACCCCCTACCCACCTCTGAGCAACATCCCTTAGTTCCACCCCCTACCCACCTCTGAGCAACATCCCTTGGTTACACCTCTGAGCAACATCCCTTAGTTCCACCCCCTACCCACCTCTGAGCAACATCCCTTGGTTCCACCCCCTACCCACCTCTGAGCAACATCCCTTGGTTCCACCTCTGAGCAACATCCCTTGGTTCCACCCCCTACCCACCTCCCAGTATCGCCCCTTTTAGAGACCTACAGAACCAAGTATCATTTTATGGTGATAAGTGATTTGTATGGAAGTAAGCCCTGATGGGTTTTACTTCCTCTTTTTTTCCCTTTTTACCCTTACAAAGTAAAAGGATAATGGGCTAGTATGCATCGCTACTAGCCCATTATGTGCCACTTACCTGCAAACTAAGCTCGTCATGACCCCGCTGGTGGCCGCATCTCCTTTCCTTCTGGAGGGCCATTTCTTCACCGCGCATGTGGCCATGACATCATCAGCGTACGTTTAAGGGATATTTACAGTACCTTATTATAGGCTAACCTATAGGTACAACTTCCGCATTTAGGGTATACAACCACTTTAATAATAACAAGTAAAGCAGTACAGTAGATCCCCAGCAGCAATAGACCCTTCTCAGCAACAATAGATTCCTAAAGCAACAATAGATTCCCCCCAGCAACAATGGACCCCAACAACATTAGAAAACTTCCTCAACAGTAGATCCCTTCCAGAAACAATTGAACCCCCCCCCCCCCCAGCAAAATAAGCCCAATCAACAACAATAGTTCCCCCACCAGCAACAATAGACCTGTCCAGCTACAATAGACTGCCACGCTAAAATAGATGCCCCCCAACAACAATAGACTCACTCAACAGTAGATCCCTTTCAGCAATAACTGCCCCCCCCAGCATCAATAATAGATCTCCGCCATGCAAAAATAAATCCCCTCCAGGAATAATAGATCCCCCAGCAGCCAGCATTAATAGACTCTCCAGCACACCCCAGCACCTCTTGCCATACATACATGCTGAAGGTGCCGAAACTGCATTCCCCCGCGTTCCCGCTGAAAAAAAGCCCTATATATATATATATATATATATATATATGGCAAAGTTCTGAGGGTGAGGTGAACATCGGTCATAGGTGTCAGTGCTAAGCAATCAGGCCTTCCCAAGGGCCATTATATAAAAACAAAAGGTGATGGGATTGCTGCACAAAAATTCTATCTATCTAGCCAATATCTATCTATACACACACATTTTTTTCTTTATTTTTATTTTTTTTTTTTTTTTATATAATATATTTTTTTTTCTTTCTTTTTTTTAAATTTTATATTAGATATATTTTTTTCTTTCTTTCTTTTTTTGTTCAAATATTTTAATAAAGTATAACAATGTCATATTACACTTTCCAGGTAGATAAAGGAAAGCATAACAAAGAGATTCAAAGTAAATGGTTCGTTATAAAGCGCAAAAGCAATGTATCGATCACAATGGCGGTTTTTGTATTTTTTTTATAAACAAAAGTGGAGTTTCCTTTAAAAACTGCCTAAAAAAAAGTGCAAAAACACACCTAGCCAGGTCCGAAAATAAATGAGACTGTTTTATGAACAAGGAACTTACATTTCTCTGCTCATATCAATCTTTTGGGGTGAGTCCAGAAATAAAACTTGTGCTAGTTTTAAAGTTATTTAACTCTAGACCCGGCCTTTTGTTTTGACCGGGGTTCTTCTTTAACACAATCACGGTTTTCAGAGCCGTTTACAGTCCAGTTGCAGATTGCATAGCCTGGATGGAGTTCAGAGAGAATGTACATTAGGGAGCGGGGCTGTCCCCCCACCTCCTTAGGACTGAATCGCATGTAGTTCAGCAGAGACATGATTGTAATTCTGTGGGTTCTTCTTTTGTAGGAAAATAATTTTCAGTTTCTTTTCATTTGTGCAGTTAAATGAGAAAAAAAAATTTCTTATGTTTCTTGTAAAATTGTAAAATTAAAGCGCCAGATTTGACAATAAAATAATGTAAAATTTTAATTTTTCTTGTGTTGTTTTCCGATTATACGGCTTGATACATCTAAGCAGTGAGAAGTATTATGCCAACCTATAGCTAGAGAAAACTGTGGTTGCATAAGCATGCATGCATGGGTCATCGATTGTATACAGGTCTAAGCTATGGAATGGGACGGGGCAACCTGAAACCTCCTAGCATCAATCTGCATTGAGAAGGTAAGATCTGAACACTTCTTATCTACTGCAGGAAGACACTTACCATAACCTTATTGTCATTTTTGAATATAGATCTGATATAAAGTGAACCTGTCATAAAAGATAGGAGGGGGGGGTGGCCCTATAGGTCCCCTTCTGAAGTTAAAAGTCCCCTTGCAGTCACAGGAACATTGCACTATATTTTGTACTTTTTGCTATAATAAATATCCCCATTTTTTTTTAAAAAGCTAATTTTTTTCTCAGTTTAGGCCGATATGTATTCTTCTACATATTTTTGGAAATAAAAATCGCAATAAGCGTATATTGATTGGTTTGCGCAAAAGTTATAGCGTCTAAAATAGGGGATAGACTTATGGCATTATTATTATTTTTTTTATTTTTTACTAGTAATGGCGGAGATCTGCAATTTTTATCGGGACTGCGACATTATGGCGGACACATCGGACAATTTTGACACATTTTTGGGACCATTGTCATTTATACAGCGATCAGTGCTAAAAAAAATGCATTGATTACTGTAAAAATGTCACTGGCAGGGAAGAGGTTAACACTAGGGGGCAATCAAGGGGTTAACTGTGTTCCCTAGTATGTGTTCTAACTGAAGGGGGGATGGGGCTGACTAGGGGAGATGACAGATCGCTGTTCATACTTTGTATGAACAGATGATCTGTCACTTCTCCCCTCAGAGAACTGGGATCTCTGTGTTTACACATAGAGATCCCGGGTTCTTGCCGTGTTACGAGCAATCGCGGGAGCCCGGAGGTCATCGAGACCGCTGGGCACTCGCATCGGCTCCGGGGGCGAGCTGCGGGCGCGTCCGCCTAGTGGCCACCAGAAGGAGCGACGTAACATAACGGAGATTCGCCTGCCCGTGCCATTCTGCCGCAGTTCTACTGCGGCGGCTGGTCGGCAAGCAGTTAAAGGTGTCATTTTATTGTATACAAACAACAAGTACACACAAACATAAATACTGATAGTGGAGCAAACAGTGCTCAATCAGCAATAGGTTGCATCTACAATATATCCAGTCAACATACATATCTCAATGTAGAAGTTCCGATTTCACATCCGTAGCTCAAGTTAGAAAAGATAAAACAAACATACAAGATCCTGATATTCGGTTCAAAAAGAGGAAAAGTAAGAGAGGATGTGGTCTGAATTTGCATTTCTATCCTATGAATTAAAGCGGGGTTCCCATTTAAAAAAAAAAAAAATTAAAAGTCAGCCGCTACAAATACTGCAGCGGCTGACTTTTAATTGGACACTTACCTGTCCCAGGGTCCAGCAATGCGAGTGATCGAAGCCCCGCTCGTCCCCCCCCCCTCCACTCGGCGGCGCCAGCATTTTAACTGTGGGCGCCCGGCTGTGGCTTCACAGCACGGCACCCATTGTACATGCGCGCCACGCACCGTCACCCGCAATCATCTGGGACTGGTCACGTGTCCCAGATGATTGACAAGAGGGAGGGTGGAGAGGCGATCTCCCTTCCTGCGCCGAGGGAAGTGACGTCAGGAGCCCAGGCACCAAAGGAGGCAGACTACGAGGGACCCCCTAGCAACAGCTATTTAGAGGTGAGTAAAAACAACATTTTTCTCCAAATGTTTTTTTTTTTTTTTAACCACTTCAATACCCGCCTATAGTAAAATGACGTCCTCCTCTTTGTGGGGTGATATCTGAATGATGCTTGCAGCTAGATGCATCATTCAGATATCATTCTTTTCAGCTGCCGATTCTGTGCACGATAAGAACGATCATAGCGGCAGTTCCGCCGCTTGATCGTTCTTATAGGCGACGGGAGGGGACGTCCCCCCCCTCCCGCCGCCATCCGGTGCTTCTCCGGGCTCTCCCGTGCCATCGGGGACCCGGAGAATGAATCGGCCGGCGCCGGATGTTGACGATAGAGATGACTGGTGACCAGATGGTCACCAGTCATCTCTATGACCGTGGGAGGCCCGGGCGCGTCGTTATGACGTCACGCCCGGTTACCCGGAACTAACCGAAGCCGCGATCGCGGCTGTCAGCATGAGATCGGTAAATTTTTTTTTTTCCGATCTCATGCTTTCCAGCCTAGAGGAGAGATGTGGGGTCTTATTGACCCCACATCTCTCCATAAAGAGGACCTGTCACATAGATTCCTATTACAAGGGATGTTTACATTCCTTGTAATAGGAATAAAAGTAATTAAAAAAAAAAAAATGTTAAAAAAAGTGTAAAAATAAAAAAAATGAAGTAAAAAAAAAAATTAAATAATAAAATTTTTTTTTTAAAACGCCCCTGTCCCCGATAGCTCGCGATCAGAAGCGAACGCACACGTAAGTCCCGCCCACATATGTAAACGCCGCTCAAACCACACATGTGAGGTATCGCCGCGTGGGTTAGGGCGTGTGCAACAATTCTAGCACTAGACCTCCTCTGTAACTCTAAACTGGTAACCTGTAAAAAATTTTAAAGCGTCGCCTATGGAGATTTTTAAGTAATGAAGTTTGGCGCCATTCCGTGATTGTGCGCAATTTTAAAGCGTGACATGTTAGGTATCCATTTACTCGGCGTAACATCGTCTTTCACATTATACAAAAAAATTGGGCAAACTTTACTGTTTTGTTATTTTTTAATTCATGAAACCGTTTTTTTTCCAAAAAAAAGGCGTTTGAAAAATTTTTGCGCAAATACCGTGTGAGATAAAAAGTTGCAATGACCGCCATTTTATTCCCTAGGGTGTCTGCTAAAAAAACATATATAATGTTTGGGGGTTCTGAGTAATTTTCTAGCAAAAAAATAATGATTTTTACATGAAGTAGAGAAATGCCAGAATAGGCCCGGTATTGAAGCGGACATTACTAATTTTTTTTTTTTTTTTTTTTGGAGTGGAACTCCACTTTAAGTAGTAGACTGTATAGTGCGATTTGAAACTTTCGGGGGCATCCCCTGGCCTCATACAGTCAGGTCCATAAATATTGGGACATCGACACAATTCTAATCTTTTTGGCTCTATACACCACCACAATGGATTTGAAATGAAACAAACAAGATGTGCTTTAACTGTAGACTTTCAGCTTTAATTTGAGGGTAGTTACATCCAAATCAGGTGAACGGTGTAGGAATTAACAATCATCCATCAAAACTTTCACTTTTTAATACTTGGTTGCAAATCCTTTGAAGTCAATTACAGCCTGAAGTCTGGAACACATAGACATCACCAGACGCTGGGTTTCATCCCTGGTGATCCTCTGCCAGGCCTCTACTGCAACTGTCTTCAGTTCCTGCTTGTTCTTGGGGCATTTTCCCTTCAGTTTTGTCTTCAGCAAGTGAAATGCATGCTCAGTCGGATTCAGGTCAGGTGATTGACTTGGCCATTGCTTCTTTCCACTTCCACTTCTTTCCCTTAAAAAAACTCTTTGGTTTTTAAAGGATAGGCTTGTCCATAGCCATTTTCAGAAACCTGGAGTTATATCAGAAGAGAGAACAGAGATGTTCAGATGTAATAGCTGTGAGTATTGTGATTGGATGCTGGAAGGCTCATCATACACCTTGCTGAATGGAAAAATATACAATATGAAGTTTTATGCGGACTGCCAGACCAAGGGGATTGTCTATATTGCCTTCTGTAGATGTGGTGTAAACGCGTCAACCATCTTTACACACAGAAGTTTGAGCAATATGTATTTATGAACTGCAAGGGAACATCTATGTGTTTTTAGAGAAATATTTTATCTATCTAATTTTGTATAAATAGAATTATTGTAAAATTATTATGCATATAGTCCTCTTTTTGGTACCGTGATAGTCCGCTCTGTTGGTCTGGTTTTACGTAATCTATATAGGACGAGGTACCCCCATAGCTCTCTTTACATTTTCGCTTAGATTCCAAATGCAGATAGCACGCTTGAAATAAACTCTGGATCTTTTATCTGCTCCTTGTAAATGGGATAATGAGGGAATAACACACACCTGGCCATGGAACAGCTGAGTAGCCAGTTGTCCCATTACTTTTGGTCCCTTAAAAAGTGGGAGGCACATATACAAACTGTTGTAATTCCTACACCGTTCACCTGATTTGGATGTAAATACCCTCAAATTAAAGTCTGCAGTTAAAGCACATATTGTTCGTTTCATTTCAAATCCATTGTGGTGGTGTATAAAGCCAAAAAGATTAGAATTGTGTCGGTGTCCCAATAGTTATGGACCTGACTGTATATCAATTTGTATAGTGGGAGTGCTTGGTTAATGATGGTAAGCCAGAAAGTTATAGTGGATGAGGACTGTGACTTCCAGTGCATAGTTATGGATTTATTCGCATAAAACAAGACTATACGTAAAAAGGTTTGTACATTTTTAGACATTCATCATCAATGTAGCCCAGTAGGCATCTCAAGGGGTTGCAGATGTTGGGTATTTGAGTAATTGAACTAATAAAGGCAGTAATTTCTGACCAAAATCTCCTAATCTGTGGACATTCCCACATCATATGGTAAAATGTGCCATCAGCCGTGTTACATCTAGAACAGGTTGCAGAGGACAGTCTATTCAAGTTGTTCTATGTTATGGAGGCCAAACGGTGCCGCAGTGATGTGGCGTATCTGCATATATCAAAAGTAAGCCGTGAAATGGAGACCAAAGTCCCTACGAAAGTCCGCAAAGGATCGAAAAGTATTCTCTAGAAACAAGTGTAAGATTTGGTTCAGCCGTGGGGTGAGACTAAACCCGCTGTCCATTCTACAGAAAAACTCCCGCAGTCATGGGTTGCCCCATAAGGGGGCGTTAGGTAAGGATATGGTGGGAATACCCGACGGCATCAATTTTGAGAGTTTAAATATCTGCAGCATCATAGATAAGACGCTCGTGCCCTCCTTACCCCTTGTAGACTGACGATGTACCAGATTCTGCAGGGATTCATATGACGTAAGGATTGCTGCCTCCAAGGCTGTGGCCACATTGTTAGCCTCAGGGTAGAACCACCAATAAGCGTGTGCTAATTGAGAGGCCACATAATAAGTCTGAAGACTAGGAAGCGCCAGGCCCCCCTCCAGAACAGGTAGTTGTAGCGTGCCTGGCAATTTGGACTGCCCTTCCTTCCCAGATAAAGTTAGTGAGAATTGTATCTCCTAAAATTTACCTGCTCTGTGCAAGGGTTTTGCACAGAGCGGCCTTGATCCTCCTTTTCTGGGGTCCCCTGGCAGCGCTCCTGGCTTCTCCTCCTCATTGGGTGCCCCCACGGAGAGCCGCATTCCATGCGGCCACTAGTGGGGGAGCGCTACCGAGTCCCGCTTCTGCTTCCATTGACACACAGCAGGACTCAGCCCCGGCTCCCATGTCACTGGATCAGATTGAGAGCCAATGGCTCCCGCTGCTGTCAATCTATCCAATGAGGACCCGAGACAGCGTCTGGAGCTGCTGTGCTCACCCTCGACGCTGGAACGATGGGGCTCAGTAAGATAAAGGGGGGCTCTGGGGGGCAGCTGCACCACAGAAGGTTTTTTAAAACCCTGAGGGTTTACAACTCCTTTCAGTACTACCAGTTCGTTGGATTTTCTGCATGTGATTGCTGTGTTGATGGCGGAGTGGAGCAATGAAAGAAAATCGCATCATCAATGGCTTGTCTTACTATCAATTTTCTGTGCGGGGTGTTTAAATCTGAATGCGCAGTCCAATAGACAGCACAGTTCTTGGTAACAGACCTGATCACACGTTTACATCCCTCCCCCCCCTTCCCTGCAATACAAGTCAGTGACACTTCTGCTGAGAGGTGTGGCTTCTACTCAGCTCTGCCAGCAGAGGGCACTGCAGTGTAAGGGCAGGAAAAAACATATGACTTAGAAAAAAAAGGTATTTTGATGCATTTCCCAAAAAAATAAGTCACAAATTGTAACGTGAGTGGGGGTGAGTTTTTCAGACAGGTGTCTGTGTATCTAAACCCCAAAAATGTAATCTGTTGCAGCTTTCCAACCATTGGATGTTGTGGCTGCATTAGTTTTCTCTTTTTTAGGTTTTCTTCTTTATTTTCACCTGTTGAATCTGTAAGTAACACACATCCTGTCCTAAGGTGACAATGCTCATTTTATTATACTGTATCCATGGCGGAGCAGTGTTGTCACCCTTGGACGGGACTACAAAATATCCTTTCCTATCCTCCTCTCTATAACATGAAAGGGGGTGGTCTGTAGCCCACATAGAAAACTGGAAGCCAATTAACTCAGCCTTTCTCAAACTTTTCAACACAGATGAACCTTTGACATAATGTTCTGGTCTTAGGGAACCCCTGCTAAAAATTCTTATATCTACAACTCATGATACATTAGTGTGATGGTCAGTGGGAAGAATGCTCCTTACGCTTGTAATCATTGGAAAGAATTATCCTATCACAGAGAGCTAAAATGATCAATGGTGTCAGTGGGAACTTGTCTGAGAGGCGGAAATTGCTTATTGCTCAAGGAACCCCTAGAAACCGCTGAAGGAACCCTGGTTGAAAAACCCTAATCTAACTGATGAGAGTGCAGTAGGGGCAGGGAGCACAGGAAGTTAGAAGCTCATTTGATTTCTAACAGGATCAAAAAGTGAATGGTATTAATGTGCAGCAACCTCTAGCAACCAATTAGTGAATGGTAATAATGTGCACTAACCTCTCTAGCAACCAATTAGTGAATGGTAATAATGTGCAGTAACCTCCCTAGCAACCAATTATTGAATGGTAATGATGTGCAGTAACTTCTGGCAACCAATGGATGACCGTTAATGATCTGTAGTAAACTCTAGAAACCAATGGGTGAGCTGTAATGATGTGCAGCAACCTCTAGCTACCAACTGGTGAGTGGTAGAGATGTGCAGTAGCCTTTAGCAACCAATCGAATGGTAGAGGTGTGCAGTAACCTCTAGCAAGCAATCAGTGAGAGTGGACCAGTTCTTTATGTGTACATTAGTAAAGTTTTTTTCCGATAAAGCCGGCCATAGACGATTCGAATCTCGTCCGGTCCAGCAGGAACTGGCCAAGATTTGAACCATGTATGGGCAGGCTGAATGTACCATCTATCAACTTGGGTACAACCAGCCTGTCAGATTTTACATGTGATTATTGCTAGCCGCTAGCAATAATCATGTGTTCTCCCGGTGGGGGCGGCTTCCCCTGCCCAGAGAACAAATTGTTTTCGCAGGAGGGAATCCCCGGTCAACACTGTGCTGATGGGGGAATCAAGTTTTTTTTTCTTTCCTGCAACCTGGAGCTGGGGGGGGGGAGCAATAAAATATTTTGCCCAGGGTCCAATCAATATTAAAGACGGCCCTGATTTGAGGGTATGTACATCCAAATCGGAGGAAGGGTTTAGGAATTACTAGGCTGGAGTTCGAGGGCGGCCTGTGCTGTTTTCCTTGTGGCGTAAGCTGCCACAAGTCACTTGCTGGTCGGTATTGCACAAAGAGTAGGCGCCCTCGTATTGTTCTTGAAATTTTATTTCAAGTTGGTCCTTGTGAGTCCTCTGTGGCCGCACAGTGACCTCCCTCCCTGTAGGCGTGGACGATTTCGGTGACTTTCGTTGCTGGTCCGTTGGCGGTGGTCTGAATATTCCCTGAAGAAGCCAACTTTGGTGAAACATGTCGAGATTAAACAATACCTTATTGTAAAGGATTCTCAACAAAATATTAAAAATGAACATTTTATTTATGATTTTATTCATTTGTCCAATTACATTTGAGCCCCTGAAAATGGGGGAGACTGTATATAAAAATGGTTGCAGTTCCTAAAATTTGTACTTGATATTTATGTTCAACCCCTTGAATTAAAGCTGAAAGTCTGCACTTCAAATTCATTTGGATTGCTTCATTTTAATCACTTGCCGACCAGCCGCCGTCATTATACTGCGGCAGGTCGGCACATTCCCGGGAATTGCCGTAGCTGTACGTCGGCTCCTTTAAAAGTCATAGCAGGCGTGCGCCTACTGCACGGTGGGGGAAATGATGAGCGTGACCGGCAGTCGCGATGTCCGCCGGCCACGCGCAGTCACGGGCACGAGAGCCAGAACGGGGATGTGTGTGTGTGTGTGTGTGTAAACACAAAAAAAAAACATTCTGTCAGGAGAGGCGAGACAGATCGTGTGTTCCTACTAAGTAGGAACAGCGATCTGGCTCCTCCTCTAGTAAGTCACATCCCCATACAGTTGGAAACATCTAACAGGGAACACACTTAACCCCTTGATCTCCCCCTAGTGTTAACCCCTCCCTACCAGTGACATTTACACAGTAACCAGTGCATTTTTATAGCACTGATCGCTGTATAAATGTCAATGGTCCCGAAAATGTGTCAAAAGTGTCCGATCTGTCTGCCGCAATGTCGCAGTCCTGCTAAAAATCGCAGATTGCCGCCATTACTAGTAAAAAAGAAATAAATTAATAAATAAAAATGCTATAAATCTATTCCCTATTTTGTAGACGCTATAACTTTTGCGCAAACCAATCAATATACACTTATTGCGATTTTTTTTTTTTTACCAAAAATATGTAGAAGAATACATACCCTGTTTCCCCGAATATAAGACCTAGCGTGATTGTCGGTGATGGCTGCAATATAAGCCCTACCCCCCAAATAAGCCCTAGTTAAAGTCCTTGTAGGTCTTCTTTTCAGGGTAGGGCTTATTTTCGGGGAAACAGGGTAGGGCTTATTTGGGTGGTAGGGCTTATATTGCAGCCATCACCGACAATCACGCTAGGTCTTATTTTCGGGGAAACAGGGTATCAGCCTAAACTGAAATAGAAATTCGTTTTTTTATATTTGGGGGGGGGGGGGATATTTATTATAGCAAAAATTAAAAAATATAGCTTTTTTTTTTCAAAATTGTCGGTCTTTTTTTGTTTATAGCGCAAAAAATAAAAACCGCAGAGGTGATCAAATACCACCAAAAGAAAGCTCTATTTGTGGGGAAAAAAAAAGATGTCAATTTTGTATGAGTACAGTGTTGTATGACCACGCAATTGTCAGGTAAAGCAACGCAGCGCCGTATCGCAAAAATTGGCCTGGTCATTAAGGGAGAAATTCTTCCCGTCCTTAAGTAGTTAATTTTATTCTGGTGGCATACAGAGCCAAAAGTATAAAAATTGTGCCTGTATCCAAAAATATATATGGACCTAATTGTATTTCAACTGAGTTCCATGTAAATGTTTCATTCTAAATGCACATTGATGGTTTGTGGTCGGACATGACAGGTATCTTACCCGAAAGGTGGGGACATTGAGATATCTGCCAAATTCCAAATCAGCCAGGTACCTTTGGGATTTACATACGTTGAAAGATTTGTTCCCTTATCTTATTAGAAGAAGAAACGGTCAGCATACACGCTAATCAGTTTTCCAACATGTCACAAAAACTTCTTTCCAGAGTAATTGATTCTGAACTTTTCTCAATCTTTTTACCCTGGATGATCCTTCAAAACAATACTGAGGTTTCAGGGAACCCCTGCTAAACATTTCTATATCTACGATCCATTTTATGGTAAAATAGCATGATCAGTTAACTGTCGAAAAGAATAATACGGCATACCTAGAATATTTGACACCCAGAGCAGATTTTACAAAATTCCCTTGCTCTATATGTCGTTCATAATCATAAACATGAATAATAATTGCCAGAGAAGAAACACAGACTGTGAAAGTTGTAGTGTCCCCTTACACTAGGAAATGGAAAAGTGTCCCCTT
Source organism: Lithobates septentrionalis (assembly GCA_037952835.1). NCBI lineage: Eukaryota > Metazoa > Chordata > Amphibia > Anura > Ranidae > Lithobates > Lithobates septentrionalis. The sequence continues at coordinate 1,048,827 of JBBDGP010002253.1, forward strand.
ACATTTGCAGTCAGCAGATAAATGCCTCTTTACAACGTGATCAGTGTAGAACTGGCCCCTTACATTGCATGTCGGTAATAAATTGCCCCCTTACACTAGGCAGTGGGAAGGTGTCCCCTTACATTTGTGGCCAGTGAAGAAATGCCTCTTTACGTTGGTGATAAGTGGGGAAAAAAGCCCCTTTGCACTGGTGATCATTGTTGAATTGAGCCCTTATATTGCACGTCAGTGGTAAATTGCCCCTTTACACTAGTCAGTGGAAAAATGTCCCCTTACATTGGTGGCCAATGGAAAATGCATCTTTACATTGATGGTCAGTGGAGAAATGCCTCTTTACAATGTTGATCAGCACAGAATCGGCCACTTGCATTGCATATCGGTGGCAAGTGGAATAGTCCGTGGAAAAGTGTCACCTTACATTGGTGGCCAGTGGATAAATGCCCCCTTACATTGGGGGGTCAGTGGGCAAATGCCTCTTTACATTGGTGGTCAGTGGAGAAATGCCTGTTTATATTAATGGTCTGTGGAGAAATGCCCCCTTGCATTGGTGTTCAGTCGGGAAATGCCCCCCTGTATTGGTGGTCAGTGGAGAAATGCCTCTTTACATTGGTGGTCAGTAGAGAAATGCCTGTTTTTTATTAGTTGTCAGTAGAGAAATGCCTCTTTACAATGGTGAATAGTAAATTGCACCTTTACACTAGGTAGTCTTAAAGTGTCCCGTTACATTTGTGGCAAGTGGAGAAAATGCTTCCTGAAATTGATAATCAATGGAGAAACGCCCCTTCACATTGGAGTCAATGGAGAAATGATTCTTTACATCAGTGGTCAGCGGGGAATATATCCCTTTTTGTACATTAGTAGTCAGTGGAAAAATGTCCCATTAGATTTGTGGTGAATGGAAAAATGCCTCTTTACACTGGTGGTCAGTGGCAAAAAGCCCCTTTGCACTGAAGATCATTGTTGAATTGACCCCTTATTTTGCATGTCAATGGTAAATTACCCCTTTACATTAGTCAATGGAAAAGTGCCCCCTTACATTTGTAGCCAGTGGAGAAACGCTTCTCGACATTGGTGATCAGTGGAAAAATGTCCCCTTACATCTGTGGCCAGTGGAGAAATGCTTCTTGACATTGGTGATCAGTAGAAAAATGTCCCCTTACATTAGTGGTCAGTGGGGAAATGCCCTCTTACATTTGGGGTCAGTGCTTACATTTGTAGTCTTTGTAAGTAGGAGGTCATTGCTCACTGCTCAAAGAACCTATAGCAACCTCTGGAGGAACCCTAGTTGAGAAAGCCCGCTTTCAACAGTCAAAATCCCCCCCGCAACTGCAGCATTAGCCCAATTTTTGCAACACTGCTCACATATGAGGTGTAACAATTTAGTTCCTGGAATGCCCGCAGCGAGGCACTATGGTGTTGAGTCACACAGCCACTCGCACTGGAGCGTGTTCTAACATGTTCCAACTTGCACTCGCCTGGGTCGCAGACCAGATGACTCGGTCTTCACAGAGTAGTAGAAGAAATAAGTCGTGTGTGGAAAATGAGTGACAGGAATCTTGTGCAGCGGAATAACATCAGATTTTGCATGAAAATTGGCAAAAGTGAAACATTCAGCTTTGTAACAACAGGCTTATGGCGAACATTCCATGAAGAAATCAAGTGTTTTTGAATGGCATAGGCAGTTTAAGGAGGGGCCGGAATATAGGTTATAGGAATCTGTTTGGTGGAAAAGGCTGGAAATCTGGCCTGACAATCAGATTCTCCACCACGACAATTCTCCTGCACATGATGCGTTAAGTGTTCGCCAGTGCCTGGGCCGGAAATCCTTTCCGAAACTTGACCAACCATCTTATTCCCCTGACTTAGATACCCTGCGACTTTTGGCTGTTTGTAAAATTGAAAAATGCCTTTAAAGGACACCGATGGGATGATATTCAGAACATCCAGCACGCCTCGACAAAGATGCTGCGTTCTGCAAAACGAATTCCAGGTATATTGCTTGCTTCTATTGCTTTATGTGTAGTTAGCCTTAGAAGTTTAAAAGTTGTATTACTGTTTACACTTTATGTGTTATGTGCGAGCAGCCTGCCCACCGCTCATAAATTACCACAGCTAATAAGAACAAGAGCAGTGAACCTGAAATGTTTATGTTCCTTCTGCAGTATGGACTTAATCTTTAAATCCCTATATGGAGTGACATACTGGGGCAGAGGGCTTAACAAAACATTAACAGCTTTTCCATCAGAAAAACAAGATCACTCAACATTATAACTCCAGAGATGAGCGGGCCTCTTCATCAAAGACCAATGATGATCCCCCAGAGTGCAAAGGAAGCAGAGTAGCAGGGTACAGGGCTTAAAAACTTTCAACACTTGACAAAGAATCAAAGAATTCATCAACCTGGGTCGAATTCATCAACCATGGGTTTAATACGGTCACAGCAGCCAATTTTAAATAACCACCAAGAATAAAATAACATTACATTAAAAACATACCAATAAGTGCAAATTCAACAATGTAATTCTAACAATGCCCAACAACAAGGGGTCTCTGGGTGTCCTTAAGGCACAATTTTAACTGGAATCGTCCATGTCCTCAGCCGCGCCCAGACCGACTCGAAGACAATCCAACATCACACATACTTCCAACCCCCCCAGGGGACCTAGCTCCTGGGAGAACCACCGCTAATCAAGTGGAAGCCCCATACCCTGGATGGGCCCCATAATTTTGTAACCATGTAATTACTCACTGACCCCCCCCCCCCCCCCAAAGACCTCACCCGCAAACTGCTGTGACAAAGTGTGCAACAGACACAATTATTATTTTTTATTTTTATTTCTTGATTTATTTTTTGTATATAAACTCGATCAAAACCTGAGAAACAAAACATCCCCACTACCCATACACTTCGGTAACCCCTAACACAAGGGCGGGCGGGCGGGAAGTTACCTCTTCTCCTGAACTCCTTGGAATGAGCAATAAACTTCATATCTGCAAAGACCCTCTCATCTGCACCCTGCCAATCCAACCTCTGCCTCCAATCAGGTAAGGCTACACCCCTTCCAACCACCTTGACTGTTCCCTGACCCCAGTCCTCCCATAGTCATGCAGCCCCTCCATCGATTTTCTCCTCCAGGTCTCACTTTGTAAGCTATAGTATTACTTACAGGGAGGTAGACTGTAGGCCGGGGCTCAGCAACCAGTAGATCACGGACAGGTGACTTGCTGACCCGCCATCCCAGAGCATCAGAGTGCAACGCAGAGGGACTACTTAGAAGTAAAGTTGGAGTTGTAGTAGGGAACAAGAGCGGCATTAGCCAATGGCTCCTCTGTAGTGCCGGCTCCTGTCCCATGTGGAGTGATACCAACTGCACTCCACCTCTTATCCTGGCTAGCGGTCTTCAGAGTGGTACCAGCAGCAGGAAAGAAGAGATCTTCAGGTCAGTGTGAAGCCATACACCGGACATAAAAGTATAGGGCTGCTTTCACACTGATGCACTGCGGTCTACCCACACCGCGGGTGCAGTGCAGTGTACCTACAGCTTAGCCGTAGACTTCAATTATATCCTACGGATTTGGTGCACTTTCTGAATGCAGGAGTTTTGGTGCGCTTTCAGAAAGTGCACCACACCTGAAGGATATAAAAGAAGTCTATGGCGAAGTGAAGCTAACCCAGGAGAGTCTCAGATGCACTGTGCTGCACCCGCAGTGCAGGTAAACTGCAGCACATCAGTGTGAAAGGGCTCAGAACAGTAAGGATTCATTTACATTTGCAGTCTGGGGGGGGGGGGGGGTTAAACCGCATAGTTAAGATGTGTTTTTATTACCCCGCCCCAATCACACCTCCTTTAGCTGCAGTAGCCAGGGGTGTACACATGTCACAGCAGGAATTATATGCCCTGTTATGGTTGGTGGGTGTAGCACCTGCCAAGCATTACCCATTCAAGTGAATGAGGCCACTCTGCAAGCAGGCAGCATTTTCAACCCCTTGGACCCTGCAGATGGATGTAGTTGGGGGGCACTTACAGGGTGGCCACATTTATTTGAATGGGTCATGATTGGCAGGTTGTAGCACCCACTAAAAGCAACAGGGGGTTTAATTCCTACTGCGGCATATGTACACTTTTTGGCTAAAGGGGGTAGGGATTGGAGATGGTAAAACCGCAAATTAACTGCAGGGTTTTTACACCCCCCCCCCCTCTTACAACTTTACCTGTGAATGTGCCCTAAGGGTGTCTCTGCCGAATGCAACATGCTCATTCACAAGTGCAGCAGGCACTGCTGCTCCTCTGAAAAGCGATCTAAGTGTGTTTGACAGCTGGTGAGGAGGCGATATGTTGCCTCCTCACCACCTGATTTAAACCAATGATTGCTGTGCAATGCATGCGATTGCGACATGGTAGTACAGCAATTAGAGGTTTAAATCAGGTGGGAGGAGGCAACACTGTGCCCTGTGAGCTTTCACTTCTCCCATGTTGTTTAGGTAGATCTCCACCTCTTTAAGGTTGCCTACCCCTGCTGTAGGCAGGGGCCTACTTACCCTGCATGTGGGGGTACCTTTCTCATGTATGCGCTCATCAATGCACAGGATCAGGCGGGGCCACATCCATGTGAAAGTCAAACATTACGGCGGTACTCTGGCTTAGAGGTGAGCCGTACACTGTGTGCAGCAGTTAAATGTACTGAGCCTCTCTGTAAAAGTGCTGTCCCATGTTACTACACACCTTTCCCAATGGCTAGGTTGCAGGGTCTCCATATCCCGGGTCCTTATTAATTTGGGGACACTGACCGATAGGGAGGGAGCCAGATCACGACCCCCTCACTACTGGAGGACCTGCCACCTTTGCCAGCTACCACGCTTTATTCATGATCTGCTGCTTATACAAACCTCATCAGTTTTTGGTTACCTGTGGCAACTGCTCTCCAAGTCTCCTACCGAGTTAAGCATTTGTAGTGGCCTTGCTTCATACCCCATATGTGCTTTACAGGGCCTGTTCTTCTGATATGCCATGTGTTACTATGCACCCCTTTAAATAACTTCAGACCAGGCTTGGGATGTTTTAAGAACTTTACTGAAAACTCTCTCTCATGGCAATATCCATACAAATGATAATACAGTCCATCTCTAACTAGCTAAACTGAGCCTGCCCAGACATACCTTAGTAAGGTGCAAGCCCATAATTGCCACTCTCCAAAAGCTTGGCAGATTCTTCAGATGTTCCGTGGGACTACATGGCGCAGAAAACCCTTCTCATTAGCCTATGTGCGGTGGCCCCGGGCCTGGCCCCTATTTAAATATGCATAGAGAAGGAAGGCAGGGCCTAAAAAGCCCGGGAAAAGAGCCCAGACCCAATTAACCCCTTCTCAGCCAGGGAGGGCTAACCAACCTTGCTACGACAGAACGTTCTTTATAGGCACCTGCCTACACACGCCCCCCTGGGTTTTTACCAATGTACTTGCCCCTGTCTTATCTTTGATACAATCATAGGAGCTACTTGTTGTGGATTACATGGACAATTTCCCATTAAAAGGATCAGACCTTTAATCTGTCCATCTTAGCCAATGTCCAGCAGACAGTGTAGACTCGGCAAAGCTTTGGTTAGATCCTCAACCTTAGAAAGTCATTGCCGGCTGACACATCAACTGGAGTAAACGGACCTGATATTAGATATAACCCTGTCCAAGAGCTTTATGTCTGGAGACAAGCTTCAGTCTTCAGGCCCAGAGTCATCCCTGGATTCATGCCTGCATGAGGGTCTTGCGGTTTGCCCAATTTCACTCCAGATCAGTGGCGGCTGGTTCTCAATATTTGGAGGGGGGTTGTTAAACCAACGCCAACCCCCCTACCCAACCCGGGAGACAGATGGGAATACTGCAATCCCCCCCCCACACACACGGGAGGTGGACAAGAATGCAGCAACCCCCGCTGGAGACTGACGGGAATGCTGCTATACCCCCCACCATGGGAGATGGACGGAAATGCGGGGGGCAGATCAGGCAGACATAGATCCGGGCTGCAGCTACCTGCTTCACCTCCAGGCCGAACAAGAAGTGGGTCCTGACTGAAACCCGATTGGCCGGGAGTCCTAAGACTCCCTGGCCAATCGGGTCTCAGGAACTGCTTCCTGATTGGCCGGGAGGAGAATCAGGAAGACAATAGTGGATATTAAGTCACTATTGTTGCAATAGTGAATTAATATATATAATATAACGACGGCGGCTGGTCGGCAAGTGGTTAAATCACTTTTTTAAATCTCCCCTTAACAAGTCATTGGGATCTTGCATGTAACCCAGCCTAAGGCTGGCCATACACTATTCAATTTTCCTGTTCAACTTTCCTTTAGATTTACCAAAACCATATAATATGAGGTGAAACCTAAACACTTTCAATTTGGATGCAATCAGGCAGGCCCTTGTACTACATAGTTGAAGGTAAATCTAAAGAAAATTGAACAGGAAAATTGTATGGTGTATGGCCAGCTTTAAACAAAGACTTTCACAGACAATTAGTGCTCTGTGCAGCTGAGACTCCACCGCCTCCATAGACTTACCAATCAAACTGCAAATGTCTGCAGATCTATAGGAGGGACGAAAACAAACGACCTTTACTGGAAATGTCCTTTGCTAGACGGGTTGAACATCCCGTGTTCTCTTCATGGATGATTATCCCAGGAGGCAGCAGCTGATACACTTTAGTAACATATTACACAGAAGTTCCGAGTCCTCCCTATTACTGCCCTGTATATAAGAAGAGATAGGTAAAGGCAACAGCACAAGCTGGAATATAGACAAGGAGACTCCAATGCCACATAACAGGTGAGTCCGGTGTTGGGGGACAGTGGACACAAGTCACTAAAGGTTATTGCATGCGTTATGACGGTCACGTAAACATTTAACGCATGCGATATCAATTCAATATCGGTCGTATGCGGTGTTTAGCGCAAACACTAAAAATGCTTGTTAAATACCGCATAAAAGCCAGACACATGAATAGGGGGTGGCCACGGCAGCGATGGATAGATTCATGCTATGCATGAATCTATCCATTATCCATATAGGGCAGGGATATGCAATTAGCGGACCTCCAGCTGTTGCAAAACTACAAGTCCCATCATGCTTCTGCCTCTGGGTGTCATGCTTGTGGCTGTCAGAGTCTTGCTATGCCTCATGGGAATTGTAGTTCTGCAACAGCTGGAGGTCCGCTAATTGCATATGCCTGATATAGGGGGTGGTGTGGACAGAGGGGGCGCTCCTAATGGACGGGCCGCCACTGCTCTGGAGGCTGGCAGATGGCATAGCACAGAAAATGGAGCCCTTTGAATCCAGTCTTCTGGAATTTAAAGTAATGCAGAAGAGGAGGAGGAGGAGGAGGAGGAGGAGGAGATCTCGAATGGTTCTTTTAAAGGAAATTTCTGGATAAATTCACGGATGCTGATACCCTGAAGAAGTTCTGCTTATCCAAGGCACTAATCATGGAGCTGTATACCCAACTCATAGGGAGCCCTCATCCCAGAGCAGCCATGATTAAATTGTTGGCTGCCTTACACTTTCACTCTTATGCCGCGTACACACGATCGCACATTCCGACAACAAAACCGTGGTTTTTTTTCCGACGGATGTTGGCTCAAACTTGTCTTGCATGCACACGGTCACACAAATCTTGCCGGAAATTCCGAACGTCAAGAACGCGGTGACGTACAACACGTACGACGAGCCAAGAAAAATGAAGTTCAATAGCCAGTGCGGCTCTCCTGCTCGATTCCAAGCATGCGTGGAATTTTGTGCGTCGGAATTGTGTACACACGCTCAGAATTTCCGACAACGGATTTTGTTGTCGGAAGATTTGAGAACCAGCTCTCAAATTTTCGTTGTCGGAAATTCCGACAAAAAAAACGTCCGATGGAGCCTACACACGGTCGGAATTTCCGACAACAAGCTCCCATCGAACATTTGTGGTTGAAAAATCAGACCGTGTGTGCGCAGCATAACGCAAGTGAGATGCTTGCCATAACTTACCGCAACAGTTTCAAGTAGTATTCGAGGCATAATTTGGAAATATAACGCATGCGAGATTTTAAGGAGAGTTTCTTTGTAAATTACACAGTTTTTTATTTTTTTTTAAACGCTGTGCGTTATTTTACCGCATACTCGGAATGCGGTAAAATATCGCTTAGTGAATTGTGCCCAGTATGGTTCAGACCCAAATTAATACATTTTGGAAACTGCAATCATGTTGTTGGTTTGTTTTGTAGCCTTTGTGCTGGCCATGAAGATGGCAACTCACAGACAATTGCAAACACCAATATCCAACACCCCAAAACAACCACAAGGGATAATGGCAACCTACCACCAATGGCTCCAATCAACAGTGTAAAATGATGGTGTTGGCTGCAGGTTGTCATCATCTGTTTGGCTGTTTTTGCAATAGAAAGCTGGTTTTCTGAAAATTCTGTGTCAAAAGTCATTTTTTATCAGGGGAAGTACAGGACATTGCAGAAGGGATGCCAACACTGCAGTCATATCCTTAGGCTCCATTCACACTTGGCGTTTCCATAATGCGTGACAAAGCACCCTGAAAATTAGCGCTTTGCTGCGCATTTCGGAAACAGGCTGCAAACGTGTATCTTGCTTGCTGTGAGATTAAAGTGGTTCTAAACCAGGGGCGGCCCATCCATTAGGGGCGGCGCCCCCCCCCCCTCCTCGCAACCCCCCCCTGTGAGGTCGTGGATAGATTCGTGCATAGCATGAATCTATCCATGGCTGCCCCCCTATTCATGCATCCGACCCCTTTCGTGTCACCGGGTGCATGAATTACAGCAGCAGGTTTTTCGTTTTTTTTAAGCACCTGATTAGAGCTGTAGGCTCTAATAGGCTTCAAAATAGGGTGGGCTCCGGATGCTGAGGATGCGTCCAGAGCCCACCCAGGTGTGTTGCAACAGCGAATGAATATTTGCTGCTGCAACACTGATCATCCTCCCAGCCAATCAGGAAGCAGGACTGATATCCCTCACCCTTCAGTCATCATTGGCTGAAGGGACAGGGGATCCTATTGGAAGCCTAGGAGAAGGGGAGGAGATGCACGCAGAAGCGAGGAGGAGAAGTGCCTCCCCGGCCCTGCCGATACCTGGATGCCTGGTCTCTCCTGCCGCTGCGTGGATGCCCAGTCCCCGCCGCCGCTGCATGGATGCCCGGTCCTCGCTGTCTAGATGGGGTAAGTGCAGGTGAACTGACCTGCAGGGGGGGGGGGGGGTTGTGAGTTGCCGCAGGGAGGTTCCGTTGTTTGCCGCCCTCCCCAAACAAAAAACACCAGCTGCCACTGTTCTAAAGGCTGAAGGTTTTTTTTTAACCTTCATCCATTCTATGCATAATGGTAAAGAATCTTCTGATTGCAGCAGCCCCCCCCCCCCAATACTTACCTGAGCTTCCCCTTGATCCAGTGATGTGCACAAAATCATCTGCTCTCTGGGGACTCTCCCTCCTCATTGGCTGAGACAGCAGCAGGAGCCCCAGCCCCCCTAATACTTACCTGAGCCCTATCCTGATCCAGTGACGTGTGCACAAGAGCCTCGACTTATCGGGGACTCTGCCTCCTCAGAGGGAGGAGGCGGGGCCGATCCGTGGCTCCGTGTCTGAATGGACAAGAAGAGCAGTGGCAAGGGAGCGCGCCTGCTTGGGTACCCCCCCATTGCAAGCTGCTTGCTCTAAAGGGGCACTCGACGGGAGGTAGGGGCCAGGAGTGCTGGTGGGGGGACCCAAGAAGAGGAGGATCAGGGCTGCTTTGTGCAAAACCGCTGCACAGAACAGGTAAGTATGACTTGTTTGTTATTTACAAAAAATAAATAAAAAATGTTGCCTTTAATGTCACATTCATTGTTAATGTCACCCCAAGAGTGGGTAGCAGACACAGGTTTACCGTGCGGCAAACATGCTACAAAAGGTGCCAAAACGTGCGGTGAAAAAAAACATGCCACCCTCCACTCCAAAAAAGGACGTTTGTTGGTGTTGCGACAAGCAGAAAACGTGCAAAAAAAAAAAAAAACAAACCCCACAAATGAGAGCATGAGTTCCTGCTATGCTCAGGTGGGAACCCAACCTTGCAAGCGAAGGGCCTCTACATACTAGGTGTGGTAGGACTGCTTCAGGTGGCTTTTCCAGCGCGGTTTCATTGCAAGACAACGCATAATGTCTTGTCTCCTACCTGGCTGGTTCACACAACTTGCTGTGGTGTGTAGTGAAAAAAATAAGTACAGCAGGTCGTACTTTTTTTTCCAGTGCAACCCAACGCCTCGCACCATGAAGTGGCCGATAGTACTTATTGCAGGGGTGTCCAAACTTTTGACCTTCCTGGGCCACATTAGAGGAAGAGGAGGTCTTGGGCCACACATAAAATAAAACTAACCATAAGGATAGCTGATGAGCAGAAATAATCAGGCAGATCACAAGAGAACAATCACTGTTATAGATAAATGTACCTATCTGAGTAATAAAACTTCATTTTTTTTTTTGTAATTTTTATTTTTTTTTTATTATAAAAGGAAAGGGGGAAAACATAAAACGAATGTGATATTTGTGATATCTCGTGACTTGGAGGGCTGGTGTTCTATCGAGAAATACCTCCAGTCGAAAAATGCCTCCGATGGCTCCGCGCATGCGCAGTACGCGACGTCACTCCAGCTGATACGTTGGCGTGACGTCAACATGGCGCATGCGCAGATCGTCTGAGGCATTATCTGACAATCTGCTAAGCGCCAAGAGAGAATGAAATGGTCAGATTCTGCCTCACTGTTGCAGGGCGGGTTTTGGCTGTATTGAACGACGTGTTTTCTGTCTGTTGCACGGCGGCTTGAGTGTGTGAAACGGCGGGTTAAAACACACAAAAACCCCACCCTTTAGCACACTCACAACCCGCTCCACAATAGCGAGGCAGAATCTGACAATTACATTCTCTCTCGGTGCTTAGCAGATCGTCAGATAATGCCTCAGACGATCTGCGCATGCGCCATGTTGACGTCACGCCAGCTGATCAACATATCAGATGGAGTGACGTCGCATACTGCGCATGCGCATGTGGCAGGGGGTGTGTGGGCATGCGCATGTGGCAGGGTACTGAAGTTTATTGCCATTTCACAGGTGCATGCAATTTTAAAGTTTGACATATTGGGTATCTACCCTATATTACCAAAAGTATTGGGACGCCTGCCTTTACACGCACATGAACTTTAACGGCATCCCAGTCTTAGTCCGTAGGGTTCAATATTGAGTTGGCCCACCCTTTACAGCTATAACAGCTTCAATTCTTCTGGGAAGGTTGTCCACAAGGTTTAGGAGTGTGTCTATGGGAATGTTTGACCATTCTTCCAGAAGAGCCTTTGTGAGGTCAGGCACTGATGTGGAAGAGAAGGCCTGGCTCGCAGTCTCCACTCTAATTCCTCCAAAAAGTGTTCTATCGGGTTGAGGACGGGACTCTGTGCAGGCCAGTCAAGTTCCTCCACCCCAAACTCGCTCATCCATGTCTTTATGGACCTTGCTTTGTGCACTGGTGCGCAGTCATGTTGGAACAGGAAGAGGCCATCCCCAAACTGCTTCCACAAAGTTGGGAACATGAAATTGTTTAAAATATCTTGGTATTCTGACACCTTAAGAGTTCCCTTCACTGGAACTAAGGGGCCAACCGCTGAAAAACAACCCCACACCATATACCTCCTCCACCAAAATGATTTGGACCAGTGCACAAAGCAAGGTCCATAAAGACATGGATGAGCGAGTTTGGGGTGGAGGAACTTGACTAGTCCTGACCTCAACCCGATAGAACACTTTTGGGATGAATTAGAGCGGAGACTGAGAGCCAGGCCTTCTCGTCCACATCAGTGCCTGACCTCACAAATACATTTCTGTAAGAATGGTCAAACATTCCCATAGACACACTCCTAAACCTTGTGGACGGCCTTCCCAGAAGAGTTGAAGCTGTTATAGCTGCAAAGGGTGGAGCCAACTCAATATTGAACCCTACGGACTAAGACTGGGATGCCATTAAAGTTCATGTGTGTGTAAAGGCAGGTGTCCCAATACTTTTGGTAATATAGTGTATATCTATTTACTAAGTGCAACCTCATCTTCTATATTTTACCATAAAATTGGTAATTAATGGCACTTGTTACATTTATTTAGTTATTCTGGTTGAAAATAGACATTAATCCATCCAGTTCAACCAACATTGGTGTGCCCTAACATTAACTTTAGTGTATTTTTCTAGAAATTTTGCATTTCCTAAACCGTTGAGCTAATATTGTGTAACAAAAAATTGTAACTACCCCCCTTTTATTCTCCATGGTGTTTTCTTTCATAAAATATATAATTTTTGGGGGTTTTATGTAATCTTCAGGGCTAATGGAGCGGCTCTGGCAGCAAAGGTTTAAACCAAATATAAGGAGACGCTACAATCCAAGCATTGGGTGCAAACGTCTTTATTGTATTAAAACTGGGTACATACAAAAGATCACTAATACTGGTGCGTACTCCTAGGGACACTGTATACGTAATCGCTTTTCGAAATGAAATGCGTCAGTAAATTTGTTTCCTGTGTCTACTTTGTTTTGACACAATAAGGAAATTTGCTTTCAATGCTGGATTGTGCCACCAAATCCATTGTTCAGCTGAAACATATTCCTTAGTGACAAATTATTTGTGCACCTGGCTGTGGATTGCGGGAAAGCCTGGACCGACCCAGGGCGGTATTACTGGACTGCACAAGGAAACGTTTAAATGTGGGGAGAACATAAATCTTGATGCAGGCAGTGTCCTTGTTGGGAAAAATACAGTTATATAATAAGGGGTTTTGTGACATAACAGCTGCTAAGGATGCCAAGGGGCACTTGGTAGGATGTCACATGTGGAAATTTACTACAGACAGGTTGGCCCTGATCTGGGAAAAATGCTCCCTGTTACCGGCTACCAGAAATAATCGCATTATCTCGTATCGCCTGAGGCCAGCAGCTGGCACATTGCTAAAACCTCCCAGTGAATGAGGCATTATCTACAAACAGGTGCAACCTGTGCAGAAAATAAATGACCAGAAATTTACTGAGTCCTGTTCAAAGTAAACCATAACAGGATGACATTTAGCATGATTTTATATATATATATATATATATATATATATATATATATATATATATATATATATATATAAAATCATGCTAAATGTCATCCTGTTATGGTTTACTTTGAACAGGACTCAGTAAATTTCTGGTCATTTATGGGCTTTATGGGCTCCTCCCATAAATTCAGGCCACCATACTGGCCTTCCTACATATATATCTATATATATCTATATATATATATATATATATAGATATATATATATGTATATATATATATCTATATATATCTATATGTATATATATATCTATATATATCTATATGTATATATATATCTATATATCTATATATATATGTAGGAAGGCCAGTATGGTGGCCTGAATTTATGGGAGGAGCCCGGGGGGTATTTAAGCAGCCCGCTCACCTGTGGTGCTTGTCGGTTTCCTGTGCGCGATATACGTCACTAGGCCGACTATTCGATATACCAGCGTCCGCAAGTTCTTGCCTCGCAAGTTCCCGTATTCGATACTCCGTACTCGAAACTTTCGAAGTCCGCGTTTTTCGTTCCTAGTTTGTACCACGCGTCTGGCTTGGCTGTCGCAGGTAAGGTCCCGTCGGACTTTTCGTTTTCATATCATGTCACAAAACCGTGAGTTCAAATTTCGTTTCACCCGCATCTCACAAACTGCAATGTATATCGCTCGTACTTTCGATATGTTACAAATTCGACAGCACAGCGACGCTGACGTCGCTTCATTTCTAGCATGTCGGTATCGATAGACAGCCATAGCCAGTCGCAAGTGGTAAATTATCAAAGCAAGTTAGTTCGATACCAATCATTTCTCATTTCTGAAACATTCTAAACTCATTTCTGACATTTCAAATCATTTCTGAAACATTCTAAACTCATTTCTGACATTTCAAATCATTTCTGAAACATTTCTAAACTCATTTCTGACATTTCAAATCATTTCTCATTTCTGAAACATTTCTAAACTCAATTCTGACATTTCAAATCATTTCTCATTTCAGTCACCTACCGCGCTCCGATTCGAATCCAGTCGCACCAAAGATGCGCCGATTCGTTCCGGTGTGCCCCAGTTATTACGGCCTCATTTCTATACATGCTCCAGAGTTACGTTATTGTCAGTCAATTGTACCTCTGTCATGGTTATCATTTCATTTCCATGTATCACGTTCCGACATGAATTCAGTCGCATGAAAAATGCACCGATTCGTCTCGGCGTGCCCCAAGATTGGCCTCATTTCTATACATGCTCCAGAGTTACGTTTCCTCAGTCATTTGTACCTCTGTCATGGTTATCATTTCATTTCCATGTATCACGTTCCGACATGAATTCAGTCGCATGAAAAATGCACCGATTCGTCTCGGCGTGCCCCAAGATTGGCCTCATTTCTATACATGCTCCAGAGTTACGTTTCCTCAGTCATTTGTACCTCTGTCATGGTTATCATTTCATTTCCATGTATCACGTTCCGACATGAATTCAGTCTCATGAAAATGCACCGATTCGTCTCGGCGTGCCCAGGATTGGCCACATTTCAGTACATGCTCCGGAGTCCGATTCGCAGTCAGTCGCTACAATAGCACGACCGATTCGAGCCTCCGTCATGGCAAACGATATGTTACACCCTCACTTACCGCGCTCCGTTTCGAATCCAGTCGCATCTCCGATGCACCGATTCATTACGGCGTGCCCCAGGGCTCGGCCTCATTTCTGATACATGCTCCAGAGTCCGGATCATAGCTAGTCACAGACATCGGGGGATTGATCCATATCGCTGTCATGCAATTTCTACCATTTCACTCCCACAACACATCACCGTTTCGAAACCAGTCGCATCTGAGGTGCACCGATTCGTCACGGCATGCATCACTGGTTCCGATCGCATTTCATATCTATACCAGAGCTCGGTTAGTTGCCAGTCGCTAACACGGCACAACCAATTCGAGCCTCGGTCAAAATAATCATTTCTCTCATTTCATTTCATACTGCACTCCGATTTGAATCCAGATGCATCTAACAGGCACCGACTCGTCCCAGGAGCACCAATCATTTCAATACATGCTCCAGAGCCCGGTTCACGGTCGAACAAATCATGACACGACCAGGCCGGACCTCTGTCATGCAGTTCATTCATTTCATAATCAAGGCAAACATTTCGAATCATTTCATTGTCACAAGATTGCAAGCACCATACAGATCATTGCTTCAAGTTAGTTAGCAATCCCTTCACGAATTGTCACCACCTTGGCCTTTGGCATGCTGAGAGACGTTCTATGCTCAGCCGCCCCCAGCAGAAGGGAAGAGCTGGATTGTATCTCCATACGGTAGTAGACTTGGGCCACAAGTATGGAGGATTTTCCTTTTACGAGTACCACCGTTCCTTTTCCGCAAAGGCTGCCGCCAGACTCACACAGTTCCAAACAACAACAAATTGGAGTCTCATGGACACAGAGCTCTTCTGCCGCCATTTTTTCCGGCTTACGCTCACCCCTAGGTGCGATTTGCCAGACCTCCACCCACACTGCCACCTGGTGCACCAATGCGACTTTCAAACGTCCTTTCGAATTTCCCTCTACCTCCGGTGCACTTCAGGGTCAGTCGGCCCCTGAACAAACGCCTCAGGTGGACAAATTCGGACGCCCAGTCCGAACCGTGGGAGGGGCAGCCATCTGCAATAATTACAAATTATGGGTCCTGCAACGTCAGTCAGTGCCGCCTACTCCACATCTGCACCTTATGCTAAAGAGCGCACCCAAGGAACTTGTGCGAAGTCAAACAACAGAAGAGGGCATGACTAAACCGAAGCAACGTCTTATGGCTAAGACTCTACCTCACCTCACATCCCACCCCCTCTCTGGCCACCTACCTTATTCAGGGCTTCACAGTAGGCTTTCACACCGGCCTCATTTCACTACCCCACAGTACGTACGAATGTGGGAATCTTCGTTCAGCAGCCATCGACGAACAAACCATAGATCGGCTCTTACAAACAGAACTAGACCGAGAGTACGTTATAGGCCCTTTCACTCAGCCCCCTTTCAGCACTTGGAGAGTCAGCCCTGTTGGGGCTTGTCAAGGGCAAATTCACAAATAAATTACGTTTGGTGTACGACCTGTCTGCACCTCATTCTTCCCACATCCCCAGTCTCAATTCCCTGATTCCCTCCGAAGAATTCTCCATAAAATATTCCACCGTAGACATGGCGATACAAGCAGTCATCAAAGCAGCTACAGGTGCTTTCCAAAGCCGACATCTCGGATGCCTTTAAGCTCCTGCCTATCCACCCATCCCTTTGGTGCTGGCATGGCATCAAGTGGAAGGAGGCATATTATTTAGGCCACAAAACTGACGTTCGGTTCGAAGAGTAGTCCTTGGCTCTTCGACACATTCGCTCAGTCTCTTGCTTGGATACTGTTACACAAGGCTCAGTGACAAGAAGTCATCCATTACCTGGACGACTTCCTACTAATAGAACCTCCCAGCAAGCCCTCAGGAGACCTCGACAAACTCAGAGCGATATTCGGAAAACTCAATGTTCCCATCGCCGAGCACAAAGTAGAAGGCCCAACACATAACATCACCTTTCTCGGGGTCAGCTTAGACACCTGCGCTATGCAAGCCAGTCTCCCCCTCGACAAACTAAACCGCATTAAGGCGGTCCTTCACAAATTCCCCCACACCAAGGGGTGTACCAAGAAGCAGTTGCAATCTCTCCTGGGAATGCTGAATTTCGCCATGCGAATTATTCCACAAGGCCGCACCTTCGTGCCACGCCTGCTGAGATTCCTGCCAGAAACACAAGACCCCGATCAGATCTTAAATCTAGACTCCGCAGCAATAGCGGACCTATCTATGTGGGACGAATTCCCGTCCTGGAATGGTATATCCCTAATTATACCCATGGTTTCAGCCCTGTCACCCCAGGTGGTGACAGATGCTGCAGCCACCACAGGTTTCGCGGCAATTTTTGGCCATCATTGGTTTTCAGGACCCTGGCCTCAACAGATACTGTTGATACCCGGCTTTATTCAAACATCTTCCCTCTTCGAACTCTATCCCATAGTGGCAGCGGCACAACTCTGGGGTCACCATTGGACAGGGCAAACAGTAATCTTCACCACCGACAATCAGGCCACGGCAGACATCATCGACAAAGGCAGGTCCAAGTCCCTAGCAGTCATGTCCTTCCTGCGCAGATTGGTACAACTGTCCTTACAGCATCAGTTTAACATACACTGTGCATTATTCCAGGCAGATACAATTTAGCTGCTGACGTACTGTCACGTTTTAACTACACCTCCTTTTCAGACAGATTCCCGGAGCCAATCCAGTGTCGGCCCCTATCCCTGCCTGGTCACAACTGACCCTGGACTAGTTCAACATTTACAAGGAGCAACGCAGCTCATCAATCACTCACTCTCTCATAACACAATTTCTCACATCCTGCCGTAAAGGACCAATAGATGTCAAACAGGTACTGGCCTTCATTTCATACTGCCACACTCAGCTGGCCTTATCGTACAATACCATTCGGCTATACCTAGCCGGCATACAACATTTCGTGACCCCGGAAGACCCCACAAAATCTTTACTGTTCTCATCACACGCTATACGAGCCATCCTAAGGGGCATCCAGGAAACAACAACCAGAGATCAGCACTAAGCGCTTACCCATTACGGGGCCCATCTTCAGGGATATGTAGACTATTCTGGCTACTTCGCCATTCGGTCTGCTGCCCAGCACGGTACTACAAGCAGCCATATAGTTGGCTTACTATGGGTTCTTGCGACCTGGCGAATTCACCTATAACAACTCCACAGACCAAGTATTATGCAGACGGCACTTGCTTCGCCACCAAGGCCATTTCATCCTGCACCTCGAGGTTTCTAAAACCCAGCAAACAGGCTCTGGAGTGGACATTCACCTCTACAGAACCAATAACAGCTGGTGTCCAGTCACCGTACTTAACCGTCTCCTCTCACTCCTGCCTGAACAACCGGACACCAGTCCTCTTCTACCATTCCCAGTTAAACCCTTAAACGCATGTCAGTTTGTAAAACACATAAGGATACTTCTCCGCAATCTTCACCTTAACCCCAGTCAGTACTCCGGACACTCCTTTCGCATCGGAGCAGCCTCCGCAGCATCCCGCCATGGGGTTCCAGACCACGTCATCAAAAGACTAGGCAGGTGGAAATCAGCCTGCTTCGCCCGGTATATACCCAATCCTCAAGTAGAGATGGCACAGGCATTCTCCAAACTGGCTCAATGAATACCTGAAAACCAAAAATATTATACCCCTACCTGAATGTTTTT
The DNA here is from genome assembly GCA_037952835.1 of Lithobates septentrionalis. Classification (NCBI taxonomy): domain Eukaryota; kingdom Metazoa; phylum Chordata; class Amphibia; order Anura; family Ranidae; genus Lithobates; species Lithobates septentrionalis. Next base: position 1,067,272 of record JBBDGP010002253.1, read on the forward strand.
GCCCCCTTATTTTGGCATACCGGCCATTAGACCAAGGCACACTTTCAGGTCCATTTCATATGGTAAGTCCACACTTCCAGGTCTATTTCCGATGGTAAGTTTTATGTTAACTACAAATGTTATCTATGTCCATATCGGACATAGGGCTCCGACCATAAGTAGGAAGGCCAGTATGGTGGCCTGAATTTATGGGAGGAGCCCGGGGGGTATTTAAGCAGCCCGCTCACCTGTGGTGCTTGTCGGTTTCCTGTGCGCGATACCCACCCTCCCATCCCCATTTCAAGGCATTCATTTCATTCATTTCATTTCATTTCTCTCTACAGAATAATCATTTCTTAAAACCAGGGTATGCCCCCTTATTTTGGCATACCGGCCATTAGACCAAGGCACACTTTCAGGTCCATTTCATATGGTAAGTCCACACTTCCAGGTCTATTTCCGATGGTAAGTTTTATGTTAACTACAAATGTTATCTATGTCCATATCGGACATAGGGCTCCGACCATAAATATATATATATATATATATATATATATATATATAGATATATATCTAGATATATATATATATTTTTATATCTATATATATATATATATATATTTTTATATCTATATATATATTTTTATATCTATATATATATATATATATATATATATATATATATATCTATATATATATATATATATATATATATATATATATATATATATAGATATATATATATATATATATATATATATATATATCTAGATATATATATATATATATTTTTTCTAAATATATATATATAATTTTTTTAATTTTATGTTTATGGTATAATTAAATTATGTTTGGTAAATACACGGTTGATAATTGTGATGTATGAATAATGTGTGGGGTAGTAATGTAATTTCATTGTGAATTTGTTTTACAATGACAATAAATCTTATCTTATCTTATATTGTATATTATATAAGTTTCACTCTGATGGGCACAACAAATGTGTCCATCAAAGTGCCCCTTAACATAAAATGTTCCCATCAAAGTGCCCCTTAACATAAAATGTTTCCATCAAAGTGTACCTTAACATAAAATGTTCCCATCAGAGTGCCCCTTAACATAAAATGTGCCCATCAGTGTGCCCCCTAAACATAAGGGGCATGCTGATGGGCACATTTTATGTTAAGGGGCACACTGATGGGCACATATTATGTTGGTGGAGGCACGCTGATGGGCACATTTTATGTTAAGGGGCATGCTGATGGGCACATATTATGTTAGTGTGGGCACGCTGATGGGCAAATATTGTTAAAAGGGCACGCTGATGGGGACACCTGATGTAAGGTGGCACTGTGGTGAGGACACCTGATGTGATGGGGACACCCAGGGGGCATGCATGAGGCAGGGATCTGGAAGGATGTCCATGGACGCCCTCTCAGAACTAAAAGTCCGGGGCTCAGATGGAAGGGGTGGGGGGGGGGGTCAGGAGGGCCCTTCATGTTTTTTTGCACTGGGGCCCTAATGGTTCTAGTTACGCCTCTGATAGGAAGATGTTTAAAGTGAAACCACTTCACCCTGTGTCATAAGGGGCAAGTTTTGGTGAGTGTGGGAGAAGGTTCCTGTCGAAGAGAGTGACAACGGGTTGATTTGTTTTGTTCAATTGGAGCACAATGCAATGTGCTCCAATTGTACATTTATATACCAAAGAACAAGAATTTCATTGTTTACTTGCATACCGCTGAAAATGATCCTGTGTATTTTGGCAGGTTCCTCTTAGGTACACCTAAAACGAACTCCTGGGAAAAGTATCATATCCTCGGTGCCTTCACATAAGGATTAGACATGCAGAGCAAGGATCCTGTCTACCGTGATGTGAGATATAGCATTGAACGGCCAGTCTTTCACGAAAAAGAATTGGGAAAAACTCAGCCTGGTCCAAACAGGACCTTAAAGTCCATCATCGGTGCAGCCAAGCACAAAGTAAGGTAGGTGAAGAAAGTGCAGTGCGTGGAACAAGGAGCGGAGAACATGGATTGTGGCTGCAAGAGAAGCCTGGCCACATCTTAAGCAACAGGACACATAATAAATTTCGTCCTTGATAAGGAACATTTTTGTGAACTGTGGGCTCATGAGTTAAAATGAGTATGTCTACTTACTCTTGATGTACGTGTCTAGCGTAGCCTGTCAGCTACAATTGAAGCTAAACTCTAGGCAAGCGACTGTATAGGGGCTGTTTGCTTGCTAATGGAAGCAGCAGCTGCTGAAGTCATCTCTATCCTGTTAACATGTTCTTTGTACATGTAGCAAAGTCTGATTGGTTACTAGTGCTGCCCCCCACCCTCCCCACTTCTGTGGCCTGAAAAGTACAATAGTGCCAGCCTTCTTATTCTACTATCCTGGTGACCCCCAAATAGGGTTGTCACCTTTTCTTCACGACAAACCCGAACACTTTAGCGGCACAGGGCACATTTTTTTCGTAGTATACACTATAGGTTTATAAAAGACCTGCTACACCTTTGGGTGCCCCAAGGATAGTGGTAATGCAGCACGCTGTGGCAAACATTGGATGTGGCCAAACTGCTCTTGCTGACATCATCGCACCCCTCCCCAGTGCCCTATTGATGCCAAACTTGCCCCCAGACAGCGATCCGCAGCTCCCAGATGGCAACAGATTTTTGTGTGACTATCTCAGTTACTTGGGGAGCCACAGCCCAGTCTGAATAATGTGTCCGGGTTTCAGAGAGACTGAAACCCGGACACATTATTCCAAACCCGGACTGTCTGGGTGAATCTTGGACAGGTTGCAACCCTACCCCCAAATAATGATATGCCAGTGATTAATCAACGCAATCCAATGCTATAAATATCAATACAATCTGTGCTAAATGAGTTGCTAGCCAACACCTAAGAGCAGGGGTCTTTAAACTATGGCTCTCCAGTTGTTCAGGAACTACAATTCCCATCATGCCTAGTCATGTCTGTGAATGTCAGAGTTTTACAATGCTTCATGGGATGTGTAGTTCCGCAACAGCTGGAGGGCCGAAGTTTGAGGATCCCTGCCTAAGAGTGATTAAAAACTTATAAACCAAACTAATTACCCAAAATGGTGTGGCGCAACTCTCCTAAAAATACAACATGATTACCTAATATCAATAGTGTACAAAAACATCCTTAATATGTAAACAAAATCCAATGTGCATACAAAAAATATTTTTCTCTATATATCATACACAATGGGCATACCTCCCAACTTTTTGAGATGGGAATGAGGGACACCTCTCATGGCAAAAGTATGCAGGCATAGGACACACCCCTTGTCACGCCCCCTTAAAGGAAAATTGTACAAAAAAAACAAGATTGGGTAAACCCACAAGTGCTTTTTTTACCTCTACTATTCCTTCATATTGGCTTTTGGAATTTACAAATGCAGCAATTTAGAAATCAGATGAAAATATTTAGCGCTGGAAAACACTTTTCGATAGATAAAAAGTGCATTTTATATACAACTATATAGATCAGACCAAAATGAGGGACAAATGAGGAGGAATGAGGGACAGAGGGACATTGCTTCAAATCAGGGACAGTCCCTCGAAATCAGGGACAGTTGGGAGCTATGACAATGGGGGTTATTTACGAAAGGCAAATCCACTTTGCACTACAAGTGCAAAGTGCACTTGAAATTGCACTGAAAGTGCACTTGGAAGTGCAGTCGCTCTAAATCTAAGGGGTAGATCTGAAATGAGGGGAAACTGCTGATTTTATCATCCAATCATGTGCAAGCTAAAATGCTGTTTTTTATTTTCCTTGCATGTCCCCCTCCGGTCTACAGCGACTGCACTTCCAAGTGCACTTTCAGTGCAATTTCAAGTGCACTTTAAGTTTGCACTTGTAGTGCAAAGTGGATTTGCCTTTCGTAAATAACCCTAATAGCTCCAAAAATTGTATATGTAAAAAAACAATCGCCTTGTAAAACAAACAACCCATTCAATTTAAAATAGAAATGAAAGGCAAACATTTTTTGTATGGATATAAAAAACAAAAAACAAAAAAAAAAACCCTTTTCCCCTTTTTTATAAGTGATGAAATTCCCTCTATTCTCAGCTGCATAAGAGCAGGGGGAGGAGAAGCAGCAGCACACTTATCTTGCCAGTGAATGGCTGTGCAGGGGGGGGCATGTCAGGACAAGTCTGCTCATTGGAAGAAAGCACACAGAGTTCCCAGCATAGCTAGAGAACTGACTACGGTGTGCTCTCCTACTTAGTGTGGTCATTTTTAAATAGGAAAGGAGTTGAGCTTTAATTAAATCTGACTGGATTATTTTTTTTAGCATTAGTCATTGCCACTGTTTTACTAACAGAAGTGTCAGGAGTGAGACTATTTTCCCAGCATCTTGTCATGATTGTCCTCTGTTCTGCAGATGTTCCAGGTCAGCAGCCAAGGCCTTGTTGTTTCAGTTCCTCCCAGTTCTGCAATGGCTGCCGCACTATCCCGTCAAGGAATGGCTCCTGGGGGACATTGTGTCTGGGGTCAGTGTGGGGATCCTGCAACTTCCACAAGGTAATATTTTCCAGTTATCAACACAATACATGATATATTTCAACAGGTATACATTTTGGTTTTTCCATCTGCACAAGAGCCCTAAAATGAGGAGAACTTAGCCCCTGGCCACCGAATGTGGAACTAAATCTTGCCTGTGTTCATCACATCCCTGCCCCTTACCTGTGTTCAGCACCTCCCTGCCCCTTACCTGTGTTCAGCACATCCCTGCCCCTTACCTGTGTTCAGCACCTCCCTGCCCCTTACCTGTGTTCAACACATCCCTGCCCCTTACCTGTGTTCAGCACCTAACTGTCCCTTGCCCGTGTTTAGTATTGCCCCGCCCATTGCTGTGTTCAGCATCTACCTGCCCCTTGCCTGTGTTTAGTACCTCCCTGCCTTTTGCCTGTGTTTAGTACCTCCCTGCCCTTTCCCTGTGTTTAGTACCTCCCTGCCCTTTGCCTGTGTTTAGTACCTCCCTACCCTTTGCCCGTGTTTAGTACCTCCCTGCCCTTTGCCCGTATTTAGTACCTCCCTGCTCTTTGCCTGTGTTTAGTACCTTCCTGCCCTTTGCCTGTGTTTAGTACCTCCCTGCCGCTTGCCTGCGTTTAGTACCTCCCTGCCCCTTGCCTGTGTTTAGTACCTCCCTGCCGCTTGCCTGTGTTTGGCATCTCCCTGCCCAAAGCAGCACATTGGCTCCTAGTGCAGAGCCTCCCAAACCCCCACCCCCGGTCCCAGAATAAGAGCTGCTGTACAGGGAACTAGAAGAGGCTGATACCATTTCAAACTAGGTACTTACACCAACCGTATTTAAAAACACATTTATTATTTTCCAAAGGATACATAGTTGCATTTTTTTCATATATCTGTCTGGAGTTCAGCTTTAAGTTAAATCATTTTCAATAGGAAAAACAGATGGAGGAAAATAGCTTAGCATCCCCAAAGGGTTAATGGAAACTTATTTTATCCCAGTAGAAGTGCTGCCAATGGTTTTTTTGCAAATAAGCTCATGGCAGACGCACCGTACACACAGTCTGTTTATGGTCCACTTTCATGTTGGGTTCAGCCTGGCTCTCTCTGCTTTTGTTTCCAACAGGTTTGGCTTATGCCCTCCTGGCCGGTGTGCCACCCGTTTTTGGTTTATATTCTTCTTTCTTCCCAGTGTTTGTTTATTCTATTTTTGGCACATCACGGCATGTTTCCATAGGTAAGTAAAAAAATGTAATCCTAAAATAGACAGTGAAATCAAGCATTGTTTGGAGATGAATTAGTGGTTATTCTTTTGTTGTTTTCTGATACAGAATTTGGTGTATACTGGACAGTTAAATCCTCGGTCAGTTCCTTCTATTTCTCAGGGACACTATTGCATACCTGCTGTGCTCATTATGGGTGGTTCCCATCATCCCTGCACTGGGTTCACAGGTCTGCACACCTGCTGTGCCCATTTTGAGGGGTTCCCACCATCCTTGTACAGTATTGAGTTCTCAGCTCTACACACCTGCTGGGCTCTAGATGTGGTGCCCCCACCATCCCTGTGCTGAGTTCCTGGGTCTCTACACCTGCTGTGCCCATTATGAGAGGTTACCACCATCCCTGTTGCATTGATATAAAATATTAAGTTTGAATTGCTCACTTTTGTGACCGATTTATCTTTTTAGAGGAAAATCCCTTTATAATGGGCATTGTGTTAAATTGGATTTGTTGCAATATACAAGAGGAACCTAAATTGTACATATTTTGTATTTCCAGGAACCTTTGCGGTGGTCTCTATCATGGTTGGCAGCGTTACAGAATCTCTGGTTCCTAATGACAACTTCATAATACCAGGGAATGATACAATCATTGACATGGTAGCCAGGGACAAAGCTCGAGTAGAGCTGGTGGCTGCCATGACATTGCTGGTAGGATTATTTCAGGTAAGAATAAGTCCTTTAGGTGCAGGTTTGGCAATTAACATGGCCTGTTTTTTGTATCTGTCCAGATATGCCAAGACTAAATGAGCTACAATGAATATCATCGGTAGATTTAGGTAATATCAGGTTGTGTACAAACTGAGCTGTAGCAGGACCTGGATGCTGAAGGTTACTAAGGACTGTATGGGCAAAACATGTGGAAAGGACATCCTTTCAAATTTTTGAGCTCAGGTGTTGCCAGAGAAGGGTACTGTCAATGCTACAGCATACAAAGACATTTGAGACAGCTGTGTGCTGCTAACCCTGTGGTACAGTTTTGTGAAGGCCCATTTTTGTTCCAGCATGACTGTACCCTTGTGCACAAAGCCAGCTCCAAAAAAACATGGTTTGATGAGCTTGGTGTGGAGGAACCTGAGTGGCCTGCACAGAGCCCTCAACGCAACCCTACTGAGCAACCATTGAATGACTTGGAATGCTGAATATGAGCCAGATCTTCTCATCCACCGTCGGTATCTGCTGGGCTGAATGGGCACAAATTCCCACAGACACCCTCCAAAATCTTGTGGAAAGTGTTCGGAGAAGAGTGGATGCTGTTATAGTGACAAGGGGGTGGGCAACTTCATATGACTGCCATGGTTATGGAAAGGAATGTCCAACAAGCTCATAAAAGGTGTGATGGCCAGGTGTCCACAAATCTGGACATATAATGTTTTTTCAAGCATGTGAGCAGGCGCAGACTGGCCATAGGGCACACCGGGCACTGTTTTAGGAAGAGCGGCCTCTTGGTAACTGGCCCACACAGCGAGAGGTAAGCGGCGACATCGGTCCGGGCGGGGATTAACACAGACCGCGGCCGTGACTCACCTCCCGCAGGGAGGCAGAAGAGAAGGCTCCTGTGACATGCAGGAAGCGCCTGCAGGGGACAGACCCCTCGTGGGTCGGCTGTGCTGGAGGTATAGCTGGAGACGGCGGCAGCCTCTCTCCTAACACCAGCCGGGACACTGATGGCTGCACAGGGAGGAAGGTGAGCACAGTGAAAAAAACCCTAACATGTTCCAGTGCATTACATCCAAAGTCCGGGACTCTGTAGTGGTGGGAAAAGGGAGTGGATTGGGGCTGTCTATGTACTGGTCTGGGGCAGTCTATGTACTGGTCTGGGGCAGTCTATGTACTGGTCTGGGGCAGTCTATGTACTGGTCTGGGGCAGTCTATGTACTGGTCTGGGGCAGTCTATGTACTGGTCTGGGGCAGTCTATGTACTGGTCTGGGGCCGTCTATGTACTGGTCTGGGGCCGTCTATGTACTGGTCCGGGGCCGTCTATGTACTGGTCCGGGGCCGTCTATGTACTGGTCCGGGGCCGTCTATGTACTGGTCCGGGGCCGTCTATGTACTGGTCCGGGGCCGTCTATGTACTGGCCCGGGGCCGTCTATGTACTGGCCAGGGGCCGTCTCTTTGCTGGCCAGGGGCCGTCTCTTTGCTAGCCAGGGGCCGTCTCTTTGCTGGCCCGGGGCCGTCTCTTTGCTGGCCCGGGGCCGTCTCTTTGCTGGCCCGGGGCCGTCTCTTTTCTGGATTGGGGCCGTCTCTTTTCTGGATTGGGGCCGTCTCTTTGCTGGCCAGGGGCCGTCTCTTTGCAGACCAGGGGCCGTCTCTTTGCAGACCAGGGGCCGTCTCTTTGCTGGCCAGGGGCCGTCTCTTTGCTGGCCAGGGGCCGTCTCTTTGCTGGCCCGGGGCCGTCTCTTTGCTGGCCCGGGGCCGTCTCTTTGCTATATGGGGATGTCTCTTTGCAATATGGGGATGTCTCTTTGCTGTATTGGGATGTCTCTCGGAATGAATATCTGGTCACCAACCACCCACGTGAACACCCGCCCCACATCTCTGTCTTACTCCCCCCAGGGATTAGGCTGCCCAGTTTAAAATGCCCGGGCCTATTTTTTGTCCCAGTCCAGGCTTGCATGTAAGAACAAGTTTCTTATAAAAAAAATAGTGTGGAAAGGCATAAGTGTTATTACAAACCACTGTGATTTACATATTTCATATGTGTAGATGGACTGGGCAACAACCAAACATACAGTATGTCTATGTTTGCCCCTAGAACAAAGCTAGGTGAGACATCTATTAATTCTTGTATGAGTGTTCTACTGGAATAACCCTCCGATCACTTTTAAAGTTGACCAGCAGACGTAAGAGGTGCTTACAGTATATGGTGAGAGCCTAGTTCCCTTCCCATTTCAACTTGGGAGTGATCGGTTAACAGTTTTTTTTCAAACGGTTGTAGAATCTCTTTGAGAAGATGAATTGCCTCCAAATGGCAAAAAGGCACAATGGCATACTTTCCAGCTTTCTGAGATAAAAAAGAATGTTGCCTTAAAGCACTAACTATGTAGGTATGGGCCACACCCCTGTTAGGTGGACCATGAAGAATTTACATTAAAAAAAATTGTTAAAACCACAAGTGCTTTTTGCACCTCTACTTTTCCTTTATATTGGCTTTTCAAAGTAATCTCAGCTACCATTTAGAGGTTTGATAAAAGGGTTAGTGTACTAAGCACACAATGTTTAACTTACATTGTCCCTTCTCTTTCTGTATGTAGATGATTGCACTGGAATTATTTTAATAAAAAAAAAAATCTAAGTATTTTTCTCCTAATGGATATACACATGACCTAGCTCTTTCCCAGCCTGTCTGCAGGGAAACATAAGCAGGAGCTTCTAGTCCTCTGCTATGAGTCACATATTCAACATTTAACTACCTCCCGCCCACCGTATAGACAAATGATGGCAGGCAGGATGCTCCGTTGCTCTGGGACAACGTCATATAGCGTTGCCCCAGTCTCATCGCGCTTGTGCGCCTGCAGGGGTGCACAGCACAGAGCTCACGGGCGCGCTATGTCACTGTAACACGGTGTGACCCCAATCTCGGTAAAGAGTCAATGACGTAGCTCTTTACTCATGTGATCAGCTGTGTCCAATCACAGCTGATCACATGTAAACACATAATTGACAGTTGTTGACTGACAGAGTGTGAGGAGAGGAGAGCCGATCAGTGGCATTTCCTCACAGGGGAGACCTGTACAGATAATCAGGGCACTTACGATCAGTGCAGCCCCAACAGTGCCCAGCAGTGATGCCACTGTGCCCATCTGTGATACCAATCTGTGCCCAGTGACGCCAACCTGTGCCTATCACTCATACCAATTTGTGCCCATCTGTGAGGCCACTCTGTGCCCATTAGCGATGCCAGTCAGAGCTGCCTTTCAGTGCTCATCAGTGCCTGCTCATCAGAGCCCATCAGTGCTGCCTATCATAGCCCATAGGTGCCACCTATCAGTGCTGCATAGCAGTGCTGCATATCAGTGCCCATCAGTGCCACCTCATCAGTGTCCATCAGTGCAGCCTATCAGTGCCCATCAGTCCAGCCTCATCAGCGCACATCAATGGAGGAGAAAAATTACTTATTTACAATTTATGACAAAAACAAACAAAAACTTATTTTAACAAAAAAAAAAAAAAAAAGAACACAGGGGTGAATAAATACCACCAAAAGAAAGCTCTATTTGTGTGAAAAAATGATAACAATGTGCTTTGGGAAAAAGTGTTGCATGACTGCGCAATTGTCTTTCAAAGTGTGACAGTGCTAAAAGCTGACAATTGGCCTGGGCAGGAAGGGGGTGAAAGTGCCCAGTATTGAAGCGGTTAAAAAAAAACTGCTTTTGGGATAGAGAGTAAAAATAAATAATTAACTGCTTCAGATCCGGGCCATTGCCAAATGACGGCAACAGCGCGGATCTGAATTGCCGGGACTACGTCCATTGACGTCGTCCCGTGCACGAGCGGCCTGCGCGCCCCCTGCAGGGCGCGCGCGGCGCGCTCGGTGATCAGCGAGTCTATGAGACTCGCCTGATCACAGATCAGAGTAAGGGGTTGGTCCCAACCCCTTACCACATGATCAGCTGTCAGCCAATGACAGCTGATCATGTGATGTAAACAGAGCCGGTAATCGGCTATTTTTCCTCCTCGCGCTGACAGCGTGAGGAGGAAAAAAAAACCCGATCACCGGCGGCCGTGATCGGGACATCAGTCCCGATCACGGCGATCTTACAACAAAAAGCAATAGGCAGCAGTGCTGCCTACCAGTGCCCACCATATTAACCCATCAGTGCCATCAATCAGCGCCACCCATCAGTGCCCACAGTGCCACCCATCAGTGCCCACAGTGCCACCCATCAGTGCCCACAGTGCCACCCATCAGCACCCACATCAGTGCCACCCATCAGCACCCACATTAGTGCCACCCATCAGCACCCACATCAGTGCAACCTATCAGTGCCCATCAGTGTCACCTACCAGTGCCCATAAGTGCCCATCAGTGCCACCCATCACTGCCCATCAGTGCCACCCATCACTGCCCATCAGTGCCACCCATCAGTGCCCCCCATCAGTGCCCCCCCATCAGTGCCACCTATCTGTGCCACCTATCTGTGCCACCTATCTGTGCCACCTATCTGTGCCACCTATCTGTGCCACCTATCCGTGCCGCCCATCTGTGGCCATCAGTGCCGCCTTATCTGTGCCCATCAGTACCGCCTTAACTGTCCCCATCAGTGCCGCCTTAACTGTGCCTATCAGTGCCGCCTTAACTGTGCCTATCAGTGCCGCCTTAACTGTGCCTATCAGTGCCGCCTTATCTGTGCCTATCCGTGCCCATCAGTGCAGCCTATCAGTGCCCACCAGTGCCGCCTCATCAGCGCATATCAATGAAGGAGAAAAATTACCTGTTTGCAAAATTTTATAACAAACTATTAAACATGATTTTTTTTTTTTTCAAAATTTTCCATCTTTTTTTGTTTGTTTAGCAAAAAATAAAAACCCCAGCTGTGATTAAATACCACCAAAAGAAAGCTCTATTTGTGGGAAAAAAATGATAAAAATTTCATTTGGGTACAGTGTTGTATGACCGCGCAATTGTCATTCAAAGTGCGACAGCGCTGGAAGCTCAAAATTGGTCTGGGCAGGAGGGGGGTTTAAGTGCCCAGTAAGCAAGTGGTTAATATCAATAAACTGTTTTCAAATTAACATACCAATAAATATTTGAAATCAAATTATTTTTGTCAATAGCATAGTGTGGGTGGGGGCAGATTTCTGCCAGTCACAGGCTGTGTTAGAATAAGAGAAGGTGAAGCCTCCATCAATCAAGATGTAATATCCCACCCAAATTGTGCTTAGCTGGTTAGTGGGCATGGAGGAGGAGGTAGGGAATGGGCTGTCATTTACCAGAGAGTATATGCCCACATGTGTGACTCTATGGTCACATGGGATGCTCAGATGTGATAGAGAGGAATTGTTCAGCATAGAAACACACTGAAAACTAAGCACGTGCCAACATTACTCTGCAAGATCAACTGCAGTGGGGACATGGACAGAAGGGGGCGATCAAGAACAGCAGGATCAACCAGGTTTTTTGCAGAACACAGAAAACGAATCCTATAGTGAGTGAGTATGGTCAGCATGATAGGTTTTTAATGATGTGGGTTTGTTGACACTTTAAACACCTTTAGTAGTTAAATAATAACATTATTTCAATCCATTTTGAAGCGGTCTATAAATCAGAACAAAAAAGAGAGACAATAGAGGAAGAAAGGAGGACAGAGGGATTTGGTTCCAAAAGAGGGGCAGTTCCATTAAATGATGGACAGCTATTCAATGGCAATTGTTCAATTTATAGCCTTCTAATAAGGTGCACAGTGGAAGGGTATATTGCCTGCAGTTTATACAAAGTGCAAAACAAAAAAGAACACAGCAAATAAAAAATAAAAGAAAAAGATCATCCGTGTATTAAAAACAAATATATTTTTCATACTTTTATAAATGCATGAAGCGTGAGGTCACCACCCTGCCTCTTCACCTCGTCCAATCAGAAAATGCTTTGCATTAATTGTCTAATACAGTGATCTCCAGCTTCTAGAGGGATCCCACAAGTATAATATATGCATATTTTTATTGTTTAAAGCTGGACCAATGTAACTTTAGGGGCATCCCCATTGTATCTAGTGGTGAATAATTTGAGAGTAAGCTTACATGCATTCTCCATTTATGGGGAATGGAGAATGCAGGTAAGCTTACTCTCAAATCGTTCACCACTATATACTGTACATTGGGGATGCCCCTAAAGAATATTAAGTATCTGTGTGGCCCAAATATGTTGAGTTGTCACTTGTTATAAAAGTATGTTTCTACATTTATATCTTTGGCAGATAATTCTGGGCTTAGTGCAGTTTGGATTTGTGGTCACGTACCTCTCGGAGCCCCTGGTTCGGGGGTATACCTCTGCCGCCACCATCCATGTCACTGTGTCTCAGCTGAAACATATCTTTGGCCTTCCGCTAAGTGAGAGGTCACAGCCATTGTCTCTGATTTATGTGAGTTTTTACTTTGTTCTTTCCAAGCTAGAAAAGCAGACACAGAAGTGTGAGATATACTGTACAACTGACCATTGTGAACAGCGATGATTACTTATTGCACTGCATGCAGATACATGTTTTGAGTCTCACTGCTTGAGCAATAGCAGGGTCAGTAAAGTCAATATATGGCCTCTACATGCTTTTGTTTTCTCTTTGTGAAGTCCACCCAATGTAGCTTCCTGTGAGGGTGGCAACAATGTTGCACTGCTCCTGAATTAGGAGCAGAGTTGCCCCTCTCATGTAGGCTGTGCTGTGAGGGGCGTGGCTATCCGCATTGTCACTGCTGATTCATAAGCCTGTAGCTTGTCAATCAGTACCTGGCCACACCTAGTCCTGCCCACTTCTTTCTGGATTGACAGCACTGCCTCTGCTCCTGAAACTCTCCTGCTGTCAGTTGCAGTAACCAGATTTATGACTTGTTTAGGTGGTCACACAGGAGCCTTTAGATGTACTTAAACATTATAAGTGCTTAGTAACAAAAGGGAACTTAAGTCGGGTATAGATGTATGGAAATTTGACCAGCAGGAACTAGGAAAACAGTTGGTATGTCTGTGCCACTCGCTGTTCAATGATCTAACGACTGCCTTCTGTCAAACCGTCCCTGCTTGAAAACCAGCATTCGATTAGTCGCTGCCAATGGCTGCAGAGCTGATCTGTGGGGGGAATCCCCACTGGTTGAACAGAAGAAAAAAAAAGACTTGTGTATACCCTGCTTTTGAGTCTTTTAGATACACGTCATAGAGATCATCTTGGTATAGATAAGATTGTCTGTGTGTGTCAGGTCTATCAGATAGCAAGCCCAACAACCAACTGAAGCACCTCACACAGCAGGATGACAACACTACTGTTAATTGTGAGGCTGTGGCTAAGTGTAGTCAGCCTGCCAACAAGAAATGTTCTTACTGTTGGGATCATAATGTAAGAAACTTTGTAACAGATTCTCAAATAATGATTTGTCTAAAAGCCAACTCCAGGCAAAAAAAAGTATCCCTTGCAGTGGAACTGAGCCTGCCTAATTGCTTGTTTATGCCCAGGGGAACAATAAAGGAGATATACCCCCCCCCCCCCAGCTAGACCAGTCCCTGCAGCTTCTGCACCCCCACGCTCCACTGGTCTAGGATCCTTAGGTCATCAAGACCAGAGCAGAGTTCAGTAGTCCTGTTCTGGATGTGAAGACGCTGAGGGACAATCCACTGCTGGATCGTGGGGGGAGCAGGGGATCAGGTAAGACTGCTTCTCCTTTCCCCTAGACAAAAACGAGCAATAAACCCTTGCTGTGCAGGTACAGCCTCACCGCAAAGGATCATTTATTATCTGTGGATAGTTGGGCATTTAAGACAGCTGTCTAAAATGAGATATGATGCCAAACATACTGTTTTGCTACACTATGTGATTTATTGTCATTTGTTGCACTATTTGGCTTATTATTGCTCTGTGTCTTTAAGCTGTGTTCACTTGTCTAAGCTGAATTCTCTCTTCCACCATACTTCTTTATATCCCCTCCCCTTTCTTCTCTCTGGTATCATTGCTCAGTATTCCACCAGGCTGCAATCATTTTTCCATGTGGCTAACAATATCAACGTTTTTCTACCTATGAATATCCTTCATTAAATGAAACTTTCGAAAGGCTTCATCGTCTGTCCCCTCAACAGTGAGAGTTTATTCATTGAGTTAAGCTGTCTGAATTGATGCAAGGGATAAAAAAGGTCACCAGGTCCTATAAGCCCTATATGAAGCTGGAGATAAAGTTGATGGCCTTGTAGTTGAGTCAGAACACATACAAAAAAAATACATTTATAGACACTTCCAGCAAGCAGCTTTCTATTAACTTGCCAGTGTTATTAGGTGCAAATGATGTGAAATTAAACCATATATACTTGTGATATCGCAGGCAGCTTCTGCTGTGCAGCTTGCACCCTCAATTCCTAATATGGGAAGCAAGCTACTTACAGAATTCTACTTAGATTTCGCTGTTCAGCTTGCTCAGAGGATGCAGAAGGCAGAGAACCGGGGGAATTTTGCTGTACAGATGCTGCGGACAAACTAATATCTTCTGGTGGGGCAGAGGTGGCCTGTGGGCCATAGTTTGGAGACCCCTGCTGTAGCGAGTAAGACCTGAAATACAAATTTTCTCCTTTTTTTCAGAGCTTAATCAGCCTTTTCCGAAGAATCCACAAGACAAATATTGGAACTCTAGTTGTCAGCCTCGTTGCCTTAGTGTGCCTCTTTGCCGTGAAGGAAGTTAATGAAAGGCTGCGCGCTAAACTCTGCATGCCCATCCCTATTGAACTAATTGTGGTAAGTGAATTGAAGTATTAAAGAAAATTGGCAACATTTAAACAAAATAATACATTTTTAAAAAATAAAACTAACAACATAGAGGAAAATCACATAGGCCTGCTATAGGAGTGCTCATATATAAAACGCACTGAGGTCCTTCAAATGTCCTCTACAACATCACTACAGGACACAGCAGTGATGTCAGAGTTAGCAGACGGAAACACGGCATGCAGAAGTGGCTCAGACACCAACACTCCTAGGAGTGTCGGATGTAAAGATACTTGGGCTGGCCAACTTTAAGAGATTAATTTCAGTAGTGGGATGGTGGATGGGGTGAGTATAAACAATCATCTAAGTACGTGTTTATGTGCCATACCTGTAGGATTTTTCTAGAAACTGGAAATCACTGTAGTAGGCACCACTACTTCATTAATCTACACTAGCTTCTAGGTCCTGTGCCAAGAGGCTGCCCTGCTACCTACTGAACGCAGAGGGCTGCTTGCTCGGCACAAGCGCTATTCAGAGAACGTTTTCCATTTTCTCAATGAATGCACAGTATTCTCTGATTGGATGAGGTGGAGATCGTGACATCATCTCTCCATCTCCATCTATGTACAGTATCTCTCAAAAGTGAGTACACCCCTCACATTTTTGTAAATATTTTATTATATCTTTTCATGTGACAACACTGAAGAAATGACACTTTGCTACAATGTAAAGTAGTGAGTGTACAGCTTGTATAACAGTGTTAATTTGCTGTCCCCTCAAAATAACTCAACACACAGCCATTAATGTCTAAACCGCTGGCAACAAAAGTGAGTACACCCCTAAGTGAAAATGTCCAAATTGGACCCAATTAGCCATTTTCCCTCCCCAGTGTCATGTGACTTGTTAGTGTTAAAATGTCTCAGGTGTGAATGGGGAGCAGGTGTGTTAAATTTGGTGTTATCACTCTCACTCTCTCATACTGGTTACTGGAAGTTCTTCATGGCTCCTCATGGCAAAGAACTCTCTGAGAATCTGAAAAAAATAATTGTTGCTCTACATAAAGATGGCCTAGGTAAATGATGGCGAACCTTGGCACCCCAGATGTTTTGGAACTACATTTCCCATAATGCTCAACTACACAGCAGAGTGCATGGGCATCATGGGAAATGTAGTTCCAAAACATCTGGGGTGCCAAGGTTCGCCATCACTGGCCTAGACTATAAGAAGATTGCCAACACCCTGAAACTGAGCTGCAGCACGGTGGCCAAGACCATACAGCGGTTTAACAGGACAGGTTCCACTCAGAACAGGCCTCGCCATGGTCGACCAAAGAAGTTGAGTGCACATGCTCAGCGTTATATCCAGAGGTTGTCTCTGGGAAATAGACATATGAGTGCTGCCAGCATTGTGCAGAGTTTGAAGGGGTGGGGGGTCAGCCTGTCAGTGCTCAGACCATACGCCGCACAGTGCACCAAATTGGTCTGCATGGCTGTCATCCCAGAAGGAAGCCTCTTCTAAAGATGGTGCACAAGAAAGCCCGCAAACAGTTTGCTGAAGACAAGCAATCTAAGGACATGGATTACTGGAACCATGTCCTGTGGTCTGATGAGACCAAGATAAAATTATTTGGTTCAGATGGTGCCAAGCATGTGTGGTGGCAACCAGGTGAGGAGTACAAAGACAAGTGTGTCTTGTCTACAGTCAAGCATGGTGGTGGGAGTGTCCTGGTTTGTGGCTGCATGAGTGCTGTCGGCACTGGGGAGCTACAGTTCATTGAGGGAACCATGAATGCCAACATGTACTGTGATATACTGAAGCAGAGAATGATCCCCTTCCCTTCGGAGACTGGGCCACAGGGCAGTATTCCAACAAGCTAATGACCCCAAACACACCTCCAAGATGACCACTATGTTGCTAAAGAAGCTGAGAATAAAGGTGATGGACTGGTCAAGCATGTCTTCAGACCTAAACCCTATTGAGCATCTGGGGGGCATACTCAAAGGGAAGGTGGAGGAAGATCTCTAAGATCCACCAGCTCCAGGATGTCGTCATGGAGGAGTGGAAGAGGACTCCAGTGACAACCTGTGAAGCTCTGGTGAACTCCATGCCCAAGAGGGTTTAGCAGTGCTGCAAAATAATGGTGGCCACACAAAATATTGACACTTTGGTCCCAATTTGGACATTTTCACTTAGGGGTGTACTCACTTTTGTTGCCAGCGGTTTAGACATTAATGGCTGTGTGTTGAGTTATTTTGAGGGGACAGCAAATTTACACTGTTATACAAGCTGTAAACTCACTACTTTACATTGTAGCAAAGTGTCATTTCTTCAGTGTTGTCACATGAAAATATATAATAAAATATTTACAAAAATGTGAGGGGTGTACTCACTTTTGTAAGATACTGTACATACTTTCATTGGTGCAAGCTGTAACTATGTGAAAAAGACTGGAATTCTTCTACAATGCCTGTTTATACTTTATCTATAAAATGATATCAGCCATCAAGAAAGTTTTATGTAAAATTGTACTTCTTGTCCCCCCAGCTCGTAATCTCCACAGCGGTATCATATGGAATTAATATTCAGGCAAACTACGGCATTGGTATTGTGGGGGATATTCCTACAGGGTAGGTGTTCTAGGAAGAATTGTGATAACGTAATGCAGAATCCTTGAAAACAATGCACTCCCTGTGTGGCTTATATTGCTGAATGATGCAGAATGAAATGCAGAGCTCCCTCTATTAGTTAATTTGCAAATCTCTCAATTTAATTCAATGACAAAAATATGGAAGTGCGTGTAATAATACAGTCACATCCAAAACTGCTTAATGGTAATACTCAGTAAAGGCACTCACTGGAAATCCATGATAGATTTCCTATTAAATTAAAATAAATTTGGACTACTTTTATTCAATACGTGTTAAATTCCAACTGTTCATTTAAAAGGGAATCATTAAATGCTGATTTTTATCTCTTTGGTTTTAGACTGGTAGTACCAACGGTTCCCGATCCTAACCTGTTCATGAATGTGGTCGGCAATGCGTTTGCCATTGCTGTTGTTGGATATGCCATCACCATCTCTCTGGGCAAAATGTTCGCTATAAAACACGGCTATAAAGTGGACAGCAACCAGGTGATGTTTTTTCTTCAAATATCTGTGAATTGATTGCACTGGGTCCTTTATCTATAAAGTGTCTGAGAAGACTCTGTTCTCCATAGCAACCAGTCAGCGTCCTCCGTTCTCTCACAGTGTTCCCCATAGTAACCAGTCAGCACCTCTGTTCTCTCACAGTGTTCCCCATAGTAACCAGTCAGCATCCTCTGTTCTCTCACAGTGTTCCCCATAGTAACCAGTCAGCACCTCTGTTCTCTCACAGTGTTCCCAATAGTAACCAGTCAGCAACTTCATTCTCTCACAGTGTTCCCCATAGTAACCAGTCAGCACCTCCGTTCTCAGTGTTACCCATAGTAACCAGTCAGCACCTCCGTTCTCTCACAGTGTTCCCCATAGTAACCAGTCAGCACCTCTGTTCTCTCACAGTGTTCCCCATAGTAACCAGTCAGCACCTCTGTTCTCTCACAGTGTTCCCAATAGTAACCAGTCAGCAACTTCATTCTCTCACAGTGTTCCCCATAGTAACCAGTCAGCACCTCCGTTCTCAGTGTTACCCATAGTAACCAGTCAGCACCTCCGTTCTCTCACAGTGTTCCTCATAGTAACCAGTCAGCATCCTCCGTTCTCTCACAGTGTTCACCGTAGTAACCAGTCAGCATCCTCCGTTCGCTAACAGTGTTCCCCATAGTAACCAGTCAGCATCCTCCGTTCTCTCACAGTGTTCCCCATAATAACCAGTCAGCATCCTCCGTTCTCTCACAGTGTTCCCCATAGTAACCAGTCAGCACCTCCGTTCTCTCACAGTGTTCCTCGTAGTAACCAGTCAGCACCTCCATTCTCCCACAGTGTTCCCCATAGTAACCAGTCAGCATCCTCCGTTCTCTCACAGTGTTCCCCATAGTAACCAGTCAGCATCCTCCGTTCTCTCACAGTGTTCCCCATAGTAACCAGTCAGCATCCTCCGTTCTCTCTCAGTGTTCCCCATAGTAACCAGTCAGCATCCTCCGTTCTCTCTCAGTGTTCCCCATAGTAACCAGTCAGCATCCTCCGTTCTCTCTCAGTGTTCCCCATAGTAACCAGTCAGCATCCTCCGTTCTCTCACAGTGTTCCCCATAGTAACCAGTCAGCACCTCTGTTCTCTCACAGTGTTCCTCATAGTAACCAGTCAGCATCCTCTGTTCTCTCACAGTGTTCCCCATAGTAACCAGTCAGAATCCTCTGTTCTCTCTCAGTGTTCCCCATAGTAACCAGTCAGCATCCTCCGTTCGCTAACAGTGTTCCCCATAGTAACCAGTCAGCATCCTCCGTTCGCTAACAGTGTTCCCCATAGTAACCAGTCAGCATCCTCCGTTCTCTCACAGTGTTCCCTATAGTAACCAGTCAGCATCCTCCGTTCGCTAACAGTGTTCCCCATAGTAATCAGTCAGTCAGCATCCTCCGTTCTCTCACAGTGTTCCCCATAGTAACCAGTCAGCACCTCCGTTCTCTCACAGTGTTCCTCGTAGTAACCAGTCAGCACCTCCATTCTCCCACAGTGTTCCCCATAGTAACCAGTCAGCATCCTCCGTTCTCTCACAGTGTTCCCCATAGTAACCAGTCAGCATCCTCCGTTCTCTCACAGTGTTCCCCATAGTAACCAGTCAGCATCCTCCGTTCTCTCTCAGTGTTCCCCATAGTAACCAGTCAGCATCCTCCGTTCTCTCTCAGTGTTCCCCATAGTAACCAGTCAGCATCCTCTGTTCTCTCACAGTGTTCCCCATAGTAACCAGTCAGCACCTCTGTTCTCTCACAGTGTTCCTCATAGTAACCAGTCAGCATCCTCTGTTCTCTCACAGTGTTCCCCATAGTAACCAGTCAGAATCCTCTGTTCTCTCTCAGTGTTCCCCATAGTAACCAGTCAGCATCCTCCGTTCGCTAACAGTGTTCCCCATAGTAACCAGTCAGCATCCTCCGTTCGCTAACAGTGTTCCCCATAGTAACCAGTCAGCATCCTCCGTTCTCTCACAGTGTTCCCTATAGTAACCAGTCAGCATCCTCCGTTCGCTAACAGTGTTCCCCATAGTAATCAGTCAGTCAGCATCCTCCGTTCTCTCACAGTGTTCCCCATAGTAACCAGTCAGCACCTCCGTTCTCTCACAGTGTTCCTCGTAGTAACCAGTCAGCACCTCCATTCTCCCACAGTGTTCCCCATAGTAAACAGTCAGCATCCTCCGTTCTCTCACAGTGTTCCCCATAGTAACCAGTCAGCATCCTCCGTTCTCTCACAGTGTTCCCCATAGTAACCAGTCAGCATCCTCCGTTCTCTCTCAGTGTTCCTCATAGTAACCAGTCAGCATCCTCCGTTCTCTCTCAGTGTTCCCCATAGTAACCAGTCAGCATCCTCTGTTCTCTCACAGTGTTCCCCATAGTAACCAGTCAGCATCCTCCGTTCTCTCACAGTGTTCCCCATAGTAACCAGTCAGCACCTCTGTTCTCTCACAGTGTTCCTCATAGTAACCAGTCAGCATCCTCTGTTCTCTCACAGTGTTCCCCATAGTAACCAGTCAGAATCCTCTGTTCTCTCTCAGTGTTCCCCATAGTAACCAGTCAGCATCCTCCGTTCTCTGACAGTGTTTCCCATAGTAACCAGTCAGCACCTCCGTTCTCTCACAGTGTTCACCATAGTAACCAGTCAGCATCCTCTGTTCTCTCACAGTGTTCCCCATAGTAACCAGTCAGCACCTCCGTTCTCTCACAGTGTTCCTCATAGTAACCAGTCAGCATCCTCTGTTCCCTCACAGTGTTCCTCATAGTAACCAGTCAGCACCTCCGTTCTCTCACAGTGTTCCTCATAGTAACCAGTCAGCACCATTGTTCTCTCTCAGTGTTCCCCATAGTAACCAGTCAGCATCCTCTGTTCTCTCACAGTGTTCCTCATAGTAACCAGTCAGCACCTCCGTTCTCTCACAGTGTTCCCCATAGTAACCAGTCAGCATCCTCTGTTCTCTCACAGTGTTCCTCATAGTAACCAGTCAGCACCTCCGTTCTCTCACAGTGTTCTCCATAGTAACCAGTCAGCATCCTCCGTTCTCTCACAGTGTTCCTCATAGTAACCAGTCAGCATCCTCCGTTCGCTAACAGTGTTCCCCATAGTAATCAGTCAGTCAGCATCCTCCGTTCTCTCACAGTGTTACCCATAGTAACCAGTCAGCACCTCCGTTCTCTCACAGTGTTCCTCATAGTAACCAGTCAGCATCCTCTGTTCTCTCACAGTGTTCCCCATAGTAACCAGTCAGCACCTCCGTTCTCAGTGTTCCCCATAGTAACCAGTCAGCACCTCCGTTCTCTCACAGTGTTCCTCATAGTAACCAGTCAGCATCCTCCGTTCTCTCACAGTGTTCACCATAGTAACCAGTCAGCACCTCCGTTCTCTCACAGTGTTCCTCATAGTAACCAGTCAGCATCCTCCGTTCTCTCACAGTGTTCACCGTAGTAACCAGTCAGCATCCTCCGTTCGCTAACAGTGTTCCCCATAGTAACCAGTCAGCATCCTCCGTTCGCTAACAGTGTTCCCCATAGTAACCAGTCAGCATCCTCCGTTCTCTCACAGTGTTCCCCATAGTAACAAGTCAGCACCTCCGTTCTCTCACAGTGTTCCTCGTAGTAACCAGTCAGCACCTCCATTCTCCCACAGTGTTCCCCATAGTAACCAGTCAGCATCCTCCGTTCTCTCACAGTGTTCCCCATAGTAACCAGTCAGCATCCTCCGTTCTCTCACAGTGTTCCCCATAGTAACCAGTCAGCATCCTCCGTTCTCTCTCAGTGTTCCCCATAGTAACCAGTCAGCATCCTCCGTTCTCTCTTAGTGTTCCCCATAGTAACCAGTCAGCATCCTCCGTTCTCTCTCAGTGTTCCCCATAGTAACCAGTCAGCATCCTCTGTTCTCTCACAGTGTTCCCCATAGTAACCAGTCAGCATCCTCCGTTCTCTCACAGTGTTCCCCATAGTAACCAGTCAGCACCTCTGTTCTCTCACAGTGTTCCTCATAGTAACCAGTCAGCATCCTCTGTTCTCTCACAGTGTTCCCCATAGTAACCAGTCAGAATCCTCTGTTCTCTCTCAGTGTTCCCCATAGTAACCAGTCAGCATCCTCCGTTCGCTAACAGTGTTCCCCATAGTAACCAGTCAGCATCCTCCGTTCGCTAACAGTGTTCCCCATAGTAATCAGTCAGCATCCTCCGTTCTCTCACAGTGTTCCCTATAGTAACCAGTCAGCATCCTCCGTTCGCTAACAGTGTTCCCCATAGTAATCAGTCAGTCAGCATCCTCCGTTCTCTCACAGTGTTCCCCATAGTAACCAGTCAGCACCTCCGTTCTCTCACAGTGTTCCTCGTAGTAACCAGTCAGCACCTCCATTCTCCCACAGTGTTCCCCATAGTAACCAGTCAGCATCCTCCGTTCTCTCACAGTGTTCCCCATAGTAACCAGTCAGCATCCTCCGTTCTCTCACAGTGTTCCCCATAGTAACCAGTCAGCATCCTCCGTTCTCTCTCAGTGTTCCCCATAGTAACCAGTCAGCATCCTCCGTTCTCTCTCAGTGTTCCCCATAGTAACCAGTCAGCATCCTCTGTTCTCTCACAGTGTTCCCCATAGTAACCAGTCAGCATCCTCCGTTCTCTCACAGTGTTCCCCATAGTAACCAGTCAGCACCTCTGTTCTCTCACAGTGTTCCTCATAGTAACCAGTCAGCATCCTCTGTTCTCTCACAGTGTTCCCCATAGTAACCAGTCAGAATCCTCTGTTCTCTCTCAGTGTTCCCCATAGTAACCAGTCAGCATCCTCCGTTCGCTAACAGTGTTCCCCATAGTAACCAGTCAGCATCCTCCGTTCGCTAACAGTGTTCCCCATAGTAACCAGTCAGCATCCTCCGTTCTCTCACAGTGTTCCCTATAGTAACCAGTCAGCATCCTCCGTTCGCTAACAGTGTTCCCCATAGTAATCAGTCAGTCAGCATCCTCCGTTCTCTCACAGTGTTCCCCATAGTAACCAGTCAGCACCTCCGTTCTCTCACAGTGTTCCTCGTAGTAACCAGTCAGCACCTCCATTCTCCCACAGTGTTCCCCATAGTAATCAGTCAGCATCCTCCGTTCTCTCACAGTGTTCCCCATAGTAACCAGTCAGCATCCTCCGTTCTCTCACAGTGTTCCCCATAGTAACCAGTCAGCATCCTCCGTTCTCTCTCAGTGTTCCCCATAGTAACCAGTCAGCATCCTCCGTTCTCTCTCAGTGTTCCCCATAGTAACCAGTCAGCATCCTTTGTTCTCTCACAGTGTTCCCCATAGTAACCAGTCAGCATCCTCCGTTCTCTCACAGTGTTCCCCATAGTAACCAGTCAGAATCCTCTGTTCTCTCTCAGTGTTCCCCATAGTAACCAGTCAGCATCCTCCGTTCTCTGACAGTGTTTCCCATAGTAACCAGTCAGCACCTCCGTTCTCTCACAGTGTTCACCATAGTAACCAGTCAGCATCCTCTGTTCTCTCACAGTGTTCCCCATAGTAACCAGTCAGCACCTCCGTTCTCTCACAGTGTTCCTCATAGTAACCAGTCAGCATCCTCTGTTCCCTCACAGTGTTCCTCATAGTAACCAGTCAGCACCTCCGTTCTCTCACAGTGTTCCTCATAGTAACCAGTCAGCACCATCGTTCTCTCTCAGTGTTCCCCATAGTAACCAGTCAGCATCCTCTGTTCTCTCACAGTGTTCCTCATAGTAACCAGTCAGCACCTCCGTTCTCTCACAGTGTTCCCCATAGTAACCAGTCAGCATCCTCTGTTCTCTCACAGTGTTCCTCATAGTAACCAGTCAGCACCTCCGTTCTCTCGCAGTGTTCTCCATAGTAACCAGTCAGCATCCTCCGTTCTCTCACAGTGTTCCTCATAGTAACCAGTCAGCATCCTCCGTTCGCTAACAGTGTTCCCCATAGTAATCAGTCAGTCAGCATCCTCCGTTCTCCCACAGTGTTCCCCATAGTAACCAGTCAGCACCTCCGTTCTCTCACAGTGTTCCTCGTAGTAACCAGTCAGCATCCTCCGTTCTCTCAAAGTGTTCCCCATAGTAACCAGTGAGCATCCTCCATTCTCTCTCAGTGTTCCCCATAGTAACCAATCAGCATCCTCCGTTCTCTCACAGTGTTCCCCATAGTAACCAGTCAGCATCCTCCGCTCTCTCTCAGTGTTCCCCATAGTAACCAGTCAGCATCCTCTGTTCTCTCACAGTGTTCCCCATAGTAACCAGTCAGCATCCTCCGTTCTCTCACAGTGTTCCCCATAGTAACCAGTCAGCACCTCTGTTCTCTCACAGTGTTCCTCATAGTAACCAGTCAGCATCCTCTGTTCTCTCACAGTGTTCCCCATAGTAACCAGTCAGAATCCTCTGTTCTCTCTCAGTGTTCCCCATAGTAACCAGTCAGCATCCTCCGTTCGCTAACAGTGTTCCCCATAGTAACCAGTCAGCATCCTCCGTTCGCTAACAGTGTTCCCCATAGTAACCAGTCAGCATCTTCCGTTCTCTCACAGTGTTCCCTATAGTAACCAGTCAGCATCCTCCGTTCGCTAACAGTGTTCCCCATAGTAATCAGTCAGTCAGCATCCTCCGTTCTCTCACAGTGTTCCCCATAGTAACCAGTCAGCACCTCCGTTCTCTCACAGTGTTCCTCGTAGTAACCAGTCAGCACCTCCATTCTCCCACAGTGTTCCCCATAGTAACCAGTCAGCATCCTCCGTTCTCTCACAGTGTTCCCCATAGTAACCAGTCAGCATCCTCCGTTCTCTCACAGTGTTCCCCATAGTAACCAGTCAGCATCCTCCGTTCTCTCTCAGTGTTCCCCATAGTAACCAGTCAGCATCCTCCGTTCTCTCTCAGTGTTCCCCATAGTAACCAGTCAGCATCCTCTGTTCTCTCACAGTGTTCCCCATAGTAACCAGTCAGCATCCTCCGTTCTCTCACAGTGTTCCCCATAGTAACCAGTCAGCACCTCTGTTCTCTCACAGTGTTCCTCATAGTAACCAGTCAGCATCCTCTGTTCTCTCACAGTGTTCCCCATAGTAACCAGTCAGAATCCTCTGTTCTCTCTCAGTGTTCCCCATAGTAACCAGTCAGCATCCTCCGTTCTCTGACAGTGTTTCCCATAGTAACCAGTCAGCACCTCCGTTCTCTCACAGTGTTCACCATAGTAACCAATCAGCATCCTCTGTTCTCTCACAGTGTTCCCCATAGTAACCAGTCAGCACCTCCGTTCTCTCACAGTGTTCCTCATAGTAACCAGTCAGCATCCTCTGTTCCCTCACAGTGTTCCTCATAGTAACCAGTCAGCACCTCCGTTCTCTCACAGTGTTCCCCATAGTAACCAGTCAGCATCCTCTGTTCTCTCACAGTGTTCCTCATAGTAACCAGTCAGCACCTCCGTTCTCTCACAGTGTTCTCCATAGTAACCAGTCAGCATCCTCCGTTCTCTCACAGTGTTCCTCATAGTAACCAGTCAGCATCCTCCGTTCGCTAACAGTGTTCCCCATAGTAATCAGTCAGTCAGCATCCTCCGTTCTCCCACAGTGTTCCCCATAGTAACCAGTCAGCACCTCCGTTCTCTCACAGTGTTCCTCGTAGTAACCAGTCAGCATCCTCCGTTCTCTCAAAGTGTTCCCCATAGTAACCAGTGAGCATCCTCCATTCTCTCTCAGTGTTCCCCATAGTAACCAATCAGCATCCTCCGTTCTCTCACAGTGTTCCCCATAGTAACCAGTCAGCATCCTCCGCTCTCTCTCAGTGTTCCCCATAGTAACCAGTCAGCATCCTCCGTTCTCTCGCAGTGTTCCCCTTAGTAACCAGTCAGCATCCTCCGTTCTCTCACAGTGTTCCTCGTAGTAACCAGTCAGCATCCTCCGTTCTCTCACAGTGTTCCTCATAGTAACCAGTCAGCATCCTCCGTTCTCTCACAGTGTTCCTCATAGTAACCAGTTAGCATCCTCTGTTCTCTCACAGTGTTCCTCATAGTAACCAGTTAGCATCCTTTGTTCTCTGACAGTGTTCCCCATAGTAACCAGTCATCATCCTCCGTTCTCTCACAGTGTTCCTCATAGTAACCAGTCAGCACCTCCGTTCTCTCACAGTGTTCCTCATAGTAACCAGTCAGCATCCTCTGTTCTCTCACAGTGTTCCCCATAGTAACCAGTCAGCACCTCCGTTCTCTCACAGTGTTCCTCATAGTAACCAGTCAGCATCCTCCGTTCTCTCACAGTGTTCCCCATAGTAACCAGTCAGCATCCTCCGTTCGCTAACAGTGTTCCCCATAGTAATCAGTCAGTCAGCATCCTCCGTTCTCTCACAGTGTTCCTCATAGTAACCAGTCAGCATCCTCCGTTCTCTCACAGTGTTCCCCATAGTAACCAGTCAGCACCTCCGTTCTCTCACAGTGTTCCTCATAGTAACCAGTCAGCATCCTCCGTTCTCTCACAGTGTTCCTCATAGTAACCAGTCAGCATCCTCCGTTCTCTCACAGTGTTCCTCATAGTAACCAGTCAGCATCCTCCGTTCTCTCACAGTGTTCCCCATAGTAACCAGTCAGCATCCTCTGTTCTCTCACAGTGTTCCCCATAATAACCAGTCAGCATCCTCAGTTCTCTCACAGTGTTCCTCATAGTAACCAGTCAGCACCATCGTTCTCTCTCAGTGTTCCCCATAGTAACCAGTCAGCATCCTCCGTTCTCTCACAGTGTTCCTCATAGTAACCAGTCAGCATCCTCCGTTCTCTCACAGTGTTCCTCATAGTAACCAGTCAGCATCCTCTGTTCTCTCACAGTGTTCACCATAATAACCAGTCAGCATCCTCCGTTCTCTCACAGTGTTCCTCATAGTAACCAGTCAGCATCCTCCGTTCTCTCACAGTGTTCCCCATAGTAACCAGTCAGCATCCTCCGTTCTCTCTCAGTGTTCCCCATAGTAATCAGTCAGCATCCTCAGTTCTCTCACAGTGTTCCTCATAGTAACCAGTCAGCACCTCCGTTCTCTCACAGTGTTCCTCATAGTAACCAGTCAGCATCCTCCGTTCTCTCACAGTGTTCCTCATAGTAACCAGTCAGCATCCTCTGTTCTCTCACAGTGTTCCTCATAGTAACCAGTCAGCACCTCCGTTCTCTCACAGTGTTCCTCATAGTAACCAGTCAGCACCTCCGTTCTCTCACAGTGTTCCTCATAGTAACCAGTCAGCATCCTCTGTTCTCTCACAGTGTTCCTCATAGTAACCAATCAGCACCTCCGTTCTCTCACAGTGTTCCTCATAGTAACCAGTCAGCATCCTCCGTTCTCTCACAGTGTTCCTCATAGTAACCAGTCAGCATCCTCTGTTCTCTCACAGTGTTCCTCATAGTAACCAGTCAGCACCTCCGTTCTCTCACAGTGTTCCTCATAGTAACCAGTCAGCACCTCCGTTCTCTCACAGTGTTCCTCATAGTAACCAGTCAGCATCCTCTGTTCTCTCACAGTGTTCCCCATAGTAACCAGTCAGCATCCTCCGTTCTCTCACAGTGTTCCCCATAGTAACCAGTCAGCATCCTCTGTTCTCTCACAGTGTTCCTCATAGTAACCAGACAGCACCTCCGTTCTCTCACAGTGTTCTCCATAGTAACCAGTCAGCATCCTCCGTTCTCTCACAGTGTTCTTCATAGTAACCAGTCAGCATCCTCCGTTCTCTCACAGTGTTCCTCATAGTAACCAGTCAGCATCCTCCGTTCTCTCACAGTGTTCCTCATAGTAACCAGTCAGCATCCTCCGTTCTCTCACAGTGTTCCCCATAGTAACCAGTCAGCATCCTCTGTTCTCTCACAGTGTTCCCCATAATAACCAGTCAGCATCCTCAGTTCTCTCACAGTGTTCCTCATAGTAACCAGTCAGCACCATCGTTCTCTCTCAGTGTTCCCCATAGTAACCAGTCAGCATCCTCCGTTCTCTCACAGTGTTCCTCATAGTAACCAGTCAGCATCCTCCGTTCTCTCACAGTGTTCCTCATAGTAACCAGTCAGCATCCTCCGTTCTCTCACAGTGTTCCCCATAGTAACCAGTCAGCACCTCCGTTCTCTCACAGTGTTCCTCATAGTAACCAGTCAGCACCTCCGTTCTCTCACAGTGTTCCCCATAGTAACCAGTCAGTATCCTCCGTTCTCTCACAGTGTTCCTCATAGTAACCAGTCAGCATCCTCTGTTCTCTCACAGTGTTCCCCATAATAACCAGTCAGCATCCTCAGTTCTCTCACAGTGTTCCTCATAGTAACCAGTCAGCATCCTCCGTTCTCTCACAGTGTTCCTCATAGTAACCAGTCAGCATCCTCCGTTCTCTCACAGTGTTCCCCATAGTAACCAGTCAGCACCTCCGTTCTCTCACAGTGTTCCCCATATTAACCAGTCAGCATCCTCAGTTCTTTCACAGTGTTCCTCATAGTAACCAGTCAGCATCCTCCGTTCTCTCACAGTGTTCCTCATAGTAACCAGTCAGCATCCTCCGTTCTCTCACAGTGTTCCCCATAGTAACCAGTCAGCATCCTCCGTTCGCTAACAGTGTTCCCCATAGTAATCAGTCAGCATCCTCCGTTCTCTCACAGTGTTCCTCATAGTAACCAGTCAGCACCTCCGTTCTCTCACAGTGTTCCTCATAGTAACCAGTCAGCACCTCCGTTCTCTCACAGTGTTCCTCATAGTAACCAGTCAGCATCCTCTGTTCTCTCACAGTGTTCCTCATAGTAGCCATTCAGCACCTCCGTTCTCTCACAGTGTTCTCCATAGTAACCAGTCAGCATCCTCCGTTCTCTCACAGTGTTCCTCATAGTAACCAGTCAGCATCCTCCGTTCTCTCACAGTGTTCCTCATAGTAACCAGTCAGCATCCTCCGTTCTCTCACAGTGTTCCTCATAGTAACCAGTCAGCATCCTCCGTTCTCTCACAGTGTTCCCCATAGTAACCAGTCAGCATCCTCTGTTCTCTCACAGTGTTCCCCATAATAACCAGTCAGCATCCTCAGTTCTCTCACAGTGTTCCTCATAGTAACCAGTCAGCACCATCGTTCTCTCTCAGTGTTCCCCATAGTAACCAGTCAGCATCCTCCGTTCTCTCACAGTGTTCCTCATAGTAACCAGTCAGCATCCTCCGTTCTCTCACAGTGTTCCTCATAGTAACCAGTCAGCACCTCCGTTCTCTCACAGTGTTCCCCATAGTAACCAGTCAGTATCCTCCGTTCTCTCACAGTGTTCCTCATAGTAACCAGTCAGCATCCTCTGTTCTCTCACAGTGTTCCCCATAATAACCAGTCAGCATCCTCAGTTCTCTCACAGTGTTCCTCATAGTAACCAGTCAGCATCCTCCGTTCTCTCACAGTGTTCCTCATAGTAACCAGTCAGCATCCCCCGTTCTCTCACAGTGTTCCCCATAGTAACCAGTCAGCATCCTCAGTTCTTTCACAGTGTTCCTCATAGTAACCAGTCAGCATCCTCCGTTCTCTCACAGCGTTCCCCATAGTAATCAGTCAGCATCCTCCGTTCTCTCACAGTGTTCCTCATAGTAACCAGTCAGCATCCTCCGTTCTCTCACAGTGTTCCCCATAGTAATCAGTCAGTCAGCATCCTCCGTTCTCTCACAGTGTTCCCCATAGTAACCAGTCAGCACCTCCGTTCTCTCACAGTGTTCCCCATAGTAACCAGTCAGCACCTCCGTTCTCTCACAGTGTTCCTCGTAGTAACCAGTCAGAATCCTCTGTTCTCTCACAGTGTTCCCCATAGTAACCAGTCAGCATCCTCCGTTCTCTCACAGTGTTCCCCATAGTAACCAGTCAGCATCCTCTGTTCTCTCACAGTGTTCCCCATAGTAACCAGTCAGCATCCTCCGTTCTCTCTCAGTGTTCCCCATAGTAACCAGTCAGCATCCTCCGTTCTCTCTCAGTGTTCCCCATAGTAACCAGTCAGCATCCTCTGTTCTCTCACAGTGTTCCTCATAGTAACCAGTCAGCATCCTCCGTTCTCTCACAGTGTTCCTCATAGTAACCAGTTAGCATCCTCTGTTCTCTCACAGTGTTCCTCATAGTAACCAGTTAGCATCCTTTGTTCTCTGACAGTGTTCCCCATAGTAACCAGTCATCATCCTCCGTTCTCTCACAGTGTTCCTCATAGTAACCAGTCAGCACCTCCGTTCTCTCACAGTGTTCCTCATAGTAACCAGTCAGCATCCTCTGTTCTCTCACAGTGTTCCCCATAGTAACCAGTCAGCACCTCCGTTCTCTCACAGTGTTCCTCATAGTAACCAGTCAGCATCCTCCGTTCTCTCACAGTGTTCCCCATAGTAACCAGTCAGCATCCTCCGTTCGCTAACAGTGTTCCCCATAGTAATCAGTCAGTCAGCATCCTCCGTTCTCTCACAGTGTTCCTCATAGTAACCAGTCAGCATCCTCCGTTCTCTCACAGTGTTCCCCATAGTAACCAGTCAGCACCTCCGTTCTCTCACAGTGTTCCTCATAGTAACCAGTCAGCATCCTCCGTTCTCTCACAGTGTTCCTCATAGTAACCAGTCAGCATCCTCCGTTCTCTCACAGTGTTCCTCATAGTAACCAGTCAGCATCCTCCGTTCTCTCACAGTGTTCCCCATAGTAACCAGTCAGCATCCTCTGTTCTCTCACAGTGTTCCCCATAATAACCAGTCAGCATCCTCAGTTCTCTCACAGTGTTCCTCATAGTAACCAGTCAGCACCATCGTTCTCTCTCAGTGTTCCCCATAGTAACCAGTCAGCATCCTCCGTTCTCTCACAGTGTTCCTCATAGTAACCAGTCAGCATCCTCCGTTCTCTCACAGTGTTCCTCATAGTAACCAGTCAGCATCCTCTGTTCTCTCACAGTGTTCACCATAATAACCAGTCAGCATCCTCCGTTCTCTCACAGTGTTCCTCATAGTAACCAGTCAGCATCCTCCGTTCTCTCACAGTGTTCCCCATAGTAACCAGTCAGCATCCTCCGTTCTCTCTCAGTGTTCCCCATAGTAACCAATCAGCACCTCCGTTCTCTCACAGTGTTCCTCATAGTAACCAGTCAGCATCCTCCGTTCTCTCACAGTGTTCCTCATAGTAACCAGTCAGCATCCTCCGTTCTCTCACAGTGTTCCCCATAGTAACCAGTCAGCATCCTCTGTTCTCTCACAGTGTTCCTCATAGTAACCAGTCAGCACCTCCGTTCTCTCACAGTGTTCTCCATAGTAACCAGTCAGCATCCTCCATTCTCTCACAGTGTTCCTCATAGTAACCAGTCAGCATCCTCCGTTCTCTCACAGTGTTCCTCATAGTAACCAGTCAGCATCCTCCGTTCTCTCACAGTGTTCCTCATAGTAACCAGTCAGCATCCTCCGTTCTCTCACAGTGTTCCCCATAGTAACCAGTCAGCATCCTCTGTTCTCTCACAGTGTTCCCCATAATAACCAGTCAGCATCCTCAGTTCTCTCACAGTGTTCCTCATAGTAACCAGTCAGCACCATCGTTCTCTCTCAGTGTTCCCCATAGTAACCAGTCAGCATCCTCCGTTCTCTCACAGTGTTCCTCATAGTAACCAGTCAGCATCCTCCGTTCTCTCACAGTGTTCCTCATAGTAACCAGTCAGCATCCTCCGTTCTCTCACAGTGTTCCCCATAGTAACCAGTCAGCACCTCCGTTCTCTCACAGTGTTCCTCATAGTAACCAGTCAGCACCTCCGTTCTCTCACAGTGTTCCCCATAGTAACCAGTCAGTATCCTCCGTTCTCTCACAGTGTTCCTCATAGTAACCAGTCAGCATCCTCTGTTCTCTCACAGTGTTCCCCATAATAACCAGTCAGCATCCTCAGTTCTCTCACAGTGTTCCTCATAGTAACCAGTCAGCATCCTCCGTTCTCTCACAGTGTTCCTCATAGTAACCAGTCAGCATCCTCCGTTCTCTCACAGTGTTCCCCATAGTAACCAGTCAGCACCTCCGTTCTCTCACAGTGTTCCCCATATTAACCAGTCAGCATCCTCAGTTCTTTCACAGTGTTCCTCATAGTAACCAGTCAGCATCCTCCGTTCTCTCACAGTGTTCCTCATAGTAACCAGTCAGCATCCTCCGTTCTCTCACAGTGTTCCCCATAGTAACCAGTCAGCATCCTCCGTTCGCTAACAGTGTTCCCCATAGTAATCAGTCAGCATCCTCCGTTCTCTCACAGTGTTCCTCATAGTAACCAGTCAGCACCTCCGTTCTCTCACAGTGTTCCTCATAGTAACCAGTCAGCACCTCCGTTCTCTCACAGTGTTCCTCATAGTAACCAGTCAGCATCCTCTGTTCTCTCACAGTGTTCCTCATAGTAGCCATTCAGCACCTCCGTTCTCTCACAGTGTTCTCCATAGTAACCAGTCAGCATCCTCCGTTCTCTCACAGTGTTCCTCATAGTAACCAGTCAGCATCCTCCGTTCTCTCACATTGTTCCTCATAGTAACCAGTCAGCATCCTCCGTTCTCTCACAGTGTTCCTCATAGTAACCAGTCAGCATCCTCCGTTCTCTCACAGTGTTCCCCATAGTAACCAGTCAGCATCCTCTGTTCTCTCACAGTGTTCCCCATAATAACCAGTCAGCATCCTCAGTTCTCTCACAGTGTTCCTCATAGTAACCAGTCAGCACCATCGTTCTCTCTCAGTGTTCCCCATAGTAACCAGTCAGCATCCTCCGTTCTCTCACAGTGTTCCTCATAGTAACCAGTCAGCATCCTCCGTTCTCTCACAGTGTTCCTCATAGTAACCAGTCAGCACCTCCGTTCTCTCACAGTGTTCCCCATAGTAACCAGTCAGTATCCTCCGTTCTCTCACAGTGTTCCTCATAGTAACCAGTCAGCATCCTCTGTTCTCTCACAGTGTTCCCCATAATAACCAGTCAGCATCCTCAGTTCTCTCACAGTGTTCCTCATAGTAACCAGTCAGCATCCTCCGTTCTCTCACAGTGTTCCTCATAGTAACCAGTCAGCATCCCCCGTTCTCTCACAGTGTTCCCCATAGTAACCAGTCAGCATCCTCAGTTCTTTCACAGTGTTCCTCATAGTAACCAGTCAGCATCCTCCGTTCTCTCACAGCGTTCCCCATAGTAATCAGTCAGCATCCTCCGTTCTCTCACAGTGTTCCTCATAGTAACCAGTCAGCATCCTCCGTTCTCTCACAGTGTTCCCCATAGTAATCAGTCAGTCAGCATCCTCCGTTCTCTCACAGTGTTCCCCATAGTAACCAGTCAGCACCTCCGTTCTCTCACAGTGTTCCCCATAGTAACCAGTCAGCACCTCCGTTCTCTCACAGTGTTCCTCGTAGTAACCAGTCAGAATCCTCTGTTCTCTCACAGTGTTCCCCATAGTAACCAGTCAGCATCCTCCGTTCTCTCACAGTGTTCCCCATAGTAACCAGTCAGCATCCTCTGTTCTCTCACAGTGTTCCCCATAGTAACCAGTCAGCATCCTCCGTTCTCTCTCAGTGTTCCCCATAGTAACCAGTCAGCATCCTCCGTTCTCTCTCAGTGTTCCCCATAGTAACCAGTCAGCATCCTCTGTTCTCTCACAGTGTTCCTCATAGTAACCAGTCAGCATCCTCCGTTCTCTCACAGTGTTCCTCATAGTAACCAGTTAGCATCCTCTGTTCTCTCACAGTGTTCCTCATAGTAACCAGTTAGCATCCTTTGTTCTCTGACAGTGTTCCCCATAGTAACCAGTCATCATCCTCCGTTCTCTCACAGTGTTCCTCATAGTAACCAGTCAGCACCTCCGTTCTCTCACAGTGTTCCTCATAGTAACCAGTCAGCATCCTCTGTTCTCTCACAGTGTTCCCCATAGTAACCAGTCAGCACCTCCGTTCTCTCACAGTGTTCCTCATAGTAACCAGTCAGCATCCTCCGTTCTCTCACAGTGTTCCCCATAGTAACCAGTCAGCATCCTCCGTTCGCTAACAGTGTTCCCCATAGTAATCAGTCAGTCAGCATCCTCCGTTCTCTCACAGTGTTCCTCATAGTAACCAGTCAGCATCCTCCGTTCTCTCACAGTGTTCCCCATAGTAACCAGTCAGCACCTCCGTTCTCTCACAGTGTTCCTCATAGTAACCAGTCAGCATCCTCCGTTCTCTCACAGTGTTCCTCATAGTAACCAGTCAGCATCCTCCGTTCTCTCACAGTGTTCCTCATAGTAACCAGTCAGCATCCTCCGTTCTCTCACAGTGTTCCCCATAGTAACCAGTCAGCATCCTCTGTTCTCTCACAGTGTTCCCCATAATAACCAGTCAGCATCCTCAGTTCTCTCACAGTGTTCCTCATAGTAACCAGTCAGCACCATCGTTCTCTCTCAGTGTTCCCCATAGTAACCAGTCAGCATCCTCCGTTCTCTCACAGTGTTCCTCATAGTAACCAGTCAGCATCCTCTGTTCTCTCACAGTGTTCCTCATAGTAACCAGTCAGCATCCTCTGTTCTCTCACAGTGTTCACCATAATAACCAGTCAGCATCCTCCGTTCTCTCACAGTGTTCCTCATAGTAACCAGTCAGCATCCTCCGTTCTCTCACAGTGTTCCCCATAGTAACCAGTCAGCATCCTCCGTTCTCTCTCAGTGTTCCCCATAGTAACCAATCAGCACCTCCGTTCTCTCACAGTGTTCCTCATAGTAACCAGTCAGCATCCTCCGTTCTCTCACAGTGTTCCTCATAGTAACCAGTCAGCATCCTCCGTTCTCTCACAGTGTTCCCCATAGTAACCAGTCAGCATCCTCTGTTCTCTCACAGTGTTCCTCATAGTAACCAGTCAGCACCTCCGTTCTCTCACAGTGTTCTCCATAGTAACCAGTCAGCATCCTCCATTCTCTCACAGTGTTCCTCATAGTAACCAGTCAGCATCCTCCGTTCTCTCACAGTGTTCCTCATAGTAACCAGTCAGCATCCTCCGTTCTCTCACAGTGTTCCTCATAGTAACCAGTCAGAATCCTCCGTTCTCTCACAGTGTTCCCCATAGTAACCAGTCAGCATCCTCTGTTCTCTCACAGTGTTCCCCATAATAACCAGTCAGCATCCTCAGTTCTCTCACAGTGTTCCTCATAGTAACCAGTCAGCACCATCGTTCTCTCTCAGTGTTCCCCATAGTAACCAGTCAGCATCCTCCGTTCTCTCACAGTGTTCCTCATAGTAACCAGTCAGCATCCTCCGTTCTCTCACAGTGTTCCTCATAGTAACCAGTCAGCATCCTCCGTTCTCTCACAGTGTTCCCCATAGTAACCAGTCAGCACCTCCGTTCTCTCACAGTGTTCCTCATAGTAACCAGTCAGCACCTCCGTTCTCTCACAGTGTTCCCCATAGTAACCAGTCAGTATCCTCCGTTCTCTCACAGTGTTCCTCATAGTAACCAGTCAGCATCCTCTGTTCTCTCACAGTGTTCCCCATAATAACCAGTCAGCATCCTCAGTTCTCTCACAGTGTTCCTCATAGTAACCAGTCAGCATCCTCCGTTCTCTCACAGTGTTCCTCATAGTAACCAGTCAGCATCCTCCGTTCTCTCACAGTGTTCCCCATAGTAACCAGTCAGCACCTCCGTTCTCAGTGTTCCCCATAGTAACCAGTCAGCACCTCCGTTCTCTCACAGTGTTCCTCATAGTAACCAGTCAGCATCCTCCGTTCTCTCACAGTGTTCACCATAGTAACCAGTCAGCACCTCCGTTCTCTCACAGTGTTCCTCATAGTAACCAGTCAGCATCCTCCGTTCTCTCACAGTGTTCACCGTAGTAACCAGTCAGCATCCTCCGTTCGCTAACAGTGTTCCCCATAGTAACCAGTCAGCATCCTCCGTTCGCTAACAGTGTTCCCCATAGTAACCAGTCAGCATCCTCCGTTCTCTCACAGTGTTCCCCATAGTAACAAGTCAGCACCTCCGTTCTCTCACAGTGTTCCTCGTAGTAACCAGTCAGCACCTCCATTCTCCCACAGTGTTCCCCATAGTAACCAGTCAGCATCCTCCGTTCTCTCACAGTGTTCCCCATAGTAACCAGTCAGCATCCTCCGTTCTCTCACAGTGTTCCCCATAGTAACCAGTCAGCATCCTCCGTTCTCTCTCAGTGTTCCCCATAGTAACCAGTCAGCATCCTCCGTTCTCTCTTAGTGTTCCCCATAGTAACCAGTCAGCATCCTCCGTTCTCTCTCAGTGTTCCCCATAGTAACCAGTCAGCATCCTCTGTTCTCTCACAGTGTTCCCCATAGTAACCAGTCAGCATCCTCCGTTCTCTCACAGTGTTCCCCATAGTAACCAGTCAGCACCTCTGTTCTCTCACAGTGTTCCTCATAGTAACCAGTCAGCATCCTCTGTTCTCTCACAGTGTTCCCCATAGTAACCAGTCAGAATCCTCTGTTCTCTCTCAGTGTTCCCCATAGTAACCAGTCAGCATCCTCCGTTCGCTAACAGTGTTCCCCATAGTAACCAGTCAGCATCCTCCGTTCGCTAACAGTGTTCCCCATAGTAATCAGTCAGCATCCTCCGTTCTCTCACAGTGTTCCCTATAGTAACCAGTCAGCATCCTCCGTTCGCTAACAGTGTTCCCCATAGTAATCAGTCAGTCAGCATCCTCCGTTCTCTCACAGTGTTCCCCATAGTAACCAGTCAGCACCTCCGTTCTCTCACAGTGTTCCTCGTAGTAACCAGTCAGCACCTCCATTCTCCCACAGTGTTCCCCATAGTAACCAGTCAGCATCCTCCGTTCTCTCACAGTGTTCCCCATAGTAACCAGTCAGCATCCTCCGTTCTCTCACAGTGTTCCCCATAGTAACCAGTCAGCATCCTCCGTTCTCTCTCAGTGTTCCCCATAGTAACCAGTCAGCATCCTCCGTTCTCTCTTAGTGTTCCCCATAGTAACCAGTCAGCATCCTCTGTTCTCTCACAGTGTTCCCCATAGTAACCAGTCAGCATCCTCCGTTCTCTCACAGTGTTCCCCATAGTAACCAGTCAGCACCTCTGTTCTCTCACAGTGTTCCTCATAGTAACCAGTCAGCATCCTCTGTTCTCTCACAGTGTTCCCCATAGTAACCAGTCAGAATCCTCTGTTCTCTCTCAGTGTTCCCCATAGTAACCAGTCAGCATCCTCCGTTCGCTAACAGTGTTCCCCATAGTAACCAGTCAGCATCCTCCGTTCGCTAACAGTGTTCCCCATAGTAACCAGTCAGCATCCTCCGTTCTCTCACAGTGTTCCCTATAGTAACCAGTCAGCATCCTCCGTTCGCTAACAGTGTTCCCCATAGTAATCAGTCAGTCAGCATCCTCCGTTCTCTCACAGTGTTCCCCATAGTAACCAGTCAGCACCTCCGTTCTCTCACAGTGTTCCTCGTAGTAACCAGTCAGCACCTCCATTCTCCCACAGTGTTCCCCATAGTAATCAGTCAGCATCCTCCGTTCTCTCACAGTGTTCCCCATAGTAACCAGTCAGCATCCTCCGTTCTCTCACAGTGTTCCCCATAGTAACCAGTCAGCATCCTCCGTTCTCTCTCAGTGTTCCCCATAGTAACCAGTCAGCATCCTCCGTTCTCTCTCAGTGTTCCCCATAGTAACCAGTCAGCATCCTTTGTTCTCTCACAGTGTTCCCCATAGTAACCAGTCAGCATCCTCCGTTCTCTCACAGTGTTCCCCATAGTAACCAGTCAGAATCCTCTGTTCTCTCTCAGTGTTCCCCATAGTAACCAGTCAGCATCCTCCGTTCTCTGACAGTGTTTCCCATAGTAACCAGTCAGCACCTCCGTTCTCTCACAGTGTTCACCATAGTAACCAGTCAGCATCCTCTGTTCTCTCACAGTGTTCCCCATAGTAACCAGTCAGCACCTCCGTTCTCTCACAGTGTTCCTCATAGTAACCAGTCAGCATCCTCTGTTCCCTCACAGTGTTCCTCATAGTAACCAGTCAGCACCTCCGTTCTCTCACAGTGTTCCTCATAGTAACCAGTCAGCACCATCGTTCTCTCTCAGTGTTCCCCATAGTAACCAGTCAGCATCCTCTGTTCTCTCACAGTGTTCCTCATAGTAACCAGTCAGCACCTCCGTTCTCTCACAGTGTTCCCCATAGTAACCAGTCAGCATCCTCTGTTCTCTCACAGTGTTCCTCATAGTAACCAGTCAGCACCTCCGTTCTCTTGCAGTGTTCTCCATAGTAACCAGTCAGCATCCTCCGTTCTCTCACAGTGTTCCTCATAGTAACCAGTCAGCATCCTCCGTTCGCTAACAGTGTTCCCCATAGTAATCAGTCAGTCAGCATCCTCCGTTCTCCCACAGTGTTCCCCATAGTAACCAGTCAGCACCTCCGTTCTCTCACAGTGTTCCTCGTAGTAACCAGTCAGCATCCTCCGTTCTCTCAAAGTGTTCCCCATAGTAACCAGTGAGCATCCTCCATTCTCTCTCAGTGTTCCCCATAGTAACCAATCAGCATCCTCCGTTCTCTCACAGTGTTCCCCATAGTAACCAGTCAGCATCCTCCGCTCTCTCTCAGTGTTCCCCATAGTAACCAGTCAGCATCCTCTGTTCTCTCACAGTGTTCCCCATAGTAACCAGTCAGCATCCTCCGTTCTCTCACAGTGTTCCCCATAGTAACCAGTCAGCACCTCTGTTCTCTCACAGTGTTCCTCATAGTAACCAGTCAGCATCCTCTGTTCTCTCACAGTGTTCCCCATAGTAACCAGTCAGAATCCTCTGTTCTCTCTCAGTGTTCCCCATAGTAACCAGTCAGCATCCTCCGTTCGCTAACAGTGTTCCCCATAGTAACCAGTCAGCATCCTCCGTTCGCTAACAGTGTTCCCCATAGTAACCAGTCAGCATCTTCCGTTCTCTCACAGTGTTCCCTATAGTAACCAGTCAGCATCCTCCGTTCGCTAACAGTGTTCCCCATAGTAATCAGTCAGTCAGCATCCTCCGTTCTCTCACAGTGTTCCCCATAGTAACCAGTCAGCACCTCCGTTCTCTCACAGTGTTCCTCGTAGTAACCAGTCAGCACCTCCATTCTCCCACAGTGTTCCCCATAGTAACCAGTCAGCATCCTCCGTTCTCTCACAGTGTTCCCCATAGTAACCAGTCAGCATCCTCCGTTCTCTCACAGTGTTCCCCATAGTAACCAGTCAGCATCCTCCGTTCTCTCTCAGTGTTCCCCATAGTAACCAGTCAGCATCCTCCGTTCTCTCTCAGTGTTCCCCATAGTAACCAGTCAGCATCCTCTGTTCTCTCACAGTGTTCCCCATAGTAACCAGTCAGCATCCTCCGTTCTCTCACAGTGTTCCCCATAGTAACCAGTCAGCACCTCTGTTCTCTCACAGTGTTCCTCATAGTAACCAGTCAGCATCCTCTGTTCTCTCACAGTGTTCCCCATAGTAACCAGTCAGAATCCTCTGTTCTCTCTCAGTGTTCCCCATAGTAACCAGTCAGCATCCTCCGTTCTCTGACAGTGTTTCCCATAGTAACCAGTCAGCACCTCCGTTCTCTCACAGTGTTCACCATAGTAACCAATCAGCATCCTCTGTTCTCTCACAGTGTTCCCCATAGTAACCAGTCAGCACCTCCGTTCTCTCACAGTGTTCCTCATAGTAACCAGTCAGCATCCTCTGTTCCCTCACAGTGTTCCTCATAGTAACCAGTCAGCACCTCCGTTCTCTCACAGTGTTCCCCATAGTAACCAGTCAGCATCCTCTGTTCTCTCACAGTGTTCCTCATAGTAACCAGTCAGCACCTCCGTTCTCTCACAGTGTTCTCCATAGTAACCAGTCAGCATCCTCCGTTCTCTCACAGTGTTCCTCATAGTAACCAGTCAGCATCCTCCGTTCGCTAACAGTGTTCCCCATAGTAATCAGTCAGTCAGCATCCTCCGTTCTCCCACAGTGTTCCCCATAGTAACCAGTCAGCACCTCCGTTCTCTCACAGTGTTCCTCGTAGTAACCAGTCAGCATCCTCCGTTCTCTCAAAGTGTTCCCCATAGTAACCAGTGAGCATCCTCCATTCTCTCTCAGTGTTCCCCATAGTAACCAATCAGCATCCTCCGTTCTCTCACAGTGTTCCCCATAGTAACCAGTCAGCATCCTCCGCTCTCTCTCAGTGTTCCCCATAGTAACCAGTCAGCATCCTCCGTTCTCTCGCAGTGTTCCCCTTAGTAACCAGTCAGCATCCTCCGTTCTCTCACAGTGTTCCTCGTAGTAACCAGTCAGCATCCTCCGTTCTCTCACAGTGTTCCTCATAGTAACCAGTCAGCATCCTCCGTTCTCTCACAGTGTTCCTCATAGTAACCAGTTAGCATCCTCTGTTCTCTCACAGTGTTCCTCATAGTAACCAGTTAGCATCCTTTGTTCTCTGACAGTGTTCCCCATAGTAACCAGTCATCATCCTCCGTTCTCTCACAGTGTTCCTCATAGTAACCAGTCAGCACCTCCGTTCTCTCACAGTGTTCCTCATAGTAACCAGTCAGCATCCTCTGTTCTCTCACAGTGTTCCCCATAGTAACCAGTCAGCACCTCCGTTCTCTCACAGTGTTCCTCATAGTAACCAGTCAGCATCCTCCGTTCTCTCACAGTGTTCCCCATAGTAACCAGTCAGCATCCTCCGTTC
Organism: Lithobates septentrionalis; assembly: GCA_037952835.1. NCBI lineage: Eukaryota > Metazoa > Chordata > Amphibia > Anura > Ranidae > Lithobates > Lithobates septentrionalis. The sequence goes on from JBBDGP010002253.1 coordinate 1,108,171, forward strand.
GCTAACAGTGTTCCCCATAGTAATCAGTCAGTCAGCATCCTCCGTTCTCTCACAGTGTTCCTCATAGTAACCAGTCAGCATCCTCCGTTCTCTCACAGTGTTCCCCATAGTAACCAGTCAGCACCTCCGTTCTCTCACAGTGTTCCTCATAGTAACCAGTCAGCATCCTCCGTTCTCTCACAGTGTTCCTCATAGTAACCAGTCAGCATCCTCCGTTCTCTCACAGTGTTCCTCATAGTAACCAGTCAGCATCCTCCGTTCTCTCACAGTGTTCCCCATAGTAACCAGTCAGCATCCTCTGTTCTCTCACAGTGTTCCCCATAATAACCAGTCAGCATCCTCAGTTCTCTCACAGTGTTCCTCATAGTAACCAGTCAGCACCATCGTTCTCTCTCAGTGTTCCCCATAGTAACCAGTCAGCATCCTCCGTTCTCTCACAGTGTTCCTCATAGTAACCAGTCAGCATCCTCCGTTCTCTCACAGTGTTCCTCATAGTAACCAGTCAGCATCCTCTGTTCTCTCACAGTGTTCACCATAATAACCAGTCAGCATCCTCCGTTCTCTCACAGTGTTCCTCATAGTAACCAGTCAGCATCCTCCGTTCTCTCACAGTGTTCCCCATAGTAACCAGTCAGCATCCTCCGTTCTCTCTCAGTGTTCCCCATAGTAATCAGTCAGCATCCTCAGTTCTCTCACAGTGTTCCTCATAGTAACCAGTCAGCACCTCCGTTCTCTCACAGTGTTCCTCATAGTAACCAGTCAGCATCCTCCGTTCTCTCACAGTGTTCCTCATAGTAACCAGTCAGCATCCTCTGTTCTCTCACAGTGTTCCTCATAGTAACCAGTCAGCACCTCCGTTCTCTCACAGTGTTCCTCATAGTAACCAGTCAGCACCTCCGTTCTCTCACAGTGTTCCTCATAGTAACCAGTCAGCATCCTCTGTTCTCTCACAGTGTTCCTCATAGTAACCAATCAGCACCTCCGTTCTCTCACAGTGTTCCTCATAGTAACCAGTCAGCATCCTCCGTTCTCTCACAGTGTTCCTCATAGTAACCAGTCAGCATCCTCTGTTCTCTCACAGTGTTCCTCATAGTAACCAGTCAGCACCTCCGTTCTCTCACAGTGTTCCTCATAGTAACCAGTCAGCACCTCCGTTCTCTCACAGTGTTCCTCATAGTAACCAGTCAGCATCCTCTGTTCTCTCACAGTGTTCCCCATAGTAACCAGTCAGCATCCTCCGTTCTCTCACAGTGTTCCCCATAGTAACCAGTCAGCATCCTCTGTTCTCTCACAGTGTTCCTCATAGTAACCAGACAGCACCTCCGTTCTCTCACAGTGTTCTCCATAGTAACCAGTCAGCATCCTCCGTTCTCTCACAGTGTTCTTCATAGTAACCAGTCAGCATCCTCCGTTCTCTCACAGTGTTCCTCATAGTAACCAGTCAGCATCCTCCGTTCTCTCACAGTGTTCCTCATAGTAACCAGTCAGCATCCTCCGTTCTCTCACAGTGTTCCCCATAGTAACCAGTCAGCATCCTCTGTTCTCTCACAGTGTTCCCCATAATAACCAGTCAGCATCCTCAGTTCTCTCACAGTGTTCCTCATAGTAACCAGTCAGCACCATCGTTCTCTCTCAGTGTTCCCCATAGTAACCAGTCAGCATCCTCCGTTCTCTCACAGTGTTCCTCATAGTAACCAGTCAGCATCCTCCGTTCTCTCACAGTGTTCCTCATAGTAACCAGTCAGCATCCTCCGTTCTCTCACAGTGTTCCCCATAGTAACCAGTCAGCACCTCCGTTCTCTCACAGTGTTCCTCATAGTAACCAGTCAGCACCTCCGTTCTCTCACAGTGTTCCCCATAGTAACCAGTCAGTATCCTCCGTTCTCTCACAGTGTTCCTCATAGTAACCAGTCAGCATCCTCTGTTCTCTCACAGTGTTCCCCATAATAACCAGTCAGCATCCTCAGTTCTCTCACAGTGTTCCTCATAGTAACCAGTCAGCATCCTCCGTTCTCTCACAGTGTTCCTCATAGTAACCAGTCAGCATCCTCCGTTCTCTCACAGTGTTCCCCATAGTAACCAGTCAGCACCTCCGTTCTCTCACAGTGTTCCCCATATTAACCAGTCAGCATCCTCAGTTCTTTCACAGTGTTCCTCATAGTAACCAGTCAGCATCCTCCGTTCTCTCACAGTGTTCCTCATAGTAACCAGTCAGCATCCTCCGTTCTCTCACAGTGTTCCCCATAGTAACCAGTCAGCATCCTCCGTTCGCTAACAGTGTTCCCCATAGTAATCAGTCAGCATCCTCCGTTCTCTCACAGTGTTCCTCATAGTAACCAGTCAGCACCTCCGTTCTCTCACAGTGTTCCTCATAGTAACCAGTCAGCACCTCCGTTCTCTCACAGTGTTCCTCATAGTAACCAGTCAGCATCCTCTGTTCTCTCACAGTGTTCCTCATAGTAGCCATTCAGCACCTCCGTTCTCTCACAGTGTTCTCCATAGTAACCAGTCAGCATCCTCCGTTCTCTCACAGTGTTCCTCATAGTAACCAGTCAGCATCCTCCGTTCTCTCACAGTGTTCCTCATAGTAACCAGTCAGCATCCTCCGTTCTCTCACAGTGTTCCTCATAGTAACCAGTCAGCATCCTCCGTTCTCTCACAGTGTTCCCCATAGTAACCAGTCAGCATCCTCTGTTCTCTCACAGTGTTCCCCATAATAACCAGTCAGCATCCTCAGTTCTCTCACAGTGTTCCTCATAGTAACCAGTCAGCACCATCGTTCTCTCTCAGTGTTCCCCATAGTAACCAGTCAGCATCCTCCGTTCTCTCACAGTGTTCCTCATAGTAACCAGTCAGCATCCTCCGTTCTCTCACAGTGTTCCTCATAGTAACCAGTCAGCACCTCCGTTCTCTCACAGTGTTCCCCATAGTAACCAGTCAGTATCCTCCGTTCTCTCACAGTGTTCCTCATAGTAACCAGTCAGCATCCTCTGTTCTCTCACAGTGTTCCCCATAATAACCAGTCAGCATCCTCAGTTCTCTCACAGTGTTCCTCATAGTAACCAGTCAGCATCCTCCGTTCTCTCACAGTGTTCCTCATAGTAACCAGTCAGCATCCCCCGTTCTCTCACAGTGTTCCCCATAGTAACCAGTCAGCATCCTCAGTTCTTTCACAGTGTTCCTCATAGTAACCAGTCAGCATCCTCCGTTCTCTCACAGCGTTCCCCATAGTAATCAGTCAGCATCCTCCGTTCTCTCACAGTGTTCCTCATAGTAACCAGTCAGCATCCTCCGTTCTCTCACAGTGTTCCCCATAGTAATCAGTCAGTCAGCATCCTCCGTTCTCTCACAGTGTTCCCCATAGTAACCAGTCAGCACCTCCGTTCTCTCACAGTGTTCCCCATAGTAACCAGTCAGCACCTCCGTTCTCTCACAGTGTTCCTCGTAGTAACCAGTCAGAATCCTCTGTTCTCTCACAGTGTTCCCCATAGTAACCAGTCAGCATCCTCCGTTCTCTCACAGTGTTCCCCATAGTAACCAGTCAGCATCCTCTGTTCTCTCACAGTGTTCCCCATAGTAACCAGTCAGCATCCTCCGTTCTCTCTCAGTGTTCCCCATAGTAACCAGTCAGCATCCTCCGTTCTCTCTCAGTGTTCCCCATAGTAACCAGTCAGCATCCTCTGTTCTCTCACAGTGTTCCTCATAGTAACCAGTCAGCATCCTCCGTTCTCTCACAGTGTTCCTCATAGTAACCAGTTAGCATCCTCTGTTCTCTCACAGTGTTCCTCATAGTAACCAGTTAGCATCCTTTGTTCTCTGACAGTGTTCCCCATAGTAACCAGTCATCATCCTCCGTTCTCTCACAGTGTTCCTCATAGTAACCAGTCAGCACCTCCGTTCTCTCACAGTGTTCCTCATAGTAACCAGTCAGCATCCTCTGTTCTCTCACAGTGTTCCCCATAGTAACCAGTCAGCACCTCCGTTCTCTCACAGTGTTCCTCATAGTAACCAGTCAGCATCCTCCGTTCTCTCACAGTGTTCCCCATAGTAACCAGTCAGCATCCTCCGTTCGCTAACAGTGTTCCCCATAGTAATCAGTCAGTCAGCATCCTCCGTTCTCTCACAGTGTTCCTCATAGTAACCAGTCAGCATCCTCCGTTCTCTCACAGTGTTCCCCATAGTAACCAGTCAGCACCTCCGTTCTCTCACAGTGTTCCTCATAGTAACCAGTCAGCATCCTCCGTTCTCTCACAGTGTTCCTCATAGTAACCAGTCAGCATCCTCCGTTCTCTCACAGTGTTCCTCATAGTAACCAGTCAGCATCCTCCGTTCTCTCACAGTGTTCCCCATAGTAACCAGTCAGCATCCTCTGTTCTCTCACAGTGTTCCCCATAATAACCAGTCAGCATCCTCAGTTCTCTCACAGTGTTCCTCATAGTAACCAGTCAGCACCATCGTTCTCTCTCAGTGTTCCCCATAGTAACCAGTCAGCATCCTCCGTTCTCTCACAGTGTTCCTCATAGTAACCAGTCAGCATCCTCCGTTCTCTCACAGTGTTCCTCATAGTAACCAGTCAGCATCCTCTGTTCTCTCACAGTGTTCACCATAATAACCAGTCAGCATCCTCCGTTCTCTCACAGTGTTCCTCATAGTAACCAGTCAGCATCCTCCGTTCTATCACAGTGTTCCCCATAGTAACCAGTCAGCATCCTCCGTTCTCTCTCAGTGTTCCCCATAGTAACCAATCAGCACCTCCGTTCTCTCACAGTGTTCCTCATAGTAACCAGTCAGCATCCTCCGTTCTCTCACAGTGTTCCTCATAGTAACCAGTCAGCATCCTCCGTTCTCTCACAGTGTTCCCCATAGTAACCAGTCAGCATCCTCTGTTCTCTCACAGTGTTCCTCATAGTAACCAGTCAGCACCTCCGTTCTCTCACAGTGTTCTCCATAGTAACCAGTCAGCATCCTCCATTCTCTCACAGTGTTCCTCATAGTAACCAGTCAGCATCCTCCGTTCTCTCACAGTGTTCCTCATAGTAACCAGTCAGCATCCTCCGTTCTCTCACAGTGTTCCTCATAGTAACCAGTCAGCATCCTCCGTTCTCTCACAGTGTTCCCCATAGTAACCAGTCAGCATCCTCTGTTCTCTCACAGTGTTCCCCATAATAACCAGTCAGCATCCTCAGTTCTCTCACAGTGTTCCTCATAGTAACCAGTCAGCACCATCGTTCTCTCTCAGTGTTCCCCATAGTAACCAGTCAGCATCCTCCGTTCTCTCACAGTGTTCCTCATAGTAACCAGTCAGCATCCTCCGTTCTCTCACAGTGTTCCTCATAGTAACCAGTCAGCATCCTCCGTTCTCTCACAGTGTTCCCCATAGTAACCAGTCAGCACCTCCGTTCTCTCACAGTGTTCCTCATAGTAACCAGTCAGCACCTCCGTTCTCTCACAGTGTTCCCCATAGTAACCAGTCAGTATCCTCCGTTCTCTCACAGTGTTCCTCATAGTAACCAGTCAGCATCCTCTGTTCTCTCACAGTGTTCCCCATAATAACCAGTCAGCATCCTCAGTTCTCTCACAGTGTTCCTCATAGTAACCAGTCAGCATCCTCCGTTCTCTCACAGTGTTCCTCATAGTAACCAGTCAGCATCCTCCGTTCTCTCACAGTGTTCCCCATAGTAACCAGTCAGCACCTCCGTTCTCTCACAGTGTTCCCCATAGTAACCAGTCAGCATCCTCAGTTCTTTCACAGTGTTCCTCATAGTAACCAGTCAGCATCCTCCGTTCTCTCACAGTGTTCCTCATAGTAACCAGTCAGCATCCTCCGTTCTCTCACAGTGTTCCCCATAGTAACCAGTCAGCATCCTCCGTTCGCTAACAGTGTTCCCCATAGTAATCAGTCAGCATCCTCCGTTCTCTCACAGTGTTCCTCATAGTAACCAGTCAGCACCTCCGTTCTCTCACAGTGTTCCTCATAGTAACCAGTCAGCACCTCCGTTCTCTCACAGTGTTCCTCATAGTAACCAGTCAGCATCCTCTGTTCTCTCACAGTGTTCCTCATAGTAACCAGTCAGCACCTCCGTTCTCTCACAGTGTTCCCCATAGTAACCAGTCAGCATCCTCTGTTCTCTCACAGTGTTCCTCATAGTAGCCATTCAGCACCTCCGTTCTCTCACAGTGTTCTCCATAGTAACCAGTCAGCATCCTCCGTTCTCTCACAGTGTTCCTCATAGTAACCAGTCAGCATCCTCCGTTCTCTCACAGTGTTCCTCATAGTAACCAGTCAGCATCCTCCGTTCTCTCACAGTGTTCCTCATAGTAACCAGTCAGCATCCTCCGTTCTCTCACAGTGTTCCCCATAGTAACCAGTCAGCATCCTCTGTTCTCTCACAGTGTTCCCCATAATAACCAGTCAGCATCCTCAGTTCTCTCACAGTGTTCCTCATAGTAACCAGTCAGCACCATCGTTCTCTCTCAGTGTTCCCCATAGTAACCAGTCAGCATCCTCCGTTCTCTCACAGTGTTCCTCATAGTAACCAGTCAGCATCCTCCGTTCTCTCACAGTGTTCCTCATAGTAACCAGTCAGCACCTCCGTTCTCTCACAGTGTTCCCCATAGTAACCAGTCAGTATCCTCCGTTCTCTCACAGTGTTCCTCATAGTAACCAGTCAGCATCCTCTGTTCTCTCACAGTGTTCCCCATAATAACCAGTCAGCATCCTCAGTTCTCTCACAGTGTTCCTCATAGTAACCAGTCAGCATCCTCCGTTCTCTCACAGTGTTCCTCATAGTAACCAGTCAGCATCCCCCGTTCTCTCACAGTGTTCCCCATAGTAACCAGTCAGCATCCTCAGTTCTTTCACAGTGTTCCTCATAGTAACCAGTCAGCATCCTCCGTTCTCTCACAGCGTTCCCCATAGTAATCAGTCAGCATCCTCCGTTCTCTCACAGTGTTCCTCATAGTAACCAGTCAGCATCCTCCGTTCTCTCACAGTGTTCCCCATAGTAATCAGTCAGTCAGCATCCTCCGTTCTCTCACAGTGTTCCCCATAGTAACCAGTCAGCACCTCCGTTCTCTCACAGTGTTCCTCGTAGTAACCAGTCAGCACCTCCGTTCTCTCACAGTGTTCCTCGTAGTAACCAGTCAGAATCCTCTGTTCTCTCACAGTGTTCCCCATAGTAACCAGTCAGCATCCTCTGTTCTCTCACAGTGTTCCCCATAGTAACCAGTCAGCATCCTCCGTTCTCTCTCAGTGTTCCCCATAGTAACCAATCAGCATCCTCCGTTCTCTCACAGTGTTCCCCATAGTAACCAGTCAGCATCCTCCGTTCTCTCTCAGTGTTCCCCATAGTAACCAGTCAGCATCCTCCGTTCTCTCTCAGTGTTCCCCATAGTAACCAGTCAGCATCCTCTGTTCTCTCACAGTGTTCCTCGTAGTAACCAGTCAGCATCCTCCGTTCTCTCACAGTGTTCCTCATAGTAATCAGTCAGTCAGCATCCTCCGTTCTCTGACAGTGTTTCCCATAGTAACCAGTCAGCACCTCCGTTCTCTCACAGTGTTCCTCATAGTAACCAGTCAGCATCCTCTGTTCTCTCACAGTGTTCCCCATAGTAACCAGTCAGCACCTCCATTCTCTCACAGTGTTTCTCATAGTAACCAGTCAGCATCCTCTGTTCCCTCACAGTGTTCCTCATAGTAACCAGTCAGCACCTCCGTTCTCTCACAGTGTTCCTCATAGTAACCAGTCAGCACCTCCGTTCTCTCACAGTGTTCCTCATAGTAACCAGTCAGCATCCTCTGTTCTCTCACAGTGTTCCCCATAGTAACCAGTCAGCATCCTCTGTTCTCTCACAGTGTTCCTCATAGTAACCAGTCAGCACCTCCGTTCTCTCACAGTGTTCCCCATAGTAACCAGTCAGCATCCTCTGTTCTCTCACAGTGTTCCTCATAGTAACCAGTCAGCACCTCCGTTCTCTCACAGTGTTCTCCATAGTAACCAGTCAGCATCCTCCGTTCTCTCACAGTGTTCCTCATAGTAACCAGTCAGCATCCTCCGTTCGCTAACAGTGTTCCCCATAGTAATCAGTAAGTCAGCATCCTCCGTTCTCCCACAGTGTTCCCCATAGTAACCAGTCAGCACCTCCGTTCTCTCACAGTGTTCCTCGTAGTAACCAGTCAGCATCCTCCGTTCTCTCAAAGTGTTCCCCATAGTAACCAGTGAGCATCCTCCATTCTCTCTCAGTGTTCCCCATAGTAACCAATCAGCATCCTCCGTTCTCTCACAGTGTTCCTCATAGTAACCAGTCAGCACCTCCGTTCTCTCACAGTGTTCCCCATAGTAACCAGTCAGTATCCTCCGTTCTCTCACAGTGTTCCTCATAGTAACCAGTCAACATCCTCCGTTCTCTCACAGTGTTCCTCGTAGTAACCAGTCAGCATCCTCCGTTCTCTCACAGTGTTCTTCATAGTAACCAGTCAGCATCCTTCGTTCTCTCACAGTGTTCCTCATAGTAACCAGTTAGCATCCTCCGTTCTCTCACAGTGTTCCTCATAGTAACCAGTTAGCATCCTTTGTTCTCTGACAGTGTTCCCCATAGTAACCAGTCATCATCCTCCGTTCTCTCACAGTGTTCCTCATAGTAACCAGTCAGCACCTCCGTTCTCTCACAGTGTTCCTCATAGTAACCAGTCAGCATCCTCTGTTCTCTCACAGTGTTCCCCATAGTAACCAGTCAGCACCTCCGTTCTCTCACAGTGTTCCTCATAGTAACCAGTCAGCATCCTCCGTTCTCTCACAGTGTTCCCCATAGTAACCAGTCAGCACCTTCGTTCTCTCACAGTGTTCCTCATAGTAACCAGACAGCATCCTCCGTTCTCTCACAGTGTTCACCGTAGTAACCAGTCAGCATCCTCCGTTCGCTAACAGTGTTCCCCATAGTAACCAGTCAGCATCCTCCGTTCGCTAACAGTGTTCCCCATAGTAACCAGTCAGCATCCTCCGTTCTCTCACAGTGTTCCCTATAGTAACCAGTCAGCATCCTCCGTTCGCTAACAGTGTTCCCCATAGTAATCAGTCAGTCAGCATCCTCCGTTCTCTCACAGTGTTCCCCATAGTAACCAGTCAGCACCTCCGTTCTCTCACAGTGTTCCTCGTAGTAACCAGTCAGCACCTCCATTCTCCCACAGTGTTCCCCATAGTAACCAGTCAGCATCCTCCGTTCTCTCACAGTGTTCCCCATAGTAACCAGTCAGCATCCTCCGTTCTCTCACAGTGTTCCCCATAGTAACCAGTCAGCATCCTCCGTTCTCTCACAGTGTTCCTCGTAGTAACCAGTCAGCATCCTCCGTTCTCTCACAGTGTTCCTCATAGTAATCAGTCAGTCAGCATCCTCCGTTCTCTGACAGTGTTTCCCATAGTAACCAGTCAGCACCTCCGTTCTCTCACAGTGTTCCTCATAGTAACCAGTCAGCATCCTCTGTTCTCTCACAGTGTTCCCCATAGTAACCAGTCAGCACCTCCATTCTCTCACAGTGTTTCTCATAGTAACCAGTCAGCATCCTCTGTTCCCTCACAGTGTTCCTCATAGTAACCAGTCAGCACCTCCGTTCTCTCACAGTGTTCCTCATAGTAACCAGTCAGCACCTCCGTTCTCTCACAGTGTTCCTCATAGTAACCAGTCAGCATCCTCTGTTCTCTCACAGTGTTCCCCATAGTAACCAGTCAGCATCCTCTGTTCTCTCACAGTGTTCCTCATAGTAACCAGTCAGCACCTCCGTTCTCTCACAGTGTTCCCCATAGTAACCAGTCAGCATCCTCTGTTCTCTCACAGTGTTCCTCATAGTAACCAGTCAGCACCTCCGTTCTCTCACAGTGTTCTCCATAGTAACCAGTCAGCATCCTCCGTTCTCTCACAGTGTTCCTCATAGTAACCAGTCAGCATCCTCCGTTCGCTAACAGTGTTCCCCATAGTAATCAGTCAGTCAGCATCCTCCGTTCTCCCACAGTGTTCCCCATAGTAACCAGTCAGCACCTCCGTTCTCTCACAGTGTTCCTCGTAGTAACCAGTCAGCATCCTCCGTTCTCTCAAAGTGTTCCCCATAGTAACCAGTGAGCATCCTCCATTCTCTCTCAGTGTTCCCCATAGTAACCAATCAGCATCCTCCGTTCTCTCACAGTGTTCCTCATAGTAACCAGTCAGCACCTCCGTTCTCTCACAGTGTTCCCCATAGTAACCAGTCAGTATCCTCCGTTCTCTCACAGTGTTCCTCATAGTAACCAGTCAGCATCCTCCGTTCTCTCACAGTGTTCCTCGTAGTAACCAGTCAGCATCCTCCGTTCTCTCACAGTGTTCCTCATAGTAACCAGTCAGCATCCTTCGTTCTCTCACAGTGTTCCTCATAGTAACCAGTTAGCATCCTCCGTTCTCTCACAGTGTTCCTCATAGTAACCAGTTAGCATCCTTTGTTCTCTGACAGTGTTCCCCATAGTAACCAGTCATCATCCTCCGTTCTCTCACAGTGTTCCTCATAGTAACCAGTCAGCACCTCCGTTCTCTCACAGTGTTCCTCATAGTAACCAGTCAGCATCCTCTGTTCTCTCACAGTGTTCCCCATAGTAACCAGTCAGCACCTCCGTTCTCTCACAGTGTTCCTCATAGTAACCAGTCAGCATCCTCCGTTCTCTCACAGTGTTCCCCATAGTAACCAGTCAGCACCTTCGTTCTCTCACAGTGTTCCTCATAGTAACCAGTCAGCATCCTCCGTTCTCTCACAGTGTTCACCGTAGTAACCAGTCAGCATCCTCCGTTCGCTAACAGTGTTCCCCATAGTAACCAGTCAGCATCCTCCGTTCGCTAACAGTGTTCCCCATAGTAACCAGTCAGCATCCTCCGTTCTCTCACAGTGTTCCCTATAGTAACCAGTCAGCATCCTCCGTTCGCTAACAGTGTTCCCCATAGTAATCAGTCAGTCAGCATCCTCCGTTCTCTCACAGTGTTCCCCATAGTAACCAGTCAGCACCTCCGTTCTCTCACAGTGTTCCTCGTAGTAACCAGTCAGCACCTCCATTCTCCCACAGTGTTCCCCATAGTAACCAGTCAGCATCCTCCGTTCTCTCACAGTGTTCCCCATAGTAACCAGTCAGCATCCTCCGTTCTCTCACAGTGTTCCCCATAGTAACCAGTCAGCATCCTCCGTTCTCTCTCAGTGTTCCCCATAGTAACCAGTCAGCATCCTCCGTTCTCTCTCAGTGTTCCCCATAGTAACCAGTCAGCATCCTCCGTTCTCTCTCAGTGTTCCCCATAGTAACCAGTCAGCATCCTCTGTTCTCTCACAGTGTTCCCCATAGTAACCAGTCAGCATCCTCCGTTCTCTCACAGTGTTCCCCATAGTAACCAGTCAGCACCTCTGTTCTCTCACAGTGTTCCTCATAGTAACCAGTCAGCATCCTCTGTTCTCTCACAGTGTTCCCCATAGTAACCAGTCAGAATCCTCTGTTCTCTCTCAGTGTTCCCCATAGTAACCAGTCAGCATCCTCCGTTCGCTAACAGTGTTCCCCATAGTAACCAGTCAGCATCCTCCGTTCGCTAACAGTGTTCCCCATAGTAACCAGTCAGCATCCTCCGTTCTCTCACAGTGTTCCCTATAGTAACCAGTCAACATCCTCCGTTCGCTAACAGTGTTCCCCATAGTAATCAGTCAGTCAGCATCCTCCGTTCTCTCACAGTGTTCCCCATAGTAACCAGTCAGCACCTCCGTTCTCTCACAGTGTTCCTCGTAGTAACCAGTCAGCACCTCCATTCTCCCACAGTGTTCCCCATAGTAACCAGTCAGCATCCTCCGTTCTCTCACAGTGTTCCCCATAGTAACCAGTCAGCATCCTCCGTTCTCTCACAGTGTTCCCCATAGTAACCAGTCAGCATCCTCCGTTCTCTCTCAGTGTTCCCCATAGTAACCAGTCAGCATCCTCCGTTCTCTCTCAGTGTTCCCCATAGTAACCAGTCAGCATCCTCTGTTCTCTCACAGTGTTCCCCATAGTAACCAGTCAGCATCCTCCGTTCTCTCACAGTGTTCCCCATAGTAACCAGTCAGCACCTCCGTTCTCTCACAGTGTTCCTCATAGTAACCAGTCAGCACCATCGTTCTCTCTCAGTGTTCCCCATAGTAACCAGTCAGCATCCTCTGTTCTCTCACAGTGTTCCTCATAGTAACCAGTCAGCACCTCCGTTCTCTCACAGTGTTCTCCATAGTAACCAGTCAGCATCCTCCGTTCTCTCACAGTGTTCCTCATAGTAACCAGTCAGCATCCTCCGTTCGCTAACAGTGTTCCCCATAGTAATCAGTCAGTCAGCATCCTCCGTTCTCTCACAGTGTTACCCATAGTAACCAGTCAGCACCTCCGTTCTCTCACAGTGTTCCTCATAGTAACCAGTCAGCATCCTCTGTTCTCTCACAGTGTTCCCCATAGTAACCAGTCAGCACCTCCGTTCTCAGTGTTCCCCATAGTAACCAGTCAGCACCTCCGTTCTCTCACAGTGTTCCTCATAGTAACCAGTCAGCATCCTCCGTTCTCTCACAGTGTTCACCATAGTAACCAGTCAGCACCTCCGTTCTCTCACAGTGTTCCTCATAGTAACCAGTCAGCATCCTCCGTTCTCTCACAGTGTTCACCGTAGTAACCAGTCAGCATCCTCCGTTCGCTAACAGTGTTCCCCATAGTAACCAGTCAGCATCCTCCGTTCGCTAACAGTGTTCCCCATAGTAACCAGTCAGCATCCTCCGTTCTCTCACAGTGTTCCCTATAGTAACCAGTCAGCATCCTCCGTTCGCTAACAGTGTTCCCCATAGTAATCAGTCAGTCAGCATCCTCCGTTCTCTCACAGTGTTCCCCATAGTAACCAGTCAGCACCTCCGTTCTCTCACAGTGTTCCTCGTAGTAACCAGTCAGCACCTCCATTCTCCCACAGTGTTCCCCATAGTAACCAGTCAGCATCCTCCGTTCTCTCACAGTGTTCCCCATAGTAACCAGTCAGCATCCTCCGTTCTCTCACAGTGTTCCCCATAGTAACCAGTCAGCATCCTCCGTTCTCTCTCAGTGTTCCCCATAGTAACCAGTCAGCATCCTCCGTTCTCTCTCAGTGTTCCCCATAGTAACCAGTCAGCATCCTCCGTTCTCCCTCAGTGTTCCCCATAGTAACCAGTCAGCATCCTCTGTTCTCTCACAGTGTTCCCCATAGTAACCAGTCAGCATCCTCCGTTCTCTCACAGTGTTCCCCATAGTAACCAGTCAGCACCTCTGTTCTCTCACAGTGTTCCTCATAGTAACCAGTCAGCATCCTCTGTTCTCTCACAGTGTTCCCCATAGTAACCAGTCAGAATCCTCTGTTCTCTCTCAGTGTTCCCCATAGTAACCAGTCAGCATCCTCCGTTCGCTAACAGTGTTCCCCATAGTAACCAGTCAGCATCCTCCATTCGCTAACAGTGTTCCCCATAGTAATCAGTCAGCATCCTCCGTTCTCTCACAGTGTTCCCTATAGTAACCAGTCAGCATCCTCCGTTCGCTAACAGTGTTCCCCATAGTAATCAGTCAGTCAGCATCCTCCGTTCTCTCACAGTGTTCCCCATAGTAACCAGTCAGCACCTCCGTTCTCTCACAGTGTTCCTCGTAGTAACCAGTCAGCACCTCCATTCTCCCACAGTGTTCCCCATAGTAACCAGTCAGCATCCTCCGTTCTCTCACAGTGTTCCCCATAGTAACCAGTCAGCATCCTCCGTTCTCTCACAGTGTTCCCCATAGTAACCAGTCAGCATCCTCCGTTCTCTCTCAGTGTTCCCCATAGTAACCAGTCAGCATCCTCCGTTCTCTCTCAGTGTTCCCCATAGTAACCAGTCAGCATCCTCTGTTCTCTCACAGTGTTCCCCATAGTAACCAGTCAGCATCCTCCGTTCTCTCACAGTGTTCCCCATAGTAACCAGTCAGCACCTCTGTTCTCTCACAGTGTTCCTCATAGTAACCAGTCAGCATCCTCTGTTCTCTCACAGTGTTCCCCATAGTAACCAGTCAGAATCCTCTGTTCTCTCTCAGTGTTCCCCATAGTAACCAGTCAGCATCCTCCGTTCGCTAACAGTGTTCCCCATAGTAACCAGTCAGCATCCTCCGTTCGCTAACAGTGTTCCCCATAGTAACCAGTCAGCATCCTCCGTTCTCTCACAGTGTTCCCTATAGTAACCAGTCAGCATCCTCCGTTCGCTAACAGTGTTCCCCATAGTAATCAGTCAGTCAGCATCCTCCGTTCTCTCACAGTGTTCCCCATAGTAACCAGTCAGCACCTCCGTTCTCTCACAGTGTTCCTCGTAGTAACCAGTCAGCACCTCCATTCTCCCACAGTGTTCCCCATAGTAACCAGTCAGCATCCTCCGTTCTCTCACAGTGTTCCCCATAGTAACCAGTCAGCATCCTCCGTTCTCTCACAGTGTTCCCCATAGTAACCAGTCAGCATCCTCCGTTCTCTCTCAGTGTTCCCCATAGTAACCAGTCAGCATCCTCCGTTCTCTCTCAGTGTTCCCCATAGTAACCAGTCAGCATCCTCTGTTCTCTCACAGTGTTCCCCATAGTAACCAGTCAGCATCCTCCGTTCTCTCACAGTGTTCCCCATAGTAACCAGTCAGCACCTCTGTTCTCTCACAGTGTTCCTCATAGTAACCAGTCAGCATCCTCTGTTCTCTCACAGTGTTCCCCATAGTAACCAGTCAGAATCCTCTGTTCTCTCTCAGTGTTCCCCATAGTAACCAGTCAGCATCCTCCGTTCTCTGACAGTGTTTCCCATAGTAACCAGTCAGCACCTCCGTTCTCTCACAGTGTTCACCATAGTAACCAGTCAGCATCCTCTGTTCTCTCACAGTGTTCCCCATAGTAACCAGTCAGCACCTCCGTTCTCTCACAGTGTTCCTCATAGTAACCAGTCAGCATCCTCTGTTCCCTCACAGTGTTCCTCATAGTAACCAGTCAGCACCTCCGTTCTCTCACAGTGTTCCTCATAGTAACCAGTCAGCACCATCGTTCTCTCTCAGTGTTCCCCATAGTAACCAGTCAGCATCCTCTGTTCTCTCACAGTGTTCCTCATAGTAACCAGTCAGCACCTCCGTTCTCTCACAGTGTTCCCCATAGTAACCAGTCAGCATCCTCTGTTCTCTCACAGTGTTCCTCATAGTAACCAGTCAGCACCTCCGTTCTCTCACAGTGTTCTCCATAGTAACCAGTCAGCATCCTCCGTTCTCTCACAGTGTTCCTCATAGTAACCAGTCAGCATCCTCCGTTCGCTAACAGTGTTCCTCATAGTAACCAGTCAGCATCCTCCGTTCGCTAACAGTGTTCCCCATAGTAATCAGTCAGTCAGCATCCTCCGTTCTCCCACAGTGTTCCCCATAGTAACCAGTCAGCACCTCCGTTCTCTCACAGTGTTCCTCGTAGTAACCAGTCAGCATCCTCCGTTCTCTCAAAGTGTTCCCCATAGTAACCAGTGAGCATCCTCCATTCTCTCTCAGTGTTCCCCATAGTAACCAATCAGCATCCTCCGTTCTCTCACAGTGTTCCCCATAGTAACCAGTCAGCATCCTCCGCTCTCTCTCAGTGTTCCCCATAGTAACCAGTCAGCATCCTCTGTTCTCTCACAGTGTTCCCCATAGTAACCAGTCAGCATCCTCCGTTCTCTCACAGTGTTCCCCATAGTAACCAGTCAGCACCTCTGTTCTCTCACAGTGTTCCTCATAGTAACCAGTCAGCATCCTCTGTTCTCTCACAGTGTTCCCCATAGTAACCAGTCAGAATCCTCTGTTCTCTCTCAGTGTTCCCCATAGTAACCAGTCAGCATCCTCCGTTCGCTAACAGTGTTCCCCATAGTAACCAGTCAGCATCCTCCGTTCGCTAACAGTGTTCCCCATAGTAACCAGTCAGCATCTTCCGTTCTCTCACAGTGTTCCCTATAGTAACCAGTCAGCATCCTCCGTTCGCTAACAGTGTTCCCCATAGTAATCAGTCAGTCAGCATCCTCCGTTCTCTCACAGTGTTCCCCATAGTAACCAGTCAGCACCTCCGTTCTCTCACAGTGTTCCTCGTAGTAACCAGTCAGCACCTCCATTCTCCCACAGTGTTCCCCATAGTAACCAGTCAGCATCCTCCGTTCTCTCACAGTGTTCCCCATAGTAACCAGTCAGCATCCTCCGTTCTCTCTCAGTGTTCCCCATAGTAACCAGTCAGCATCCTCTGTTCTCTCACAGTGTTCCCCATAGTAACCAGTCAGCATCCTCCGTTCTCTGACAGTGTTTCCCATAGTAACCAGTCAGCACCTCCGTTCTCTCACAGTGTTCACCATAGTAACCAGTCAGCATCCTCTGTTCTCTCACAGTGTTCCCCATAGTAACCAGTCAGCACCTCCGTTCTCTCACAGTGTTCCTCATAGTAACCAGTCAGCATCCTCTGTTCCCTCACAGTGTTCCTCATAGTAACCAGTCAGCACCTCCGTTCTCTCACAGTGTTCCCCATAGTAACCAGTCAGCATCCTCTGTTCTCTCACAGTGTTCCTCATAGTAACCAGTCAGCACCTCCGTTCTCTCACAGTGTTCTCCATAGTAACCAGTCAGCATCCTCCGTTCTCTCACAGTGTTCCTCATAGTAACCAGTCAGCATCCTCCGTTCGCTAACAGTGTTCCCCATAGTAATCAGTCAGTCAGCATTCTCCGTTCTCCCACAGTGTTCCCCATAGTAACCAGTCAGCACCTCCGTTCTCTCACAGTGTTCCTCGTAGTAACCAGTCAGCATCCTCCGTTCTCTCAAAGTGTTCCCCATAGTAACCAGTGAGCATCCTCCATTCTCTCTCAGTGTTCCCCATAGTAACCAATCAGCATCCTCCGTTCTCTCACAGTGTTCCCCATAGTAACCAGTCAGCATCCTCCGCTCTCTCTCAGTGTTCCCCATAGTAACCAGTCAGCATCCTCCGTTCTCTCGCAGTGTTCCCCTTAGTAACCAGTCAGCATCCTCCGTTCTCTCACAGTGTTCCTCGTAGTAACCAGTCAGCATCCTCCGTTCTCTCACAGTGTTCCTCATAGTAACCAGTCAGCATCCTCCGTTCTCTCACAGTGTTCCTCATAGTAACCAGTTAGCATCCTCTGTTCTCTCACAGTGTTCCTCATAGTAACCAGTTAGCATCCTTTGTTCTCTGACAGTGTTCCCCATAGTAACCAGTCATCATCCTCCGTTCTCTCACAGTGTTCCTCATAGTAACCAGTCAGCACCTCCGTTCTCTCACAGTGTTCCTCATAGTAACCAGTCAGCATCCTCTGTTCTCTCACAGTGTTCCCCATAGTAACCAGTCAGCACCTCCGTTCTCTCACAGTGTTCCTCATAGTAACCAGTCAGCATCCTCCGTTCTCTCACAGTGTTCCCCATAGTAACCAGTCAGCATCCTCCGTTCGCTAACAGTGTTCCCCATAGTAATCAGTCAGTCAGCATCCTCCGTTCTCTCACAGTGTTCCTCATAGTAACCAGTCAGCATCCTCCGTTCTCTCACAGTGTTCCCCATAGTAACCAGTCAGCACCCTTGTCTCTCACAGTGTTCCTCATAGTAACCAGTCAGCATCCTCCGTTCTCTCACAGTGTTCCTCATAGTAACCAGTCAGCATCCTCCGTTCTCTCACAGTGTTCCTCATAGTAACCAGTCAGCATCCTCCGTTCTCTCACAGTGTTCCCCATAGTAACCAGTCAGCATCCTCTGTTCTCTCACAGTGTTCCCCATAATAACCAGTCAGCATCCTCAGTTCTCTCACAGTGTTCCTCATAGTAACCAGTCAGCACCATCGTTCTCTCTCAGTGTTCTCCATAGTAACCAGTCAGCATCCTCCGTTCTCTCACAGTGTTCCTCATAGTAACCAGTCAGCATCCTCCGTTCTCTCACAGTGTTCCTCATAGTAACCAGTCAGCATCCTCTGTTCTCTCACAGTGTTCACCATAATAACCAGTCAGCATCCTCCGTTCTCTCACAGTGTTCCTCATAGTAACCAGTCAGCATCCTCCGTTCTCTCACAGTGTTCCCCATAGTAACCAGTCAGCATCCTCCGTTCTCTCTCAGTGTTCCCCATAGTAACCAATCAGCACCTCCGTTCTCTCACAGTGTTCCTCATAGTAACCAGTCAGCATCCTCCGTTCTCTCACAGTGTTCCTCATAGTAACCAGTCAGCATCCTCTGTTCTCTCACAGTGTTCCTCATAGTAACCAGTCAGCACCTCCGTTCTCTCACAGTGTTCCTCATAGTAACCAGTCAGCACCTCCGTTCTCTCACAGTGTTCCTCATAGTAACCAGTCAGCATCCTCTGTTCTCTCACAGTGTTCCCCATAGTAACCAGTCAGCATCCTCCGTTCTCTCACAGTGTTCCCCATAGTAACCAGTCAGCATCCTCTGTTCTCTCACAGTGTTCCTCATAGTAACCAGTCAGCACCTCCGTTCTCTCACAGTGTTCTCCATAGTAACCAGTCAGCATCCTCCGTTCTCTCACAGTGTTCCTCATAGTAACCAGTCAGCATCCTCCGTTCTCTCACAGTGTTCCTCATAGTAACCAGTCAGCATCCTCCGTTCTCTCACAGTGTTCCTCATAGTAACCAGTCAGCATCCTCCGTTCTCTCACAGTGTTCCCCATAGTAACCAGTCAGCATCCTCTGTTCTCTCACAGTGTTCCCAATAATAACCAGTCAGCATCCTCAGTTCTCTCACAGTGTTCCTCATAGTAACCAGTCAGCACCATCGTTCTCTCTCAGTGTTCCCCATAGTAACCAGTCAGCATCCTCCGTTCTCTCACAGTGTTCCTCATAGTAACCAGTCAGCATCCTCCGTTCTCTCACAGTGTTCCTCATAGTAACCAGTCAGCATCCTCCGTTCTCTCACAGTGTTCCCCATAGTAACCAGTCAGCACCTCCGTTCTCTCACAGTGTTCCTCATAGTAACCAGTCAGCATCCTCCGTTCTCTCACAGTGTTCCTCATAGTAACCAGTCAGCACCTCCGTTCTCTCACAGTGTTCCCCATAGTAACCAGTCAGTATCCTCCGTTCTCTCACAGTGTTCCTCATAGTAACCAGTCAGCATCCTCTGTTCTCTCACAGTGTTCCCCATAATAACCAGTCAGCATCCTCAGTTCTCTCACAGTGTTCCTCATAGTAACCAGTCAGCATCCTCCGTTCTCTCACAGTGTTCCTCATAGTAACCAGTCAGCATCCCCCATTCTCTCACAGTGTTCCCCATAGTAACCAGTCAGCATCCTCAGTTCTTTCACAGTGTTCCTCATAGTAACCAGTCAGCATCCTCCGTTCTCTCACAGCGTTCCCCATAGTAATCAGTCAGCATCCTCCGTTCTCTCACAGTGTTCCTCATAGTAACCAGTCAGCATCCTCCGTTCTCTCACAGTGTTCCCCATAGTAATCAGTCAGTCAGCATCCTCCGTTCTCTCACAGTGTTCCCCATAGTAACCAGTCAGCACCTCCGTTCTCTCACAGTGTTCCTCGTAGTAACCAGTCAGCACCTCCGTTCTCTCACAGTGTTCCTCGTAGTAACCAGTCAGAATCCTCTGTTCTCTCACAGTGTTCCCCATAGTAACCAGTCAGCATCCTCTGTTCTCTCACAGTGTTCCCCATAGTAACCAGTCAGCATCCTCCGTTCTCTCTCAGTGTTCCCCATAGTAACCAATCAGCATCCTCCGTTCTCTCACAGTGTTCCCCATAGTAACCAGTCAGCATCCTCCGTTCTGTCTCAGTGTTCCCCATAGTAACCAGTCAGCATCCTCCGTTCTCTCTCAGTGTTCCCCATAGTAACCAGTCAGCATCCTCTGTTCTCTCACAGTGTTCCTCGTAGTAACCAGTCAGCATCCTCCGTTCTCTCACAGTGTTCCTCATAGTAATCAGTCAGTCAGCATCCTCCGTTCTCTGACAGTGTTTCCCATAGTAACCAGTCAGCACCTCCGTTCTCTCACAGTGTTCCCCATAGTAACCAGTCAGCATCCTCCGTTCTCTCACAGTGTTCCTCATAGTAACCAGTCAGCATCCTCTGTTCTCTCACAGTGTTCCTCATAGTAACCAGTCAGCACCTCCGTTCTCTCACAGTGTTCCTCATAGTAACCAGTCAGCACCTCCGTTCTCTCACAGTGTTCCTCATAGTAACCAGTCAGCATCCTCTGTTCTCTCACAGTGTTCCCCATAGTAACCAGTCAGCATCCTCTGTTCTCTCACAGTGTTCCTCATAGTAACCAGTCAGCACCTCCGTTCTCTCACAGTGTTCCCCATAGTAACCAGTCAGCATCCTCTGTTCTCTCACAGTGTTCCTCATAGTAACCAGTCAGCACCTCCGTTCTCTCACAGTGTTCTCCATAGTAACCAGTCAGCATCCTCCGTTCTCTCACAGTGTTCCTCATAGTAACCAGTCAGCATCCTCCGTTCTCTCACAGTGTTCCTCATAGTAACCAGTCAGCATCCTCCGTTCTCTCACAGTGTTCCTCATAGTAACCAGTCAGCATCCTCCGTTCTCTCACAGTGTTCCCCATAGTAACCAGTCAGCATCCTCTGTTCTCTCACAGTGTTCCCCATAATAACCAGTCAGCATCCTCAGTTCTCTCACAGTGTTCCTCATAGTAACCAGTCAGCACCATCGTTCTCTCTCAGTGTTCCCCATAGTAACCAGTCAGCATCCTCCGTTCTCTCACAGTGTTCCTCATAGTAACCAGTCAGCATCATCCGTTCTCTCACAGTGTTCCTCATAGTAACCAGTCAGCATCCTCCATTCTCTCACAGTGTTCCTCATAGTAACCAGTCAGCATCCTCCGTTCTCTCACAGTGTTCCCCATAGTAACCAGTCAGCACCTCCGTTCTCTCACAGTGTTCCTCATAGTAACCAGTCAGCATCCTCCGTTCTCTCAGTGTTCCCCATAGTAACCAGTTAGTATCCTCCGTTCTCTCACAGTGTTCCCCATAGTAACCAGTCAGTATCCTCCATTCTCTCACAGTGTTCCTCATAGTAACCAGTCAGCATCCTCTGTTCTCTCACAGTGTTCCCCATAATAACCAGTCAGCATCCTCAGTTCTCTCAGTGTTCCTCATAGTAACCAGTCAGCATCCTCCGTTCTCTCACAGTGTTCCTCATAGTAACCAGTCAGCATCCTCCGTTCTCTCACAGTGTTCCTCATAGTAACCAGTCAGCATCCTCCGTTCTCTCACAGTGTTCCCCATAGTAACCAGTCAGCACCTCCGTTCTCTCACAGTGTTCCTCATAGTAACCAGTCAGCACCTCCGTTCTCTCACAGTGTTCCCCATAGTAACCAGTCAGTATCCTCCGTTCTCTCACAGTGTTCCTCATAGTAACCAGTCAGCATCCTCAGTTCTTTCACAGTGTTCCTCATAGTAACCAGTCAGTATCCTCCGTTCTCTCACAGTGTTCCTCATAGTAACCAGTCAGTATCCTCCGTTCTCTCACAGTGTTCCTCATAGTAACCAGTCAGCATCCTCTGTTCTCTCACAGTGTTCCTCATAGTAACCAGTCAGCATCCTCAGTTCTTTCACAGTGTTCCTCATAGTAACCAGTCAGCATCCTCCGTTCTCTCACAGCGTTCCCCATAGTAATCAGTCAGCATCCTCCGTTCTCTCACAGTGTTCCCCATAGTAACCAGTCAGCATCCTCCGTTCGCTAACAGTGTTCCCCATAGTAACCAGTCAGCATCCTCCGTTCTCTCACAGTGTTCCTCATAGTAACCAGTCAGCATCCTCAGTTCTTTCACAGTGTTCCTCATAGTAACCAGTCAGCATCCTCCGTTCTCTCACAGCGTTCCCCATAGTAATCAGTCAGCATCCTCCGTTCTCTCACAGTGTTCCCCATAGTAACCAGTCAGCATCCTCAGTTCTTTCACATTGTTCCTCATAGTAACCAGTCAGCATCCTCCGTTCTCTCACAGTGTTCCTCATAGTAACCAGTCAGCATCCCCCGTTCTCTCACAGTGTTCCCCATAGTAACCAGTCAGCATCCTCAGTTCTTTCACAGTGTTCCTCATAGTAACCAGTCAGCATCCTCCGTTCTCTCACAGCGTTCCCCATAGTAATCAGTCAGCATCCTCCGTTCTCTCACAGTGTTCCTCATAGTAACCAGTCAGCATCCTCCGTTCTCTCACAGTGTTCCCCATAGTAATCAGTCAGTCAGCATCCTCCGTTCTCTCACAGTGTTCCCCATAGTAACCAGTCAGCACCTCCGTTCTCTCACAGTGTTCCTCGTAGTAACCAGTCAGCACCTCCGTTCTCTCACAGTGTTCCTCGTAGTAACCAGTCAGAATCCTCTGTTCTCTCACAGTGTTCCCCATAGTAACCAGTCAGCATCCTCTGTTCTCTCACAGTGTTCCCCATAGTAACCAGTCAGCATCCTCCGTTCTCTCTCAGTGTTCCCCATAGTAACCAATCAGCATCCTCCGTTCTCTCACAGTGTTCCCCATAGTAACCAGTCAGCATCCTCCGTTCTCTCTCAGTGTTCCCCATAGTAACCAGTCAGCATCCTCCGTTCTCTCTCAGTGTTCCCCATAGTAACCAGTCAGCATCCTCTGTTCTCTCACAGTGTTCCTCGTAGTAACCAGTCAGCATCCTCCGTTCTCTCACAGTGTTCCTCATAGTAATCAGTCAGTCAGCATCCTCCGTTCTCTGACAGTGTTTCCCATAGTAACCAGTCAGGACCTCCGTTCTCTCACAGTGTTCCTCATAGTAACCAGTCAGCATCCTCTGTTCTCTCACAGTGTTCCCCATAGTAACCAGTCAGCACCTCCGTTCTCTCACAGTGTTTCTCATAGTAACCAGTCAGCATCCTCTGTTCCCTCACAGTGTTCCTCATAGTAACCAGTCAGCACCTCCGTTCTCTCACAGTGTTCCTCATAGTAACCAGTCAGCACCTCCGTTCTCTCACAGTGTTCCTCATAGTAACCAGTCAGCATCCTCTGTTCTCTCACAGTGTTCCCCATAGTAACCAGTCAGCATCCTCTGTTCTCTCACAGTGTTCCTCATAGTAACCAGTCAGCACCTCCGTTCTCTCACAGTGTTCTCCATAGTAACCAGTCAGCATCCTCCGTTCTCTCACAGTGTTCCCCATAGTAATCAGTCAGTCAGCATCCTCCGTTCTCCCACAGTGTTCCCCATAGTAACCAGTCAGCACCTCCGTTCTCTCACAGTGTTCCTCGTAGTAACCAGTCAGCATCCTCCATTCTCTCTCAGTGTTCCCCATAGTAACCAATCAGCATCCTCCGTTCTCTCAAAGTGTTCCCCATAGTAACCAGTGAGCATCCTCCATTCTCTCTCAGTGTTCCCCATAGTAACCAATCAGCATCCTCCGTTCTCTCACAGTGTTCCTCATAGTAACCAGTCAGCACCTCCGTTCTCTCACAGTGTTCCCCATAGTAACCAGTCAGTATCCTCCGTTCTCTCACAGTGTTCCTCATAGTAACCAGTCAGCATCCTCCGTTCTCTCACAGTGTTCCTCGTAGTAACCAGTCAGCATCCTCCGTTCTCTCACAGTGTTCCTCATAGTAACCAGTCAGCATCCTTCGTTCTCTCACAGTGTTCCTCATAGTAACCAGTTAGCATCCTCCGTTCTCTCACAGTGTTCCTCATAGTAACCAGTTAGCATCCTTTGTTCTCTGACAGTGTTCCCCATAGTAACCAGTCATCATCCTCCGTTCTCTCACAGTGTTCCTCATAGTAACCAGTCAGCACCTCCGTTCTCTCACAGTGTTCCTCATAGTAACCAGTCAGCATCCTCTGTTCTCTCACAGTGTTCCCCATAGTAACCAGTCAGCACCTCCGTTCTCTCACAGTGTTCCTCATAGTAACCAGTCAGCATCCTCCGTTCTCTCACAGTGTTCCCCATAGTAACCAGTCAGCACCTTCGTTCTCTCACAGTGTTCCTCATAGTAACCAGTCAGCATCCTCCGTTCTCTCACAGTGTTCCTCATAGTAACCAGTCAGCATCCTCTGTTCTCTCACAGTGTTCACCATAATAACCAGTCAGCATCCTCCGTTCTCTCACAGTGTTCCTCATAGTAACCAGTCAGCATCCTCCGTTCTCTCACAGTGTTCCCCATAGTAACCAGTCAGCATCCTCCGTTCTCTCTCAGTGTTCCCCATAGTAACCAGTCAGCACCTCCGTTCTCTCACAGTGTTCCTCATAGTAACCAGTCAGCATCCTCTGTTCTCTCACAGTGTTCCCCATAGTAACCAGTCAGCATCCTCCGTTCTCTCACAGTGTTCCTCATAGTAACCAGTCAGCATCCTCTGTTCTCTCACAGTGTTCCTCATAGTAACCAGTCAGCATCCTCAGTTCTTTCACAGTGTTCCTCATAGTAACCAGTCAGCATCCTCCGTTCTCTCACAGCGTTCCCCATAGTAATCAGTCAGCATCCTCCGTTCTCTCACAGTGTTCCCCATAGTAACCAGTCAGCATCCTCAGTTCTTTCACAGTGTTCCTCATAGTAACCAGTCAGCATCCTCCGTTCTCTCACAGTGTTCCTCATAGTAACCAGTCAGCATCCCCCGTTCTCTCACAGTGTTCCCCATAGTAACCAGTCAGCATCCTCAGTTCTTTCACAGTGTTCCTCATAGTAACCAGTCAGCATCCTCCGTTCTCTCACAGCGTTCCCCATAGTAATCAGTCAGCATCCTCCGTTCTCTCACAGTGTTCCTCATAGTAACCAGTCAGCATCCTCCGTTCTCTCACAGTGTTCCCCATAGTAATCAGTCAGTCAGCATCCTCCGTTCTCCCACAGTGTTCCCCATAGTAACCAGTCAGCACCTCCGTTCTCTCACAGTGTTCCTCGTAGTAACCAGTCAGCATCCTCCGTTCTCTCAAAGTGTTCCCCATAGTAACCAGTGAGCATCCTCCATTCTCTCTCAGTGTTCCCCATAGTAACCAATCAGCATCCTCCGTTCTCTCACAGTGTTCCTCATAGTAACCAGTCAGCACCTCCGTTCTCTCACAGTGTTCCCCATAGTAACCAGTCAGTATCCTCCGTTCTCTCACAGTGTTCCTCATAGTAACCAGTCAACATCCTCCGTTCTCTCACAGTGTTCCTCGTAGTAACCAGTCAGCATCCTCCGTTCTCTCACAGTGTTCCTCATAGTAATCAGTCAGTCAGCATCCTCCGTTCTCTGACAGTGTTTCCCATAGTAACCAGTCAGCACCTCCGTTCTCTCACAGTGTTCCTCATAGTAACCAGTCAGCATCCTCTGTTCTCTCACAGTGTTCCCCATAGTAACCAGTCAGCACCTCCGTTCTCTCACAGTGTTTCTCATAGTAACCAGTCAGCATCCTCTGTTCCCTCACAGTGTTCCTCATAGTAACCAGTCAGCACCTCCGTTCTCTCACAGTGTTCCTCATAGTAACCAGTCAGCACCTCCGTTCTCTCACAGTGTTCCTCATAGTAACCAGTCAGCATCCTCTGTTCTCTCACAGTGTTCCCCATAGTAACCAGTCAGCATCCTCTGTTCTCTCACAGTGTTCCTCATAGTAACCAGTCAGCACCTCCGTTCTCTCACAGTGTTCTCCATAGTAACCAGTCAGCATCCTCCGTTCTCTCACAGTGTTCCCCATAGTAATCAGTCAGTCAGCATCCTCCGTTCTCCCACAGTGTTCCCCATAGTAACCAGTCAGCACCTCCGTTCTCTCACAGTGTTCCTCGTAGTAACCAGTCAGCATCCTCCATTCTCTCTCAGTGTTCCCCATAGTAACCAATCAGCATCCTCCGTTCTCTCAAAGTGTTCCCCATGGTAACCAGTGAGCATCCTCCATTCTCTCTCAGTGTTCCCCATAGTAACCAATCAGCATCCTCCGTTCTCTCACAGTGTTCCTCATAGTAACCAGTCAGCACCTCCGTTCTCTCACAGTGTTCCCCATAGTAACCAGTCAGTATCCTCCGTTCTCTCACAGTGTTCCTCATAGTAACCAGTCAGCATCCTCCGTTCTCTCACAGTGTTCCTCGTAGTAACCAGTCAGCATCCTCCGTTCTCTCACAGTGTTCCTCATAGTAACCAGTCAGCATCCTTCGTTCTCTCACAGTGTTCCTCATAGTAACCAGTTAGCATCCTCCGTTCTCTCACAGTGTTCCTCATAGTAACCAGTTAGCATCCTTTGTTCTCTGACAGTGTTCCCCATAGTAACCAGTCATCATCCTCCGTTCTCTCACAGTGTTCCTCATAGTAACCAGTCAGCACCTCCGTTCTCTCACAGTGTTCCTCATAGTAACCAGTCAGCATCCTCTGTTCTCTCACAGTGTTCCCCATAGTAACCAGTCAGCACCTCCGTTCTCTCACAGTGTTCCTCATAGTAACCAGTCAGCATCCTCCGTTCTCTCACAGTGTTCCCCATAGTAACCAGTCAGCACCTTCGTTCTCTCACAGTGTTCCTCATAGTAACCAGTCAGCACCTTCGTTCTCTCACAGTGTTCCTCATAGTAACCAGTCAGCATCCTCTGTTCTCTCACAGTGTTCCTCATAGTAACCAG
The DNA here is from genome assembly GCA_037952835.1 of Lithobates septentrionalis. Classification (NCBI taxonomy): domain Eukaryota; kingdom Metazoa; phylum Chordata; class Amphibia; order Anura; family Ranidae; genus Lithobates; species Lithobates septentrionalis. The sequence goes on from JBBDGP010002253.1 coordinate 1,134,725, forward strand.
TCAGCATCCTCTGTTCTCTCACAGTGTTCACCATAATAACCAGTCAGCATCCTCCGTTCTCTCACAGTGTTCCCCATAGTAACCAGTCAGCATCCTCCGTTCTCTCTCAGTGTTCCCCATAGTAACCAGTCAGCACCTCCGTTCTCTCACAGTGTTCCTCATAGTAACCAGTCAGCATCCTCTGTTCTCTCACAGTGTTCCCCATAGTAACCAGTCAGCATCCTCCGTTCTCTCACAGTGTTCCTCATAGTAACCAGTCAGCATCCTCTGTTCTCTCACAGTGTTCCTCATAGTAACCAGTCAGCATCCTCAGTTCTTTCACAGTGTTCCTCATAGTAACCAGTCAGCATCCTCCGTTCTCTCACAGCGTTCCCCATAGTAATCAGTCAGCATCCTCCGTTCTCTCACAGTGTTCCCCATAGTAACCAGTCAGCATCCTCAGTTCTTTCACAGTGTTCCTCATAGTAACCAGTCAGCATCCTCCGTTCTCTCACAGTGTTCCTCATAGTAACCAGTCAGCATCCCCCGTTCTCTCACAGTGTTCCCCATAGTAACCAGTCAGCATCCTCAGTTCTTTCACAGTGTTCCTCATAGTAACCAGTCAGCATCCTCCGTTCTCTCACAGCGTTCCCCATAGTAATCAGTCAGCATCCTCCGTTCTCTCACAGTGTTCCTCATAGTAACCAGTCAGCATCCTCCGTTCTCTCACAGTGTTCCCCATAGTAATCAGTCAGTCAGCATCCTCCGTTCTCCCACAGTGTTCCCCATAGTAACCAGTCAGCACCTCCGTTCTCTCACAGTGTTCCTCGTAATAACCAGTCAGCATCCTCCGTTCTCTCAAAGTGTTCCCCATAGTAACCAGTGAGCATCCTCCATTCTCTCTCAGTGTTCCCCATAGTAACCAATCAGCATCCTCCGTTCTCTCACAGTGTTCCTCATAGTAACCAGTCAGCACCTCCGTTCTCTCACAGTGTTCCCCATAGTAACCAGTCAGTATCCTCCGTTCTCTCACAGTGTTCCTCATAGTAACCAGTCAACATCCTCCGTTCTCTCACAGTGTTCCTCGTAGTAACCAGTCAGCATCCTCCGTTCTCTCACAGTGTTCTTCATAGTAACCAGTCAGCATCCTTCGTTCTCTCACAGTGTTCCTCATAGTAACCAGTTAGCATCCTCCGTTCTCTCACAGTGTTCCTCATAGTAACCAGTTAGCATCCTTTGTTCTCTGACAGTGTTCCCCATAGTAACCAGTCATCATCCTCCGTTCTCTCACAGTGTTCCTCATAGTAACCAGTCAGCACCTCCGTTCTCTCACAGTGTTCCTCATAGTAACCAGTCAGCATCCTCTGTTCTCTCACAGTGTTCCCCATAGTAACCAGTCAGCACCTCCGTTCTCTCACAGTGTTCCTCATAGTAACCAGTCAGCATCCTCCGTTCTCTCACAGTGTTCCCCATAGTAACCAGTCAGCACCTTCGTTCTCTCACAGTGTTCCTCATAGTAACCAGACAGCATCCTCCGTTCTCTCACAGTGTTCACCGTAGTAACCAGTCAGCATCCTCCGTTCGCTAACAGTGTTCCCCATAGTAACCAGTCAGCATCCTCCGTTCGCTAACAGTGTTCCCCATAGTAACCAGTCAGCATCCTCCGTTCTCTCACAGTGTTCCCTATAGTAACCAGTCAGCATCCTCCGTTCGCTAACAGTGTTCCCCATAGTAATCAGTCAGTCAGCATCCTCCGTTCTCTCACAGTGTTCCCCATAGTAACCAGTCAGCACCTCCGTTCTCTCACAGTGTTCCTCGTAGTAACCAGTCAGCACCTCCATTCTCCCACAGTGTTCCCCATAGTAACCAGTCAGCATCCTCCGTTCTCTCACAGTGTTCCCCATAGTAACCAGTCAGCATCCTCCGTTCTCTCACAGTGTTCCCCATAGTAACCAGTCAGCATCCTCCGTTCTCTCACAGTGTTCCTCGTAGTAACCAGTCAGCATCCTCCGTTCTCTCACAGTGTTCCTCATAGTAATCAGTCAGTCAGCATCCTCCGTTCTCTGACAGTGTTTCCCATAGTAACCAGTCAGCACCTCCGTTCTCTCACAGTGTTCCTCATAGTAACCAGTCAGCATCCTCTGTTCTCTCACAGTGTTCCCCATAGTAACCAGTCAGCACCTCCGTTCTCTCACAGTGTTCCTCATAGTAACCAGTCAGCACCTTCGTTCTCTCACAGTGTTCCTCATAGTAACCAGTCAGCATCCTCTGTTCTCTCACAGTGTTCCCCATAGTAACCAGTCAGCATCCTCTGTTCTCTCACAGTGTTCCTCATAGTAACCAGTCAGCACCTCCGTTCTCTCACAGTGTTCCCCATAGTAACCAGTCAGCATCCTCTGTTCTCTCACAGTGTTCCTCATAGTAACCAGTCAGCACCTCCGTTCTCTCACAGTGTTCTCCATAGTAACCAGTCAGCATCCTCCGTTCTCTCACAGTGTTCCTCATAGTAACCAGTCAGCATCCTCCGTTCGCTAACAGTGTTCCCCATAGTAATCAGTCAGTCAGCATCCTCCGTTCTCCCACAGTGTTCCCCATAGTAACCAGTCAGCACCTCCGTTCTCTCACAGTGTTCCTCGTAGTAACCAGTCAGCATCCTCCGTTCTCTCAAAGTGTTCCCCATAGTAACCAGTGAGCATCCTCCATTCTCTCTCAGTGTTCCCCATAGTAACCAATCAGCATCCTCCGTTCTCTCACAGTGTTCCTCATAGTAACCAGTCAGCACCTCCGTTCTCTCACAGTGTTCCCCATAGTAACCAGTCAGTATCCTCCGTTCTCTCACAGTGTTCCTCATAGTAACCAGTCAGCATCCTCCGTTCTCTCACAGTGTTCCTCGTAGTAACCAGTCAGCATCCTCCGTTCTCTCACAGTGTTCCTCATAGTAACCAGTCAGCATCCTTCGTTCTCTCACAGTGTTCCTCATAGTAACCAGTTAGCATCCTCCGTTCTCTCACAGTGTTCCTCATAGTAACCAGTTAGCATCCTTTGTTCTCTGACAGTGTTCCCCATAGTAACCAGTCATCATCCTCCGTTCTCTCACAGTGTTCCTCATAGTAACCAGTCAGCACCTCCGTTCTCTCACAGTGTTCCTCATAGTAACCAGTCAGCATCCTCTGTTCTCTCACAGTGTTCCCCATAGTAACCAGTCAGCACCTCCGTTCTCTCACAGTGTTCCTCATAGTAACCAGTCAGCATCCTCCGTTCTCTCACAGTGTTCCCCATAGTAACCAGTCAGCACCTTCGTTCTCTCACAGTGTTCCTCATAGTAACCAGTCAGCATCCTCCGTTCTCTCACAGTGTTCCTCATAGTAACCAGTCAGCATCCTCTGTTCTCTCACAGTGTTCACCATAATAACCAGTCAGCATCCTCCGTTCTCTCACAGTGTTCCTCATAGTAACCAGTCAGCATCCTCCGTTCTCTCACAGTGTTCCCCATAGTAACCAGTCAGCATCCTCCGTTCTCTCACAGTGTTCCCCATAGTAACCAGTCAGCATCCTCCGTTCTCTCACAGTGTTCCCCATAGTAACCAGTCAGCATCCTCTGTTCTCTCACAGTGTTCCCCATAGTAACCAGTCAGCATCCTCCGTTCTCTCACAGTGTTCCTCATAGTAACCAGTCAGCATCCTCTGTTCTCTCACAGTGTTCCTTATAGTAACCAGTCAGCACCTCCGTTCTCTCACAGTGTTCCTCATAGTAACCAGTCAGCACCTCCGTTCTCTCACAGTGTTCCTCATAGTAACCAGTCAGCATCCTCTGTTCTCTCACAGTGTTCCCCATAGTAACCAGTCAGCATCCTCTGTTCTCTCACAGTGTTCCTCATAGTAACCAGTCAGCACCTCCGTTCTCTCACAGTGTTCCCCATAGTAACCAGTCAGCATCCTCTGTTCTCTCACAGTGTTCCTCATAGTAACCAGTCAGCACCTCCGTTCTCTCACAGTGTTCTCCATAGTAACCAGTCAGCATCCTCCGTTCTCTCACAGTGTTCCTCATAGTAACCAGTCAGCATCCTCCGTTCTCTCACAGTGTTCCTCATAGTAACCAGTCAGCATCCTCCGTTCTCTCACAGTGTTCCTCATAGTAACCAGTCAGCATCCTCCGTTCTCTCACAGTGTTCCCCATAGTAACCAGTCAGCATCCTCTGTTCTCTCACAGTGTTCCCCATAATAACCAGTCAGCATCCTCAGTTCTCTCACAGTGTTCCTCATAGTAACCAGTCAGCACCATCGTTCTCTCTCAGTGTTCCGCATAGTAACCAGTCAGCATCCTGCGTTCTCTCACAGTGTTCCTCATAGTAACCAGTCAGCATCATCCGTTCTCTCACAGTGTTCCTCTTAGTAACCAGTCAGCATCCTCCATTCTCTCACAGTGTTCCTCATAGTAACCAGTCAGCATCCTCCGTTCTTTCACAGTGTTCCCCATAGTAACCAGTCAGCACCTCCGTTCTCTCACAGTGTTCCTCATAGTAACCAGTCAGCATCCTCCGTTCTCTCAGTGTTCCCCATAGTAACCAGTTAGTATCCTCCGTTCTCTCACAGTGTTCCCCATAGTAACCAGTCAGTATCCTCCATTCTCTCACAGTGTTCCTCATAGTAACCAGTCAGCATCCTCTGTTCTCTCACAGTGTTCCCCATAATAACCAGTCAGCATCCTCAGTTCTCTCAGTGTTCCTCATAGTAACCAGTCAGCATCCTCCGTTCTCTCACAGTGTTCCTCATAGTAACCAGTCAGCATCCTCCGTTCTCTCACAGTGTTCCTCATAGTAACCAGTCAGCATCCTCCGTTCTCTCACAGTGTTCCCCATAGTAACCAGTCAGCACCTCCGTTCTCTCACAGTGTTCCTCATAGTAACCAGTCAGCACCTCCGTTCTCTCACAGTGTTCCCCATAGTAACCAGTCAGTATCCTCCGTTCTCTCACAGTGTTCCTCATAGTAACCAGTCAGCATCCTCAGTTCTTTCACAGTGTTCCTCATAGTAACCAGTCAGTATCCTCCGTTCTCTCACAGTGTTCCTCATAGTAACCAGTCAGTATCCTCCGTTCTCTCACAGTGTTCCTCATAGTAACCAGTCAGCATCCTCTGTTCTCTCACAGTGTTCCTCATAGTAACCAGTCAGCATCCTCAGTTCTTTCACAGTGTTCCTCATAGTAACCAGTCAGCATCCTCCGTTCTCTCACAGCGTTCCCCATAGTAATCAGTCAGCATCCTCCGTTCTCTCACAGTGTTCCCCATAGTAACCAGTCAGCATCCTCCGTTCGCTAACAGTGTTCCCCATAGTAACCAGTCAGCATCCTCCGTTCTCTCTCAGTGTTCCCCATAGTAACCAATCAGCATCCTCCGTTCTCTCACAGTGTTCCTCATAGTAACCAGTCAGCACCTCCGTTCTCTCACAGTGTTCCCCATAGTAACCAGTCAGTATCCTCCGTTCTCTCACAGTGTTCCTCATAGTAACCAGTCAACATCCTCCGTTCTCTCACAGTGTTCCTCGTAGTAACCAGTCAGCATCCTCCGTTCTCTCACAGTGTTCCTCATAGTAATCAGTCAGTCAGCATCCTCCGTTCTCTGACAGTGTTTCCCATAGTAACCAGTCAGCACCTCCGTTCTCTCACAGTGTTCCTCATAGTAACCAGTCAGCATCCTCTGTTCTCTCACAGTGTTCCCCATAGTAACCAGTCAGCACCTCCGTTCTCTCACAGTGTTTCTCATAGTAACCAGTCAGCATCCTCTGTTCCCTCACAGTGTTCCTCATAGTAACCAGTCAGCACCTCCGTTCTCTCACAGTGTTCCTCATAGTAACCAGTCAGCACCTCCGTTCTCTCACAGTGTTCCTCATAGTAACCAGTCAGCATCCTCTGTTCTCTCACAGTGTTCCCCATAGTAACCAGTCAGCATCCTCTGTTCTCTCACAGTGTTCCTCATAGTAACCAGTCAGCACCTCCGTTCTCTCACAGTGTTCTCCATAGTAACCAGTCAGCATCCTCCGTTCTCTCACAGTGTTCCCCATAGTAATCAGTCAGTCAGCATCCTCCGTTCTCCCACAGTGTTCCCCATAGTAACCAGTCAGCACCTCCGTTCTCTCACAGTGTTCCTCGTAGTAACCAGTCAGCATCCTCCATTCTCTCTCAGTGTTCCCCATAGTAACCAATCAGCATCCTCCGTTCTCTCAAAGTGTTCCCCATGGTAACCAGTGAGCATCCTCCATTCTCTCTCAGTGTTCCCCATAGTAACCAATCAGCATCCTCCGTTCTCTCACAGTGTTCCTCATAGTAACCAGTCAGCACCTCCGTTCTCTCACAGTGTTCCCCATAGTAACCAGTCAGTATCCTCCGTTCTCTCACAGTGTTCCTCATAGTAACCAGTCAGCATCCTCCGTTCTCTCACAGTGTTCCTCGTAGTAACCAGTCAGCATCCTCCGTTCTCTCACAGTGTTCCTCATAGTAACCAGTCAGCATCCTTCGTTCTCTCACAGTGTTCCTCATAGTAACCAGTTAGCATCCTCCGTTCTCTCACAGTGTTCCTCATAGTAACCAGTTAGCATCCTTTGTTCTCTGACAGTGTTCCCCATAGTAACCAGTCATCATCCTCCGTTCTCTCACAGTGTTCCTCATAGTAACCAGTCAGCACCTCCGTTCTCTCACAGTGTTCCTCATAGTAACCAGTCAGCATCCTCTGTTCTCTCACAGTGTTCCCCATAGTAACCAGTCAGCACCTCCGTTCTCTCACAGTGTTCCTCATAGTAACCAGTCAGCATCCTCCGTTCTCTCACAGTGTTCCCCATAGTAACCAGTCAGCACCTTCGTTCTCTCACAGTGTTCCTCATAGTAACCAGTCAGCATCCTCCGTTCTCTCACAGTGTTCCTCATAGTAACCAGTCAGCATCCTCTGTTCTCTCACAGTGTTCACCATAATAACCAGTCAGCATCCTCCGTTCTCTCACAGTGTTCCTCATAGTAACCAGTCAGCATCCTCCGTTCTCTCACAGTGTTCCCCATAGTAACCAGTCAGCATCCTCCGTTCTCTCTCAGTGTTCCCCATAGTAACCAGTCAGCACCTCCGTTCTCTCACAGTGTTCCTCATAGTAACCAGTCAGCATCCTCTGTTCTCTCACAGTGTTCCCCATAGTAACCAGTCAGCATCCTCCGTTCTCTCACAGTGTTCCTCATAGTAACCAGTCAGCATCCTCTGTTCTCTCACAGTGTTCCTCATAGTAACCAGTCAGCATCCTCAGTTCTTTCACAGTGTTCCTCATAGTAACCAGTCAGCATCCTCCGTTCTCTCACAGCGTTCCCCATAGTAATCAGTCAGCATCCTCCGTTCTCTCACAGTGTTCCCCATAGTAACCAGTCAGCATCCTCAGTTCTTTCACAGTGTTCCTCATAGTAACCAGTCAGCATCCTCCGTTCTCTCACAGTGTTCCTCATAGTAACCAGTCAGCATCCCCCGTTCTCTCACAGTGTTCCCCATAGTAACCAGTCAGCATCCTCAGTTCTTTCACAGTGTTCCTCATAGTAACCAGTCAGCATCCTCCGTTCTCTCACAGCGTTCCCCATAGTAATCAGTCAGCATCCTCCGTTCTCTCACAGTGTTCCTCATAGTAACCAGTCAGCATCCTCCGTTCTCTCACAGTGTTCCCCATAGTAATCAGTCAGTCAGCATCCTCCGTTCTCCCACAGTGTTCCCCATAGTAACCAGTCAGCACCTCCGTTCTCTCACAGTGTTCCTCGTAATAACCAGTCAGCATCCTCCGTTCTCTCAAAGTGTTCCCCATAGTAACCAGTGAGCATCCTCCATTCTCTCTCAGTGTTCCCCATAGTAACCAATCAGCATCCTCCGTTCTCTCACAGTGTTCCTCATAGTAACCAGTCAGCACCTCCGTTCTCTCACAGTGTTCCCCATAGTAACCAGTCAGTATCCTCCGTTCTCTCACAGTGTTCCTCATAGTAACCAGTCAACATCCTCCGTTCTCTCACAGTGTTCCTCGTAGTAACCAGTCAGCATCCTCCGTTCTCTCACAGTGTTCTTCATAGTAACCAGTCAGCATCCTTCGTTCTCTCACAGTGTTCCTCATAGTAACCAGTCAGCATCCTCTGTTCTCTCACAGTGTTCCCCATAGTAACCAGTCAGAATCCTCTGTTCTCTCTCAGTGTTCCCCATAGTAACCAGTCAGCATCCTCCGTTCGCTAACAGTGTTCCCCATAGTAACCAGTCAGCATCCTCCGTTCGCTAACAGTGTTCCCCATAGTAACCAGTCAGCATCTTCCGTTCTCTCACAGTGTTCCCTATAGTAACCAGTCAGCATCCTCCGTTCGCTAACAGTGTTCCCCATAGTAATCAGTCAGTCAGCATCCTCCGTTCTCTCACAGTGTTCCCCATAGTAACCAGTCAGCACCTCCGTTCTCTCACAGTGTTCCTCGTAGTAACCAGTCAGCACCTCCATTCTCCCACAGTGTTCCCCATAGTAACCAGTCAGCATCCTCCGTTCTCTCACAGTGTTCCCCATAGTAACCAGTCAGCATCCTCCGTTCTCTCTCAGTGTTCCCCATAGTAACCAGTCAGCATCCTCCGTTCTCTCACAGTGTTCTTCATAGTAACCAGTCAGCATCCTTCGTTCTCTCACAGTGTTCCTCATAGTAACCAGTCAGCATCCTCTGTTCTCTCACAGTGTTCCCCATAGTAACCAGTCAGAATCCTCTGTTCTCTCTCAGTGTTCCCCATAGTAACCAGTCAGCATCCTCCGTTCGCTAACAGTGTTCCCCATAGTAACCAGTCAGCATCCTCCGTTCGCTAACAGTGTTCCCCATAGTAACCAGTCAGCATCTTCCGTTCTCTCACAGTGTTCCCTATAGTAACCAGTCAGCATCCTCCGTTCGCTAACAGTGTTCCCCATAGTAATCAGTCAGTCAGCATCCTCCGTTCTCTCACAGTGTTCCCCATAGTAACCAGTCAGCACCTCCGTTCTCTCACAGTGTTCCTCGTAGTAACCAGTCAGCACCTCCATTCTCCCACAGTGTTCCCCATAGTAACCAGTCAGCATCCTCCGTTCTCTCACAGTGTTCCCCATAGTAACCAGTCAGCATCCTCCGTTCTCTCTCAGTGTTCCCCATAGTAACCAGTCAGCATCCTCCGTTCTCTCTCAGTGTTCCCCATAGTAACCAGTCAGCATCCTCTGTTCTCTCACAGTGTTCCCCATAGTAACCAGTCAGCATCCTCCGTTCTCTGACAGTGTTTCCCATAGTAACCAGTCAGCACCTCCGTTCTCTCACAGTGTTCACCATAGTAACCAGTCAGCATCCTCTGTTCTCTCACAGTGTTCCCCATAGTAACCAGTCAGCACCTCCGTTCTCTCACAGTGTTCCTCATAGTAACCAGTCAGCATCCTCTGTTCCCTCACAGTGTTCCTCATAGTAACCAGTCAGCACCTCCGTTCTCTCACAGTGTTCCCCATAGTAACCAGTCAGCATCCTCTGTTCTCTCACAGTGTTCCTCATAGTAACCAGTCAGCACCTCCGTTCTCTCACAGTGTTCTCCATAGTAACCAGTCAGCATCCTCCGTTCTCTCACAGTGTTCCTCATAGTAACCAGTCAGCATCCTCCGTTCGCTAACAGTGTTCCCCATAGTAATCAGTCAGTCAGCATCCTCCGTTCTCCCACAGTGTTCCCCATAGTAACCAGTCAGCACCTCCGTTCTCTCACAGTGTTCCTCGTAGTAACCAGTCAGCATCCTCCGTTCTCTCAAAGTGTTCCCCATAGTAACCAGTGAGCATCCTCCATTCTCTCTCAGTGTTCCCCATAGTAACCAATCAGCATCCTCCGTTCTCTCACAGTGTTCCCCATAGTAACCAGTCAGCATCCTCCGCTCTCTCTCAGTGTTCCCCATAGTAACCAGTCAGCATCCTCCGTTCTCTCGCAGTGTTCCCCTTAGTAACCAGTCAGCATCCTCCGTTCTCTCACAGTGTTCCTCGTAGTAACCAGTCAGCATCCTCCGTTCTCTCACAGTGTTCCTCATAGTAACCAGTCAGCATCCTCCGTTCTCTCACAGTGTTCCTCATAGTAACCAGTTAGCATCCTCTGTTCTCTCACAGTGTTCCTCATAGTAACCAGTTAGCATCCTTTGTTCTCTGACAGTGTTCCCCATAGTAACCAGTCATCATCCTCCGTTCTCTCACAGTGTTCCTCATAGTAACCAGTCAGCACCTCCGTTCTCTCACAGTGTTCCTCATAGTAACCAGTCAGCATCCTCTGTTCTCTCACAGTGTTCCCCATAGTAACCAGTCAGCACCTCCGTTCTCTCACAGTGTTCCTCATAGTAACCAGTCAGCATCCTCCGTTCTCTCACAGTGTTCCTCATAGTAACCAGTCAGCATCCTCCGTTCTCTCACAGTGTTCCCCATAGTAACCAGTCAGCACCCTTGTCTCTCACAGTGTTCCTCATAGTAACCAGTCAGCATCCTCCGTTCTCTCACAGTGTTCCTCATAGTAACCAGTCAGCATCCTCCGTTCTCTCACAGTGTTCCTCATAGTAACCAGTCAGCATCCTCCGTTCTCTCACAGTGTTCCCCATAGTAACCAGTCAGCATCCTCTGTTCTCTCACAGTGTTCCCCATAATAACCAGTCAGCATCCTAAGTTCTCTCACAGTGTTCCTCATAGTAACCAGTCAGCACCATCGTTCTCTCTCAGTGTTCTCCATAGTAACCAGTCAGCATCCTCCGTTCTCTCACAGTGTTCCTCATAGTAACCAGTCAGCATCCTCCGTTCTCTCACAGTGTTCCTCATAGTAACCAGTCAGCATCCTCTGTTCTCTCACAGTGTTCACCATAATAACCAGTCAGCATCCTCCGTTCTCTCACAGTGTTCCTCATAGTAACCAGTCAGCATCCTCCGTTCTCTCACAGTGTTCCCCATAGTAACCAGTCAGCATCCTCCGTTCTCTCTCAGTGTTCCCCATAGTAACCAATCAGCACCTCCGTTCTCTCACAGTGTTCCTCATAGTAACCAGTCAGCATCCTCCGTTCTCTCACAGTGTTCCTCATAGTAACCAGTCAGCATCCTCTGTTCTCTCACAGTGTTCCTCATAGTAACCAGTCAGCACCTCCGTTCTCTCACAGTGTTCCTCATAGTAACCAGTCAGCACCTCCGTTCTCTCACAGTGTTCCTCATAGTAACCAGTCAGCATCCTCTGTTCTCTCACAGTGTTCCCCATAGTAACCAGTCAGCATCCTCCGTTCTCTCACAGTGTTCCCCATAGTAACCAGTCAGCATCCTCTGTTCTCTCACAGTGTTCCTCATAGTAACCAGTCAGCACCTCCGTTCTCTCACAGTGTTCTCCATAGTAACCAGTCAGCATCCTCCGTTCTCTCACAGTGTTCCTCATAGTAACCAGTCAGCATCCTCCGTTCTCTCACAGTGTTCCTCGTAGTAACCAGTCAGCATCCTCCGTTCTCTCACAGTGTTCCTCATAGTAACCAGTCAGCATCCTCCGTTCTCTCACAGTGTTCCCCATAGTAACCAGTCAGCATCCTCTGTTCTCTCACAGTGTTCCCCATAATAACCAGTCAGCATCCTCAGTTCTCTCACAGTGTTCCTCATAGTAACCAGTCAGCACCATCGTTCTCTCTCAGTGTTCCCCATAGTAACCAGTCAGCATCCTCCGTTCTCTCACAGTGTTCCTCATAGTAACCAGTCAGCATCCTCCGTTCTCTCACAGTGTTCCTCATAGTAACCAGTCAGCATCCTCCGTTCTCTCACAGTGTTCCCCATAGTAACCAGTCAGCACCTCCGTTCTCTCACAGTGTTCCTCATAGTAACCAGTCAGCACCTCCGTTCTCTCACAGTGTTCCCCATAGTAACCAGTCAGTATCCTCCGTTCTCTCACAGTGTTCCTCATAGTAACCAGTCAGCATCCTCTGTTCTCTCACAGTGTTCCCCATAATAACCAGTCAGCATCCTCAGTTCTCTCACAGTGTTCCTCATAGTAACCAGTCAGCATCCTCCGTTCTCTCAGTGTTCCTCATAGTAACCAGTCAGCACCTCAGTTCTCTCACAGTGTTCCTCATAGTAACCAGTCAGCATCCTCTGTTCTCTCACAGTGTTCCTCATAGTAACCAGTCAGCACCTCCGTTCTCTCACAGTGTTCCCCATAGTAACCAGTCAGCATCCTCTGTTCTCTCACAGTGTTCCTCATAGTAGCCATTCAGCACCTCCGTTCTCTCACAGTGTTCTCCATAGTAACCAGTCAGCATCCTCCGTTCTCTCACAGTGTTCCTCATAGTAACCAGTCAGCATCCTCCGTTCTCTCACAGTGTTCCTCATAGTAACCAGTCAGCATCCTCCGTTCTCTCACAGTGTTCCCCATAGTAACCAGTCAGCATCCTCTGTTCTCTCACAGTGTTCCCCATAATAACCAGTCAGCATCCTCAGTTCTCTCACAGTGTTCCTCATAGTAACCAGTCAGCACCATCGTTCTCTCTCAGTGTTCCCCATAGTAACCAGTCAGCATCCTCCGTTCTCTCACAGTGTTCCTCATAGTAACCAGTCAGCATCCTCCGTTCTCTCACAGTGTTCCTCATAGTAACCAGTCAGCACCTCCGTTCTCTCACAGTGTTCCCCATAGTAACCAGTCAGTATCCTCCGTTCTCTCACAGTGTTCCTCATAGTAACCAGTCAGCACCTCCGTTCTCTCACAGTGTTCCCCATAGTAACCAGTCAGTATCCTCCGTTCTCTCACAGTGTTCCTCATAGTAACCAGTCAGCATCCTCTGTTCTCTCACAGTGTTCCCCATAATAACCAGTCAGCATCCTCAGTTCTCTCACAGTGTTCCTCATAGTAACCAGTCAGCATCCTCCGTTCTCTCACAGTGTTCCTCATAGTAACCAGTCAGCATCCTCCGTTCTCTCACAGTGTTCCCCATAATAACCAGTCAGCATCCTCAGTTCTCTCACAGTGTTCCTCATAGTAACCAGTCAGCACCATCGTTCTCTCTCAGTGTTCCCCATAGTAACCAGTCAGCATCCTCCGTTCTCTCACAGTGTTCCTCATAGTAACCAGTCAGCATCCTCCGTTCTCTCACAGTGTTCCTCATAGTAACCAGTCAGCATCCTCCGTTCTCTCACAGTGTTCCCCATAGTAACCAGTCAGCATCCTCTGTTCTCTCACAGTGTTCCCCATAATAACCAGTCAGCATCCTCAGTTCTCTCACAGTGTTCCTCATAGTAACCAGTCAGCACCATCGTTCTCTCTCAGTGTTCCCCATAGTAACCAGTCAGCATCCTCCGTTCTCTCACAGTGTTCCTCATAGTAACCAGTCAGCATCCTCCGTTCTCTCACAGTGTTCCTCATAGTAACCAGTCAGCACCTCCGTTCTCTCACAGTGTTCCCCATAGTAACCAGTCAGTATCCTCCGTTCTCTCACAGTGTTCCTCATAGTAACCAGTCAGCATCCTCTGTTCTCTCACAGTGTTCCCCATAATAACCAGTCAGCATCCTCAGTTCTCTCACAGTGTTCCTCATAGTAACCAGTCAGCATCCTCCGTTCTCTCACAGTGTTCCTCATAGTAACCAGTCAGCATCCCCCGTTCTCTCACAGTGTTCCCCATAGTAACCAGTCAGCATCCTCAGTTCTTTCACAGTGTTCCTCATAGTAACCAGTCAGCATCCTCCGTTCTCTCACAGCGTTCCCCATAGTAATCAGTCAGCATCCTCCGTTCTCTCACAGTGTTCCTCATAGTAACCAGTCAGCATCCTCCGTTCTCTCACAGTGTTCCCCATAGTAATCAGTCAGTCAGCATCCTCCGTTCTCTCACAGTGTTCCCCATAGTAACCAGTCAGCACCTCCGTTCTCTCACAGTGTTCCTCGTAGTAACCAGTCAGCACCTCCGTTCTCTCACAGTGTTCCTCGTAGTAACCAGTCAGAATCCTCTGTTCTCTCACAGTGTTCCCCATAGTAACCAGTCAGCATCCTCTGTTCTCTCACAGTGTTCCCCATAGTAACCAGTCAGCATCCTCCGTTCTCTCTCAGTGTTCCCCATAGTAACCAATCAGCATCCTCCGTTCTCTCACAGTGTTCCCCATAGTAACCAGTCAGCATCCTCCGTTCTCTCTCAGTGTTCCCCATAGTAACCAGTCAGCATCCTCCGTTCTCTCTCAGTGTTCCCCATAGTAACCAGTCAGCATCCTCTGTTCTCTCACAGTGTTCCTCGTAGTAACCAGTCAGCATCCTCCGTTCTCTCACAGTGTTCCTCATAGTAATCAGTCAGTCAGCATCCTCCGTTCTCTGACAGTGTTTCCCATAGTAACCAGTCAGCACCTCCGTTCTCTCACAGTGTTCCTCATAGTAACCAGTCAGCATCCTCTGTTCTCTCACAGTGTTCCCCATAGTAACCAGTCAGCACCTCCATTCTCTCACAGTGTTTCTCATAGTAACCAGTCAGCATCCTCTGTTCCCTCACAGTGTTCCTCATAGTAACCAGTCAGCACCTCCGTTCTCTCACAGTGTTCCTCATAGTAACCAGTCAGCACCTCCGTTCTCTCACAGTGTTCCTCATAGTAACCAGTCAGCATCCTCTGTTCTCTCACAGTGTTCCCCATAGTAACCAGTCAGCATCCTCTGTTCTCTCACAGTGTTCCTCATAGTAACCAGTCAGCACCTCCGTTCTCTCACAGTGTTCCCCATAGTAACCAGTCAGCATCCTCTGTTCTCTCACAGTGTTCCTCATAGTAACCAGTCAGCACCTCCGTTCTCTCACAGTGTTCTCCATAGTAACCAGTCAGCATCCTCCGTTCTCTCACAGTGTTCCTCATAGTAACCAGTCAGCATCCTCCGTTCGCTAACAGTGTTCCCCATAGTAATCAGTCAGTCAGCATCCTCCGTTCTCCCACAGTGTTCCCCATAGTAACCAGTCAGCACCTCCGTTCTCTCACAGTGTTCCTCGTAGTAACCAGTCAGCATCCTCCGTTCTCTCAAAGTGTTCCCCATAGTAACCAGTGAGCATCCTCCATTCTCTCTCAGTGTTCCCCATAGTAACCAATCAGCATCCTCCGTTCTCTCACAGTGTTCCTCATAGTAACCAGTCAGCACCTCCGTTCTCTCACAGTGTTCCCCATAGTAACCAGTCAGTATCCTCCGTTCTCTCACAGTGTTCCTCATAGTAACCAGTCAGCATCCTCCGTTCTCTCACAGTGTTCCTCGTAGTAACCAGTCAGCATCCTCCGTTCTCTCACAGTGTTCCTCATAGTAACCAGTCAGCATCCTTCGTTCTCTCACAGTGTTCCTCATAGTAACCAGTTAGCATCCTCCGTTCTCTCACAGTGTTCCTCATAGTAACCAGTTAGCATCCTTTGTTCTCTGACAGTGTTCCCCATAGTAACCAGTCATCATCCTCTGTTCTCTCACAGTGTTCCTCATAGTAACCAGTCAGCACCTCCGTTCTCTCACAGTGTTCCTCATAGTAACCAGTCAGCATCCTCTGTTCTCTCACAGTGTTCCCCATAGTAACCAGTCAGCACCTCCGTTCTCTCACAGTGTTCCTCATAGTAACCAGTCAGCATCCTCCGTTCTCTCACAGTGTTCCCCATAGTAACCAGTCAGCACCTTCGTTCTCTCACAGTGTTCCTCATAGTAACCAGTCAGCATCCTCCGTTCTCTCACAGTGTTCCTCATAGTAACCAGTCAGCATCCTCTGTTCTCTCACAGTGTTCACCATAATAACCAGTCAGCATCCTCCGTTCTCTCACAGTGTTCCTCATAGTAACCAGTCAGCATCCTCCGTTCTCTCACAGTGTTCCCCATAGTAACCAGTCAGCATCCTCCGTTCTCTCACAGTGTTCCCCATAGTAACCAGTCAGCATCCTCCGTTCTCTCACAGTGTTCCCCATAGTAACCAGTCAGCATCCTCTGTTCTCTCACAGTGTTCCCCATAGTAACCAGTCAGCATCCTCCGTTCTCTCACAGTGTTCCTCATAGTAACCAGTCAGCATCCTCTGTTCTCTCACAGTGTTCCTCATAGTAACCAGTCAGCACCTCCGTTCTCTCACAGTGTTCCTCATAGTAACCAGTCAGCACCTCCGTTCTCTCACAGTGTTCCTCATAGTAACCAGTCAGCATCCTCTGTTCTCTCACAGTGTTCCCCATAGTAACCAGTCAGCATCCTCTGTTCTCTCACAGTGTTCCTCATAGTAACCAGTCAGCACCTCCGTTCTCTCACAGTGTTCCCCATAGTAACCAGTCAGCATCCTCTGTTCTCTCACAGTGTTCCTCATAGTAACCAGTCAGCACCTCCGTTCTCTCACAGTGTTCTCCATAGTAACCAGTCAGCATCCTCCGTTCTCTCACAGTGTTCCTCATAGTAACCAGTCAGCATCCTCCGTTCTCTCACAGTGTTCCTCATAGTAACCAGTCAGCATCCTCCGTTCTCTCACAGTGTTCCTCATAGTAACCAGTCAGCATCCTCCGTTCTCTCACAGTGTTCCCCATAGTAACCAGTCAGCATCCTCTGTTCTCTCACAGTGTTCCCCATAATAACCAGTCAGCATCCTCAGTTCTCTCACAGTGTTCCTCATAGTAACCAGTCAGCACCATCGTTCTCTCTCAGTGTTCCCCATAGTAACCAGTCAGCATCCTCCGTTCTCTCACAGTGTTCCTCATAGTAACCAGTCAGCATCATCCGTTCTCTCACAGTGTTCCTCATAGTAACCAGTCAGCATCCTCCATTCTCTCACAGTGTTCCTCATAGTAACCAGTCAGCATCCTCCGTTCTCTCACAGTGTTCCCCATAGTAACCAGTCAGCACCTCCGTTCTCTCACAGTGTTCCTCATAGTAACCAGTCAGCATCCTCCGTTCTCTCAGTGTTCCCCATAGTAACCAGTTAGTATCCTCCGTTCTCTCACAGTGTTCCCCATAGTAACCAGTCAGTATCCTCCATTCTCTCACAGTGTTCCTCATAGTAACCAGTCAGCATCCTCTGTTCTCTCACAGTGTTCCCCATAATAACCAGTCAGCATCCTCAGTTCTCTCAGTGTTCCTCATAGTAACCAGTCAGCATCCTCCGTTCTCTCACAGTGTTCCTCATAGTAACCAGTCAGCATCCTCCGTTCTCTCACAGTGTTCCTCATAGTAACCAGTCAGCATCCTCCGTTCTCTCACAGTGTTCCCCATAGTAACCAGTCAGCACCTCCGTTCTCTCACAGTGTTCCTCATAGTAACCAGTCAGCACCTCCGTTCTCTCACAGTGTTCCCCATAGTAACCAGTCAGTATCCTCCGTTCTCTCACAGTGTTCCTCATAGTAACCAGTCAGCATCCTCAGTTCTTTCACAGTGTTCCTCATAGTAACCAGTCAGTATCCTCCGTTCTCTCACAGTGTTCCTCATAGTAACCAGTCAGTATCCTCCGTTCTCTCACAGTGTTCCTCATAGTAACCAGTCAGCATCCTCTGTTCTCTCACAGTGTTCCTCATAGTAACCAGTCAGCATCCTCAGTTCTTTCACAGTGTTCCTCATAGTAACCTGTCAGCATCCTCCGTTCTCTCACAGCGTTCCCCATAGTAATCAGTCAGCATCCTCCGTTCTCTCACAGTGTTCCCCATAGTAACCAGTCAGCATCCTCCGTTCGCTAACAGTGTTCCCCATAGTAACCAGTCAGCATCCTCCGTTCTCTCACAGTGTTCCTCATAGTAACCAGTCAGCATCCTCAGTTCTTTCACAGTGTTCCTCATAGTAACCAGTCAGCATCCTCCGTTCTCTCACAGTGTTCCTCATAGTAACCAGTCAGCATCCCCCGTTCTCTCACAGTGTTCCCCATAGTAACCAGTCAGCATCCTCAGTTCTTTCACAGTGTTCCTCATAGTAACCAGTCAGCATCCTCCGTTCTCTCACAGCGTTCCCCATAGTAATCAGTCAGCATCCTCCGTTCTCTCACAGTGTTCCTCATAGTAACCAGTCAGCATCCTCCGTTCTCTCACAGTGTTCCCCATAGTAATCAGTCAGTCAGCATCCTCCGTTCTCTCTCAGTGTTCCCCATAGTAACCAGTCAGCATCCTCTGTTCTCTCACAGTGTTCCCCATAGTAACCAGTCAGCATCCTCCGTTCTCTGACAGTGTTTCCCATAGTAACCAGTCAGCACCTCCGTTCTCTCACAGTGTTCACCATAGTAACCAGTCAGCATCCTCTGTTCTCTCACAGTGTTCCCCATAGTAACCAGTCAGCACCTCCGTTCTCTCACAGTGTTCCTCATAGTAACCAGTCAGCATCCTCTGTTCCCTCACAGTGTTCCTCATAGTAACCAGTCAGCACCTCCGTTCTCTCACAGTGTTCTCCATAGTAACCAGTCAGCATCCTCCGTTCTCTCACAGTGTTCCTCATAGTAACCAGTCAGCATCCTCCGTTCGCTAACAGTGTTCCCCATAGTAATCAGTCAGTCAGCTTCCTCCGTTCTCCCACAGTGTTCCCCATAGTAACCAGTCAGCACCTCCGTTCTCTCACAGTGTTCCTCGTAGTAACCAGTCAGCATCCTCCGTTCTCTCAAAGTGTTCCCCATAGTAACCAGTGAGCATCCTCCATTCTCTCTCAGTGTTCCCCATAGTAACCAATCAGCATCCTCCGTTCTCTCACAGTGTTCCCCATAGTAACCAGTCAGCATCCTCCGCTCTCTCTCAGTGTTCCCCATAGTAACCAGTCAGCATCCTCCGTTCTCTCGCAGTGTTCCCCTTAGTAACCAGTTAGCATCCTCCGTTCTCTCACAGTGTTCCTCGTAGTAACCAGTCAGCATCCTCCGTTCTCTCACAGTGTTCCTCATAGTAACCAGTCAGCATCCTCCGTTCTCTCACAGTGTTCCTCATAGTAACCAGTTAGCATCCTCTGTTCTCTCACAGTGTTCCTCATAGTAACCAGTTAGCATCCTTTGTTCTCTGACAGTGTTCCCCATAGTAACCAGTCATCATCCTCCGTTCTCTCACAGTGTTCCTCATAGTAACCAGTCAGCACCTCCGTTCTCTCACAGTGTTCCTCATAGTAACCAGTCAGCATCCTCTGTTCTCTCACAGTGTTCCCCATAGTAACCAGTCAGCACCTCCGTTCTCTCACAGTGTTCCTCATAGTAACCAGTCAGCATCCTCCGTTCTCTCACAGTGTTCCCCATAGTAACCAGTCAGCATCCTCCGTTCGCTAACAGTGTTCCCCATAGTAATCAGTCAGTCAGCATCCTCCGTTCTCTCACAGTGTTCCTCATAGTAACCAGTCAGCATCCTCCGTTCTCTCACAGTGTTCCCCATAGTAACCAGTCAGCACCTCCGTTCTCTCACAGTGTTCCTCATAGTAACCAGTCAGCATCCTCCGTTCTCTCACAGTGTTCCTCATAGTAACCAGTCAGCATCCTCCGTTCTCTCACAGTGTTCCTCATAGTAACCAGTCAGCATCCTCCGTTCTCTCACAGTGTTCCCCATAGTAACCAGTCAGCATCCTCTGTTCTCTCACAGTGTTCCCCATAATAACCAGTCAGCATCCTCAGTTCTCTCACAGTGTTCCTCATAGTAACCAGTCAGCACCATCGTTCTCTCTCAGTGTTCTCCATAGTAACCAGTCAGCATCCTCCGTTCTCTCACAGTGTTCCTCATAGTAACCAGTCAGCATCCTCCGTTCTCTCACAGTGTTCCTCATAGTAACCAGTCAGCATCCTCTGTTCTCTCACAGTGTTCACCATAATAACCAGTCAGCATCCTCCGTTCTCTCACAGTGTTCCTCATAGTAACCAGTCAGCATCCTCCGTTCTCTCACAGTGTTCCCCATAGTAACCAGTCAGCATCCTCCGTTCTCTCTCAGTGTTCCCCATAGTAACCAATCAGCACCTCCGTTCTCTCACAGTGTTCCTCATAGTAACCAGTCAGCATCCTCCGTTCTCTCACAGTGTTCCTCATAGTAATCAGTCAGTCAGCATCCTCCGTTCTCTGACAGTGTTTCCCATAGTAACCAGTCAGCACCTCCGTTCTCTCACAGTGTTCTTCATAGTAACCAGTCAGCATCCTCTGTTCTCTCACAGTGTTCCCCATAGTAACCAGTCAGCACCTCCGTTCTCTCACAGTGTTTCTCATAGTAACCAGTCAGCATCCTCTGTTCCCTCACAGTGTTCCTCATAGTAACCAGTCAGCACCTCCGTTCTCTCACAGTGTTCCTCATAGTAACCAGTCAGCACCTCCGTTCTCTCACAGTGTTCCTCATAGTAACCAGTCAGCATCCTCTGTTCTCTCACAGTGTTCCCCATAGTAACCAGTCAGCATCCTCTGTTCTCTCACAGTGTTCCTCATAGTAACCAGTCAGCACCTCCGTTCTCTCACAGTGTTCCCCATAGTAACCAGTCAGCATCCTCTGTTCTCTCACAGTGTTCCTCATAGTAACCAGTCAGCACCTCCGTTCTCTCACAGTGTTCTCCATAGTAACCAGTCAGCATCCTCCGTTCTCTCACAGTGTTCCTCATAGTAACCAGTCAGCATCCTCCGTTCGCTAACAGTGTTCCCCATAGTAATCAGTCAGTCAGCATCCTCCGTTCTCCCACAGTGTTCCCCATAGTAACCAGTCAGCACCTCCGTTCTCTCACAGTGTTCCTCGTAGTAACCAGTCAGCATCCTCCGTTCTCTCAAAGTGTTCCCCATAGTAACCAGTGAGCATCCTCCATTCTCTCTCAGTGTTCCCCATAGTAACCAATCAGCATCCTCCGTTCTCTCACAGTGTTCCTCATAGTAACCAGTCAGCACCTCCGTTCTCTCACAGTGTTCCTCGTAGTAACCAGTCAGCATCCTCCGTTCTCTCAAAGTGTTCCCCATAGTAACCAGTGAGCATCCTCCATTCTCTCTCAGTGTTCCCCATAGTAACCAATCAGCATCCTCCGTTCTCTCACAGTGTTCCTCATAGTAACCAGTCAGTATCCTCCGTTCTCTCACAGTGTTCCTCATAGTAACCAGTCAGCATCCTCCGTTCTCTCACAGTGTTCCTCGTAGTAACCAGTCAGCATCCTCCGTTCTCTCACAGTGTTCCTCATAGTAACCAGTCAGCATCCTTCGTTCTCTCACAGTGTTCCTCATAGTAACCAGTTAGCATCCTCCGTTCTCTCACAGTGTTCCTCATAGTAACCAGTTAGCATCCTTTGTTCTCTGACAGTGTTCCCCATAGTAACCAGTCATCATCCTCTGTTCTCTCACAGTGTTCCTCATAGTAACCAGTCAGCACCTCCGTTCTCTCACAGTGTTCCTCATAGTAACCAGTCAGCATCCTCTGTTCTCTCACAGTGTTCCCCATAGTAACCAGTCAGCACCTCCGTTCTCTCACAGTGTTCCTCATAGTAACCAGTCAGCATCCTCCGTTCTCTCACAGTGTTCCCCATAGTAACCAGTCAGCACCTTCGTTCTCTCACAGTGTTCCTCATAGTAACCAGTCAGCATCCTCCGTTCTCTCACAGTGTTCCTCATAGTAACCAGTCAGCATCCTCTGTTCTCTCACAGTGTTCACCATAATAACCAGTCAGCATCCTCCGTTCTCTCACAGTGTTCCTCATAGTAACCAGTCAGCATCCTCCGTTCTCTCACAGTGTTCCCCATAGTAACCAGTCAGCATCCTCCGTTCTCTCACAGTGTTCCCCATAGTAACCAGTCAGCATCCTCCGTTCTCTCACAGTGTTCCCCATAGTAACCAGTCAGCATCCTCTGTTCTCTCACAGTGTTCCCCATAGTAACCAGTCAGCATCCTCCGTTCTCTCACAGTGTTCCTCATAGTAACCAGTCAGCATCCTCTGTTCTCTCACAGTGTTCCTCATAGTAACCAGTCAGCACCTCCGTTCTCTCACAGTGTTCCTCATAGTAACCAGTCAGCATCCTCTGTTCTCTCACAGTGTTCCCCATAGTAACCAGTCAGCATCCTCTGTTCTCTCACAGTGTTCCTCATAGTAACCAGTCAGCACCTCCGTTCTCTCACAGTGTTCCCCATAGTAACCAGTCAGCATCCTCTGTTCTCTCACAGTGTTCCTCATAGTAACCAGTCAGCACCTCCGTTCTCTCACAGTGTTCTCCATAGTAACCAGTCAGCATCCTCCGTTCTCTCACAGTGTTCCTCATAGTAACCAGTCAGCATCCTCCGTTCTCTCACAGTGTTCCTCATAGTAACCAGTCAGCATCCTCCGTTCTCTCACAGTGTTCCTCATAGTAACCAGTCAGCATCCTCCGTTCTCTCACAGTGTTCCCCATAGTAACCAGTCAGCATCCTCTGTTCTCTCACAGTGTTCCCCATAATAACCAGTCAGCATCCTCAGTTCTCTCACAGTGTTCCTCATAGTAACCAGTCAGCACCATCGTTCTCTCTCAGTGTTCCCCATAGTAACCAGTCAGCATCCTCCGTTCTCTCACAGTGTTCCTCATAGTAACCAGTCAGCATCATCCGTTCTCTCACAGTGTTCCTCATAGTAACCAGTTAGCATCCTCCATTCTCTCACAGTGTTCCTCATAGTAACCAGTCAGCATCCTCCGTTCTCTCACAGTGTTCCCCATAGTAACCAGTCAGCACCTCCGTTCTCTCACAGTGTTCCTCATAGTAACCAGTCAGCATCCTCCGTTCTCTCAGTGTTCCCCATAGTAACCAGTTAGTATCCTCCGTTCTCTCACAGTGTTCCCCATAGTAACCAGTCAGTATCCTCCATTCTCTCACAGTGTTCCTCATAGTAACCAGTCAGCATCCTCTGTTCTCTCACAGTGTTCCCCATAATAACCAGTCAGCATCCTCAGTTCTCTCAGTGTTCCTCATAGTAACCAGTCAGCATCCTCCGTTCTCTCACAGTGTTCCTCATAGTAACCAGTCAGCATCCTCCGTTCTCTCACAGTGTTCCTCATAGTAACCAGTCAGCATCCTCCGTTCTCTCACAGTGTTCCCCATAGTAACCAGTCAGCACCTCCGTTCTCTCACAGTGTTCCTCATAGTAACCAGTCAGCACCTCCGTTCTCTCACAGTGTTCCCCATAGTAACCAGTCAGTATCCTCCGTTCTCTCACAGTGTTCCTCATAGTAACCAGTCAGCATCCTCAGTTCTTTCACAGTGTTCCTCATAGTAACCAGTCAGTATCCTCCGTTCTCTCACAGTGTTCCTCATAGTAACCAGTCAGTATCCTCCGTTCTCTCACAGTGTTCCTCATAGTAACCAGTCAGCATCCTCCGTTCTCTCACAGTGTTCCTCATAGTAACCAGTCAGCATCCTCAGTTCTTTCACAGTGTTCCTCATAGTAACCAGTCAGCATCCTCCGTTCTCTCACAGCGTTCCCCATAGTAATCAGTCAGCATCCTCCGTTCTCTCACAGTGTTCCCCATAGTAACCAGTCAGCATCCTCCGTTCGCTAACAGTGTTCCCCATAGTAACCAGTCAGCATCCTCCGTTCTCTCACAGTGTTCCTCATAGTAACCAGTCAGCATCCTCAGTTCTTTCACAGTGTTCCTCATAGTAACCAGTCAGCATCCTCCGTTCTCTCACAGCGTTCCCCATAGTAATCAGTCAGCATCCTCCGTTCTCTCACAGTGTTCCCCATAGTAACCAGTCAGCATCCTCAGTTCTTTCACAGTGTTCCTCATAGTAACCAGTCAGCATCCTCCGTTCTCTCACAGTGTTCCTCATAGTAACCAGTCAGCATCCCCCGTTCTCTCACAGTGTTCCCCATAGTAACCAGTCAGCATCCTCAGTTCTTTCACAGTGTTCCTCATAGTAACCAGTCAGCATCCTCCGTTCTCTCACAGCGTTCCCCATAGTAATCAGTCAGCATCCTCCGTTCTCTCACAGTGTTCCTCATAGTAACCAGTCAGCATCCTCCGTTCTCTCACAGTGTTCCCCATAGTAATCAGTCAGTCAGCATCCTCCGTTCTCTCTCAGTGTTCCCCATAGTAACCAGTCAGCATCCTCTGTTCTCTCACAGTGTTCCCCATAGTAACCAGTCAGCATCCTCCGTTCTCTGACAGTGTTTCCCATAGTAACCAGTCAGCACCTCCGTTCTCTCACAGTGTTCACCATAGTAACCAGTCAGCATCCTCTGTTCTCTCACAGTGTTCCCCATAGTAACCAGTCAGCACCTCCGTTCTCTCACAGTGTTCCTCATAGTAACCAGTCAGCATCCTCTGTTCCCTCACAGTGTTCCTCATAGTAACCAGTCAGCACCTCCGTTCTCTCACAGTGTTCTCCATAGTAACCAGTCAGCATCCTCCGTTCTCTCACAGTGTTCCTCATAGTAACCAGTCAGCATCCTCCGTTCGCTAACAGTGTTCCCCATAGTAATCAGTCAGTCAGCATCCTCCGTTCTCCCACAGTGTTCCCCATAGTAACCAGTCAGCACCTCCGTTCTCTCACAGTGTTCCTCGTAGTAACCAGTCAGCATCCTCCGTTCTCTCAAAGTGTTCCCCATAGTAACCAGTGAGCATCCTCCATTCTCTCTCAGTGTTCCCCATAGTAACCAATCAGCATCCTCCGTTCTCTCACAGTGTTCCCCATAGTAACCAGTCAGCATCCTCCGCTCTCTCTCAGTGTTCCCCATAGTAACCAGTCAGCATCCTCCGTTCTCTCGCAGTGTTCCCCTTAGTAACCAGTCAGCATCCTCCGTTCTCTCACAGTGTTCCTCGTAGTAACCAGTCAGCATCCTCCGTTCTCTCACAGTGTTCCTCATAGTAACCAGTCAGCATCCTCCGTTCTCTCACAGTGTTCCTCATAGTAACCAGTTAGCATCCTCTGTTCTCTCACAGTGTTCCTCATAGTAACCAGTTAGCATCCTTTGTTCTCTGACAGTGTTCCCCATAGTAACCAGTCATCATCCTCCGTTCTCTCACAGTGTTCCTCATAGTAACCAGTCAGCACCTCCGTTCTCTCACAGTGTTCCTCATAGTAACCAGTCAGCATCCTCTGTTCTCTCACAGTGTTCCCCATAGTAACCAGTCAGCACCTCCGTTCTCTCACAGTGTTCCTCATAGTAACCAGTCAGCATCCTCCGTTCTCTCACAGTGTTCCCCATAGTAACCAGTCAGCATCCTCCGTTCGCTAACAGTGTTCCCCATAGTAATCAGTCAGTCAGCATCCTCCGTTCTCTCACAGTGTTCCTCATAGTAACCAGTCAGCATCCTCCGTTCTCTCACAGTGTTCCCCATAGTAACCAGTCAGCACCTCCGTTCTCTCACAGTGTTCCTCATAGTAACCAGTCAGCATCCTCCGTTCTCTCACAGTGTTCCTCATAGTAACCAGTCAGCATCCTCCGTTCTCTCACAGTGTTCCTCATAGTAACCAGTCAGCATCCTCCGTTCTCTCACAGTGTTCCCCATAGTAACCAGTCAGCATCCTCTGTTCTCTCACAGTGTTCCCCATAATAACCAGTCAGCATCCTCAGTTCTCTCACAGTGTTCCTCATAGTAACCAGTCAGCACCATCGTTCTCTCTCAGTGTTCTCCATAGTAACCAGTCAGCATCCTCCGTTCTCTCACAGTGTTCCTCATAGTAACCAGTCAGCATCCTCCGTTCTCTCACAGTGTTCCTCATAGTAACCAGTCAGCATCCTCTGTTCTCTCACAGTGTTCACCATAATAACCAGTCAGCATCCTCCGTTCTCTCACAGTGTTCCTCATAGTAACCAGTCAGCATCCTCCGTTCTCTCACAGTGTTCCCCATAGTAACCAGTCAGCATCCTCCGTTCTCTCTCAGTGTTCCCCATAGTAACCAATCAGCACCTCCGTTCTCTCACAGTGTTCCTCATAGTAACCAGTCAGCATCCTCCGTTCTCTCACAGTGTTCCTCATAGTAACCAGTCAGCATCCTCTGTTCTCTCACAGTGTTCCCCATAGTAACCAGTCAGCATCCTCCGTTCTCTCACAGTGTTCCCCATAGTAACCAGTCAGCATCCTCTGTTCTCTCACAGTGTTCCTCATAGTAACCAGTCAGCACCTCCGTTCTCTCACAGTGTTCTCCATAGTAACCAGTCAGCATCCTCCGTTCTCTCACAGTGTTCCTCATAGTAACCAGTCAGCATCCTCCGTTCTCTCACAGTGTTCCTCATAGTAACCAGTCAGCATCCTCCGTTCTCTCAGTGTTCCTCATAGTAACCAGTCAGCATCCTCCGTTCTCTCACAGTGTTCCCCATAGTAACCAGTCAGCATCCTCTGTTCTCTCACAGTGTTCCCCATAATAACCAGTCAGCATCCTCAGTTCTCTCACAGTGTTCCTCATAGTAACCAGTCAGCACCATCGTTCTCTCTCAGTGTTCCCCATAGTAACCAGTCAGCATCCTCCGTTCTCTCACAGTGTTCCTCATAGTAACCAGTCAGCATCCTCCGTTCTCTCACAGTGTTCCTCATAGTAACCAGTCAGCATCCTCCGTTCTCTCACAGTGTTCCCCATAGTAACCAGTCAGCACCTCCGTTCTCTCACAGTGTTCCTCATAGTAACCAGTCAGCACCTCCGTTCTCTCACAGTGTTCCCCATAGTAACCAGTCAGTATCCTCCGTTCTCTCACAGTGTTCCTCATAGTAACCAGTCAGCATCCTCTGTTCTCTCACAGTGTTCCCCATAATAACCAGTCAGCATCCTCAGTTCTCTCACAGTGTTCCTCATAGTAACCAGTCAGCATCCTCCGTTCTCTCAGTGTTCCTCATAGTAACCAGTCAGCACCTCCGTTCTCTCACAGTGTTCCCCATAGTAACCATTCAGCATCCTCTGTTCTCTCACAGTGTTCCTCATAGTAGCCATTCAGCACCTCCGTTCTCTCACAGTGTTCTCCATAGTAACCAGTCAGCATCCTCCGTTCTCTCACAGTGTTCCTCATAGTAACCAGTCAGCATCCTCCGTTCTCTCACAGTGTTCCTCATAGTAACCAGTCAGCATCCTCCGTTCTCTCACAGTGTTCCTCATAGTAACCAGTCAGCATCCTCCGTTCTCTCACAGTGTTCCCCATAGTAACCAGTCAGCATCCTCTGTTCTCTCACAGTGTTCCCCATAATAACCAGTCAGCATCCTCAGTTCTCTCACAGTGTTCCTCATAGTAACCAGTCAGCACCATCGTTCTCTCTCAGTGTTCCCCATAGTAACCAGTCAGCATCCTCCGTTCTCTCACAGTGTTCCTCATAGTAACCAGTCAGCATCCTCCGTTCTCTCACAGTGTTCCTCATAGTAACCAGTCAGCACCTCCGTTCTCTCACAGTGTTCCCCATAGTAACCAGTCAGTATCCTCCGTTCTCTCACAGTGTTCCTCATATTAACCAGTCAGCATCCTCTGTTCTCTCACAGTGTTCCCCATAATAACCAGTCAGCATCCTCAGTTCTCTCACAGTGTTCCTCATAGTAACCAGTCAGCATCCTCCGTTCTCTCACAGTGTTCCTCATAGTAACCAGTCAGCATCCCCCGTTCTCTCACAGTGTTCCCCATAGTAACCAGTCAGCATCCTCAGTTCTTTCACAGTGTTCCTCATAGTAACCAGTCAGCATCCTCCGTTCTCTCACAGCGTTCCCCATAGTAATCAGTCAGCATCCTCCGTTCTCTCACAGTGTTCCTCATAGTAACCAGTCAGCATCCTCCGTTCTCTCACAGTGTTCCCCATAGTAATCAGTCAGTCAGCATCCTCCGTTCTCTCACAGTGTTCCCCATAGTAACCAGTCAGCACCTCCGTTCTCTCACAGTGTTCCTCGTAGTAACCAGTCAGCACCTCCGTTCTCTCACAGTGTTCCTCGTAGTAACCAGTCAGAATCCTCTGTTCTCTCACAGTGTTCCCCATAGTAACCAGTCAGCATCCTCTGTTCTCTCACAGTGTTCCCCATAGTAACCAGTCAGCATCCTCCGTTCTCTCTCAGTGTTCCCCATAGTAACCAATCAGCATCCTCCGTTCTCTCACAGTGTTCCCCATAGTAACCAGTCAGCATCCTCCGTTCTCTCTCAGTGTTCCCCATAGTAACCAGTCAGCATCCTCCGTTCTCTCTCAGTGTTCCCCATAGTAACCAGTCAGCATCCTCTGTTCTCTCACAGTGTTCCTCGTAGTAACCAGTCAGCATCCTCCGTTCTCTCACAGTGTTCCTCATAGTAATCAGTCAGTCAGCATCCTCCGTTCTCTGACAGTGTTTCCCATAGTAACCAGTCAGCACCTCCGTTCTCTCACAGTGTTCCTCATAGTAACCAGTCAGCATCCTCTGTTCTCTCACAGTGTTCCCCATAGTAACCAGTCAGCACCTCCGTTCTCTCACAGTGTTTCTCATAGTAACCAGTCAGCATCCTCTGTTCCCTCACAGTGTTCCTCATAGTAACCAGTCAGCACCTCCGTTCTCTCACAGTGTTCCTCATAGTAACCAGTCAGCACCTCCGTTCTCTCACAGTGTTCCTCATAGTAACCAGTCAGCATCCTCTGTTCTCTCACAGTGTTCCCCATAGTAACCAGTCAGCATCCTCTGTTCTCTCACAGTGTTCCTCATAGTAACCAGTCAGCACCTCCGTTCTCTCACAGTGTTCCCCATAGTAACCAGTCAGCATCCTCTGTTCTCTCATAGTGTTCCTCATAGTAACCAGTCAGCACCTCCGTTCTCTCACAGTGTTCTCCATAGTAACCAGTCAGCATCCTCCGTTCTCTCACAGTGTTCCTCATAGTAACCAGTCAGCATCCTCCGTTCGCTAACAGTGTTCCCCATAGTAATCAGTCAGTCAGCATCCTCCGTTCTCCCACAGTGTTCCCCATAGTAACCAGTCAGCACCTCCGTTCTCTCACAGTGTTCCCCGTAGTAACCAGTCAGCATCCTCCGTTCTCTCAAAGTGTTCCCCATAGTAACCAGTGAGCATCCTCCATTCTCTCTCAGTGTTCCCCATAGTAACCAATCAGCATCCTCCGTTCTCTCACAGTGTTCCTCATAGTAACCAGTCAGCACCTCCGTTCTCTCACAGTGTTCCCCATAGTAACCAGTCAGTATCCTCCGTTCTCTCACAGTGTTCCTCATAGTAACCAGTCAGCATCCTCCGTTCTCTCACAGTGTTCCTCGTAGTAACCAGTCAGCATCCTCCGTTCTCTCACAGTGTTCCTCATAGTAACCAGTCAGCATCCTTCGTTCTCTCACAGTGTTCCTCATAGTAACCAGTTAGCATCCTCCGTTCTCTCACAGTGTTCCTCATAGTAACCAGTTAGCATCCTTTGTTCTCTGACAGTGTTCCCCATAGTAACCAGTCATCATCCTCTGTTCTCTCACAGTGTTCCTCATAGTAACCAGTCAGCACCTCCGTTCTCTCACAGTGTTCCTCATAGTAACCAGTCAGCATCCTCTGTTCTCTCACAGTGTTCCCCATAGTAACCAGTCAGCACCTCCGTTCTCTCACAGTGTTC
The DNA here is from genome assembly GCA_037952835.1 of Lithobates septentrionalis. Taxonomy (NCBI): domain Eukaryota; kingdom Metazoa; phylum Chordata; class Amphibia; order Anura; family Ranidae; genus Lithobates; species Lithobates septentrionalis. The sequence continues at coordinate 1,164,097 of JBBDGP010002253.1, forward strand.
CTCATAGTAACCAGTCAGCATCCTCCGTTCTCTCACAGTGTTCCCCATAGTAACCAGTCAGCACCTTCGTTCTCTCACAGTGTTCCTCATAGTAACCAGTCAGCATCCTCCGTTCACTCACAGTGTTCCTCATAGTAACCAGTCAGCATCCTCTGTTCTCTCACAGTGTTCACCATAGTAACCAGTCAGCATCCTCCGTTCTCTCACAGTGTTCCTCATAGTAACCAGTCAGCATCCTCCGTTCGCTAACAGTGTTCCCCATAGTAATCAGTCAGTCAGCATCCTCCGTTCTCCCACAGTGTTCCCCATAGTAACCAGTCAGCACCTCCGTTCTCTCACAGTGTTCCCCATAGTAACCAGTCAGCATCCTCCGTTCACTCACAGTGTTCCTCATAGTAACCAGTCAGCACCTCCGTTCTCTCACAGTGTTCTCCATAGTAACCAGTCAGCATCCTCCGTTCTCTCACAGTGTTCCTCATAGTAACCAGTCAGCATCCTCCGTTCGCTAACAGTGTTCCCCATAGTAATCAGTCAGTCAGCATCCTCCGTTCTCCCACAGTGTTCCCCATAGTAACCAGTCAGCACCTCCGTTCTCTCACAGTGTTCCCCGTAGTAACCAGTCAGCATCCTCCGTTCTCTCAAAGTGTTCCCCATAGTAACCAGTGAGCATCCTCCATTCTCTCTCAGTGTTCCCCATAGTAACCAATCAGCATCCTCCGTTCTCTCACAGTGTTCCTCATAGTAACCAGTCAGCACCTCCGTTCTCTCACAGTGTTCCCCATAGTAACCAGTCAGTATCCTCCGTTCTCTCACAGTGTTCCTCATAGTAACCAGTCAGCATCCTCCGTTCTCTCACAGTGTTCCTCATAGTAACCAGTCAGCATCCTTCGTTCTCTCACAGTGTTCCTCATAGTAACCAGTTAGCATCCTCCGTTCTCTCACAGTGTTCCTCATAGTAACCAGTTAGCATCCTTTGTTCTCTGACAGTGTTCCCCATAGTAACCAGTCATCATCCTCTGTTCTCTCACAGTGTTCCTCATAGTAACCAGTCAGCACCTCCGTTCTCTCACAGTGTTCCTCATAGTAACCAGTCAGCATCCTCTGTTCTCTCACAGTGTTCCCCATAGTAACCAGTCAGCACCTCCGTTCTCTCACAGTGTTCCTCATAGTAACCAGTCTGCATCCTCCGTTCTCTCACAGTGTTCCCCATAGTAACCAGTCAGCACCTTCGTTCTCTCACAGTGTTCCTCATAGTAACCAGTCAGCATCCTCCGTTCACTCACAGTGTTCCTCATAGTAACCAGTCAGCATCCTCTGTTCTCTCACAGTGTTCACCATAATAACCAGTCAGCATCCTCCGTTCTCTCACAGTGTTCCTCATAGTAACCAGTCAGCATCCTCCGTTCTCTCACAGTGTTCCCCATAGTAACCAGTCAGCATCCTCCGTTCTCTCACAGTGTTCCCCATAGTAACCAGTCAGCATCCTCCGTTCTCTCACAGTGTTCCCCATAGTAACCAGTCAGCATCCTCTGTTCTCTCACAGTGTTCCCCATAGTAACCAGTCAGCATCCTCCGTTCTCTCACAGTGTTCCTCATAGTAACCAGTCAGCATCCTCTGTTCTCTCACAGTGTTCCTCATAGTAACCAGTCAGCACCTCCGTTCTCTCACAGTGTTCCTCATAGTAACCAGTCAGCACCTCCGTTCTCTCACAGTGTTCCTCATAGTAACCAGTCAGCATCCTCTGTTCTCTCACAGTGTTCCCCATAGTAACCAGTCAGCATCCTCTGTTCTCTCACAGTGTTCCTCATAGTAACCAGTCAGCACCTCCGTTCTCTCACAGTGTTCCCCATAGTAACCAGTCAGCATCCTCTGTTCTCTCACAGTGTTCCTCATAGTAACCAGTCAGCACCTCCGTTCTCTCACAGTGTTCTCCATAGTAACCAGTCAGCATCCTCCGTTCTCTCACAGTGTTCCTCATAGTAACCAGTCAGCATCCTCTGTTCTCTCACAGTGTTCCCCATAATAACCAGTCAGCATCCTCAGTTCTCTCACAGTGTTCCTCATAGTAACCAGTCAGCACCATCGTTCTCTCTCAGTGTTCCCCATAGTAACCAGTCAGCATCCTCCGTTCTCTCACAGTGTTCCTCATAGTAACCAGTCAGCATCATCCGTTCTCTCACAGTGTTCCTCATAGTAACCAGTCAGCATCCTCCATTCTCTCACAGTGTTCCTCATAGTAACCAGTCAGCATCCTCCGTTCTCTCACAGTGTTCCCCATAGTAACCAGTCAGCACCTCCGTTCTCTCACAGTGTTCCTCATAGTAACCAGTCAGCATCCTCCGTTCTCTCAGTGTTCCCCATAGTAACCAGTTAGTATCCTCCGTTCTCTCACAGTGTTCCCCATAGTAACCAGTCAGTATCCTCCATTCTCTCACAGTGTTCCTCATAGTAACCAGTCAGCATCCTCTGTTCTCTCACAGTGTTCCCCATAATAACCAGTCAGCATCCTCAGTTCTCTCAGTGTTCCTCATAGTAACCAGTCAGCATCCTCCGTTCTCTCACAGTGTTCCTCATAGTAACCAGTCAGCATCCTCCGTTCTCTCACAGTGTTCCTCATAGTAACCAGTCAGCATCCTCCGTTCTCTCACAGTGTTCCCCATAGTAACCAGTCAGCACCTCCGTTCTCTCACAGTGTTCCTCATAGTAACCAGTCAGCACCTCCGTTCTCTCACAGTGTTCCCCATAGTAACCAGTCAGTATCCTCCGTTCTCTCACAGTGTTCCTCATAGTAACCAGTCAGCATCCTCAGTTCTTTCACAGTGACCCTCATAGTAACCAGTCAGTATCCTCCGTTCTCTCACAGTGTTCCTCATAGTAACCAGTCAGTATCCTCCGTTCTCTCACAGTGTTCCTCATAGTAACCAGTCAGCATCCTCTGTTCTCTCACAGTGTTCCTCATAGTAACCAGTCAGCATCCTCAGTTCTTTCACAGTGTTCCTCATAGTAACCAGTCAGCATCCTCCGTTCTCTCACAGCGTTCCCCATAGTAATCAGTCAGCATCCTCCGTTCTCTCACAGTGTTCCCCATAGTAACCAGTCAGCATCCTCCGTTCGCTAACAGTGTTCCCCATAGTAACCAATCAGCATCCTCCGTTCTCTCAAAGTGTTCCCCATAGTAACCAGTGAGCATCCTCCATTCTCTCTCAGTGTTCCCCATAGTAACCAATCAGCATCCTCCGTTCTCTCACAGTGTTCCTCATAGTAACCAGTCAGCACCTCCGTTCTCTCACAGTGTTCCCCATAGTAACCAGTCAGTATCCTCCGTTCTCTCACAGTGTTCCTCATAGTAACCAGTCAGCATCCTCCGTTCTCTCACAGTGTTCCTCGTAGTAACCAGTCAGCATCCTCCGTTCTCTCACAGTGTTCCTCATAGTAACCAGTTAGCATCCTCCGTTCTCTCACAGTGTTCCTCATAGTAACCAGTTAGCATCCTTTGTTCTCTGACAGTGTTCCCCATAGTAACCAGTCATCATCCTCCGTTCTCTCACAGTGTTCCTCATAGTAACCAGTCAGCACCTCCGTTCTCTCACAGTGTTCCTCATAGTAACCAGTCAGCATCCTCTGTTCTCTCACAGTGTTCCCCATAGTAACCAGTCAGCACCTCCGTTCTCTCACAGTGTTCCTCATAGTAACCAGTCAGCATCCTCCGTTCTCTCACAGTGTTCCCCATAGTAACCAGTCAGCACCTTCGTTCTCTCACAGTGTTCCTCATAGTAACCAGTCAGCATCCTCCGTTCTCTCACAGTGTTCCTCATAGTAACCAGTCAGCATCCTCTGTTCTCTCACAGTGTTCACCATAATAACCAGTCAGCATCCTCCGTTCTCTCACAGTGTTCCTCATAGTAACCAGTCAGCATCCTCCGTTCTCTCACAGTGTTCCCCATAGTAACCAGTCAGCATCCTCCGTTCTCTCTCAGTGTTCCCCATAGTAACCAGTCAGCACCTCCGTTCTCTCACAGTGTTCCTCATAGTAACCAGTCAGCATCCTCTGTTCTCTCACAGTGTTCCCCATAGTAACCAGTCAGCATCCTCCGTTCTCTCACAGTGTTCCTCATAGTAACCAGTCAGCATCCTCTGTTCTCTCACAGTGTTCCTCATAGTAACCAGTCAGCATCCTCCGTTCTCTCACAGTGTTCCCCATAGTAACCAGTCAGCATCCTCTGTTCTCTCACAGTGTTCCCCATAGTAACCAGTCAGCACCTCCGTTCTCTCACAGTGTTCCTCATAGTAACCAGTCAGTATCCTCCGTTCTCTCACAGTGTTCCTCATAGTAACCAGTCAGCATCCTCCGTTCTCTCACAGTGTTCCTCGTAGTAACCAGTCAGCATCCTCCGTTCTCTCACAGTGTTCCTCATAGTAACCAGTCAGCATCCTTCGTTCTCTCACAGTGTTCCTCATAGTAACCAGTCAGCATCCTCCGTTCTCTCACAGTGTTCCTCATAGTAACCAGTCAGCATCCTCTGTTCTCTCACAGTGTTCACCATAATAACCAGTCAGCATCCTCCGTTCTCTCACAGTGTTCCTCATAGTAACCAGTCAGCATCCTCCGTTCTCTCACAGTGTTCCCCATAGTAACCAGTCAGCATCCTCCGTTCTCTCTCAGTGTTCCCCATAGTAACCAGTCAGCACCTCCGTTCTCTCACAGTGTTCCTCATAGTAACCAGTCAGCATCCTCTGTTCTCTCACAGTGTTCCCCATAGTAACCAGTCAGCATCCTCCGTTCTCTCACAGTGTTCCTCATAGTAACCAGTCAGCATCCTCTGTTCTCTCACAGTGTTCCTCATAGTAACCAGTCAGCACCTCCGTTCTCTCACAGTGTTCCTCATAGTAACCAGTCAGCACCTCCGTTCTCTCACAGTGTTCCTCATAGTAACCAGTCAGCATCCTCTGTTCTCTCACAGTGTTCCTCATAGTAACCAGTCAGCACCTCCGTTCTCTCACAGTGTTCCCCATAGTAACCAGTCAGCATCCTCTGTTCTCTCACAGTGTTCCTCATAGTAGCCATTCAGCACCTCCGTTCTCTCACAGTGTTCTCCATAGTAACCAGTCAGCATCCTCCGTTCTCTCACAGTGTTCCTCATAGTAACCAGTCAGCATCCTCCGTTCTCTCACAGTGTTCCTCATAGTAACCAGTCAGCATTCTCCGTTCTCTCACAGTGTTCCTCATAGTAACCAGTCAGCATCCTCCGTTCTCTCACAGTGTTCCCCATAGTAACCAGTCAGCATCCTCTGTTCTCTCACAGTGTTCCCCATAATAACCAGTCAGCATCCTCAGTTCTCTCACAGTGTTCCTCATAGTAACCAGTCAGCACCATCGTTCTCTCTCAGTGTTCCCCATAGTAACCAGTCAGCATCCTCCGTTCTCTCACAGTGTTCCTCATAGTAACCAGTCAGCATCCTCCGTTCTCTCACAGTGTTTCTCATAGTAACCAGTCAGCACCTCCGTTCTCTCACAGTGTTCCCCATAGTAACCAGTCAGTATCCTCCGTTCTCTCACAGTGTTCCTCATAGTAACCAGTCAGCATCCTCTGTTCTCTCACAGTGTTCCCCATAATAACCAGTCAGCATCCTCAGTTCTCTCACAGTGTTCCTCATAGTAACCAGTCAGCATCCTCCGTTCTCTCACAGTGTTCCTCATAGTAACCAGTCAGCATCCCCCGTTCTCTCACAGTGTTCCCCATAGTAACCAGTCAGCATCCTCAGTTCTTTCACAGTGTTCCTCATAGTAACCAGTCAGCATCCTCCGTTCTCTCACAGCGTTCCCCATAGTAATCAGTCAGTCAGCATCCTCCGTTCTCTCACAGTGTTCCCCATAGTAACCAGTCAGCACCTCCGTTCTCTCACAGTGTTCCTCGTAGTAACCAGTCAGCACCTCCGTTCTCTCACAGTGTTCCTCGTAGTAACCAGTCAGAATCCTCTGTTCTCTCACAGTGTTCCCCATAGTAACCAGTCAGCATCCTCTGTTCTCTCACAGTGTTCCCCATAGTAACCAGTCAGCATCCTCCGTTCTCTCTCAGTGTTCCCCATAGTAACCAATCAGCATCCTCCGTTCTCTCACAGTGTTCCCCATAGTAACCAGTCAGCATCCTCCGTTCTCTCTCAGTGTTCCCCATAGTAACCAGTCAGCATCCTCCGTTCTCTCTCAGTGTTCCCCATAGTAACCAGTCAGCATCCTCTGTTCTCTCACAGTGTTCCTCGTAGTAACCAGTCAGCATCCTCCGTTCTCTCACAGTGTTCCTCATAGTAATCAGTCAGTCAGCATCCTCCGTTCTCTGACAGTGTTTCCCATAGTAACCAGTCAGCACCTCCGTTCTCTCACAGTGTTCCTCATAGTAACCAGTCAGCATCCTCTGTTCTCTCACAGTGTTCCCCATAGTAACCAGTCAGCACCTCCGTTCTCTCACAGTGTTTCTCATAGTAACCAGTCAGCATCCTCTGTTCCCTCACAGTGTTCCTCATAGTAACCAGTCAGCACCTCCGTTCTCTCACAGTGTTCCTCATAGTAACCAGTCAGCACCTCCGTTCTCTCACAGTGTTCCTCATAGTAACCAGTCAGCATCCTCTGTTCTCTCACAGTGTTCCCCATAGTAACCAGTCAGCATCCTCTGTTCTCTCACAGTGTTCCTCATAGTAACCAGTCAGCACCTCCGTTCTCTCACAGTGTTCCCCATAGTAACCAGTCAGCATCCTCTGTTCTCTCACAGTGTTCCTCATAGTAACCAGTCAGCACCTCCGTTCTCTCACAGTGTTCTCCATAGTAACCAGTCAGCATCCTCCGTTCTCTCACAGTGTTCCTCATAGTAACCAGTCAGCATCCTCCGTTCGCTAACAGTTTTCCCCATAGTAATCAGTCAGTCAGCATCCTCCGTTCTCCCACAGTGTTCCCCATAGTAACCAGTCAGCACCTCCGTTCTCTCACAGTGTTCCTCGTAGTAACCAGTCAGCATCCTCCGTTCTCTCAAAGTGTTCCCCATAGTAACCAGTGAGCATCCTCCATTCTCTCTCAGTGTTCCCCATAGTAACCAATCAGCATCCTCCGTTCTCTCACAGTGTTCCTCATAGTAACCAGTCAGCACCTCCGTTCTCTCACAGTGTTCCCCATAGTAACCAGTCAGTATCCTCCGTTCTCTCACAGTGTTCCTCATAGTAACCAGTCAGCATCCTCCGTTCTCTCACAGTGTTCCTCGTAGTAACCAGTCAGCATCCTCCGTTCTCTCACAGTGTTCCTCATAGTAACCAGTCAGCATCCTTCGTTCTCTCACAGTGTTCCTCATAGTAACCAGTTAGCATCCTCCGTTCTCTCACAGTGTTCCTCATAGTAACCAGTTAGCATCCTTTGTTCTCTGACAGTGTTCCCCATAGTAACCAGTCATCATCCTCCGTTCTCTCACAGTGTTCCTCATAGTAACCAGTCAGCACCTCCGTTCTCTCACAGTGTTCCTCATAGTAACCAGTCAGCATCCTCTGTTCTCTCACAGTGTTCCCCATAGTAACCAGTCAGCACCTCCGTTCTCTCACAGTGTTCCTCATAGTAACCAGTCAGCATCCTCCGTTCTCTCACAGTGTTCCCCATAGTAACCAGTCAGCACCTTCGTTCTCTCACAGTGTTCCTCATAGTAACCAGTCAGCATCCTCCGTTCTCTCACAGTGTTCCTCATAGTAACCAGTCAGCATCCTCTGTTCTCTCACAGTGTTCACCATAATAACCAGTCAGCATCCTCCGTTCTCTCACAGTGTTCCTCATAGTAACCAGTCAGCATCCTCCGTTCTCTCACAGTGTTCCCCATAGTAACCAGTCAGCATCCTCCGTTCTCTCTCAGTGTTCCCCATAGTAACCAGTCAGCACCTCCGTTCTCTCACAGTGTTCCTCATAGTAACCAGTCAGCATCCTCTGTTCTCTCACAGTGTTCCCCATAGTAACCAGTCAGCATCCTCCGTTCTCTCACAGTGTTCCTCATAGTAACCAGTCAGCATCCTCTGTTCTCTCACAGTGTTCCTCATAGTAACCAGTCAGCACCTCCGTTCTCTCACAGTGTTCCTTATAGTAACCAGTCAGCACCTCCGTTCTCTCACAGTGATCCTCATAGTAACCAGTCAGCATCCTCTGTTCTCTCACAGTGTTCCCCATAGTAACCAGTCAGCATCCTCCGTTCTCTCACAGTGTTCCTCATAGTAACCAGTCAGCATCCTCTGTTCTCTCACAGTGTTCCTCATAGTAACCAGTCAGCACCTCCGTTCTCTCACAGTGTTCCTCATAGTAACCAGTCAGCACCTCCGTTCTCTCACAGTGTTCCTCATAGTAACCAGTCAGCATCCTCCGTTCTCTCACAGTGTTCCTCATAGTAACCAGTCAGCATCCTCCGTTCTCTCACAGTGTTCCTCATAGTAACCAGTCAGCATCCTCCGTTCTCTCACAGTGTTCCCCATAGTAACCAGTCAGCATCCTCTGTTCTCTCACAGTGTTCCCCATAATAACCAGTCAGCATCCTCAGTTCTCTCACAGTGTTCCTCATAGTAACCAGTCAGCACCATCGTTCTCTCTCAGTGTTCCCCATAGTAACCAGTCAGCATCCTCCGTTCTCTCACAGTGTTCCTCATAGTAACCAGTCAGCATCCTCCGTTCTCTCACAGTGTTCCTCATAGTAACCAGTCAGCACCTCCGTTCTCTCACAGTGTTCCCCATAGTAACCAGTCAGTATCCTCCGTTCTCTCACAGTGTTCCTCATAGTAACCAGTCAGCATCCTCTGTTCTCTCACAGTGTTCCCCATAATAACCAGTCAGCATCCTCAGTTCTCTCACAGTGTTCCTCATAGTAACCAGTCAGCATCCTCCGTTCTCTCACAGTGTTCCTCATAGTAACCAGTCAGCATCCTCCGTTCTCTCACAGTGTTCCTCATAGTAACCAGTCAGCATCCTCCGTTCTCTCACAGTGTTCCCCATAGTAACCAGTCAGCACCTCTGTTCTCTCACAGTGTTCCTCATAGTAACCAGTCAGCACCTCCGTTCTCTCACAGTGTTCCCCATAGTAACCAGTCAGCATCCTCTGTTCTCTCACAGTGTTCCTCATAGTAACCAGTCAGCATCCTCAGTTCTTTCACAGTGTTCCTCATAGTAACCAGTCAGCATCCTCCGTTCTCTCACAGCGTTCCCCATAGTAATCAGTCAGCATCCTCCGTTCTCTCACAGTGTTCCCCATAGTAACCAGTCAGCATCCTCCGTTCGCTAACAGTGTTCCCCATAGTAACCAGTCAGCATCCTCCGTTCTCTCACAGTGTTCCTCATAGTAACCAGTCAGCATCCTCAGTTCTTTCACAGTGTTCCTCATAGTAACCAGTCAGCATCCTCCGTTCTCTCACAGCGTTCCCCATAGTAATCAGTCAGCATCCTCCGTTCTCTCACAGTGTTCCCCATAGTAACCAGTCAGCATCCTCAGTTCTTTCACAGTGTTCCTCATAGTAACCAGTCAGCATCCTCCGTTCTCTCACAGTGTTCCTCATAGTAACCAGTCAGCATCCTCCGTTCTCTCACAGTGTTCCCCATAGTAACCAGTCAGCATCCTCAGTTCTTTCACAGTGTTCCTCATAGTAACCAGTCAGCATCCTCCGTTCTCTCACAGCGTTCCCCATAGTAATCAGTCAGCATCCTCCGTTCTCTCACAGTGTTCCTCATAGTAACCAGTCAGCATCCTCAGTTCTCTCACAGTGTTCCTCATAGTAACCAGTCAGCATCCTCCGTTCTCTCACAGTGTTCCCCATAGTAATCAGTCAGCATCCTCAGTTCTTTCACAGTGTTTCCCATAGTAATCAGTCAGCATCCTCCGTTCTCTCACAGTGTTCCCCATAGTAACCAGTCAGCATCCTCTGTTCTCTCACAGTGTTCCCCATAGTAACCAGTCAGCATCCTCCGTTCTCTGACAGTGTTCCTCATAGTAACCAGTCAGCATCCTCCGTTCTCTCACAGTGTTCCTCATAGTAACCAGTCAGCATCCTCCGTTCTCTCACAGTGTTCCTCATAGTAACCAGTCAGCATCCTCCGTTCTCTCACAGTGTTCCCCATAGTAACCAGTCAGCATCCTCTGTTCTCTCACAGTGTTCCCCATAGTAACCAGTCAGCACCATCGTTCTCTCTCAGTGTTCCCCATAGTAACCAGTCAGCATCCTCCGTTCTCTCACAGTGTTCCTCATAGTAACCAGTCAGCATCCTCCGTTCTCTCACAGTGTTCCTCATAGTAACCAGTCAGCACCTCCGTTCTCTCACAGTGTTCCCCATAGTAACCAGTCAGTATCCTCCGTTCTCTCACAGTGTTCCCCATAGTAACCAGTCAGCATCCTCAGTTCTTTCACAGTGTTCCTCATAGTAACCAGTCAGCATCCTCCGTTCTCTCACAGCGTTCCCCATAGTAATCAGTCAGCATCCTCCGTTCTCTCACAGTGTTCCTCATAGTAACCAGTCAGCATCCTCAGTTCTCTCACAGTGTTCCTCATAGTAACCAGTCAGCATCCTCCGTTCTCTCACAGTGTTCCCCATAGTAATCAGTCAGCATCCTCAGTTCTTTCACAGTGTTTCCCATAGTAATCAGTCAGCATCCTCCGTTCTCTCACAGTGTTCCCCATAGTAACCAGTCAGCATCCTCCGTTCTCTCACAGTGTTCCTCATAGTAACCAGTCAGCATCCTCCGTTCCCTCACAGTTTTCCTCATAGTAACCAGTCAGCATCCTCTGTTCTCTCACAGTGTTCCCCATAGTAACCAGTCAGCATCCTCCGTTCTCTCACAGTGTTCCTCATAGTAACCAGTCAGCATCCTCCGTTCTCTCACAGTGTTCCTCATAGTAACCAGTCAGCACCTCCATTCTCCCACAGTGTTCCCCATAGTAACCAGTCAGCATCCTCTGTTCTCTCACAGTGTTCCTCATAGTAACCAGTCAGCACCTCCGTTCTCTCACAGTGTTCTCCATAGTAACCAGTCAGCATCCTCCGTTCTCTCACAGTGTTCCTCATAGTAACCAGTCAGCATCCTCCGTTCTCTCACAGTGTTCCTCATAGTAACCAGTCAGCATCCTCCGTTCTCTCACAGTGTTCCTCATAGTAACCAGTCAGCATCCTCCATTCTCTCACAGTGTTCCCCATAGTAACCAGTCAGCATCCTCTGTTCTCTCACAGTGTTCCCCATAATAACCAGTCAGCATCCTCAGTTCTCTCACAGTGTTCCTCATAGTAACCAGTCAGCACCATCGTTCTCTCTCAGTGTTCCCCATAGTAACCAGTCAGCATCCTCAGTTCTCTCACAGTGTTCCTCATAGTAACCAGTCAGCATCCTCCGTTCTCTCACAGTGTTCCTCATAGTAACCAGTCAGCATCCTCCGTTCTCTCAGTGTTCCTCATAGTAACCAGTCAGCATCCTCCGTTCTTTCACAGTGTTCCCCATAGTAACCAGTCAGCACCTCTGTTCTCTCACAGTGTTCCTCATAGTAACCAGTCAGCACCTCCGTTCTCTCACAGTGTTCCCCATAGTAACCAGTCAGTATCCTCCGTTCTCTCACAGTGTTCCTCATAGTAACCAGTCAGCATCTTCAGTTCTTTCACAGTGTTCCTCATAGTAACCAGTCAGCATCCTCCGTTCTCTCACAGCGTTCCCCATAGTAATCAGTCAGCATCCTCCGTTCTCTCACAGTGTTCCCCATAGTAACCAGTCAGCATCCTCCGTTCGCTAACAGTGTTCCCCATAGTAACCAGTCAGCATCCTCCGTTCTCTCACAGTGTTCCTCATAGTAACCAGTCAGCATCCTCAGTTCTTTCACAGTGTTCCCCATAGTAACCAGTCAGCATCCTCCGTTCTCTCACAGCGTTCCCCATAGTAATCAGTCAGCATCCTCCGTTCTCTCACAGTGTTCCCCATAGTAACCAGTCAGCATCCTCAGTTCTTTCACAGTGTTCCTCATAGTAACCAGTCAGCATCCTCCGTTCTCTCACAGTGTTCCTCATAGTAACCAGTCAGCATCCTCCGTTCTCTCACAGTGTTCCCCATAGTAACCAGTCAGCATCCTCATTTCTTTCACAGTGTTCCTCATAGTAACCAGTCAGCATCCTCCGTTCTCTCACAGCGTTCCCCATAGTAATCAGTCAGCATCCTCCGTTCTCTCACAGTGTTCCTCATAGTAACCAGTCAGCATCCTCCGTTCTCTCACAGTGTTCCTCATAGTAACCAGTCAGCATCCTCCGTTCTCTCACAGTGTTCCTCATAGTAACCAGTCAGCACCTCCGTTCTCTCACAGTGTTCCCCATAGTAACCAGTCAGTATCCTCCGTTCTCTCACAGTGTTCCTCATAGTAACCAGTCAGCATCCTCTGTTCTCTCACAGTGTTCCCCATAATAACCAGTCAGCATCCTCAGTTCTCTCACAGTGTTCCTCATAGTAACCAGTCAGCATCCTCCGTTCTCTCACAGTGTTCCCCATAGTAATCAGTCAGCATCCTCAGTTCTTTCACAGTGTTTCCCATAGTAATCAGTCAGCATCCTCCGTTCTCTCACAGTGTTCCGCATAGTAACCAGTCAGCATCCTCCGTTCTCTCACAGTGTTCCTCATAGTAACCAGTCAGCATCCTCCGTTCTCTCACAGTGTTCCTCATAGTAACCAGTTAGCATCCTTTGTTCTCTGACAGTGTTCCCCATAGTAACCAGTCATCATCCTCCGTTCTCTCACAGTGTTCCTCATAGTAACCAGTCAGCACCTCCGTTCTCTCACAGTGTTCCTCATAGTAACCAGTCAGCATCCTCTGTTCTCTCACAGTGTTCCCCATAGTAACCAGTCAGCACCTCCGTTCTCTCACAGTGTTCCTCATAGTAACCAGTCAGCATCCTCCGTTCTCTCACAGTGTTCCCCATAGTAACCAGTCAGCACCTTCGTTCTCTCACAGTGTTCCCCATAGTAACCAGTCAGCATCCTCCGTTCTCTCACAGTGTTCCTCATAGTAACCAGTCAGCATCCTCTGTTCTCTCACAGTGTTCCCCATAGTAACCAGTCAGCATCCTCCGTTCTCTCTCAGTGTTCCCCATAGTAACCAGTCAGCACCTCCGTTCTCTCACAGTGTTCCTCATAGTAACCAGTCAGCATCCTCTGTTCTCTCACAGTGTTCCCCATAGTAACCAGTCAGCATCCTCCGTTCTCTCACAGTGTTCCTCATAGTAACCAGTCAGCATCCTCTGTTCTCTCACAGTGTTCCTCATAGTAACCAGTCAGCACCTCCGTTCTCTCACAGTGTTCCTCATAGTAACCAGTCAGCACCTCCGTTCTCTCACAGTGTTCCTCATAGTAACCAGTCAGCATCCTCTGTTCTCTCACAGTGTTCCTCATAATAACCAGTCAGCACCTCCGTTCTCTCACAGTGTTCCCCATAGTAACCAGTCAGCATCCTCTGTTCTCTCACAGTGTTCCTCATAGTAACCAGTCAGCACCTCCGTTCTCTCACAGTGTTCTCCATAGTAACCAGTCAGCATCCTCCGTTCTCTCACAGTGTTCCTCATAGTAACCAGTCAGCATCCTCCGTTCTCTCACAGTGTTCCTCATAGTAACCAGTCAGCATCCTCCGTTCTCTCACAGTGTTCCTCATAGTAACCAGTCAGCATCCTCCGTTCTCTCACAGTGTTCCCCATAGTAACCAGTCAGCATCCTCTGTTCTCTCACAGTGTTCCCCATAATAACCAGTCAGCATCCTCAGTTCTCTCACAGTGTTCCTCATAGTAACCAGTCAGCACCATCGTTCTCTCTCAGTGTTCCCCATAGTAACCAGTCAGCATCCTCCGTTCTCTCACAGTGTTCCTCATAGTAACCAGTCAGCATCCTCCGTTCTCTCACAGTGTTCCTCATAGTAACCAGTCAGCACCTCCGTTCTCTCACAGTGTTCCCCATAGTAACCAGTCAGTATCCTCCGTTCTCTCACAGTGTTCCTCATAGTAACCAGTCAGCATCCTCTGTTCTCTCACAGTGTTCCCCATAATAACCAGTCAGCATCCTCAGTTCTCTCACAGTGTTCCTCATAGTAACCAGTCAGCATCCTCCGTTCTCTCACAGTGTTCCTCATAGTAACCAGTCAGCATCCCCCGTTCTCTCACAGTGTTCCCCATAGTAACCAGTCAGCATCCTCAGTTCTTTCACAGTGTTCCTCATAGTAACCAGTCAGCATCCTCCGTTCTCTCACAGCGTTCCCCATAGTAATCAGTCAGTCAGCATCCTCCGTTCTCTCACAGTGTTCCCCATAGTAACCAGTCAGCATCCTCCGTTCTCTCACAGTGTTCCTCATAGTAACCAGTCAGCATCCTCCGTTCTCTCACAGTGTTCCTCATAGTAACCAGTCAGCACCTCCGTTCTCTCACAGTGTTCCCCATAGTAACCAGTCAGTATCCTCCGTTCTCTCACAGTGTTCCTCATAGTAACCAGTCAGCATCCTCTGTTCTCTCACAGTGTTCCCCATAATAACCAGTCAGCATCCTCAGTTCTCTCACAGTGTTCCTCATAGTAACCAGTCAGCATCCTCCGTTCTCTCACAGTGTTCCTCATAGTAACCAGTCAGCATCCTCTGTTCTCTCACAGTGTTCCCCATAATAACCAGTCAGCATCCTCAGTTCTCTCACAGTGTTCCTCATAGTAACCAGTCAGCATCCTCCGTTCTCTCACAGTGTTCCTCATAGTAACCAGTCAGCATCCTCCGTTCTCTCACAGTGTTCCCCATAGTAACCAGTCAGCACCTCTGTTCTCTCACAGTGTTCCTCATAGTAACCAGTCAGCACCTCCGTTCTCTCACAGTGTTCCCCATAGTAACCAGTCAGCATCCTCTGTTCTCTCACAGTGTTCCTCATAGTAACCAGTCAGCATCCTCAGTTCTTTCACAGTGTTCCTCATAGTAACCAGTCAGCATCCTCCGTTCTCTCACAGCGTTCCCCATAGTAATCAGTCAGCATCCTCCGTTCTCTCACAGTGTTCCCCATAGTAACCAGTCAGCATCCTCCGTTCGCTAACAGTGTTCCCCATAGTAACCAGTCAGCATCCTCCGTTCTCTCACAGTGTTCCTCATAGTAACCAGTCAGCATCCTCAGTTCTTTCACAGTGTTCCTCATAGTAACCAGTCAGCATCCTCCGTTCTCTCACAGCGTTCCCCATAGTAATCAGTCAGCATCCTCCGTTCTCTCACAGTGTTCCCCATAGTAACCAGTCAGCATCCTCAGTTCTTTCACAGTGTTCCTCATAGTAACCAGTCAGCATCCTCCGTTCTCTCACAGTGTTCCTCATAGTAACCAGTCAGCATCCTCCGTTCTCTCACAGTGTTCCCCATAGTAACCAGTCAGCATCCTCAGTTCTTTCACAGTGTTCCTCATAGTAACCAGTCAGCATCCTCCGTTCTCTCACAGCGTTCCCCATAGTAATCAGTCAGCATCCTCCGTTCTCTCACAGTGTTCCTCATAGTAACCAGTCAGCATCCTCAGTTCTCTCACAGTGTTCCTCATAGTAACCAGTCAGCATCCTCCGTTCTCTCACAGTGTTCCCCATAGTAATCAGTCAGCATCCTCAGTTCTTTCACAGTGTTTCCCATAGTAATCAGTCAGCATCCTCCGTTCTCTCACAGTGTTCCCCATAGTAACCAGTCAGCATCCTCTGTTCTCTCACAGTGTTCCCCATAGTAACCAGTCAGCATCCTCCGTTCTCTCACAGTGTTCCTCATAGTAACCAGTCAGCATCCTCCGTTCTCTCACAGTGTTCCTCATAGTAACCAGTCAGCATCCTCCGTTCTCTCACAGTGTTCCTCATAGTAACCAGTCAGCATCCTCCGTTCTCTCACAGTGTTCCCCATAGTAACCAGTCAGCATCCTCTGTTCTCTCACAGTGTTCCCCATAATAACCAGTCAGCATCCTCAGTTCTCTCACAGTGTTCCTCATAGTAACCAGTCAGCACCATCGTTCTCTCTCAGTGTTCCCCATAGTAACCAGTCAGCATCCTCCGTTCTCTCACAGTGTTCCTCATAGTAACCAGTCAGCATCCTCCGTTCTCTCACAGTGTTCCTCATAGTAACCAGTCAGCACCTCCGTTCTCTCACAGTGTTCCCCATAGTAACCAGTCAGTATCCTCCGTTCTCTCACAGTGTTCCCCATAGTAACCAGTCAGCATCCTCAGTTCTTTCACAGTGTTCCTCATAGTAACCAATCAGCATCCTCCGTTCTCTCACAGCGTTCCCCATAGTAATCAGTCAGCATCCTCCGTTCTCTCACAGTGTTCCTCATAGTAACCAGTCAGCATCCTCAGTTCTCTCACAGTGTTCCTCATAGTAACCAGTCAGCATCCTCCGTTCTCTCACAGTGTTCCCCATAGTAATCAGTCAGCATCCTCAGTTCTTTCACAGTGTTTCCCATAGTAATCAGTCAGCATCCTCCGTTCTCTCACAGTGTTCCCCATAGTAACCAGTCAGCATCCTCCGTTCTCTCACAGTGTTCCTCATAGTAACCAGTCAGCATCCTCCGTTCCCTCACAGTGTTCCTCATAGTAACCAGTCAGCATCCTCTGTTCTCTCACAGTGTTCCCCATAGTAACCAGTCAGCATCCTCCGTTCTCTCACAGTGTTCCTCATAGTAACCAGTCAGCATCCTCCGTTCTCTCACAGTGTTCCTCATAGTAACCAGTCAGCACCTCCATTCTCCCACAGTGTTCCCCATAGTAACCAGTCAGCATCCTCTGTTCTCTCACAGTGTTCCTCATAGTAACCAGTCAGCACCTCCGTTCTCTCACAGTGTTCTCCATAGTAACCAGTCAGCATCCTCCGTTCTCTCACAGTGTTCCTCATAGTAACCAGTCAGCATCCTCCGTTCTCTCACAGTGTTCCTCATAGTAACCAGTCAGCATCCTCCGTTCTCTCACAGTGTTCCTCATAGTAACCAGTCAGCATCCTCCGTTCTCTCACAGTGTTCCCCATAGTAACCAGTCAGCATCCTCTGTTCTCTCACAGTGTTCCCCATAATAACCAGTCAGCATCCTCAGTTCTCTCACAGTGTTCCTCATAGTAACCAGTCAGCACCATCGTTCTCTCTCAGTGTTCCCCATAGTAACCAGTCAGCATCCTCCGTTCTCTCACAGTGTTCCTCATAGTAACCAGTCAGCATCCTCCGTTCTCTCACAGTGTTCCTCATAGTAACCAGTCAGCACCTCCGTTCTCTCACAGTGTTCCCCATAGTAACCAGTCAGTATCCTCCGTTCTCTCACAGTGTTCCTCATAGTAACCAGTCAGCATCCTCTGTTCTCTCACAGTGTTCCCCATAATAACCAGTCAGCATCCTCAGTTCTCTCACAGTGTTCCTCATAGTAACCAGTCAGCATCCTCCGTTCTCTCACAGTGTTCCTCATAGTAACCAGTCAGCATCCTCCGTTCTCTCACAGTGTTCCTCATAGTAACCAGTCAGCATCCTCCGTTCTCTCACAGTGTTCCCCATAGTAACCAGTCAGCACCTCTGTTCTCTCACAGTGTTCCTCATAGTAACCAGTCAGCACCTCCGTTCTCTCACAGTGTTCCCCATAGTAACCAGTCAGTATCCTCCGTTCTCTCACAGTGTTCCTCATAGTAACCAGTCAGCATCCTCAGTTCTTTCACAGTGTTCCTCATAGTAACCAGTCAGCATCCTCCGTTCTCTCACAGCGTTCCCCATAGTAATCAGTCAGCATCCTCCGTTCTCTCACAGTGTTCCCCATAGTAACCAGTCAGCATCCTCCGTTCGCTAACAGTGTTCCCCATAGTAACCAGTCAGCATCCTCCGTTCTCTCACAGTGTTCCTCATAGTAACCAGTCAGCATCCTCAGTTCTTTCACAGTGTTCCCCATAGTAACCAGTCAGCATCCTCCGTTCTCTCACAGCGTTCCCCATAGTAATCAGTCAGCATCCTCCGTTCTCTCACAGTGTTCCCCATAGTAACCAGTCAGCATCCTCCGTTCTCTCACAGTGTTCCTCATAGTAACCAGTCAGCATCCTCCGTTCTCTCACAGTGTTCCCCATAGTAACCAGTCAGCATCCTCAGTTCTTTCACAGTGTTCCTCATAGTAACCAGTCAGCATCCTCCGTTCTCTCACAGTGTTCCTCATAGTAACCAGTCAGCATCCTCCGTTCTCTCACAGTGTTCCCCATAGTAACCAGTCAGCATCCTCAGTTCTTTCACAGTGTTCCTCATAGTAACCAGTCAGCATCCTCCGTTCTCTCACAGCGTTCCCCATAGTAATCAGTCAGCATCCTCCGTTCTCTCACAGTGTTCCTCATAGTAACCAGTCAGCATCCTCAGTTCTCTCACAGTGTTCCTCATAGTAACCAGTCAGCATCCTCCGTTCTCTCACAGTGTTCCCCATAGTAATCAGTCAGCATCCTCAGTTCTTTCACAGTGTTTCCCATAGTAATCAGTCAGCATCCTCCGTTCTCTCACAGTGTTCCTCATAGTAACCAGTCAGCATCCTCCGTTCTCTCACAGTGTTCCTCATAGTAACCAGTCAGCATCCTCCGTTCTCTCACAGTGTTCCTCATAGTAACCAGTCAGCATCCTCTGTTCTCTCACAGTGTTCCCCATAGTAACCAGTCAGCATCCTCCGTTCTCTCACAGTGTTCCCCATAGTAATCAGTCAGCATCCTCCGTTCTCTCACAGTGTTCCCCATAGTAACCAGTCAGCATCCTCCGTTCTCTCACAGTGTTCCTCATAGTAACCAGTCAGCATCCTCCGTTCTCTCACAGTGTTCCTCATAGTAACCAGTCAGCATCCTCTGTTCTCTCACAGTGTTCCTCATAGTAACCAGTCAGCATCCTCCGTTCTCTCACAGTGTTCCCCATAGTAACCAGTCAGCATCCTCTGTTCTCTCACAGTGTTCCCCATAATAACCAGTCAGCATCCTCTGTTCTCTCACAGTGTTCCTCATAGTAACCAGTCAGCACCATCGTTCTCTCTCAGTGTTCCCCATAGTAACCAGTCAGCATCCTCCGTTCTCTCACAGTGTTCCCCATAGTAATCAGTCAGCATCCTCAGTTCTTTCACAGTGTTTCCCATAGTAATCAGTCAGCATCCTCCGTTCTCTCACAGTGTTCCCCATAGTAACCAGTCAGCATCCTCCGTTCTCTCACAGTGTTCCTCATAGTAACCAGTCAGCATCCTCCGTTCCCTCACAGTGTTCCTCATAGTAACCAGTCAGCATCCTCTGTTCTCTCACAGTGTTCCCCATAGTAACCAGTCAGCATCCTCCGTTCTCTCACAGTGTTCCTCATAGTAACCAGTCAGCATCCTCCGTTCTCTCACAGTGTTCCTCATAGTAACCAGTCAGCACCTCCATTCTCCCACAGTGTTCCCCATAGTAACCAGTCAGCATCCTCTGTTCTCTCACAGTGTTCCTCATAGTAACCAGTCAGCACCTCCGTTCTCTCACAGTGTTCTCCATAGTAACCAGTCAGCATCCTCCGTTCTCTCACAGTGTTCCTCATAGTAACCAGTCAGCATCCTCCGTTCTCTCACAGTGTTCCTCATAGTAACCAGTCAGCATCCTCCGTTCTCTCACAGTGTTCCTCATAGTAACCAGTCAGCATCCTCCGTTCTCTCACAGTGTTCCCCATAGTAACCAGTCAGCATCCTCTGTTCTCTCACAGTGTTCCCCATAATAACCAGTCAGCATCCTCAGTTCTCTCACAGTGTTCCTCATAGTAACCAGTCAGCACCATCGTTCTCTCTCAGTGTTCCCCATAGTAACCAGTCAGCATCCTCCGTTCTCTCACAGTGTTCCTCATAGTAACCAGTCAGCATCCTCCGTTCTCTCACAGTGTTCCTCATAGTAACCAGTCAGCACCTCCGTTCTCTCACAGTGTTCCCCATAGTAACCAGTCAGTATCCTCCGTTCTCTCACAGTGTTCCTCATAGTAACCAGTCAGCATCCTCTGTTCTCTCACAGTGTTCCCCATAATAACCAGTCAGCATCCTCAGTTCTCTCACAGTGTTCCTCATAGTAACCAGTCAGCATCCTCCGTTCTCTCACAGTGTTCCTCATAGTAACCAGTCAGCATCCTCCGTTCTCTCACAGTGTTCCTCATAGTAACCAGTCAGCATCCTCCGTTCTCTCACAGTGTTCCCCATAGTAACCAGTCAGCACCTCTGTTCTCTCACAGTGTTCCTCATAGTAACCAGTCAGCACCTCCGTTCTCTCACAGTGTTCCCCATAGTAACCAGTCAGTATCCTCCGTTCTCTCACAGTGTTCCTCATAGTAACCAGTCAGCATCCTCAGTTCTTTCACAGTGTTCCTCATAGTAACCAGTCAGCATCCTCCGTTCTCTCACAGCGTTCCCCATAGTAATCAGTCAGCATCCTCCGTTCTCTCACAGTGTTCCCCATAGTAACCAGTCAGCATCCTCCGTTCGCTAACAGTGTTCCCCATAGTAACCAGTCAGCATCCTCCGTTCTCTCACAGTGTTCCTCATAGTAACCAGTCAGCATCCTCAGTTCTTTCACAGTGTTCCCCATAGTAACCAGTCAGCATCCTCCGTTCTCTCACAGCGTTCCCCATAGTAATCAGTCAGCATCCTCCGTTCTCTCACAGTGTTCCCCATAGTAACCAGTCAGCATCCTCCGTTCTCTCACAGTGTTCCTCATAGTAACCAGTCAGCATCCTCCGTTCTCTCACAGTGTTCCCCATAGTAACCAGTCAGCATCCTCAGTTCTTTCACAGTGTTCCTCATAGTAACCAGTCAGCATCCTCCGTTCTCTCACAGTGTTCCTCATAGTAACCAGTCAGCATCCTCCGTTCTCTCACAGTGTTCCCCATAGTAACCAGTCAGCATCCTCAGTTCTTTCACAGTGTTCCTCATAGTAACCAGTCAGCATCCTCCGTTCTCTCACAGCGTTCCCCATAGTAATCAGTCAGCATCCTCCGTTCTCTCACAGTGTTCCTCATAGTAACCAGTCAGCATCCTCAGTTCTCTCACAGTGTTCCTCATAGTAACCAGTCAGCATCCTCCGTTCTCTCACAGTGTTCCCCATAGTAATCAGTCAGCATCCTCAGTTCTTTCACAGTGTTTCCCATAGTAATCAGTCAGCATCCTCCGTTCTCTCACAGTGTTCCTCATAGTAACCAGTCAGCATCCTCCGTTCTCTCACAGTGTTCCTCATAGTAACCAGTCAGCATCCTCCGTTCTCTCACAGTGTTCCTCATAGTAACCAGTCAGCATCCTCTGTTCTCTCACAGTGTTCCCCATAGTAACCAGTCAGCATCCTCCGTTCTCTCACAGTGTTCCCCATAGTAATCAGTCAGCATCCTCCGTTCTCTCACAGTGTTCCCCATAGTAACCAGTCAGCATCCTCCGTTCTCTCACAGTGTTCCTCATAGTAACCAGTCAGCATCCTCCGTTCTCTCACAGTGTTCCTCATAGTAACCAGTCAGCATCCTCTGTTCTCTCACAGTGTTCCTCATAGTAACCAGTCAGCATCCTCCGTTCTCTCACAGTGTTCCCCATAGTAACCAGTCAGCATCCTCTGTTCTCTCACAGTGTTCCCCATAATAACCAGTCAGCATCCTCTGTTCTCTCACAGTGTTCCTCATAGTAACCAGTCAGCACCATCGTTCTCTCTCAGTGTTCCCCATAGTAACCAGTCAGCATCCTCCGTTCTCTCACAGTGTTCCTCATAGTAACCAGTCAGCATCCTCCGTTCTCTCACAGTGTTCCTCATAGTAACCAGTCAGCACCTCCGTTCTCTCACAGTGTTCCCCATAGTAACCAGTCAGCATCCTCCGTTCTCTCACAGTGTTCCCCATAGTAATCAGTCAGTCAGCATCCTCCGTTCTCTCTCAGTGTTCCCCATAGTAACCAGTCAGCATCCTCTGTTCTCTCACAGTGTTCCCCATAGTAACCAGTCAGCATCCTCCGTTCTCTGACAGTGTTTCCCATAGTAACCAGTCAGCACCTCCGTTCTCTCACAGTGTTCACCATAGTAACCAGTCAGCATCCTCTGTTCTCTCACAGTGTTCCCCATAGTAACCAGTCAGCACCTCCGTTCTCTCACAGTGTTCCTCATAGTAACCAGTCAGCATCCTCTGTTCCCTCACAGTGTTCCTCATAGTAACCAGTCAGCACCTCCGTTCTCTCACAGTGTTCTCCATAGTAACCAGTCAGCATCCTCCGTTCTCTCACAGTGTTCCTCATAGTAACCAGTCAGCATCCTCCGTTCGCTAACAGTGTTCCCCATAGTAATCAGTCAGTCAGCTTCCTCCGTTCTCCCACAGTGTTCCCCATAGTAACCAGTCAGCACCTCCGTTCTCTCACAGTGTTCCTCGTAGTAACCAGTCAGCATCCTCCGTTCTCTCAAAGTGTTCCCCATAGTAACCAGTGAGCATCCTCCATTCTCTCTCAGTGTTCCCCATAGTAACCAATCAGCATCCTCCGTTCTCTCACAGTGTTCCCCATAGTAACCAGTCAGCATCCTCCGCTCTCTCTCAGTGTTCCCCATAGTAACCAGTCAGCATCCTCCGTTCTCTCGCAGTGTTCCCCTTAGTAACCAGTTAGCATCCTCCGTTCTCTCACAGTGTTCCTCGTAGTAACCAGTCAGCATCCTCCGTTCTCTCACAGTGTTCCTCATAGTAACCAGTCAGCATCCTCCGTTCTCTCACAGTGTTCCTCATAGTAACCAGTTAGCATCCTCTGTTCTCTCACAGTGTTCCTCATAGTAACCAGTTAGCATCCTTTGTTCTCTGACAGTGTTCCCCATAGTAACCAGTCATCATCCTCCGTTCTCTCACAGTGTTCCTCATAGTAACCAGTCAGCACCTCCGTTCTCTCACAGTGTTCCTCATAGTAACCAGTCAGCATCCTCTGTTCTCTCACAGTGTTCCCCATAGTAACCAGTCAGCACCTCCGTTCTCTCACAGTGTTCCTCATAGTAACCAGTCAGCATCCTCCGTTCTCTCACAGTGTTCCCCATAGTAACCAGTCAGCATCCTCCGTTCGCTAACAGTGTTCCCCATAGTAATCAGTCAGTCAGCATCCTCCGTTCTCTCACAGTGTTCCTCATAGTAACCAGTCAGCATCCTCCGTTCTCTCACAGTGTTCCCCATAGTAACCAGTCAGCACCTCCGTTCTCTCACAGTGTTCCTCATAGTAACCAGTCAGCATCCTCCGTTCTCTCACAGTGTTCCTCATAGTAACCAGTCAGCATCCTCCGTTCTCTCACAGTGTTCCTCATAGTAACCAGTCAGCATCCTCCGTTCTCTCACAGTGTTCCCCATAGTAACCAGTCAGCATCCTCTGTTCTCTCACAGTGTTCCCCATAATAACCAGTCAGCATCCTCAGTTCTCTCACAGTGTTCCTCATAGTAACCAGTCAGCACCATCGTTCTCTCTCAGTGTTCTCCATAGTAACCAGTCAGCATCCTCCGTTCTCTCACAGTGTTCCTCATAGTAACCAGTCAGCATCCTCCGTTCTCTCACAGTGTTCCTCATAGTAACCAGTCAGCATCCTCTGTTCTCTCACAGTGTTCACCATAATAACCAGTCAGCATCCTCCGTTCTCTCACAGTGTTCCTCATAGTAACCAGTCAGCATCCTCCGTTCTCTCACAGTGTTCCCCATAGTAACCAGTCAGCATCCTCCGTTCTCTCTCAGTGTTCCCCATAGTAACCAATCAGCACCTCCGTTCTCTCACAGTGTTCCTCATAGTAACCAGTCAGCATCCTCCGTTCTCTCACAGTGTTCCTCATAGTAATCAGTCAGTCAGCATCCTCCGTTCTCTGACAGTGTTTCCCATAGTAACCAGTCAGCACCTCCGTTCTCTCACAGTGTTCTTCATAGTAACCAGTCAGCATCCTCTGTTCTCTCACAGTGTTCCCCATAGTAACCAGTCAGCACCTCCGTTCTCTCACAGTGTTTCTCATAGTAACCAGTCAGCATCCTCTGTTCCCTCACAGTGTTCCTCATAGTAACCAGTCAGCACCTCCGTTCTCTCACAGTGTTCCTCATAGTAACCAGTCAGCACCTCCGTTCTCTCACAGTGTTCCTCATAGTAACCAGTCAGCATCCTCTGTTCTCTCACAGTGTTCCCCATAGTAACCAGTCAGCATCCTCTGTTCTCTCACAGTGTTCCTCATAGTAACCAGTCAGCACCTCCGTTCTCTCACAGTGTTCCCCATAGTAACCAGTCAGCATCCTCTGTTCTCTCACAGTGTTCCTCATAGTAACCAGTCAGCACCTCCGTTCTCTCACAGTGTTCTCCATAGTAACCAGTCAGCATCCTCCGTTCTCTCACAGTGTTCCTCATAGTAACCAGTCAGCATCCTCCGTTCGCTAACAGTGTTCCCCATAGTAATCAGTCAGTCAGCATCCTCCGTTCTCCCACAGTGTTCCCCATAGTAACCAGTCAGCACCTCCGTTCTCTCACAGTGTTCCTCGTAGTAACCAGTCAGCATCCTCCGTTCTCTCAAAGTGTTCCCCATAGTAACCAGTGAGCATCCTCCATTCTCTCTCAGTGTTCCCCATAGTAACCAATCAGCATCCTCCGTTCTCTCACAGTGTTCCTCATAGTAACCAGTCAGCACCTCCGTTCTCTCACAGTGTTCCTCGTAGTAACCAGTCAGCATCCTCCGTTCTCTCAAAGTGTTCCCCATAGTAACCAGTGAGCATCCTCCATTCTCTCTCAGTGTTCCCCATAGTAACCAATCAGCATCCTCCGTTCTCTCACAGTGTTCCTCATAGTAACCAGTCAGTATCCTCCGTTCTCTCACAGTGTTCCTCATAGTAACCAGTCAGCATCCTCCGTTCTCTCACAGTGTTCCTCGTAGTAACCAGTCAGCATCCTCCGTTCTCTCACAGTGTTCCTCATAGTAACCAGTCAGCATCCTTCGTTCTCTCACAGTGTTCCTCATAGTAACCAGTTAGCATCCTCCGTTCTCTCACAGTGTTCCTCATAGTAACCAGTTAGCATCCTTTGTTCTCTGACAGTGTTCCCCATAGTAACCAGTCATCATCCTCTGTTCTCTCACAGTGTTCCTCATAGTAACCAGTCAGCACCTCCGTTCTCTCACAGTGTTCCTCATAGTAACCAGTCAGCATCCTCTGTTCTCTCACAGTGTTCCCCATAGTAACCAGTCAGCACCTCCGTTCTCTCACAGTGTTCCTCATAGTAACCAGTCAGCATCCTCCGTTCTCTCACAGTGTTCCCCATAGTAACCAGTCAGCACCTTCGTTCTCTCACAGTGTTCCTCATAGTAACCAGTCAGCATCCTCCGTTCTCTCACAGTGTTCCTCATAGTAACCAGTCAGCATCCTCTGTTCTCTCACAGTGTTCACCATAATAACCAGTCAGCATCCTCCGTTCTCTCACAGTGTTCCTCATAGTAACCAGTCAGCATCCTCCGTTCTCTCACAGTGTTCCCCATAGTAACCAGTCAGCATCCTCCGTTCTCTCACAGTGTTCCCCATAGTAACCAGTCAGCATCCTCCGTTCTCTCACAGTGTTCCCCATAGTAACCAGTCAGCATCCTCTGTTCTCTCACAGTGTTCCCCATAGTAACCAGTCAGCATCCTCCGTTCTCTCACAGTGTTCCTCATAGTAACCAGTCAGCATCCTCTGTTCTCTCACAGTGTTCCTCATAGTAACCAGTCAGCACCTCCGTTCTCTCACAGTGTTCCTCATAGTAACCAGTCAGCATCCTCTGTTCTCTCACAGTGTTCCCCATAGTAACCAGTCAGCATCCTCTGTTCTCTCACAGTGTTCCTCATAGTAACCAGTCAGCACCTCCGTTCTCTCACAGTGTTCCCCATAGTAACCAGTCAGCATCCTCTGTTCTCTCACAGTGTTCCTCATAGTAACCAGTCAGCACCTCCGTTCTCTCACAGTGTTCTCCATAGTAACCAGTCAGCATCCTCCGTTCTCTCACAGTGTTCCTCATAGTAACCAGTCAGCATCCTCCGTTCTCTCACAGTGTTCCTCATAGTAACCAGTCAGCATCCTCCGTTCTCTCACAGTGTTCCTCATAGTAACCAGTCAGCATCCTCCGTTCTCTCACAGTGTTCCCCATAGTAACCAGTCAGCATCCTCTGTTCTCTCACAGTGTTCCCCATAATAACCAGTCAGCATCCTCAGTTCTCTCACAGTGTTCCTCATAGTAACCAGTCAGCACCATCGTTCTCTCTCAGTGTTCCCCATAGTAACCAGTCAGCATCCTCCGTTCTCTCACAGTGTTCCTCATAGTAACCAGTCAGCATCATCCGTTCTCTCACAGTGTTCCTCATAGTAACCAGTTAGCATCCTCCATTCTCTCACAGTGTTCCTCATAGTAACCAGTCAGCATCCTCCGTTCTCTCACAGTGTTCCCCATAGTAACCAGTCAGCACCTCCGTTCTCTCACAGTGTTCCTCATAGTAACCAGTCAGCATCCTCCGTTCTCTCAGTGTTCCCCATAGTAACCAGTTAGTATCCTCCGTTCTCTCACAGTGTTCCCCATAGTAACCAGTCAGTATCTTCCATTCTCTCACAGTGTTCCTCATAGTAACCAGTCAGCATCCTCTGTTCTCTCACAGTGTTCCCCATAATAACCAGTCAGCATCCTCAGTTCTCTCAGTGTTCCTCATAGTAACCAGTCAGCATCCTCCGTTCTCTCACAGTGTTCCTCATAGTAACCAGTCAGCATCCTCCGTTCTCTCACAGTGTTCCTCATAGTAACCAGTCAGCATCCTCCGTTCTCTCACAGTGTTCCCCATAGTAACCAGTCAGCACCTCCGTTCTCTCACAGTGTTCCTCATAGTAACCAGTCAGCACCTCCGTTCTCTCACAGTGTTCCCCATAGTAACCAGTCAGTATCCTCCGTTCTCTCACAGTGTTCCTCATAGTAACCAGTCAGCATCCTCAGTTCTTTCACAGTGTTCCTCATAGTAACCAGTCAGTATCCTCCGTTCTCTCACAGTGTTCCTCATAGTAACCAGTCAGTATCCTCCGTTCTCTCACAGTGTTCCTCATAGTAACCAGTCAGCATCCTCCGTTCTCTCACAGTGTTCCTCATAGTAACCAGTCAGCATCCTCAGTTCTTTCACAGTGTTCCTCATAGTAACCAGTCAGCATCCTCCGTTCTCTCACAGCGTTCCCCATAGTAATCAGTCAGCATCCTCCGTTCTCTCACAGTGTTCCCCATAGTAACCAGTCAGCATCCTCCGTTCGCTAACAGTGTTCCCCATAGTAACCAGTCAGCATCCTCCGTTCTCTCACAGTGTTCCTCATAGTAACCAGTCAGCATCCTCAGTTCTTTCACAGTGTTCCTCATAGTAACCAGTCAGCATCCTCCGTTCTCTCACAGCGTTCCCCATAGTAATCAGTCAGCATCCTCCGTTCTCTCACAGTGTTCCCCATAGTAACCAGTCAGCATCCTCAGTTCTTTCACAGTGTTCCTCATAGTAACCAGTCAGCATCCTCCGTTCTCTCACAGTGTTCCTCATAGTAACCAGTCAGCATCCCCCGTTCTCTCACAGTGTTCCCCATAGTAACCAGTCAGCATCCTCAGTTCTTTCACAGTGTTCCTCATAGTAACCAGTCAGCATCCTCCGTTCTCTCACAGCGTTCCCCATAGTAATCAGTCAGCATCCTCCGTTCTCTCACAGTGTTCCTCATAGTAACCAGTCAGCATCCTCCGTTCTCTCACAGTGTTCCCCATAGTAATCAGTCAGTCAGCATCCTCCGTTCTCTCTCAGTGTTCCCCATAGTAACCAGTCAGCATCCTCTGTTCTCTCACAGTGTTCCCCATAGTAACCAGTCAGCATCCTCCGTTCTCTGACAGTGTTTCCCATAGTAACCAGTCAGCACCTCCGTTCTCTCACAGTGTTCACCATAGTAACCAGTCAGCATCCTCTGTTCTCTCACAGTGTTCCCCATAGTAACCAGTCAGCACCTCCGTTCTCTCACAGTGTTCCTCATAGTAACCAGTCAGCATCCTCTGTTCCCTCACAGTGTTCCTCATAGTAACCAGTCAGCACCTCCGTTCTCTCACAGTGTTCTCCATAGTAACCAGTCAGCATCCTCCGTTCTCTCACAGTGTTCCTCATAGTAACCAGTCAGCATCCTCCGTTCGCTAACAGTGTTCCCCATAGTAATCAGTCAGTCAGCATCCTCCGTTCTCCCACAGTGTTCCCCATAGTAACCAGTCAGCACCTCCGTTCTCTCACAGTGTTCCTCGTAGTAACCAGTCAGCATCCTCCGTTCTCTCAAAGTGTTCCCCATAGTAACCAGTGAGCATCCTCCATTCTCTCTCAGTGTTCCCCATAGTAACCAATCAGCATCCTCCGTTCTCTCACAGTGTTCCCCATAGTAACCAGTCAGCATCCTCCGCTCTCTCTCAGTGTTCCCCATAGTAACCAGTCAGCATCCTCCGTTCTCTCGCAGTGTTCCCCTTAGTAACCAGTCAGCATCCTCCGTTCTCTCACAGTGTTCCTCGTAGTAACCAGTCAGCATCCTCCGTTCTCTCACAGTGTTCCTCATAGTAACCAGTCAGCATCCTCCGTTCTCTCACAGTGTTCCTCATAGTAACCAGTTAGCATCCTCTGTTCTCTCACAGTGTTCCTCATAGTAACCAGTTAGCATCCTTTGTTCTCTGACAGTGTTCCCCATAGTAACCAGTCATCATCCTCCGTTCTCTCACAGTGTTCCTCATAGTAACCAGTCAGCACCTCCGTTCTCTCACAGTGTTCCTCATAGTAACCAGTCAGCATCCTCTGTTCTCTCACAGTGTTCCCCATAGTAACCAGTCAGCACCTCCGTTCTCTCACAGTGTTCCTCATAGTAACCAGTCAGCATCCTCCGTTCTCTCACAGTGTTCCCCATAGTAACCAGTCAGCATCCTCCGTTCGCTAACAGTGTTCCCCATAGTAATCAGTCAGTCAGCATCCTCCGTTCTCTCACAGTGTTCCTCATAGTAACCAGTCAGCATCCTCCGTTCTCTCACAGTGTTCCCCATAGTAACCAGTCAGCACCTCCGTTCTCTCACAGTGTTCCTCATAGTAACCAGTCAGCATCCTCCGTTCTCTCACAGTGTTCCTCATAGTAACCAGTCAGCATCCTCCGTTCTCTCACAGTGTTCCTCATAGTAACCAGTCAGCATCCTCCGTTCTCTCACAGTGTTCCCCATAGTAACCAGTCAGCATCCTCTGTTCTCTCACAGTGTTCCCCATAATAACCAGTCAGCATCCTCAGTTCTCTCACAGTGTTCCTCATAGTAACCAGTCAGCACCATCGTTCTCTCTCAGTGTTCTCCATAGTAACCAGTCAGCATCCTCCGTTCTCTCACAGTGTTCCTCATAGTAACCAGTCAGCATCCTCCGTTCTCTCACAGTGTTCCTCATAGTAACCAGTCAGCATCCTCTGTTCTCTCACAGTGTTCACCATAATAACCAGTCAGCATCCTCCGTTCTCTCACAGTGTTCCTCATAGTAACCAGTCAGCATCCTCCGTTCTCTCACAGTGTTCCCCATAGTAACCAGTCAGCATCCTCCGTTCTCTCTCAGTGTTCCCCATAGTAACCAATCAGCACCTCCGTTCTCTCACAGTGTTCCTCATAGTAACCAGTCAGCATCCTCCGTTCTCTCACAGTGTTCCTCATAGTAACCAGTCAGCATCCTCTGTTCTCTCACAGTGTTCCCCATAGTAACCAGTCAGCATCCTCCGTTCTCTCACAGTGTTCCCCATAGTAACCAGTCAGCATCCTCTGTTCTCTCACAGTGTTCCTCATAGTAACCAGTCAGCACCTCCGTTCTCTCACAGTGTTCTCCATAGTAACCAGTCAGCATCCTCCGTTCTCTCACAGTGTTCCTCATAGTAACCAGTCAGCATCCTCCGTTCTCTCACAGTGTTCCTCATAGTAACCAGTCAGCATCCTCCGTTCTCTCAGTGTTCCTCATAGTAACCAGTCAGCATCCTCCGTTCTCTCACAGTGTTCCCCATAGTAACCAGTCAGCATCCTCTGTTCTCTCACAGTGTTCCCCATAATAACCAGTCAGCATCCTCAGTTCTCTCACAGTGTTCCTCATAGTAACCAGTCAGCACCATCGTTCTCTCTCAGTGTTCCCCATAGTAACCAGTCAGCATCCTCCGTTCTCTCACAGTGTTCCTCATAGTAACCAGTCAGCATCCTCCGTTCTCTCACAGTGTTCCTCATAGTAACCAGTCAGCATCCTCCGTTCTCTCACAGTGTTCCCCATAGTAACCAGTCAGCACCTCCGTTCTCTCACAGTGTTCCTCATAGTAACCAGTCAGCACCTCCGTTCTCTCACAGTGTTCCCCATAGTAACCAGTCAGTATCCTCCGTTCTCTCACAGTGTTCCTCATAGTAACCAGTCAGCATCCTCTGTTCTCTCACAGTGTTCCCCATAATAACCAGTCAGCATCCTCAGTTCTCTCACAGTGTTCCTCATAGTAACCAGTCAGCATCCTCCGTTCTCTCAGTGTTCCTCATAGTAACCAGTCAGCACCTCCGTTCTCTCACAGTGTTCCCCATAGTAACCATTCAGCATCCTCTGTTCTCTCACAGTGTTCCTCATAGTAGCCATTCAGCACCTCCGTTCTCTCACAGTGTTCTCCATAGTAACCAGTCAGCATCCTCCGTTCTCTCACAGTGTTCCTCATAGTAACCAGTCAGCATCCTCCGTTCTCTCACAGTGTTCCTCATAGTAACCAGTCAGCATCCTCCGTTCTCTCACAGTGTTCCTCATAGTAACCAGTCAGCATCCTCCGTTCTCTCACAGTGTTCCCCATAGTAACCAGTCAGCATCCTCTGTTCTCTCACAGTGTTCCCCATAATAACCAGTCAGCATCCTCAGTTCTCTCACAGTGTTCCTCATAGTAACCAGTCAGCACCATCGTTCTCTCTCAGTGTTCCCCATAGTAACCAGTCAGCATCCTCCGTTCTCTCACAGTGTTCCTCATAGTAACCAGTCAGCATCCTCCGTTCTCTCACAGTGTTCCTCATAGTAACCAGTCAGCACCTCCGTTCTCTCACAGTGTTCCCCATAGTAACCAGTCAGTATCCTCCGTTCTCTCACAGTGTTCCTCATATTAACCAGTCAGCATCCTCTGTTCTCTCACAGTGTTCCCCATAATAACCAGTCAGCATCCTCAGTTCTCTCACAGTGTTCCTCATAGTAACCAGTCAGCATCCTCCGTTCTCTCACAGTGTTCCTCATAGTAACCAGTCAGCATCCCCCGTTCTCTCACAGTGTTCCCCATAGTAACCAGTCAGCATCCTCAGTTCTTTCACAGTGTTCCTCATAGTAACCAGTCAGCATCCTCCGTTCTCTCACAGCGTTCCCCATAGTAATCAGTCAGCATCCTCCGTTCTCTCACAGTGTTCCTCATAGTAACCAGTCAGCATCCTCCGTTCTCTCACAGTGTTCCCCATAGTAATCAGTCAGTCAGCATCCTCCGTTCTCTCACAGTGTTCCCCATAGTAACCAGTCAGCACCTCCGTTCTCTCACAGTGTTCCTCGTAGTAACCAGTCAGCACCTCCGTTCTCTCACAGTGTTCCTCGTAGTAACCAGTCAGAATCCTCTGTTCTCTCACAGTGTTCCCCATAGTAACCAGTCAGCATCCTCTGTTCTCTCACAGTGTTCCCCATAGTAACCAGTCAGCATCCTCCGTTCTCTCTCAGTGTTCCCCATAGTAACCAATCAGCATCCTCCGTTCTCTCACAGTGTTCCCCATAGTAACCAGTCAGCATCCTCCGTTCTCTCTCAGTGTTCCCCATAGTAACCAGTCAGCATCCTCCGTTCTCTCTCAGTGTTCCCCATAGTAACCAGTCAGCATCCTCTGTTCTCTCACAGTGTTCCTCGTAGTAACCAGTCAGCATCCTCCGTTCTCTCACAGTGTTCCTCATAGTAATCAGTCAGTCAGCATCCTCCGTTCTCTGACAGTGTTTCCCATAGTAACCAGTCAGCACCTCCGTTCTCTCACAGTGTTCCTCATAGTAACCAGTCAGCATCCTCTGTTCTCTCACAGTGTTCCCCATAGTAACCAGTCAGCACCTCCGTTCTCTCACAGTGTTTCTCATAGTAACCAGTCAGCATCCTCTGTTCCCTCACAGTGTTCCTCATAGTAACCAGTCAGCACCTCCGTTCTCTCACAGTGTTCCTCATAGTAACCAGTCAGCACCTCCGTTCTCTCACAGTGTTCCTCATAGTAACCAGTCAGCATCCTCTGTTCTCTCACAGTGTTCCCCATAGTAACCAGTCAGCATCCTCTGTTCTCTCACAGTGTTCCTCATAGTAACCAGTCAGCACCTCCGTTCTCTCACAGTGTTCCCCATAGTAACCAGTCAGCATCCTCTGTTCTCTCATAGTGTTCCTCATAGTAACCAGTCAGCACCTCCGTTCTCTCACAGTGTTCTCCATAGTAACCAGTCAGCATCCTCCGTTCTCTCACAGTGTTCCTCATAGTAACCAGTCAGCATCCTCCGTTCGCTAACAGTGTTCCCCATAGTAATCAGTCAGTCAGCATCCTCCGTTCTCCCACAGTGTTCCCCATAGTAACCAGTCAGCACCTCCGTTCTCTCACAGTGTTCCCCGTAGTAACCAGTCAGCATCCTCCGTTCTCTCAAAGTGTTCCCCATAGTAACCAGTGAGCATCCTCCATTCTCTCTCAGTGTTCCCCATAGTAACCAATCAGCATCCTCCGTTCTCTCACAGTGTTCCTCATAGTAACCAGTCAGCACCTCCGTTCTCTCACAGTGTTCCCCATAGTAACCAGTCAGTATCCTCCGTTCTCTCACAGTGTTCCTCATAGTAACCAGTCAGCATCCTCCGTTCTCTCACAGTGTTCCTCGTAGTAACCAGTCAGCATCCTCCGTTCTCTCACAGTGTTCCTCATAGTAACCAGTCAGCATCCTTCGTTCTCTCACAGTGTTCCTCATAGTAACCAGTTAGCATCCTCCGTTCTCTCACAGTGTTCCTCATAGTAACCAGTTAGCATCCTTTGTTCTCTGACAGTGTTCCCCATAGTAACCAGTCATCATCCTCTGTTCTCTCACAGTGTTCCTCATAGTAACCAGTCAGCACCTCCGTTCTCTCACAGTGTTCCTCATAGTAACCAGTCAGCATCCTCTGTTCTCTCACAGTGTTCCCCATAGTAACCAGTCAGCACCTCCGTTCTCTCACAGTGTTCCTCATAGTAACCAGTCAGCATCCTCCGTTCTCTCACAGTGTTCCCCATAGTAACCAGTCAGCACCTTCGTTCTCTCACAGTGTTCCTCATAGTAACCAGTCAGCATCCTCTGTTCTCTCACAGTGTTCACCATAGTAACCAGTCAGCATCCTCCGTTCTCTCACAGTGTTCCTCATAGTAACCAGTCAGCATCCTCCGTTCGCTAACAGTGTTCCCCATAGTAATCAGTCAGTCAGCATCCTCCGTTCTCCCACAGTGTTCCCCATAGTAACCAGTCAGCACCTCCGTTCTCTCACAGTGTTCCCCATAGTAACCAGTCAGCATCCTCCGTTCACTCACAGTGTTCCTCATAGTAACCAGTCAGCACCTCCGTTCTCTCACAGTGTTCTCCATAGTAACCAGTCAGCATCCTCCGTTCTCTCACAGTGTTCCTCATAGTAACCAGTCAGCATCCTCCGTTCGCTAACAGTGTTCCCCATAGTAATCAGTCAGTCAGCATCCTCCGTTCTCCCACAGTGTTCCCCATAGTAACCAGTCAGCACCTCCGTTCTCTCACAGTGTTCCCCGTAGTAACCAGTCAGCATCCTCCGTTCTCTCAAAGTGTTCCCCATAGTAACCAGTGAGCATCCTCCATTCTCTCTCAGTGTTCCCCATAGTAACCAATCAGCATCCTCCGTTCTCTCACAGTGTTCCTCATAGTAACCAGTCAGCACCTCCGTTCTCTCACAGTGTTCCCCATAGTAACCAGTCAGTATCCTCCGTTCTCTCACAGTGTTCCTCATAGTAACCAGTCAGCATCCTCCGTTCTCTCACAGTGTTCCTCATAGTAACCAGTCAGCATCCTTCGTTCTCTCACAGTGTTCCTCATAGTAACCAGTTAGCATCCTCCGTTCTCTCACAGTGTTCCTCATAGTAACCAGTTAGCATCCTTTGTTCTCTGACAGTGTTCCCCATAGTAACCAGTCATCATCCTCTGTTCTCTCACAGTGTTCCTCATAGTAACCAGTCAGCACCTCCGTTCTCTCACAGTGTTCCTCATAGTAACCAGTCAGCATCCTCTGTTCTCTCACAGTGTTCCCCATAGTAACCAGTCAGCACCTCCGTTCTCTCACAGTGTTCCTCATAGTAACCAGTCTGCATCCTCCGTTCTCTCACAGTGTTCCCCATAGTAACCAGTCAGCACCTTCGTTCTCTCACAGTGTTCCTCATAGTAACCAGTCAGCATCCTCCGTTCACTCACAGTGTTCCTCATAGTAACCAGTCAGCATCCTCTGTTCTCTCACAGTGTTCACCATAATAACCAGTCAGCATCCTCCGTTCTCTCACAGTGTTCCTCATAGTAACCAGTCAGCATCCTCCGTTCTCTCACAGTGTTCCCCATAGTAACCAGTCAGCATCCTCCGTTCTCTCACAGTGTTCCCCATAGTAACCAGTCAGCATCCTCCGTTCTCTCACAGTGTTCCCCATAGTAACCAGTCAGCATCCTCTGTTCTCTCACAGTGTTCCCCATAGTAACCAGTCAGCATCCTCCGTTCTCTCACAGTGTTCCTCATAGTAACCAGTCAGCATCCTCTGTTCTCTCACAGTGTTCCTCATAGTAACCAGTCAGCACCTCCGTTCTCTCACAGTGTTCCTCATAGTAACCAGTCAGCACCTCCGTTCTCTCACAGTGTTCCTCATAGTAACCAGTCAGCATCCTCTGTTCTCTCACAGTGTTCCCCATAGTAACCAGTCAGCATCCTCTGTTCTCTCACAGTGTTCCTCATAGTAACCAGTCAGCACCTCCGTTCTCTCACAGTGTTCCCCATAGTAACCAGTCAGCATCCTCTGTTCTCTCACAGTGTTCCTCATAGTAACCAGTCAGCACCTCCGTTCTCTCACAGTGTTCTCCATAGTAACCAGTCAGCATCCTCCGTTCTCTCACAGTGTTCCTCATAGTAACCAGTCAGCATCCTCTGTTCTCTCACAGTGTTCCCCATAATAACCAGTCAGCATCCTCAGTTCTCTCACAGTGTTCCTCATAGTAACCAGTCAGCACCATCGTTCTCTCTCAGTGTTCCCCATAGTAACCAGTCAGCATCCTCCGTTCTCTCACAGTGTTCCTCATAGTAACCAGTCAGCATCATCCGTTCTCTCACAGTGTTCCTCATAGTAACCAGTCAGCATCCTCCATTCTCTCACAGTGTTCCTCATAGTAACCAGTCAGCATCCTCCGTTCTCTCACAGTGTTCCCCATAGTAACCAGTCAGCACCTCCGTTCTCTCACAGTGTTCCTCATAGTAACCAGTCAGCATCCTCCGTTCTCTCAGTGTTCCCCATAGTAACCAGTTAGTATCCTCCGTTCTCTCACAGTGTTCCCCATAGTAACCAGTCAGTATCCTCCATTCTCTCACAGTGTTCCTCATAGTAACCAGTCAGCATCCTCTGTTCTCTCACAGTGTTCCCCATAATAACCAGTCAGCATCCTCAGTTCTCTCAGTGTTCCTCATAGTAACCAGTCAGCATCCTCCGTTCTCTCACAGTGTTCCTCATAGTAACCAGTCAGCATCCTCCGTTCTCTCACAGTGTTCCTCATAGTAACCAGTCAGCATCCTCCGTTCTCTCACAGTGTTCCCCATAGTAACCAGTCAGCACCTCCGTTCTCTCACAGTGTTCCTCATAGTAATCAGT